>JAESUZ010004074.1:0-737999 GCA_017311185.1 Proteles cristata cristata | reverse complement strand
GTTGAGCCCCTGAATCAAGCCTGGAAACATCTACCACTGACGACTCCTCATAAAATACTTCCTTCACCTTTTACCAACGCGATAGTATCACGTGCTGCAGACAGCGCCCTCGGTGATTGAGGACTGTCGTTTAAGGCAAGAGAGAGGAGGCTCAAGTTCGGTAGGTGACTTTCCTACACTCCGCTGGTGGTGGAGCTGGGATTTAAAGGTAGGCTTTCTGGTCTACGCTGTCCATACCTCACTCCTGTCTACAGCCCTCACTGGCCTGGTTTGGAGCTCATTCTGTTTCCCATCTGATGGGCCAGCCCCCAACAGCTGCCCAACGCCTTGCTGTTCTCTATGACCCCACAAAAGTGCCCCATTTGAGCCACACCACACCTCCATCTGTGCAGAGAGCTGTCGAACACTGCCCAGAGCGAAGGGCTGTGGCGCTCTGGCCCTGTGCTGGTCCTCACTGCTTCTACAGCACCCCCCGTCTTTAAAAACAGTAGGTGTGCCGTTTATCTGACATTTTCTAGTTATCATACGAGAAGCATCGGCCGGCTGCGGCCCAGGACGTCCTACTCAGAGGCCGATGCCATTACATGGTTCTCGAATGAAGAATCAAATCAAATGGCCCCGTCACTGAATGGGTGACTGAGGGAGGGGCGGGTGAAGGGACGGTGAGGTGTGGCCTGGAAGGCCTCAGGTTAGGGCCCAACGGCGCACGCTGCCGACATCTGGAGAAACTGGGCGGGCTCAGAATGGGCTCTCGAGAGAACGACGCGTGACATGCTCCACGGGAGCAGGAGCTGGGCCCGTCCCCTTGATGAGATGGGCCGACGAGGGGCCTTGTCCCCGGGAGCAGAGAATGGAGGGTCCCATTCCACACCAGTCACCTCCCTCATGGGAACGCGGGGACCTCCCCCTCCCCCTGCTACAGAGCCTGCCTCTTGCTGGCCCCTCTTGATCGGCCTGGGCCGCCGATCCCTGTGACTAAGGAACTGCCGTCCCCACGACCACACGCGGGATCCCCCCCGCCCCCCGCTGCTGGGGGTGGAGGGTGGAGGAGGGTGAGGGCATGCAGGGTGCTCACGCGAAGATCAGGCGCTCCCAGCATCTCAGCTCGGCCTGTTCCTCCGTGGAGGCCTCCAGGGCGTCGTCCTGCAGCCTCTGCCGGACGCTCTGGACGCCCTCCTGGCCCCTGGCCCGCTCCTGGCCCGCGAGCTGCCGGGCGCGGGCAGCCAGCTCTCGGCTGTGCTCCTCCAGGACCTGCTGCACGAAGAGCCAGGGCACGTTGCGCTTGAGCAGCTCCTGGGTGACCCCCGCGCTCTGCAGCCGCCTCAGCTCCTCGGCGGCCTTCTCGGACAGCGACAGGCTCAGGGCCCTCAGGTCCTCCAGGGCCGCCTGGTCCAGGCGCTCCTGCAGCATCTCCAGCGCCGCGCTGTGCCCCGCCAGCAGGCTCCCCCAGCGGCCCAGGTACTGGCCGGCGTCCTCGGCCGCCCGCAGCGCCTCCCCGACCGACAGCAGCTCCTTGCGCTGCTCCTTGAGCTGCGGGAGTTGCAGACAGGAGAGCTGAGTGGGGGCAGGGCCCCGGGGGACCCCGCAGAAACCTGGGGCACGAGGCACAGGACGCCCCCAGGTCCTTCCCCAACGACCTCACGCTTAGAAACTTAGCCTCAAGAGGGCCACCCAAACTCGGGGCGCCTGGGGGGCTCAGTCACTTAAGCATCTCGCGTCAGCTCAGAACACGATCTCACGGTTCGTGGGTTCGAGCCCCGCATTGGGCTTTGTGCTGACAGCTCAGAGCCTGGAGCTGCTTCCGATTCTGTGTCTCCCTCTCTCTCTGCCCCTCCCCTGCTCATGCTCTCTCTCTCTCAAAAATAAATAAACATTAAAAAAAATGTTTTTTTAAGGAAAGTAACTCAAAATCTAGTGAGAGGTTCATTTGTTCAAGGCTTTTATTATTTTTTTAAACTATTTTAATTTTTGGTGTTATTTTTTTAAGAGAGAGACAGAAAGCAAACGGGGAAGGGGGGCAGAGAGAGAGGGAGACACAGAATCTGAAGTAGGCCCCAGGCTCTGAGATGTCAGCACAGAGCCCGACGTGGGACTCAAACCCACGAACCACGACCTCATAACGTGAGGTGAAGTCGGACGCTCAACTGACTGAGCCCCAAGGCTTATTTTTGAGTAGATCAAGCCTACAAGGCAGACCACCTGGGTTCCAATCCTGGCATCTCCATGGCCAAGCTGACTGACCCAAAGAGAACGTCTAGTCCTCTCTGTGCCTCCACATCCTCATCTGTCAAATGGGGACAGTAATAGCATGTACCTCTCACAGCAGCTGTGAGGGTTCAGTCGCTTCACCCGTGTGTAGTCCTCAGTGGAGGAGCTGCTGCAGAGCTCATGCCAGTGGGTGTCCATCATCCTCACTGTGCGCCAGGCACGGGGGGCCCCAGCGCAGGATGGGGTAACGGGAAAAAAACACCCTGATATCCAGGACAGACACTTTAAATGAGGAGATCAGGGGAGGCCTTCAAGGTAGGAGATCTGAGTGATATCAAGGGACGCGGTCATGCTTCAGTGGGGTTAAGATGTGAGGAAAGAAGGGGCGCCTGGGTGGCTCGGTCAGTTAAACGTCCGGCTCCTGATTTCAGATCAGGTGGTGAGCTCGCAGTTCATGGGATCGAGCCCTGCGTGGGGCTCTACGCTGGTGGCGTGGAGCCTGCTTGGGATTCTCTCTCTCTCCCCCTCTCTCTCTGCCCCTCCCCTGCTTGCACTGCCTCTGTGTCTCTTAAAATAAATAAATAAACTTAATAAAAAGCAAGAGGTGGGGAAGAACACCCCTGGGGAGAGAGCGGGAGGGGTGAGGGCCCTGCAGTGGGCGACAAGGCCACCTGCATAAAGACGACCATCGTGCTGGTGTTTACCACAGCACCTGCCCACAGCCTCCTTCTGCTTTGTGAGGGCACCAGGAGGCCCTCTGGAACGCGTCCATCCTTCTAGATCCTAACCTTAAATCAGCCCAGACCATCAGAGAAGGGTGGCCTTGGGCCCCACCGATTTCATCCTTGAGCCAGTGGAGATGGACGAGGCAATGGTCAAGGATGGGGTGGAGTTTAGTGGTCGAGGTGAAAATCACAGCTTTATGGTGGGGCCAAAACTCGATCGTGAAAAGCAGGGTTTCTATGGTTCAACTTAGGAACCTGGCCTGCAGCCCCTTCCCTCCCTCCAGAACGGGACCAGACGATACTAGGTGTCACCCTGTATACCCCAGAAACCCTCTGAATCTGTGCTCTACCCCAGTGGTGGCCGGTGCCCCGAAAGGGCTCGGGAAGGTCACCCCAAGCATCACAGGCGCGATTCCTTACGTACCTTCTGCAGTATCTCTCGTCTTCTCTTAAGGATTAATTTCTGGTGCAGCTTCTTCTTCTCCTGCTTCAAGTCATTGTCCAGCTTCTGTTTGATGGAAAAGACTTCCGTCTGGGTGCGCTCCAAAAGCGCCTCCATCTGGTCCTCGTCAAGGTACCCCGCTCTGGGGGGGGAGAGAGAGAGAGAGGTGGCTGACGCACGCTTCAAACCCACTCTCAGCCCGGCTGTTGATGTGGCTGGACGGTCACCTCTGCATTAGTTTGGTTTGATCAGAAGAAGTCTTCACCCTGAGGAGCAGGAGCGAATGGGCGGCCGGGACGTTCCCGAAATACAGGAAGGGAAAGTTGGCGCCACTGGAAACGGGCACAGAAGGCTCAATGTCAGAAACCCGCCGGTTTGGGTGGAGGCTGGGCACGGGTTCTGGGAGAGACTGGCACTTGAAGGGCCTCTGTGCTCCAGCTTTCCAAGAGGAGACAGTGGACTACGAATTCCTGGTGATGGAACTGTCACAAAGGAAGTCCGAGTGGGGGCACCGGGGTGGCTCAGTCAGGTTATGCACTGGACTTCGGCTCAGGTCATGATCTCACATTTGTGGGTTCGAGCCTGTGTCCGGCTCTGTGCTGATGGCTCGGAGCCTAGAGACTGCTTTGGATTCTGTGTCTCCCTCTCTCTCTGCCCCTCCCCTGGCTCACACTCTGTCTCTCAAAAATAAACATTAAAAAAATAATAAATTATAAAAGGAAGTCCAAGAGGTAAAAGTAGGAAATACTCTCTGAAGTGTTAATTCTTCATGTTAACCTGGGTAGCCACAGGGCACCCACAGTAAACACTGAGTGGGTGGGGAGGTGTTTCCAGGGGACATTAGGGGGTAAAGCGGGCCACCCCCCACATGTGGGGGGCCCCGCCCATCCAGCAGGGGACTGAATAGCACACACGGCGGAGGAAGGAGGAATCTAACCCCCTTTTCCTGTCTCACGGCTTCCGCTGGATGCCTTGCCTCACCTCCAGGCCGGGGTCCCCTCTGGTTCCCAGGCCTCTGGACTCAGACTGAACCCCACCACCCACTCTGCCGAGTCTCCGGCTTGCAGGTGGCCAATGGTGGGACTTCTCGGCCTCAGTCACTATGTGCACCAACTCCGGGCATCTATCTTACTGGTTGTTCTTCTTGAGAACTCTGAGCGGCCGGGTCTGTGACCGTGATTGCCACTATTCCCAGTCTGCCTGCATTGTGGGGCCGGGCCCTCTGCCTGGCCCAGGGTAGTTTATCCATGGAAGTTTCTTGAAGGGATGAATAGCTGGATGAACGAATGAAGAATGGATGGTGGATACAGGCCTTAGAAACATGTCTAGGCCAACTTTTTGAAACAGGACTTAAGAGTCAGGGGTAAGGCGCACCTGCCTGCTGGCCGCTCACGACACCACAACCAGCTGGCGCTGTTTCAGGTCAAGACAAGGAATGGTTTCTTTGGCTTGAGTGAAAATTCACCAGGGGTGTCAAGTCAACTGCAGTGACAAACTCATTAGCATCTTTGGGTAGGGAGCATTCACATAATTTGCACCTTCCAGAATCCTCGTTAGATGGGGCAGGAAAGCTGCAGAGCGCTAATAACATTACCAAGGAGGCGGAATCAATTCAGAAAACCACGGACCGTCCGGGGAAAGCCAAGTTTATTGTCATGCCTCCATTTATTCAAGAGCTTCTCATAACCAGAAAGAGGAAGTGCCACTGTTTGCAAGCAAGTATGTCAAAGACTAGCTGGGGAGGGAGGCTGTAGAAGGGTAGAGGCTGCATTACCACAGACGATGTGGTACCCTGAGGCTGCAGAGAGAGAGCATGTGCAATGCAAGACCAGCAACTGTGTATGTATTTATTTATTTTAGAAAAAGAGAGAGTACTTGCGCATCTCAGTAGGGTAAAGGGGCAGAGGGGGCGAGAGAGATAGAGAATCCAAGTGGGCTCTGCACCTAGCACAGAGCCTGGCTCAGGGCTCGATCCCACAACCCTGCGATCATGACCTGAGCTGAAATCGAGAGTCGGACACTCAACCAACCGAGCCACCCAGGTGCCCCAAGCATCTGTGTATTCGGACCTTGCTGAATCCAAGAGCTGGCAGACGGCTCAAGTTCAAGGAGAAGTGGGCTCGCTCAGCACACAGCTCATGTAAGCCTCCACCACTGAAGTCACAGTGAGATGTTGGGGATTTGCTTTAAAATAACACCCAGGAGGGTGCCCGGGTGGCTCAGTGGTTAAGCGGCAGACTTCGGCTCAGGTCATGAGCTCTCGGTTCGTGGGTTCAAGCCCCATGTTGGGCTCTCTGCTGACAGTTTAGACCCTGGAGCCTGCTTTGGATTCTGTCTCCCTTTCTCTCTGCCCCTCCCCCACTTATGCTCTATTGCTCAAAATAATAATAAATAAACACTAAAAAAATTAACTCTGGGGGCACCTGGGTGGCTTAGTTGGTTGAGTGTCCAACTTCGGCTCAGGTCATGATCTCACAGTTCATGGGTTTGAGCCCCGTGGCGGGCTCTGTGCTGACAGCTCAGAGCCTGGAGCCTGCTCCTGATTCTCTGCCCCTCCGCTGCTCACGCCCTGTCTGTCTCTCTCAAAAATAAATAAACATTATGATAGTTAAAAAAAAAAAAATAACTCTGGGAGGGGGATGTAGAGCGACATCAACATCGGTCACTGAGTTTGTATGATGGGCACACGGAAGGTTCATCGAATGGCTGTCTCAACTATCACGTATATTTTTGAAATTCTACAGTGCAAAGGATTCTTCCCATTGGAGGATCTTTCTTAGGAAAAAAGGAAGGAGCAGCAAATGCACTCGCTGACCAAGCAGCATAGACGATCCCTGATGAGAAACGATGGGGCAAGGGGGGTGCCTCATGCGTGGTGGCTTTCAGGTCTTACCTCTCGTGTTTCTGGATGAACAGGGTCAGCAGAGCATCTGCAGAGCTCAGGAGGCCTTGCACGCGGGTCTCTGATGATTGCATGTTCTGTACCAGGTACTCCCTGTGCCCAAATCTTTTGCTTAGATGGTATCTCTTACTGGCCTGGAAAAAGTCCATTAGCTCTTCTAATTTCTCCTGTTTAGAAAAAAAAAATCAAGAAAATATGCCTTATTAAAATTTAGAGAAAATTCTAGACATAGAAAGCATTACCCTTCCTTTCTGAAGAAAATACACATGGGGAGAGGCATGGGGGCGATCAACTTAGACCACCCTACTGTTAACAAGGGCTTAGAAGAAAACTACATGCTGATAAGGAATGAGTGTATTCCCGACCCAGATACGTGGAGGGTTGTCAGAACATCTTTACTGCTCTCAGAAAGGGGATGTGGATTTCGCTCAGTCACTCAGCCTTCACCCACGTGGTTCCCGAAACACAGCACAGGTGCAAACATTCTGGGGGTAAATCAGACACTGGACTTGACCCTCAGAATTTCCATACGCCAGCAGGAAACAGGAGACAAGATGACAAAGCCCAAACAAACACAAGGCGCTGATGATTACCTAGCTGACATAGGTATCTTCTCTGGGTCCAGGACTGGGCCCAGAGCGTTCCTCACCATATCTAACTTCATCTAGAGAGCGAGAACACTTATTCCCACTTCACAGATGAGGAAATAGAGTCCACACTGAACTGCTAGTAAATGGCTGGGCCAGGATTTGAAGTCAGTAATCTCACGCCAGGATTTGTGCTCTAACTTTAGGCTGCTCTCAAATGCAGCCTTACTCAGCGGCACAGTGATTAGATCAGCAATGTTTAGACCAGCGGTAATTAAAATGTTAGCCTAAGCTGTGTTATCTCACTGACTGGCTCTGCGGTCTTTCTCCAGCCATGGAAATACTGTCCCTGCAGTGGGTCGCCAGAAAGATCAATGCTTTGTTTGACGAGATGCATATGATACCACAGGTGGTTTCCAGTCCAACAAAGGTGTGATGTCTCCAGTTCTCGAAACCTGGGAATGTGCACTGAACGGTGTGCAGAAGAGTCAGTCAGATGTGGCCGAAAGCCAGCATCTTCCTGACTTCTCAGCAGCAGAATCGATATACCAGGAACATGGAGGCAATAATCCCACCCTCCACAAAACTGGGTCCCTGTGAGCCACGGACCTGAGCCAGTTACACACAGAAAAGCGTAGCTGGCGTCTTCCCGGCCGTGGTACAATGATCGCCCATGGAAGCCACCTCCTTCACCCCCTCATTACTAACTCAAGCATTCTTTCTAGCTTGAACATCCCAGTGTTGAGAGTCAGCCGCTGCCTGCAATGAGGAGGAAAATGAGTCACTCATTGGTCAATACCTAAGTGACAACTCTGAACGCCTAACCAGGAGGAGAGCAGAATCCTTACTGTATATACTCTCGCCAGGGTTTGAGTGGAAAGAATCTGGGGAGGCTGGCTTGTCCTCCTCATGCTCAGAGCCTCCTGGCAGGGGCAGTCACATCCTGGAAGACCTACTTTCAGGAGTCTTTCAGGGATGATCACTCGGTCCCCTCTGGCACGGCCTTGCTCCTCACCACCCTCCCTCACCGGGCCTGTCCTGGGACCAGAAATCTGCTTGCACGGCTGCACGCCGGCAGTTTCACTATGGGGGTGTAAACGTGGGAGCAAAATATCCTGTGCGGGCTGGAGAAATTCCACAGCAGTGGTGACGGTCTCAGATCAGCTATTCCCACTGTTGCTTAGGAATTTATTCCATCTGGGGCGCCTGGGTGGTTAAGCGTCCGACTTAGGTTGGACTCATAATCTCGCGGTTCGTGGGTTTGAGCCCCGCGTCGGGCTCTGTGCTGACAGTCAGCTCAGAGCCTGGAGCCTGTTTCAGATTCTGTGTCTCCCTCTCTCTCTGACCCTCCCCTGCTCACGCTGTCTCTCTCTCTCTCAGAAAAAAAAAAATATATATATTTTTTAAAAAGGAATTTATTCCATCTTGATTAAGAACATTCACCCTGAAGTTTTAGGCAAACACACAGATCCACCCAGGAGTATCCAGACACAGATTGTAAACCCCAAGTACACATAGATGCACACACACATATATGCACATGGGTATATTTTTAACTGCTGTGTGGATACTAAATGTATATATAGTGTCAGGCACAGGCTTTCCAAGAATCTGCTCTATTACCCCCATTTTACAGGTTGAGGAAATGAGCTCAGGGAAGTCTGACAATTTGCCTAAATTCCCAGAGCTGAGGGGTGATGGGACAGGAGTTCGAATCCGAGCTGTGCTTCAAGCGACCGACTGTCCTGTTTACGGAAACTCACACACATGTCAGGGGGCAGAAGAAGGCGGTGAGTTCACTGTACACACCGAAAGGAGGGGACAGGACTCCGGGAGAGGAGGAGCCCCCGAGACGGAGCCAGAAGCCCCTCTTCCGTCACGGCCAGCCGGGCTGAGGCCTCACCTGTATGTCAGAGTAATCCTGCAGCAGCCTCTTGGCCGCCTCCGGCTTCAGTTCCCCTTGGACTATGGCACTTTTGATCTGCGTAAAGAAGATACGGTGCAGTTCGTTCCTCTGGAAAATGGCCAGCTGCCTGTGGGCCTGGGCAAAGTCTTCCTCTCGCCGCAGCGCCAGGGACCGCCTTAGCTGCTCCTGCTCCAGGCCGTGCAAGGTCCGCAGGAGGTTGCTGCACTCGACAGCCCACTGTGGGGGAGGGGGCGGGGCGTGAGAGGCCAGGCACGCCCGGGCCACATGCGAGCGCACACATGCATGCACGTGCACACAGCAACACAGCGCACACACGTGTGCACGTGCACACACCCACAGCGACACAGTGCCCACACGCATGCACGTGGACACAGCAACACGGCACACATACACACGTGCACGCAGCACCAGTGCACACACATGCACACACACACAACAGTGCACACACACATGCACATGCACACAGCAACACAGTGCACAATACACATGTGCACATGCATATATGCACATGCACACAGCAAATATACAGACACACAATAATTAGTGCACATACACACACATGCATACATGCACACAGCAACACACAGTGCATACACACATGCCTGTTGCAAGGTAGAGTGCATGCACACGTATCCATAACACACACGCATACAGCACATACAAGCACACAGTGTGCACACAGATGCACGACACACAGGGGACACGCAGGCACATACACTCACATGGAACACACATGTATGGACACACATCCTGGCAATGATTAGGCTGCTAAGCTCTGGAAAATACTTTTGCAACCTGTCTTTCCCCTTTATCTTCATGTTTTTCAGAACAATCTCAAAGCAGAAAATTCACAGGGATGGAAATCTGCAAATCAAACTGCCTGAAGATAGCTTGCAAAATGGAAACATTAATGGATTGTCCGTTAGACTCTCGGGCTTATTTCCATCATCTTTCATTCTTAACTCGACTGAAGAGAAAAATACCAGCAATCAGGCCAAAGTTGAGACAATTTGGGTAAAAAAGGAGGCAGAGTCGTTAAAGAAATGGCCCCTGGATGCCTGCACTCTTTGTGGTCAGTATGAAGGAAGGAAGGAAAAGACACACCTGTACTGAGTTCCTGGTGCCTTTGCATCCGCTAGCGGAACAGGCCTGGGTCCCAGGAGGGGAGTGGGATTCATTCTACCCGGGGAGACAGACTTCTAGGACGGCCCCCAGATGCTTGGCCCGTGGTGTACACATTATATAGGTCCTTCCCCCTTGAGTGTGGACATGAACTCTGAATGTGACAGGACTGTGGCCTCATGGTCTGGTGATTACGTGACAAAGTGACCAGACTTGATGTAACTGAGGCCCCTGATCAGCTGGCTTGAAGTAAACCGGTGGGGAGGTGATCCTGGATGGGCCTGACTACAGGAGGTAAGTGTTCTGGAAAGATGCGCTGGGCCTTCCTGAACAGAGGCGCCCTCCTGCTGGCCTGGGAGTAGCGAGCGGCCCCTCGGGAACAGGGAGAGGAGGAGGGAGACCTACAGGAGCCGAGGGCCCGAGTCCACACTGCAAGGAGGTGAATTCTTTTTTTTTTTAATTACTTATTTATTTCTAGGAGAGAGAGACAGCGTGAGCAGGGGAGGGTCAGAGAGAGAGGAAGTCACAGACTGAAACAGGCTCCAGGCTCCGAGCTGGCAGTCAGCACAGAGCCCGACGCGGGGCTGGAACCCACGAACCGCGAGATCATGACCTAAGCGAAAGTCGGACGCTTAACCCACTAAGCCACCCAGGCGCCCCATATTCACAGCTTTTATCTGAATTAGAGAACGCAGTTCACCCACAGCCAGGAGGGTGTCGGCCCCTTCCTGACTTGGGGCACCGCTGCCCAGAGCTTGGTGACTCATTCACCAAAGTGACCTCTTTTTCCTGACAGTATGAAATTCGACAAGCCACGAACCTCAATTTATTTTGATGAACAGGAGTGAGACATGGGGCGAAATCCACACAGCTTCTCATAGCCAGGACGAAAAACACACGCCCATGCACAGAAATCCTAAGATAGTTTTCTGTCCTGTTCAGAATTACATTTCTGAAGAATAAGGTAAGAAGCAACGATACGCTCCTGTCGTAGTGAAACACTCCCTAAAATCAATTTAAAAAATTTTTTTTAAATATTTATTTCTGAGAGAGAGGGAGAGAGAGCGTGAGCAGGGGAGGGGCAGAGAGAGAGGGGGGCACAGAATCTGAAACAGGCTCCAGGCTCTGAGCTGTCAGCACAGAGCCCGATGCGGGGCTCGAACTCATGAACCGTGAGATCATGACCTGAGCCAAAGTTGGACACTTAACTAAATGCGCCACTGGGCACCCCCTAAAATCAATTTTGATGGGAGCCCCCATCACTTCCATCTACGTTGCCCTCGGGCTTTCGGAGTCCAGAGGATATGTGTTCACCCTCTGACCGAGTTCAGTTCTCCTAGGGCACAGAGAAGGCTATGCCGTAAAGCAGGGGAGCCCCCCATCAAGGGCCTGCTGAGTTGATGAGCTCATGTATAGCCGTGAGTGAGTTGTCCCGGTATGAGAGGTGCAAGGGGGTGGTGAGGAGTGGGGCCCAATGGAGAGAAGCCTTGCCTGCGGGCCAGCCACTGCTCGGCCCACCAAAGGGGGCTCTGCAGGAACACGGATGCAGCTCAGCACATCTTTCCATTTTTAAAAAGAAGCTAGAAGTCCTGATGGATGGGGCGCCTGGGTGGCTCAGTTGGTTGAGTGTCCGACTTCAGCTCATGTCATGATCTTACAGTTTGTGGGCTCAAGTCCCACATCAGGATCTGTGCTGACAGCATATAAAATTTAAAAAAATTTAAAGAAACTGGAAGCTCGGGTTTTTATATGAAGTTTTATATTTTATATACCGGCAACCAATGTGCATTTAAAAAGTATGAAAGTAATGGTCACTCATTCCAACTCCGTACCAAACTTCCCCCATGGTGGACTTTGCAAGGATGTAAGGCATCTTTATTTCACGGTTTGAAGTGCTCCCTAAGAAAGCAACTTACCCTGTGGACAGAATGGGGGCGGGGCACGGACTGGGCTGGGGCACTTCAATTCTGGTTTGAGAATCATAGGTCCGTGCTGGAATATTCCAGAACAACTGGATGCCAGTCGCCATGTTGACGCTGTACCACCAAACACGTGAAACCAGAACAGAAAATTATGACTCAACTAGATCGTATTCCCTGCATTCAGTTTCGCAAGATGGGCAGACAGCAAAACTGTTTTATAGAAACAAATCCATCAGAGATGGTTACAGAGGAAGAATGCTTGCACTTTGGGAATCTTTGCCCTTGAGACGTTCGCACAGCTCAGGGCGTGGTGCGTTCCTTGCTTCCACTGCTTAAGCGGCAGGGACGGCATCTTTGTCTAGAAGAAAGTCCCCAGACACAGGACCCACTCTGCACTGCTTGCAGGAAGCTGGACAAGTCCTGCTCCCTGTGCCTCGATTTCCCCAACTCAACGTGGAAAGGCTTCATGTTCTGTTCTGTGCCGTGGGTTTCTTTAGATTTTCCACCAGACCACAAGTAAATGCTGCTACAGGGCTTACGCCACCAGGCACTGGTCTGAGCACCACTCACACACGAACATCCCCTTAACACCAGCATCATTAGTATCCTCAATTTAAGGCTGGGGAGACTGAGACCCAGGGAGCCTGAGTGATGCCCCTACCGGAAGAACACCATGAGGATCGGAACCCAACCATCTCCGCCTTCAGAGTCTACAGTCACCACCACACTGCCCACGGCCTCTCGGTGGAGAAACGCTTTAAAGACTGTAAGGGATTACATAGGTGTTTAAAGGCGATCAGATTTCATCTCTAATTACTGGAATTTCTGGGGCGCCTGGGTGGCTCAGTCAGTTTAAGTGTCCGACTTCAGCTCAGGTCACGATCTCACAGTTCATGGGTAGGTTGGAGTCCCATGTCAGGCTCTGTGCTGACAGCTCGGAGGCCGGACCCTGCTTCCGATTCAGTGTCTCCTTCTTGCTCTCTGCCCCTCCCCTGCTTGTGCTCTGTCTCTGTCTCTCAAAAATACATAAAAATGTTAAAAAAATTTCATTACTGGAATTCCTGAACTCTACTGAAAAAACAGATTCTGCCCAGTTTTCCTTTTTTAAAAAACGAATTCTTGGTGGAAGAATATGCCCCAAATATTTTCATGCATTTCCTTTAAAGATGACTGTGATGAACATACAGGTAAGTTACGAGGTCACTGGAAGTTTTTGATAAGATGGAGTGTTTTGCACAGAACAGGAGGCAAACAGCTCTATTGACTTGAGCCGCTGAGATGCTATTTTTGGAAGCGCACTGGCTCAAACGAGGCTACTGGTTTCTGAACAGGTGACCCAAAGGACCCGGAGCGATGGCACCCCCCAACTGTGAGCCAGGAGACTGGAGAGTGAGGCCAGGCACAGAGGGAGGTGCAGTCCCGCCATCCTCCTCAGGACTTCAACTACCTGTGTCCGTAATGAGGAGACATGTACAACATCGTTCCGGGCAGCCTTCTGGGAGCTGAAGGTAGGAGCCCAGCAAGATGGATTAGCCTGGCACAGGGCAGCAGGGGGCATGGTGCGCCAATGCACCATGGCGGTGGTGGTGGGCAGGGGGGGCGGCGGGGTTGGCACACGCTGCCTGGCTCTGCGTCTTGGCCCCGCCCACCCGTCCTCGGGGAGGTGACCTTCTCCAAATCTGTGTCCTGAGCCGTGAAAGTGGGATCCTATCAATTCCCACCTCACTGAGGTGGTGTGAAGATTTGATTAGAAGGCCTGCGTGATGTGCTTAGAACCCTGCATGCCTGCGGCGGGCATGAAGTGTGAGAACACTTAATAACATCAGAAAATATTATGGGGCGCCTGGGTGGCTTAGTCGGTTAAGCGTCCGACTTTCGCTTGGGTCATGATCTCGCGGTTTGTGGGTTCGAGCCCCGCGTCGGGCTCTGTGCTGACTGCCAGCTCAGAGCCTGGAGCCTGTTTCAGTCTGTGACTCCCTCTCTCTCTGACCCTCCCCTGCTCACGCTGTCTCTCTCTTTCTCTCCTAGAAATAAAAAAAAACATTTAAAAAAAAAAAAAAAGAAAAAGAAAATATTTATACCATGACATTAAGTGGGAACAAACATGACACACAGTTCTATGAACTGCATAGACTTTACTTTGTTAAAAAAAAATAGAGGGGGCGCCTGGGGGGCTCAGTTGGTTAAGCATCTGACTCTTGGTTTCGCCTTGGGTCATGATCTCACGGTTTGGGAGTTCAAGCCTCGCGCTGGGCTCTGTGCTGACAGCACAGAGTCTGCTTGGGATTCTCTCTTCCTGTCCCTCTGCCCCCCCCCCCCGCTGTTTCACTTGCTCTCTCTCTCTCTCTCAAAATAAACAAACATAGATATAGAAAGCAAAAAGCTAAAATGTGTGCTGAAATCTCCAGGGTCGGGTAATAGTAGGTACTCCAAATCAGACTGGATGGTGAAGTGGGTTCCACTTATTTTTTTTTTTCAAGGTTTTTCTTTTTATGCTTTCAAGCTGGGGCTGGCAGACTTTTCTGTAAAGGGCCAGATAAATATTTTAAGGTTTGCTGTCACACATCCTTCTCCTTGTTTTTTTGTTTGTTTTTGTTTTTTTTTGCTTTGCTTTTATTTTTCACAATCCTTTGAAAATGTAAAAACACATTCTCAACCCATGGGCCAGACCACGACAGGCTGGGCTCATGGGTCTAGTTTGCGGACTGCTGCTTTCTCATATTTTCCAAGCCTTCCTTCCGGAACATGTATTATTGTCATAGGAACACAAATTATAACAAACTTAGGAGAGAAGAGAAAGAGGAATTGTGCGATGGTTTGGGGGCTGAATTGCACTGTGAGCTCAGCACAGTCTTTGTAAGCGTCTGGCTCGGGGAAACTTGGCACTGACCAGTAGAGTCATGGAGGGAGGTCAGAGAGCGGGGTCAGCCAGCAGGATGCTGGTGGCCAAGGAGTGTCACCCCCAAGACACAAAACCACATCCTAATACAGAACCTGTGGATGCGACTCTATTTAGAATGAGGACCTTTGCAGATGTAATTAAGTTAAGGATCTTATGAGACCATCCGGGATGATCTAGGTGAGCCTTGACTCCAAGGACAGAAGAAATAATGGTCCCAGGATGGAAGACCGCATGTGAAGACAGAAGTCAAGGCTGGAGTGATGCGGCCCCCAGCCACAGAGTGCCTGGAGCCACCAGAAGCTGGGAGACACAAGAAGGGACCTTTCCCTGGAGACTTCAGAGGGGGTATGCATGGCTGACATCTTGACTTAGGACTTGTGGCCTCCAGAATTGTCGAAGAATAAAAATCTATTGCTTTAAGCTATGAAATCTGTGGTAATTTGTTACAGTAGTCATGGGCTCACACAGGAGCCAAGGAGAAAAGAAGCCTAACCCTAAAATGAGATGCATGCTAAGGCGAGGGGGACCCCGGGTGCAAGGGAGCAGGTGGGGGCGAGACAAGCACGAATCTCACTTCTCTTCACCCTTGCCCAGCGTGCGGGCCGATGGCAGACGACCACCGAGGGCCGCGGGCTGTGGGCCCTCTTTGTCCGTGTCCAGGGGAATCTGGTCATGGACAGCAGGCTGTGGAACAGGAGTTAGCAGTTCAAAAGCCTGTTCCTCCCCAAGTAGATGTTAGGCCTCACCAGGGTGACCGGTTTTCAGCCTGGGAAATGTGGGTTCGAGTCCCAGGGACTGAACGAGCCATCTCTTTCACAGAGGAGGGCAGAAATTAGGCTTGACCAGATGCACTCAGTGAAGGACTCTGGTGTGATTCCTCTCAAGACAGAAACTGACACGTTTCTTAGAGACATCAGAACTGATCTCTGGTCAACAGAAGCCAGCCCTGGGAAGGCTGAGGGTCAGAACTCTCAGAGCTGAGCACTGTGCACTGTGCCTGGGGCAGCCAATGCCACTTGGCTACTCTTCCTGCATTACCTCTCCCAGCCACACAGACAGAGGGAGCACCCTCAGCCCTATTTCACAGCCTGGCCTCCAGGAGCTGAACGGCAATATACTGGAAAGGGGAGTCCAGGTTTGTCTGACAGTGGGGCAGGTGCTGCAGGGCCCCGCCACCTAGGAACACGTGGCCCAGATGGACCCAACACACGCTGACGTCACAACCTCCCTGAGCCACACTCTCTGTGGGTGCACGCTTTCTACTCTCCCCAGGATCTCCCGCAGCACTGTGAACACACCTCTAGTCTAAAATAGTTGAATGAGGTCACATCTTCTAAATGTGAAAAGCCTTCATTGAACTGTGAACTTCTTGAACTCAAGAACCACATCTCATTTTCCTCTGTACTTCCCTACCTAGCCCAGTGCATGAGACAGTAAGTGATCAGTAAATGCTTTCTAAATAAATCCTAGATGGATGGATGGATGGATGGACAAGTGGATGAAAGGATGGTGGGTGGGTGGACAGGTGAAGAGAAGGACTATAGGCAGAGGGGTAGAGGGATGGATGGATGGATAGACGAACAGGTGGATGGAAGGGTGGTGGATGTATAGATGGATGAGTGCATGGATGGGTGGATGGAAGGCAGTGAGTGGGTAGACGGATAGACGGATAGGTGAATGAGTGGATGAATGGAAGAATGGTTGGCAGATAGATGAATGGATATATAGATGGACAGTGGATGGAAGGGTGGTGGATGTATAGATGGATGGGTGGATGGAGGGTGGGTGAGTAGGTGGGTGGATAGATGGATGGATGAATGAGTGGATGGATGGAAGAGTGGCAGGTAGATGGATGAAGGGATATATAGATGGACAGGTGGATGGAAGGGTGGTAGATGTATAGACGGATGGGTGAATGAATTTGTGGATGGAGGGGGGTGAGTGGGTGGATGGATAGATGGGTGGATGGAAGAGTGGCTGGCAGATAGATGAATGGATATATAGACGGACAGGTGGATGGTAGGGAGGTGGATGTATAGACGGATGGGTGGATGGATGAGTAGATAGGTGGATGGAAAGGATGAGTGGGTGGATGGATAGATGAATGGGTGATGACTGAATGGGTGGATGGATGGGCAGATGGATGGATCAATGATGCGTCCTTGAGAGAAAGCAGACAAGAAGAGTGAAGCCTTCCTTTCAAAGCTGCCTTACCCTCTCACTGACACGTTTCAGCAACTCTTCTGCTTCTTCCATTGCTGCCATCTCCCTGTGGTACTGGTTCTCTGTCTTCTTTCTCATTTCCAGGTCACATTCGGCCGTCAATGCCACCATCTTCCGATCATACTCCTCTTGTATTTCTTTCTCCAGCAACAGAAACTGCTTTTTGAAAATAGCACCCATCCTCCTCTCTACCTGGGGGGACAGGTGGCCAGAGGTGGTGAGATTCTTCAGCAGAAGGGCGATGATATCTCTGCTGATTTGGGTTCGACAAGCCTCCAGGTCTGAGTCGGCCCGATTCAAGGTTGCGATCTCCAACCTGGGGAACACAAAAGCCAAGAGCAGAGCAGTCCACTCCATGAAGTCACAGCAGACACTGAAGGTCCCTCAGAGCTGTGAAGCTTTAAATGATTCGGAGGTAAGGCCTTTCTTTTTCCCTTTTTCCTCCGCTTCCTTTCCTCCTGCCCCAGCCTGTTGCTGTCGGCCAGCGACCAGATCAGCAGATACTTATGTAGTCAATTTGGAGGGAGCCCGGCTGGAAACTACAGGAATATAACTAATCTAAGGCCTGGTCTTTGTCAACAAGTAACACATCAATAACAATGAGGAGGCCAAGGGGAAAACGGACAGTTAATAAATTTGGAGGATTTTAAAATAAAGCTACTTTTACTTTGTTCTGATTAAAAGTCATCTTGCGGAAACAACAACTAAGTGTAATATGGTGCCCTGGATGGGATCTTGGAACTGAAAGAGGGCATCAGAAAAACGAGGGAGGAGTTAAGACAGCAGAGGAGCAGAGGGACCCTAAGCTTGCCTCGTCCCTCGAATGCAGCTAAAGAAATATCAAATCATTGTGAACATGCAAAAAAGCAGTCTGAGGACCACGAGAACAAAGCTGCAATTCTACATGTAGAATCGTGGAAGGTAGGAGAAGCAGAGGGTTGATTTGGGGGAGATAAGAACTACGGGTTTTGGGGGTGGTGGGGAGGGAACCCTCCTTACGGACACTACTGCAAGTATTATAAGCAGCAGAGTGCAAAATCTGAAGCTTTAGAAGTCCGCCACCGCCAGGGTCGTGCCTGGCTTAGCGGTGCTCCTGCCAACAAACTGGGCAATTTGGAAGAAATGGATAATAAATACCTAGACTCACAAACTATCAGAACTGAAACAGGAAGAAAAGAGAAAATCTGAGCAGACCCAAAACCAGCAAAGAAACTGAATCCATAATAAAAAAATCTCCCAACAAACAAGAGTCCTGGGCCAGATGGCTTCCCTGGGGAATACTATCAGACATTTAAAAAAAATTTTTTTAATGTTTTATTTATTTCTGAGAGAGAGAGAGAGAGGGAGAGGGAGAGGGAAAGAGAGAGAGAGAGAGAGAGAGAGGACACAGGGTGAGCAGGGGAGGGTCAGAGAGAGAGGGAGACACAGAATCGGAAGACAGGCTCCAGGCTCTGAGCTGGCGGTCAGCACAGAGCCCGATATGGGGCTCGAACCCACAAACCATGAGATCATGACCTGAGCTGAAGTCAGACGCCTAACTGACTGAGCCACCCGGGCAACCCTCCTATCAGACATTTAAAGAGTTAATACCTATTTATCTCAAATTGTTCCAAAAAAAAAAAGGATGGAAAACTTACAAACTCATTCTAAGAAGCCAGCATTATTTTTTTTTTTTTAGTTTTAGAATATTTTATTTTATTTTTTTTTACAAATAGTTTATTGTCAAGTTGGTTTCCATATAACACCCAGTGCTCATCCCCAGAAGTGCCCTCCTCCATGTCCATCTTCCCCCTCCCCCCCACATCCATCAGTCCTCAGTTTGTTTCTCAGTATTCAAGAATCTCTCATGGTTTGCCTCCCTCCCTCTCCCCCACTATTTCCTCCCTCCTACTCCCCCTTGGAGGAGTTAAGTTCCTCCTAATCCTCCCATTCGTGCAAACATATGGTATCCGTCCTTCTCTGCCTGACTTATTTCACTCAGCATAGCACCCTCAAGGTCCATCCACGTTGCTACACATGGCCAGACTTCATTCTTTCTCACTGCCATGTAGGATTCCATCGTATAGATAAACCACATCTTCTTGATCCATTCGTCCGTTGATGGACACTTAGGCTCTTTCCATGTTTTGGCTTTGTTGAGAATGTTGCTATGAACATTGGGGTACATGTGCCCCTATGCTCAGCACTCCTGTATCCCTTGGGTAAATTCCTAGCAGTGCTATTGCTGGGTCATAGGGGAGCTCTACTGTTAGTTTCCTGAGGAACCTCCACACTGTTTTCCAGAGGGGCTGCACCAGTTTACATTCCCACCAGCAGTGTAGGAGGGTGCCTATTTCTCCACAACCTCGCCAGCATCTAGAGTCTTCTGATTTGCTCATTTTAGCCACTCTGACTGGCGTGATGTGGTATCTCAGTGTGGTTTTGATTTATATTTCCCTGATGAGGAGGGATGCTGAGCATCTTTTCATGTGTCTGTTGGCCATCTGGATGTCCTCTTTGGAGAAGTGTCTGTTTATATCTTCTGCCCATTTCTTCACTGGGTTGTTTTTCAGGTGTGGAGTTTGGTGAGTTCCTTATAGATTTTGGATACTAGCCCTTTATCTGATATGTCATTTGCAACTATCTTTTCCCATTAGTTTTATGGATTGTTTTCTTTGCTGTGCAGAAGCTTTTAATCTTGATGAGGTCCAGACAATTTATTTTTGCTCTTGATTCTTTTGCTTTTGGGGATGTGTCAAGTAAGAAATTGCTGCGGTGGAGGTCAAGGAGGTTGTTTCCTGCTTTCTCCTCTAGGGTTTTGATGGCTTCCTGTCTCACGTTCAGGTCCTTTATCCATTTTGAGTTTATTTTTGTGTATTGTGTGAGAAAATGATCTAGTTTCATTCTTCTGCATGTTGCTGTCCAGTTCTCCCAGCACCATCTGTTAAAGAGTCTTTTTTTCCATTGGATATTCTTTCCTGATTTGTCAAAGATTAATTGGCTGTACACTTTTGGGTCCACTTCTGAGTTCTCCATTCTGTTCCATTGGTCTATGTGTCTGTTTTTGTGCCAATACCATACTGTCTTGATGATGACAGCTTTGTAGTAGAGGCTGAAGTCTGGGATGGAGATACCTCCCGTTTTGGTTTTATTCTTTAGTATTATTTTGGCTATTTGGGGTCTTTTGTGGTTCCACACAAATTTTAGGATACTTTGTTCTGGTTTTGAGAAGTATGCTGGTGCAATTTTTATTGGGATTTCATTGAATGTGTAGATTGCTTTGGGTAATAATGACATTTTAACTGTTTATTCTTCTAATCCATGAGCATGGAATGTTTTTCCATTTCTTTCTGTCTTCTTCAATTTCCTTCATAAGTTTTCTATAGTTTTCATCATACAGATCTCTTATATCGTTGGTTAGGTTTATTCCTAGGTATTTTATATTTTTTTTTGTGCAATTGTGAACGGGATCAGTTTCTTGATTTCTCTTTCTGTTGCTTCATTGTTGGTGTATAAAAATACAACCGATTTCTCTATGTTGATTTTGTACCCTGCAACTTTGCTGAATTCTTGGATCAGTTCTAGTAGGCTTCTGGTGGAGTCTGTTGGGTTTTCTATGTAGAGTATCATGTCGTCTGTGAAAAGTGAAAGTTTGACTTCTTCTTTGCTGATTTTGATGCCTTTGATTTCCTTTTGTTGTCTGATGGCTGATGCTAGCACTTCCAGCACTATGTTAAACAGCAGTGGTGAGAGTGGACATCCCTGTCGTGTTCCTGATCTCAGAGGGAAAGCTCTCAGTTTTTTCCCCATTCAGGATGGTGTTAGCTGAGGGCTTCTCATAGATGGCTTTTATGATGTTTAAGTAAGTTCCTTCTATCCTGACTTTCTCGAGGGTCTTTATTAAGAAGGGATATATCGACAGGATCATATGGTTTTTATCTCTTCTTTCGTTGATGTGATGCATCACATTGATTGATTTGCGAATATTGAACCAGCCCTGTAACCCACGAAGGAATCCCACTTGATCTTGGTGGATAATTCTTTTTATGTGTTGTTGGATTCAATTTGCAAGTATCTTGTTGAGGACTTTTGCATCCATATTCATCAAGGAGATTGGCCCATAGTTCTCTTTTTTTTGCTGGATCTCTGTCTGGCTTGGGAATCAGAGTGATGCTGGCCTAAGAAGCCAGCATTACCTTGATTCCAAACCCAGATAAAGACCCCACTAGGAAGGAGAAGTACTAGTCAATATCCCTGATGAACATGGATGCAAAAACTCTCAACAAGATACTAGCAAATCGAATCCAACAGTACATTAAAAGAATTACTCACCATGATCAAGTAGGATTGCTTCCCGGGCTGCAAGAGTGAATCAATATTTGCAAATCAATCAACACGATACACCACATGAATAAAGGAAAGGATGAGAACCCTATGATCCTCTCAGCAGATGCAGAAAAAGGATTTGACAAGATAGAGCATCCACTGTGGATAAAAGAAAGCCCTCAACAAAGTAGGTATAGATGAAATACACCTCAACATCTTCAAAGCCATATGCTAAAGACCCATAGCTAATATCATCCTCAAGGGGGAAGAAACAGAGAGCCTTTTCCCCACAGTCAGGAAAACAACAGGGATGTCCACTCTCACCATTATATTTAACACAGTACTGGAAGTCTTAGCCTAGCAATCAGACAACCAAAAGAAATCAACAAGGAAGAAGTCAAACCTCCACTATTTGCAGACGATACGATATTCTAGATGTAAGAAATCCAAAAGACTTCACCAAAAACTGCCAGAACTAATATATGAACTCAGCAAAGTCACAGGATATAAAATTAACACACAGAAATCTGTTGCATTTCTATACACCAATAACAAAGCAGGAGAAAAAAAATCAAGGAATCGATCCCATTTGCAATTGCACCAAAAACAATAAGATAGCTAGGATTACACCTAATTAAAGAGGTAAGAGAGCTATGCTCTGAAAGCTACAGAACACATAGCAAAAAAACTGAAGAGGACACAAAAGAAATGGAAAACCATTCCATGCTCATGGATTGGAATAACAAATATTGTTAAACTGTCTTTACTACCTAAAGGAATCCATGCATTTAATGACATCCTTATCAAAATAACACCAGCATTCTTCACCGAGGTAAAACAAACAATCCTAAAATTTGTATGGGACCACAGAAGACCCCCAATAGTCAAAGAGATCCTGAAAAAGAAAAGTAAAGCTGGAGATATCACAATTCAAGACTTCAAGCTCTATTACAAAGCTGTAATCATCAAGATAGTATGGTATTGGCACCAAAACAGACACATAGATCAATGGGACAGAATAGAAAAACCCAGAAATGGACCTACAACTTGTGGTCAACAAGTCTTTGACAAAGTAGGAAAGAATATCCAATGGAAAAAAGACAGTCTCTTCAACAAATGCTGGGAAAACTGGACAGCAACATGTAGAAGAATGAACCTGGACCACTTTTTCACACCATACACAAAAATCAACTCAAAATGGATGAAAAGCCTAAATGTGATACAGGAAACCATCAAAATCCTAGAGAAGAAAGCAGGAAACCACCTCTTTGACCTCAGCCACAGCAACTTCTTACTAGACACGTCACTGGAAGCAAGAAAAACAAAAGCAAAAAATGAACTACTGGGACCTCATCAAGATAAAAGCACAGGGAAGGAAACAATCAACAAAAAGGCAACCCACAGAAGAGGAGAAGATATCTGCATATGAAGTATCTGACAAAGGGTTAGCATTCAAAATCTATAAAGAACTTATCAAACTCAACACCCAAGAAAACAAATAATCCAGTGAAGAAACGGGCAGAAGACATGAAGAGACATTTTTCCAAAGAAGACATCCAGAAAGCCAACAGATTCATGAAAAGATGCTCAACATCACTCATCGTAGGGAAATACAAATCAAAACCACACTGACATACCACCTCACACTCATCAGAATGGCTAAAATTAACAACACAAGAAACAACAGGTGTCGGTGAGAAGGTAGAGAAAGGGGAACCCTCTTGCACTGTTGGTGGGAATGCAAACTTGTGCAGCCACTCTGGAAAACAGTGTGAAGATTTCTCAAAAAGTTAAAAATAGAACTATCCTATGATCCAGCAATTGCACTAGTAGGTATTTACCCAAAGGATATAAAAATAAAAAAACAGATTCAATGTATCCCAATGTTGATAGCAGCACTATCAACAATAGGTAAACTATCGACAGAGCCCAAATGTCCACTTTCTGATGAATGGATACAGAAGTGTCATATATGTATATAATGAAGTACTACTCAGCCACTAAAGAGTGAAATCTTGCCATTTGCAATGACGTGGATGGTTCTAGAGTGTATTATGCTAAGTGAAAGAAGTCAAAGACAAATATCATATGATTCCACTTGTGTGGAGTTTAAGAAACATAACAGATAAACCTATGGGAAGAGGAAAAAAAGGAGAAGAGTGGGAAATAAATCATAAGAGACTCTTAACGATAGAGAACTAACTGAGGGTTGATGGAGAGGAGGTTGGTGGGCTGATGGGTTAAACGGGGGATGTGTATTAAGGAGGGCACTCGTTGGGATGAGCACTGGGTGTTGTATGGACGTGATGAATCACTGAATTCTCCTCCTGAAACCATACTGCACTGTTGGTTAACTGACTAGAACTTAAATAAAAATTTGAAAAGAAAAATAAGACTAGAGAAATCTGAATGAAGTATGGACTTTGGTGAATAATAATGTACCAACATTGGCTCATTATTGTAATAAATGTGACATGATCATGTAACATGTTAACAGTAGGGGAAATTGCATAGAGTGTACGTGGGAACTCTCTCTCCTATCTTCTCAATTTTTCTGTAAATCTAAAACTGCAGTAAAAATAAAGTCTACTCAAGAAATATCAATGAGATGCATCGCAGGGTCCCAGGTTCTAGAAGTTACCTGATGTGCTGTGATTGCAGGACTCTGTTTTACAGTGATGTATCAGATTACATTCTTACTATGGGTAAATTTGACAGTATGCTAATCATACCTCTCTATAGCTTTAAAAGAATGCATAGAAAAATTAACATTCATGATGAAAAAGGTGGATAATAAAGACAAATAGAAAAAGGCTTCCTTTACTGTAAGACCAACATTTCAACAGAACCAATGAAGGCATTTGTCTGTATTTTTCTTTCTTTAAAAAAATTTTTTAAATGTTCATTTATTTTTGAGACAGAGAGAGACAGAGCATGAGCGGGGAAGGGGCAGAGAGAGAGAGAGAGAGAGACAGAACCCAAAGGAGGCTCCAGGCTCCGAGCTGCCAGCATAAAGCCCAATGCGGGGCTCAAACCCACAAACCGCGAGATCATGACTGGAACCAAAGTCAGATGCTTAACCGATGGAGCCACCCAGGCACCCCTTGGCTGTATTTTTCCAATTTGCTTCTCTAAGCCTACTCTTTCCCACATTTGCACACCATTTACATAAATGCCAGAACAATTCTTTTTTTTTTGTTTGTTCCCAATTAGCATTGTAACAGGAATCTTCCAGTGGGGTTTAAAAGCCATAAAAGTTTGGGGCACCTGGGTGGCTCAGTCAGTTAAGCATCCGGCTTTGGCAGCGTTCAGGATCATATGGTTCATGCGTTTGATCCCCATGTTGGGCTCTGTGTTGACAGCTCAGAGCCTGGAGCCTGCTTTGCATTCTGTGTCTCCCTTTCTCTCTCTCTCTCTCTGCCCCTCCCCTACTCGCATTCTGTCTCTCTGTCTCTCAAAAACGAATAAACGTTTAAAACAATGCCATAAAAGTTTCCTTTACAATGGGTGCAAAACAGTTCACCTTGTGATGTACCATGATTTCCAACCATTTTTCCAGTGTTGCACATTTGGGTGACTTGCAAAATTCAAAACCTAAAATAATCCCACAGTAACTATCATTGTAAAGAGGTTTTGGTAGTCACAGTGATATCCTCAATACCATAACCACCAATGAAGTCACTGGACCAAAGGTTAACAACATTTTGAAGCCTTCTAGAAGGTCCTGTGAAACTGCTTTCCAGAAACCACCTCCCCCGCCCCCTCAAGAGCAGCAGGATCCTTATTTCACCCCTCCCTCTACAGTGCTTAAAACATCTCTGATAATTTGGTAGGAGGAAGTGGCATTTTACTGTAAAAATATAAGGGTCTTAAGAAAACACCATTATAGAGATTTTTAACCATTTAAAAGTGGAGAGAAATAGTATGACTCTCAGGGTACTTGTTAGCCAACTTTAACAACTGTCACTACTTATCACTGGTTTTAGTTACTCTCCTAATGTTTGAGCATTTTAATTTTTTTTAAATGTTTATCCAACTTTGAGAGAGAAAGAGAGACAGGGTATGAGCCGAGGAGGGGCAGAGAGAGAGGGAGACACAGACTCAAAACAGGCTCCAGGCTCCGATCTGTCAGCACAGAGACCAACGCAGGGCTCGAATCCACGAACCGAGAGATCATGCCCTGAGCCCAAGTCCAGTGCATAACCTGACTGAGCCACCCAGGCGCCCAAATGTTTGAGCATTTTAAAGCAAATCCCCTGTTTTTCATTTTACTTGTAAATTCCTCAGTGTGCTTCTTTAACCATCAAGGATCTATGCCTCTATAAGCATATGCATATCTATGTATGCGTATATCTATTTTACCTAACACTGATGTCATTATTATATCAAATATACTACCAATCGTATTTAAAATATTAACAGAAATCCCAATAATTAGTACCAGTAATTATTCAAACTATTTCAAGTGTGTCAAAGTGACTTTTGCAGTTGGAAGTTCCATTTAAAAACCAAACAAAATCTGGGGCGCCTGGGTGGCTCAGTCCATTAGGCGACTGATTCTTGATTTCAGCTCGGGACATGATCTCACGGTTCCTAAGTTTGACTGCATGTCAAGCTCTCCACTGACAGTGCAGAGTCTGCCTAGGATTCTCTCTCTCTCTCTGCCCCTTCCCTGCTCATTCTCTCCCTCTCCCTCTCCCTAAAATAAATAAATAAATAAACAAACTAAAAAAAAACAAACAAAATCTCACAATGTCAGTTAAATCTACTTTTCTCTGCCCTCCCCTTTTCTCTTTTACGCCGTAGGTCTGTTGGGGAAGCTAGGGTATTTATTCTGCCGAATGCTCTACATTCTTTCCATGGGGTGTCACTGTTCTTCTATCCTCTGTATTTCCTGTAAAGTACTAGTTATATCTTGTATCTTGATTAGAACCAGACTTAATTCACTTTCCAAAGCACCCTGTAAGTGGTACCACGTGCTTCCTGTAAGGGCAAAGGATGGGTAACTTCTAAGAGGTATGAGCAGGTTCAAGTGGTGCAAACACATCCCTGCATCATACAACCTATTGACTTTGACCCAGTCGTTTTAGCATCCAAGTGCAATTGTGATGATTTCCTTAGGGGTTGAAAATGTACACCTGTAATTCCATCACTTCCCATTCACGAAGCTGGGATTCTTCAAACAATCTGGTGATTCCGACAGAAACTATGTAGACAGAATGGATGTAATTGCTAATTACAGTTGATGTCACAGCAGCTTCCAGTGGTGAAGAAATGAGTTTGGGTTCGTTTTGTTGTTGGTGTTTATTTCCTGCTTTTGTTGCTCTTCGCTTTATTTTGGTTTGGTTTGTGAAAACAGAAGGTTGATCAAACTTTTGCCGAGTCCCTGAGAGTCTGAGCTCTGGATAACTTCTACCTGGGAAACTCACAAGAGGAAGAACATCGCGTATGTTACCAGGCAGCATGGCTTGCGGGGTGCCTGACTGGTGGATTACGTCCGGATGGGGGCAACTGCACAAGAACCATGAACTCTAACAGGGAGGCCGTGCTCTGAACTTCCTCGAGGGAGGTGACCCTGGGAGCCAGGCATGGCCCTCGTGGGAGGACCCTGGATGCCGGCTATGATTGCGACTTGTGACAGGAGATTCTGGTACTTGTGGGGTCTGAAGCTTTTAAGACAGAAGGCTCCCCGCTGTGCCTGATGTGAACTACATCTCCTTGCACTGAGCTGTGTCGCCTGGGGAAGAAACGGCTCCCAGCCAGTGCCGCAGTCTGCGATGTGGCCTAAGGCAAGGACACCCACGGAAGAATGCCTGACGTCCTCCTGGCAAGCCACGTTCTTGACCTCTGCTTACACAGGCCATCTGCTTACACAGTCAAGGGCATACAGGAGTCTTTTGAGTCCAAGTGTTTATCGGTACCAAGGAACGCCCCCTCCTCCTGTGCTGCATCACTGTGAAATTACAGATTTTTATGTATTTGGTGGGGTTCAATCAAGTGCAGTGATAATTCTTTTGGATGCTCCAATTCTTCCATCTCAGCTCAAACTAGCTCCTGTATCCTGTATCCTTTAGACATAACCCAATCAGCCTACCTTTTTTTTTTCAGGTTTATTTATTTATTTTGAGAGAGAAAGAGAGAACGAGCAGGGGAGGGGCAGAGAGACAGGGAGACAGGGAATCCCAAGCAGACTCTGTGCTGTCATCACAGAGCCCCACACGGGACTTGAATACACACACCGTGAGATCATGCCCTGAGTTGAAATCAACAGTTGGATGGACATTCAGCTGACTGAGCCACCCAGGAGGCCATGAGCGGTCTAATTTTAAGCAACAGCTCATGCGTTTCATCTTTCATTTTCTCCACAGCTACTCACTGAGCACATGCGTGTGCTGAGCACCCGGGTCACAAAGAGAGAAGTGTGTGTGTGGTTAAGTATCCGAGGAACGAAGCCACATTCCACAGGCTCAGAAAAAAAATTACTTCTCTGCGGAGAGAGACACAGATTTCACGACTTCAATGAAGCGTTTTGTGGCGGGCAAAATCACAGACCCCAGAAGACATCACATCCTAATCCCCAGAACCTCTGGATGCATCGGGTTACACGGCGAAGGAGAAGCAAGGCTGCGGGTGTAACTAAGGGTGCTCGTCAGCTGACCTTAGTGATAAGAGAGATGAATACAGGGGCGCCTGGGTGGCTTAGTCGGTTACGCATCCGACTTTCGCTCAGGTCATGATCTCGCGGTTCGTGGGTTCGAGCCCCGCGTCGGGCTCTGTGCTGACTGCCAGCTCAGAGCCTGGAGCCTGTTTCAGTCTGTGACTCCCTCTCTCTCTGACCCTCCCCTGCTCACGCTGTCTCTCTTTCTCTCCTAGAAATAAATAAAAATATTTTTAAAAAGCACAATAAAATAAAAGTGGAAGGAGGGTGCAGAAGATGAGTGAGATCAGGAGAAGTAAGGGAGAAAGCAGGGGTGGGAGGGACGGGCCAGGAGCCGGGAGAGGGGAAGTCTCAAGGAGCCAGAAAAGGCCAGGAAATGGGTTCTCCCCTAAAGTGGGCCCGCTGACTTTTCTAAACAGGGGAGGCCTGTTTTAGACTATGACCTCCAGACCCAGAAGACCACACGTTTGTGCTCTTTTTTTTTTTTTTAATATTATTTCTAGGAGAGAGGGAGAGAGAGAGAGAGAGAGAGAGAGAGACAGCGTGAGCAGGGGAGGGTCTGAGAGAGAGGGAGTCACAGACTGAAACAGGCTCCAGGCTCTGAGCTGGCAGTCAGCACAGAGCCCGACGCGGGGCTTGAACCCACGAACTGCAAGATCATGACCTAAGCGAAAGCCGGACGCTTAACCGACTAAGCCACCCAGGCGCCCCATGTTTGTGCTCTTTTAAGGCACCGAGTTTGTGAGAATTTGTTACTGCTCAGTACGAAACTCCTACATCCTGCCCGACTGCTCCATCCATCATTTGTTAATTGGTCCATTGATTAACTTGCACAAGAGTGTTGTCGCTGCCTGCCGGGTAAACTGCCAGTGTTCTCCCAGGTACGTGGGGATTGGAATGGACAAGGGCATCTCTGGAGGTCTTTGCTGTCCAGCTACCTACCAGCTAAGGGACCCGAGGAAAGGACCTAGCTTCCCCAGAGCATAAAGTGGGGGACCACCCTCACAGGGTGGTGGTCAGGAAAAGAGGTAAGAAACATAAAATGCACAGCGTAGTGCCTCGGATTTTGTTGATTCTAGTAATATAGTTTCTTGGCTAACCTTGTCCCAGGAGACCAGCTGCGGAACATAGTATCGTGCGCGCTCGCCCTTCCTAGCCACCTGGGAAGACCAGCTCACAAGCACCTTCTGTCCAAACCGTTTTAATGTTAATCACCATGGATAAACTGTCAGAAGAGGCAACAGTAAAAACTGCCAGGGCGTCCCTAACGCCACAAAACAAAGAAAAATGCCCTTTTAAGCGAATTAAAATGCCATGCAGTTAGTGAGGCCACTCTCATCTGTTGACTTTCCCAAATGGCCACAGGAGAGGAAAATAAGAAGGAAGAATTCATCATCCACACAGGGGACTGGAACCATTGCTGGGGATGCAATTCCCACCGCTCCCTAGGGCATTTTAAATCGTTTATGATGAAATGCACATAATTCTCCACCCCCGCCCCAAAAAGTCTACAATGGCTCCATGGGACAGAGACACCGTGAGTCACAAATGAGTCACATGTAGATTCTTACTCCAGCAAGTGGCTGGAGTTGGTGGGATTCGAACACTGCTTTCTCAGGGAATATTTATTTTTCTCAGGTCACAAAGACATTATCCTTCTCTGCACTGTAAGGTGAGGGCACTGGCTCAGGCCAGTTCTGTGGCACATACGCATTGTGCCAACAATATACCTCTTATAAATGAGGGACTCACACTGGAGTGCGGCAGGTCCAGCACCCAGGAGGCACTTAATAAATCTAAGCCATTACAGCTTCTTAACAGGCTTGCTTATGACATCTTTCTCAAAGAAACTGCACAGCGAAATTATTCCAGAACTGATTAGGACTCTGATGATTAGCTACTGATGATAAAGAAAAGAGGACATTAGCGTCTTTTTCGCTTTTTAAATTCGCTTTTTAAACTGTACATTTATTTCATGTACAATTTAATCAAGTTCTCACCCAATGGCAAGTAAGGTGTCAGAATAAAATTAGGATCGGATTTGACACACAAGGCAGAAAATGTTCTCTTGGATGTGAAAGAGACCTCAATGGCCTGGAGGATAATTAGTCCAGAAGGAAAAAGAAATAGCCGTGGCCGTTTTTCAATATAAATCCGGGATCTTCAAGTTAGCATAACAGACCCATGAAAAGCAACCAATATTAGGGAAACTGAAATTTTCCTCCTAGGGTCCCATTTCCACAGACAGCTGATACCGCAGGGGACCCCATGCCAGGACCATAAATCCTATCCACGTACTGTCGATTTTGAGCGCCAAGACAATGTAAATTGAGCCAGGGAAAAATACCTTCTCCGTATCTTCACTGTCAAAACTGCAATGAGAAACTAAATCAGAGTAAATGTAGTGATCATATGTGAGCGAGACCTTAGTTAAAAGTTATGATAGGGGCACCTGGGTGGCTCAGTCGGTTAAGCGTCCGACTTCGGCTCAGGTCATGATCTCGCAGTTTGTGGATTCAAGCCCCGCATCAGGCTCTGTGCTGACAGCTCAGAGCCTGGAGCCTGCTTCGGATTCTGTGTCTCCCTCTCTCTGACCCTTCCCTGCTCATGCTGTCTCTCTCTCTCTCAGCAATAAAAAAAAAATTTTTTTTAATTAAAAAAAAAAAGTTATGATAAACCATACACTTTTAGTAAACTCAGACCGTAGGACACCAGGCATCAGCGGTCTGCATCCTTCCTCTTAAAGATCTTTCTGTTCAGAAGTCGGGTCAGGCCCACCCTCCCCCGGCCTCCAGCTTCTCCTTGCCCACCCCCCGCCCACTCACCGGCCACAGCCCAACACACCAGTCAGCTCTGTGACCAAAAGAGCTGAGCGTTCCTCTGCCTACTTCAAATCCTTCCGGAACGTTCCTCCCAGTTCCCTTTTGGGCACACGCCAATCACCTTGTGGCAAAAGGTGCTGCGTGTTGCATTATGTCTGAAAGCACAATGCACCTGGGAGTCACAGCAACTCAGCTTCCAATCTCCACATCGTCCCTTCGGAGCTGGGCGATTCAGGTGTGCGCCCTCCTGTCTCTGAGTCTAGTTTCCCGGCTGGTTCATGAGAAAATTATCACTGTGCCAGATGAAGGTCATGAAGAGGATTAATAGCAGTGCCTCTTATGCACAGGCTTTGCTTTAATAGCTTTACAAATATCATCCCATCTAACCCTCACAACCACCTCATAAAGTAGGTGGTTATGTTTTCTTTACAGGTGAGGAAACTGAGGCACAGGAAAATTAAAATACCTTACTGAAAGCAGCATAGCTATCAGGTGGCAGAACAGGGACTAGAAGCCGTAACGTGTGGCTCCAGAGGCCTTGTTCCACCCTGTCCTGCTGCTTTAGTCACACAAACATGCACAAAGCACTTAGCCAGTCCCTGGCACAAAACAGATGCTAGGAAATGTTGTTTCACATTGCTGCTGCTGTGGTTACATCTGTCATAGTCTTCCTTGATATTATTCTTTATAATAAAGAAAAGAAGATATGAAGGAAACATATAGATGGGTGAATGGATGGATGGGTGAACGGATGGAAGGATGGGTGGTGAGTAGATGGGTAAGTGGGTGTGTGGATAGATGGATGAATGGGTGTATGGGTGGATGGATGAATAGGTGGGTGGGAGGTGGGTAGACAGGTGGATAAGTGGATGTGTGGATAGACGGATGAATGGGTGTATGGGTGGATGGATGAATGGGTGGGTGGGTGGTGGGTAGACAGGTGGATAAGTGGGTGCATGGATATATGGATGGATGAATGGATGAATGGGTGGATGGATGGATGAGTGGATGGATGGATAGGTGGGTGGATGGATGGATGAGTGAATGGGTGGATGAATGAATGAGTGGATAGATGGATGAATAGATGGATGGGTGGATAGATGGATGAGTGGATGGATGGATAGGTGAATGGTGGATGGGTGTGTGGGTAGATGGGAGAGTAGGTGGATGGAAGGATACATGTATGGATGGATGGATAGATGAGTAGGAGTGTAGGGAGATGGGAAGATATATATTATGTATGATAAGATGAATGGATGGATGGGTAGGTGGATGGGTGGATGGAAGATGAGAGGGTAGGTGGATGGAAGTATACATGTGTGGATGAATGGGCAGACGGATGGGTGGGTGGGAAATACATACATAGGAAGGGATGGGTTGGTGGCTGGGTTGGTGGGTTAGTGGGCGGGTGGCTGGACATATGGATCATAGATGAACAGACAGATGGGTTATAGCTAGCCAGCTAGAAAATAGATTGCTCTCGAAACTCTTATTTGGAAAGACAGATTTTGTTCTACCTGAAGAGCATCTGAAAGAAACTTTAGGATGAAACATTTAAAGATGAAATAAGATAAACCTTGGATGTCTGCTAAATCATCTTTCCAACCAACATTCAGATTTCCTCAACACCTTCCCTGCCAAGGAGTCCCCCAGCCTCTGTTTGGCACACACACACATGGTGACGAGGAGCTCACTGCTTCTCCAGGAAGGCTGCCCGTTATCGGAGAGCTCAAACAGAAAGGTCTTCCTATTAATCCCCTGACATCCACTTCCCCACGGTTCCCATCATTGTCCCAGGTGTCTGCCTTCTTCATGACCACCTCACAGAAATCTGGTCATCGTGATCACGTGCACACAAAATATCGACAATCCGGGCCTAACAGCCTTCAGCAGATGACACCGAGCCCTGCAGGCTGTGGTGAGGGTTAGGACTTTACCAAGAGCAGCCAGCACAGGCTTCCAGCAAGTGGTCAGGGCCATGAAAAGCGTCACCCCAGCCCTGGCTGGCGTGTGGAGAATGGACCGGGGCTCAGGGATGGATGTGATCAGCACAGTGAAGACAGGGTGATGGTTAGGACTCAAGTAGTGGCCGTGAGATGAAGAGGGAAGGAGAGGCCCTGCAGAGAATATATTTGGATGATGCCGACAATGTACAAGGCTATCTGTTGTTTTTGCTCACATGGAACTACAAATGTAATGAGTTCTGGTTAAAAACAAGAGGGAGGGGCATCTGGGTGGCTCAGTCGGTTGAATGTCTGACTCTTGATTTTGGTTCAGGTCACCATCTCACGGGCTCTGTGATGGGTGTGGAGCCTGGTTGGGATTCTCCCTGCCCCCATCCCTCTGTCTCTCCCCCGCTCTCTCTCTCAAAATAAAAATATCAATAAACTAAAAAAAACAAAAACCAAAAAACCAAAACAGGCTAGACTTTGAAAGAGTACAAGCTGCCCACACAATGATGGGAAGTTGCACTTGTTCCCGGGGCTGCCGTAACAAAGCGTAACCAACTGGGGTTCGACACCCAGAATCAAGATGTTGCAAGGATTCGCTCCCTCTGAGAGCTACGAGGCTATGCCCCTCTCCTGGCTGCTGGTGCAGACGCCATGCTTGGCAACTATGCTGTAGAGGCATCACTTCCATCTCTGTCTCTGTCTTCTCAGGGTGGGGGTGGGGGTAAGGGTGCCTCCCTGTGTGTCTGTGTCCAAACTTCCCAATTCTTACAGGGACAAGAGTCATACTGGATTAAGGCCAGCCTGAATGAGTTTGTCTTAGCTTCGTTTACATTTGCAAAGATGCTATTTCCAAAGGAGGGCACATTCCTTGGTAACCAGGGATTAGGCTTTCAAGATGTCTATCTTGGGAGGGTGGGGACACAATTCAACCCACAACAAACTCCGAGGGATGGAGGTTCCCCATGACCAACGGGATATCCAAGGAGAAATGGGTTCGCCACCTGTGAGGCGTGCTAGAGAGAATTTCTGCTCTGGCCAAGAATCCAGACCACATGACGTCCAGGATTCTCTGCAGCATTAGGACGCTACAGACCTCACCATCCTTCTCCCAGGGAGGAGGGGACACCATCCTCATGGCTCCCTCCAGGGCTTCCTGTTCAATGCCACTTTGTCGGGAAGGCTGTTCCCAATGTATCTACTTAACGTTCCACCTGCCATTCCCCATTTCATCATTTTCGACTAACCCATCACCTCCTTACATTTCATCCCCATTTATTTTCTGTCCCCGCCGACCACAGACAGCTTGGGAGGACAAGGACTTTACTTTGGTCCCTGCCGTATCCAGAGAGTGTCTGCAAGATGCACTGCTCAATACACGTCTCCCAGATGGGTAAAATGGAAAGCCTAGATCCATGGGGCCATGTCTGTCTATCTGGGAACCTGACTCCTGCCCTCTTCCTCTGGCCCCTCCTTCTGCCTCAGGCCACACCTTCCAGGTGAAGGCAGAGCTGGAGCCCTCCCCTCCCACCCTGCCCAGTGTCCTGTCCCTGCCACCTGCACCCTGGGCCATCTTGTCGGGACCATCTGTGAGTCTGTCTTCTCAGTGACCTGTAAGTGTCTGGCAGGCGTGGGGTGCTCTGGACCCATCTCAGCACCGCGGTGCCTGGAAAATGGCTCTGGATGAGAAAGTGCTCAGGGAATACTTGTCGGAGGAGGGGATGAACGAGCAAAAGCAGAAACAAGGGCCGTGAAGGGCTAACCCGCCGGCTGGTCTTCTGGGCTGTACACAGTGATCGCCACCAGTGCCAGAATGACACTTTGGTGACAACACACCTACTAGACAGCTGACTTCCCCCAGCACTGAAATACCCGTGACCTTTAAGAATCTCAGGCCGCAGTGACTGGGAAGGAATATCTTCCCAGAGAGATCTGTGTACATGAGTGTCAAGTGAATGTCTCGGATATTTTCATGTGTTGGTGAAAAACACAGAAAGTAGCAGCAAAAGCAACAAAGGAAAGATTTTCAAAGTAAAAAGTCTGAACTAAATCCCTGGGTAAGCATCCCAACACCAAATCGACGAATGCCGGAAAAGAAGGGAGCTTATAAATCCCACTGACGTTGAAGCGGCAAGGGGCCAGGAACATGGCTCTGGTCCCAGGGTTCACCTTCTCCAAGAGTCCCCAGTCCATATCAAAGCCCGAAGCCCACGCCCAGCAGTCCAGCCTTCACAACTGGGCCGGCCTCCCTCTCCATCCGACCATCCACGGCACCTCACCCTGCAGGATAATCTAATCGTTGGCGTTTCCTGAGGCTAGCGTCCCTGCCTGAGCCACTGTCCGCCCCCCCCGCCCCCCAGTCAGCCTCTCTGGTCCCTGAGCACACACCAACCCACCAGCCCACAAATCTCTCCTGGCAAGAGGGGCTCTGGGCGAGGTTCTCAGAGAACAAGGCATCACTCACGGCGCCCGGCATGGTGGGTAATCATGGATTTTTCCATGATTCTCTGTTGAATGCCCGTCTCCCCCTCTAGCCTATGACCTCCAAGGGGCTGGGACCCAGGCAGTTGGGCTCACAGTAGCTTTTCCAGCCTTCCAGCCCACTGAGGACTGAACAGCTACATGACACGCTCGGGCACGGCAATGAATTAGAAGCTGGGAGTCACTGAGTAACCATCATCTATTTCTGCAAAATCTACAGAGCTGAGTCATAGGAAAAAAGTCGACATCAATGGGCAGCATTGAGCCAAGCACTAAAGGGTCTGGAAATAGGCGAACCACTTGCCATGAGCCCGTCCACAGCCCCTGTTCTCAGCCCTGGGCGTATGTGCGCCTGTTAAGCCCCTACCTCCCGCTGGGTGGGCACGGTCAGCACCCCCGTGTTCACTGGAGGACACCGAGGCACAGGGAGGGGGGTTATGGGCAGTGCTCAAGGTCATCGAATGATTAAGTGGCAGATCAGGAGTGGGGGGCAAGCGCTGTGACTCAAGCCGTCCACCCTAAGCCTGGACCATCTCCTCTGCTCACACAGACACGTCGGCAACATGTGCAAAAGACGTGCCACCTCACGCATCCCAAGAAAAGCGCAGGTGAGAGCTACAGGAAGAGCTGTGGTTTCCCATCAGACTGACCCTGATCCGTCACTGTGACTAGCACGTGCGACACCGGGACTCTCCTACGCTGGAGGGTGAGCCGGCCCGGCCTCTCTGGCGGGCGATCTGACGGCAGCTACGCAGAGTTCACAATAATGCAACGACTGCACTATGAGGAATTCACGCTGCAGTTAACTTGGCACGCATGCGCACAGCCCTCGATGCGGGAGGTTAAGAGCTCTGCGTTTGCTGGGGGCTGGAGCGCATTCATGAACGCAGTGTGCTCTGCCCTCAGGCCCCGGGGCTCACGTCCCAGTGACTCACACTTTCTGTGCTTTAGCTTCCACATCTGTAAACAGTCCTTAGCTCGGAGGCTGCTTGGGGGGAGACAGGTTCATGCAGGTGAAACAGAGCTGCCTTTCATTAAAATTCTCAATGAATTCAGGAATCATTACTGTTATTCGAAAGGGATGCAACCACTTGGGGCGCCTGGGGGGGGCTCAGTTGGTTAAGCGTCTGACTCTCGGTTTCGGCTCAGGTCGTGATCTCAGGGTTGCTGGGATTGAGCCCCGCATGGGGCTCTGTGCTGGCAGCGTGGAGCCCGCCTGGGATCCCTCTCTTCCTCTCCCTCTCTGCCCCTCCCTCCTGTGCACTCACTCTCTCTCAAAATAAATAAACTTTTTTTTTAAGAAAAGAATATTTTATACAACCACTTAAAGAAGAAGAACAGGCTGTTGTACATAGTTAGGGATGTTGAACCACCTCCAAGATTGTTGCAAAATGGGACGTAAAGGAGCTAAACAGTGCGTGATATAGACTATTACTTGGCATTTTTTAAAAAAGGGTCTGTGTAAAAACATAGATAGCCACGGACGATCCCCACCGGCCGCATGCCACAGGGAATGGACTGCGCTCGGGCTCAGGGAGGAGAAGACACTTTGATTTGCACACCACAGCCTTTTATGCGTCTCTAATTCTTGGCCATGTTCATTACTTACAATTCAGCAAACGGGCTGAGCAGAGACAGAAGAAAGAAACACGGTCACTGATCAGAGTCAGGGGCTATGGGCTGGTCTCTTCCCTGGGACACAGGGAGTTTCTCCCTTGCCAGTGATGAAGTCTCTCCTGGCTGCTCCCTATGGCTGGGGCCAGACTGACCGTGTATAGTCAAGTCAAGGTGGTGGCCCAGGGCAGGACCCCACAAGTCTGTGAGAAGTACCACCCTCCCCAGGAAGGTGGGCTCCCCTCCTGCTGCATGCCTGCCGTCTGTGACCAGAAGCCATTGGTTGGGAGCAGCCAACCTGAACGGCCAGTACTGAGGAGGGGCCAAGCGGGTCTCCCTCTCCTTGGGGCCCCTTCACGCGGAGGGAGGAGCTCTGTGAGGAAACCGACAGGGGACAGGGGTTTGCACTTGGCAAGAGCAGCCGCAGCGCCTGCTGTCCAGGGAGCGGGACGTCCCCGAAGCCGGCTTTCTGGGGAGGCACGTAAAGCCACATCCTCGGACTGAGCTTTTCCAAGTCATGAAAGTGACAGGTGGTGTCAACCTTGGGCTAGGCTGGAGAACATCCCTGATATACGTCTCATTTCCCAACTGGCCCAGAACTCCAGGTTGAGGGGAAAGGAGAGCTCTGTACTGACACCCTGAGCCACTCCAACGGCTGACATGATTTCGTTTGATGTCTAAGAGATCCCTCAGAGGCCGTGTAGGACCTATTGGCCTGGGGAGCAGTGGGGTGGATTCAGTGGGATGCAAAGTCAAGGACAATATCATGTCCCACCCTGCCAAGTTTCACCAGACCATGTGCAAAGCACTTGTACACGACAGAGGCGCTATCCGAGGATTATTCCCACATGTACTGTGCTGTGTGTAGCTGTCTGTGAGCAGTTTCCCCCACAGATGGCGGGCGTCCTGGGGTCCCTTGCCTTCCTTGGCTCCTCCCCTGCCCCCAGGCACCTTGCCAAGCACAGCGCCAGGTTCTAGATGGTGGGGGCTCACAAAACACCTGCTTCTAAAAGAAGGAAAGCATCTCCTCCAAGAAACCCTCCCCTTGCTGGGAAGATGACCATGAGTGTTGCCATGGAAATGAGATGGGCCTTACCGCTGCTCTACTCGGCCCCAGTCCCCGGTCTGTCCCCCATAAAAATCCCCGCTCTGGCTTGCCAGCCACTGGCGGGGACCCAGCACCTCGTGGGAACCGGGGAGCGAGGCACAGGTGTGAGGGTGGGGTTTCCGCCTCAGGTGGCCTGTGTGCTTGTCTCAGGCAAGTGCGGTTCTCGGTGAACCCTGACATCCCTCTTTCCAGAAATCCAGGACCGGCCTAGACGTGGGTATCTGTATGGTGGGCCGGGGGAAGAGGCAATCGAGGGGTGTGTGAATGATGCGAAGGCGTCTTGTGGACACCCTCCCATGCATCCAGTCTCCTGAATCCTCTCTGCGCCTGTGAGGACATTGGGAGGCCCCTCACACCCGTGCCCGGTACACGTGGGGTCACTCTGCCAGGAACACCCCCATTCGCTGCCTGATACTGTCCTAATGACCCTCCGACACCCAGTGAAAATTTCACCCCCAGATTCATTCCCAAGATTCACTCCCCACCTCGGTCCCCCGGCACAGCAAAGCTCCCCACCTCGGCTCCCTGCACGGGAAAGCACTGCGGAAGAGTCAGAGCACCCTGCTCCTTTATAGCCCCCACTGTGCCGCGGAATTATGTGGTTATCCGCGCTCGCATCTGTATCCCGCGGGCATGAGTGGCACGGGGAGGTGCACCGGGACGGTCTGCCAGCATCGGGCCAGGGCTTCCCACATTGTAAAAGGTGATCACGCACACGAACAAGCAAGGAATTAAGGGAATCTGGGTGAGTCGCCTAACTTCCCTGAGTTCCATAGGCGAGGAACAAAACCGCACCTCTGTAGAGAGTTAACACAGAACAGAGAGGGTGCAATCGTAGAAAACGCACACCCGCCATATGGCCAGCACGTGAAAATCACAAACACATAGACTGGAAAGCCTCGCCCCAACGAACACTCAACGAATACTCAGTACAAACCATCATGGTGACTGAGACAGCGGAGCAGGTGGCACTAACGACACCAAAGGCTACGATGAGCTTCCTTTGAAGACCAGGAAATAGACACCGGCCTGGACTTTCTCTTATTTTCCTTTGCCTCTCTGGAAAAATCCACGCACAAGCTTCTCTAAAAGCTGCTTTGTCAACCGAACAGTGGATCTGAACGCCCACCGGCCTGGGGTCAAGCCCGTTACCACTTATGTGACCTTCAGGTAAAACCAATAAGCCCTTTTTGAACACCAGCTTCCTTTCGAGAGCCGCTGTGAGAATGACCTAAGAGCATGGGGAAGAGGCGCTTGGCGGAGGTCGGGGCCAGAGTAAGACTAGTGGGCTCTCCACGCTTCTAGAAGCTTCCGGAAGCAGCCAGTGGTGCCTGGTTCCTCTTTCCTCTTGTCTCTGCATGCCTGGGGCTGAGCTGCCTCAATTATGACAACCGTCTGGGAGCCTGACAGAAACCAAAGGAGAGCAGTCCCTCAGATCCTCTCTGCAAGAGGCAGCCTATGAATTAATGATGTGAAAGATACATCATGCAAACCAAGGAAATGTTCTTTGTCAAAAGCAAACCACAAATGTGATAAATGACTTGCTCGGAGGAAAAAAAAAAAAGCTATTTTTAGTGGGGAGACAATCACAGATTTCCATGCATACTAAGCCCCTGACATTCTGAGTGACATTTTCATTCTGGGAGCTTCTAAGCCTGACGAGAAGTCAAGATGGAAAGATTAGAAGTAACTGACAATGCTGTGATTAAAAGTCAAAAAAAAAAAAAAATCCACCAAGACCCTGAAATGAGCATTCAACCGCAGAGCCTGAAACAGAGCCGGCGATCAATAAATACTGAACACTGGGATGGGGGGCGGAGGGGGCGAGGGACCAAGGCAGCTGGCAGTCTCAGGTCAGGCTTGACAATCAACGTTAAACACTCTTCAGGCAAAACAAGAGCAGCTTCCAAAGAGAAATAAATATCAAATTCTGGAGCTCCTGGGTGACTTACAGGAATACCGTCTTGGTAACCTCGGTCCTCACGGCATTTCACACGTCAGGACTGACATGTGCAGTGGCTGTTGTTGATTCTACCAAATGCAGGACTCGAGGAAGACTGTGTTCCCTCCATGCCATCACTTCCTTTTTTTTTTTTTTTTTTAATTTTAATGTTTATTTTTTTGAGAGAGAGAGAGAGACAGAGCACAAGAAGGGGAGGGGCAGAGAGAGAGACAGGGAGACACAGAATCCAAAGCAGGCTCCAGGCTCTGAGTTGTTAGCATAGAGTCCAACACGGGGCTCAAGCCCAGGAACCGTGAGATCATGACCTGAACCAAAGTCAGATGTTAACCGACTGAGGCACTCAGGTGCCCCAGTCACTTCTTGAACCAACAACAAAGGATGATTAATGCCTTCCCATGTAGTGCTAATACTATTTACATTATCTTTTGTTACTATGATAGGTTACTATCACATATACTGCTATGTATGTATTAATATACACATATATTACACCCACCCATATATATGCTAATCACAGCCCTATTTCCTCTGGCCGGAGGTGGGGAACTACCACCTACTTGGAAATTAAATACCCAGGCGCTGATCACACAAACAAAATCCCTTCGCTCTACTTTGCATTTTCGTGTTTTGGAAGGAAACAGACAAAAAGCTAGGAAATACTCTGGTAATGCACCTGCTCCCACCACTTACTGTAATCAGAGACACCTACGAATCTTTGCCAGTAAACCAGCCACCTTTCCCCTGCTGCCCATCCAATCCTCCCTCCTCCAAAAGTGTGGCAAACGTTAACGTGTTGCCCTTGGTGTTCTGATTAGGGGGTTAAGTTAAAATGAAGGATCACGACTGAAGGGCTGCACAAAGCTCAGTGAGCCAAGCCGAATGATGCTGGACCCAGAAACGGGTGAACAAGGCCTGATGCCCAGTTCCGTGCCAGGACAGTCTTGCCCTTCATGGTTGAAGTCCCGACAGTGCGTGAGGGCGCTCAGCTGGGAAGGGGCTCCCCTCAGGCAGGAAGGAAGTCCCTCTGGGCTTGGAACACCCCTCAGCTCACAAAATGCCGTGAGTCAGTGACGAGAGAGCTCTTCTCCCAGACCAGTGACCGGTCACTCCTAAGAAGTAAAGACTGTGCTCTCTGTTTCTGAGGCTCTCTTGGGTCCGTCTCATGCCACGGGACACCGTTTCCAGCCTCCAGGGACATGGGACCAGAGCTACTCAGGTGCTGTTTGCATGGCTCTTGAGACAGACTCGGAGAAGGGCTGACCATCTTGAACGCTTCTCTTTACCATCTGCCCATGTCCCTTCAAGGGAGACCCTGGCTTGGAATGAACACCGCAGTGAGGATTCGCACATCATCAAGCTGTCCAGTCTTCCATAGTGTTTCTGGTTTCCCCAGTTGAGAGAGGAAGAAACTGAGGCTCAGAGAGTATTTGGAGAACAGAACGTGGCTGAGATTAAACAGAGAAAAGCTCACTTACTAGGTGTGTGGCTACAGATAAACCTCTTTACCTACATGAGCATCATATTCTTCAACTAGCAAATGCTGAAAATGAGACGCTCTACCAAAAATAAGATGGTTCGTATGGGAACCAAGTCAACATGTGTAAGAGACCTGCATTTTTAAATGCTGCACAAATACGAGACATTAAGTAAAAATATAAGGCGTTAGAGCTTATCAGCATGGCGATGACTCCAAATCGATAGATATCACTCCCCAGTGGGGAACGAGCGGGTGAAGCTATGCATCCCGAATGTACGATCAGAAGAAGTTGGTCACAAATGGAATCCGGCCTGGGGTGTTCCCACGTGGCCCTGTTGCTAATAACAATCATCGGTCCAACATGACTTCCCAGGGAGATAGTTTCCCTCCCCTTCAATGTCCAAATGACGGCACCCCTCCACCCCCCGTGCATCCCTTCACAGCCACACGGCAATTGGCTGCTAAGTTCACTAGGCTCCTCCTGCTAACCCCTGTCCTCCCCAAACCTACGGCTCCTCCCCAAGTAACCCATCGCCATCTCCAACAATCTCCCTGGACTTCTAAGCCATTGCCCATTTGTACCCAGAGTGGCCTTTCAACACACAGATCCGCCCCTATTAAAATTAAAAGGCCATTCCTTGGGTCTTCAGGGCCTACCATGGAGCTGACATCCAGAACCCTCCATGACCTAGCCCCTCGCACCCTGAGCCTTCACTCATGTAACTTAACCAAGGGTGCATGGTGGCACAGTCTAGACTTAAACCCGGATCTAACTCTGGGGGTTACTCAAGGGTGCTCCTGCTCTGTGCTATCTTGGGGCCTGGCCTGCTTGCCTGTCCATCCCTCTCACAGGTGCCTCTGTGGCAGGGACAGTGTCTATTCATCGCCTAGAGTATGGCTGACACAAAGATGCATTCTATTTGTGGTCTAGGTAATTTGGACAAACTATCCCCTCAAAAGAAAAGGTGAGTGAAAACAAATTCAGTTGAAGACAACAAGGAGGAATAAAAGATAACATCAAGACCTAGAAGAACAAAGAAACTCAGAGAGGGTAGCCCCACATCTGGGGCCACTCGATTCCGAAGGGCGTCTGCTAAGTACCAGAAGAGGCAGCCCAAAGGACTGATCAACTCTGCAGAATTCTCAACAGACCTGCAGAACCGGGGAGGCGGAAACTCAAGTCCAGGGACTCCAAGGAGAGGTCAGCCTGATAAAGTCCCTTACTCTTTGGTGGGTACAGATGCCTTGGAGGTAAAGATATGCCAGAAACAGATCAGACCTTGAAGGACCGGAAACTCTGCCCGGCATGGTCTCAGTCTCTATATGGAGGTCACCCAGAATGACGCCTCTCACTGCCTGGAAGGGGGTAACCCCATCTTAGTCAGTCCTCAATCGTCTTCATAAATTTTCACACCCACTGGCGCACAATCAAAACTACCCAGGCATCTGAGGAGACGAGGAAATGGGATCAGAGACTAAGAGGAACAAAAGACAACAGGCACATAAACATGGGAAAGGTAATAATGTTTCAGAGATTCTAAAATAATGAGGCTTCTTACGCTTGAAGAAGTAAAAGAACAGAATTCTGGAAGACAACGGGACACCAAGAAACAAAACCCAGAAAGAAGCTCTCTGTAAATATTTGCCGAAAGGGAAAGAGGAAAAGCCAAGGTGATGAACTGAGTGAGTCGCCTTGGAGACCATGACCTCTGCGCTGGCCAGGAGAAGCTGTGGGCTGCGATTAGAGGCACACACCCTGGAGCCAGGCAGCCTGGCCTTGAACCTGGCTCTCTCATTTACAGTGTGTGCCCTGGGGCAAGCTCCTCATCATGGTGAGAACATCCCCCCCTCCCCCGATGCTCGGTAGGGTTGCTGGGAGGATCATGAGTTCATCTTCATGAAGTGTGTCTGGCTCTACGTTCACAGGTGGTACATTGTAAGTATGAGCGAATAAATGATAATAAACTACAAGCATCAAATTCAGTTCAGCCAACACGTCGCCTGCCCTGGCCTCGCTCTCTCCAGCTGCCTCTTCCCTGACTTTACTGCACACAATACCCCAGTCCACACATCAGTTGTTCCGAGCTACTGCATTCACCAAATGCATCCTGTTCAACCTTTCATCTGCCTTTTCTTCCCTCTACCTGAATAGTCTTTCTTCTCATAATGTGGTTGGAAAGCTTATATCCATGCCTCAAGAATTAGTTAGCATATCATCACCTCCGAGATGCATTTCCAGGACTCTCTCAGAGGTAATTCTTTTCTCAGCTCAGCTGGCCTTGATTTTTCCTTTTAGCAATGTGTTCATCAAACTTTTATGGTCACTTAAATTTACATGTCTGTCTTCCCCCTTAGATCCGACAGTTTACCGTACAAACTATGTCTTATTCATTCATCCCTTTTCCCAAATACCAAGCATAGCAATAGTTCCATTATGACTACTGAGCAACAAATGACTGACTGACTGACTGACTGACTGACTGACTGACTGAATGAATGAATGAATGAATGAATGAAATGTACTCCGTGTCTGCTCTGAGGCCAGTGACGTTAAAGCATTCACCACATTGGGGTGCCTGGGTGGCTCAGTCAGTTAAGCATCCGACTTCGGCTCAGGTCATGATCTCACAGTTTGTGGGTTCGAACCCCGCGTCGGGCTCTGTGCTGACAGCTCAGAGCCTGGAACCTGCTTTAGATTCTGTGTCTCCCTCTCTCTGACCCTTTCCTGCTCACGTTGGCTCTCTCTCTCTCAGAAATAAATAAACATTAAAAAAAAATTTTTTTTAAATAAAGCATTCACCACATCCATGCAAGTATAATGTGACTGAGAATTCTTACTCTTCTAAGGCTTGAAGCATGCTCCCAGGGTCTTCTGAAGACAGGATGTCAATCATTTGGTCATTGAGAGCAAGGTCCTCATTGATGCCATCAGCTGAGGTGAACTGGCAGTGCTCCAGCTTGTTCTCATGAGGCTGAACCTACAGGGAAATTTCAGAAACAATGGAGTGAGCCCTCTTGGGAATGTCCTGTGCAGAGAGTCATGAGGAGGGGCAGAGATCTGCAGTCAGAGGATCTTGCTGGCCCCATCACTTGTGACCAGGGTAAACTCAAGTAGGACGTTGCATTTTCCCTGAGCCTCCATTTTCTCATCAAAGAAATGGGATCATAATTCCAGTAGCCCCATACAGGGTTACTGTGTGTATAAACAAACCAATGGATGGAGAGGCCTTTGCAAGCTGTAAAGACCTATGAAAATATTTCACCACAATCACCATCATCATATCACCATCGCCGTCATCACAGCATCACCATCACCATCACCATCACTATCATCACGACCACCACCACCACCATCACCATCATGCAGAGGAAAATTATAGCTGGCAGATGAACTTCAATTTCATGGATCTGGCTGGTTTCTAATCGGAATATAGAACTGTCAGATGGAAATGACATCAAAGATAATTAAGCCCAACCCTATGATTGGATAGATGTATCTATTGTGTCCTTAATATTAATTCTGAAAAATGGGTGATAACTACAGCTAATATTTAAGAATTCTTGTTCCTGTACATTATGTATGTATTCTCATGAAACTATCAGAATACAATAAATGCGGTTGCCCCTACATCACAAATAAGAAACCAAGGCTCGGAGGTGTGAAATGACGTTAGCTGAGTTCGCACAGCTCATGAAGAGTCAGGGTTGGTATCTGGCCCCAAACTGATCGAACTCCTAAGGAAGGAGTGAAGAAGGCTCTCTTCTGCTTTATTGTGCACTGTCTCAGCAGCTGCCTCAGGCTGGCAAAACTAAAGGAAGATGTGAAAAGCATTCCTCCTGTGAACTTCAAGGGTCTTCAGACCTTAAATCAACACTTTGCTTTCCTCTCTGTGATTGTAATGATCAGCCTTTCATCTCCAGGGAAGGGATTTCTGCTCTTTCATCAAAGCAGCTGAGAGGTTTTGTTCTTCTGTGATCAATAACAGCTTTGAGAGAGAAGCCAGAGGTCTGATGACAGGGACCTTTCTTCTTCCCCTCACTTTTGCCTGCCATGGACACTGTAGGCCGATCTCACTTTGAAACGGCCATCCTCTGGCCAGGGAAGCAGACATACAGTGAACGATGGGACACGACGTCCAGCCTCCAGACACGGCCCCCAGAAGCCAGGTCCCCAGGCCACCTGAAGCAAGTATTTAACTTCATGGGCCTCAGTTTCCTCAATATAGAGTGAGGGGAGGGGCTCTTGACTGGCTCAGTCGGTTGAGTGTCCGACTTCCGCTCAGGTCATGACTTCACAGTCTGTAAGGTCAAGACCCGTGTCGGACTCTGTGCTGACAGCTCGGAGCCTGGAGCTGCTTCAGATTCTGTGTCTCCCTCTCTCTCTGACCCTCCCCTGCTCACACTCTGTCTCTCTCTCTCTCTCTAAAATAAGTAAATTTTTAAAAAGTTAAAAAAAATAAAGTGAAGGGGAAAGATGGCTATGTTTCTTTCAAGTTGCTGGGCCTTTGGACACTGAGTCGCAGCAGCTCCAGCCCTCCGGGCCCCGGAGGGACCAGGAAGCTGCCAGCGGGTGCTTACTTCCAGCAGTGCCTTCTGGGGATGGCTCCACGGAGCCCCTCTCACTCTATGAACTGCTGCCCTCTTTTCCTTCCCGCCTGTCCACCCACTGATGGGCCAAGGGCTCATCCATCCCCTCACACACGTACTCAGGGCCTCCTTAGTGCCAGGCTCTGTACGAGGCAGTGGGAATTGTAGCAGAGACCGCCTGCCTCCTACACAAGTCCCTCACCTCTACCAGTTCGGGGTCCACTAGCCCAAGACCCACCAGCCGGTATCTACACTGCTTCCCCAAAGCCTTCTGCCGGCCTTCAGAGCCCATGCCAGGAAATAATGTCACCCTTTGTCCTGGTCCCTGTAGGAGTGTGGGCAATACTGGCTCCATAGGTGGCCCGCCATCTTGCTCACATCCTCTTGGGGCTATGTGTTCCATGTAGATTAATACACATACCTTAGAAATGCCCATCGAGGCAGGAAGGGGGAGGCCTGTTTTGGCTCTCCATAAATTTCTTAAAGATAACACAGTCTCTCCGCCTCCCAATGCACAGATGGCCCCATGAGATCTAATTAAAGGATAGTCGTTGAGCAGGTGCACGTGGGCCCCTGGAGGTACATGCGGCCCCTCTGATCCCACTGCAATGCCCTCTGCACGTCCCCTCGCTCTATAATATCCGTGGACTGAGGTCTGTACTTTGTGTGAAACCCCAGCTGCACAGCATCCGGGTGACAGCGCGCCCCATTCCCTGTCGCTAAGTTGGCCCGAATAAACCTATAAATTGTAGGGAGTCCCTGCTTCATTTTCTGGCCTCGAAGCACCTTCTCAGTGGGGAGGGCAGTCCATCCTCCCCTCCTGTCTAACAGGGACTCTGCCCCCATACCCTTGACCCATGATCAACGGGGTGTGACATATGCCCCAGCACCACCCCTCCTCAGCTGGGATGACTCTGAGCCTCGTTCCATACGGTCCCCAGAGTTGCCCACAGAGGGTGAGGCTCCAGGGGCCCACAGCACTAACCTGACCGGCCGCCCTCCCTTCCTGCCTCACCTCCTCACCCTGCACCAGTATCTCCTGGTGCGTATGGGTCAGGCCCCATACGAACTTCTTGCATTTGGACCTTGGTGTCGAGATGTGCTTCTGCGGGAACTGAGACACAAATACAGAGACTGAGATGTTCACAGACAGGCTCGAGATGGGGATGTGTGCTGGGTGGGGTCTACAAAAGCCATTGCAGGGACTGGAGGGGGGGGTCCCACCCTGTGTTCACCGAAGGGCAGACGGGGTAGAAATGGGAGGGTGGGTGTGGTGAGCTCATGCTCTCGGGGAATGCAGAGTCACTGGGTGGGGTGGGGCTGAGGGGTGACGTGGAAAGTGGCAGCCAAGGTGGGCAGAAGCCAACCACAAGGGCCTCCATAGCTGAGCCGAAGGATCAGAGGATGGAGGGAGTCCCCAAAGACTTCTCCACAGGGAGTGTGGACTTGGCCCTTAATTAGTGTGATGTGAACACAGCACTGTCCGCATGGCTGGGTGCTCGGTTATTCAGTCAGACTGCAGGGGCTCTGGGCCCCCGGCACTTGCTGGAATCATCCAGGGAGCTTTAAAAATGACCAAGGATGGGGTGCCTGGGTGGCTTCGTCGGTTAAGCGTCCGACTTTCGCTTAGGTCATGATCTTGTGGTTCGTGGGTTCGAGCCCCACGTCGGGCTCTGTGCTGACTGCCAGCTCAGAGCCTGGAGCCTGTTTCAGTCTGTGACCCCCTCTCTCTCTGACCCTCCCCTGCTCACGCTCTCTCTCTCTCTCCTAGAAATAAATAAAAAACATTAAAAAAAAATGACCAAGGATGGGGGCGCATCCTGGGACAGTCCAGTCACGGCCTCTGCAGGTGAGCCTGGACATGAGCACTTCTCTGTCCTTTCCCTGGGGATTCGGACACCCATCGAACTGGAGGAAAGACTTCAACCTGGCGTCTACGCCAACCGGACTACCCTCCAATAACAGATGCACGTGGGGACTCACCTGGTGCCTGGTGAGCAGGCCTCCCTTCACACACTGGTATCGAGCCAGGAAGAAAAGCGTGGCCCAGGTCAGCACGAAGGAGGCGATGGAGGCTATGAAGAATCCTGCTGCGTGAAGGCCATGGTTGGGAGCAACCTAGGGGATGAGAAGAGACAGGGACTTGTCTGTGGTCACGCTTCACATCCTCCCATCAGGTCGTAACTAAGAGTTACAGCAGAATAAGCCCGGAGTCGGTGAGACCAGCTGGGTTTGGACTGGCTGGGCTGCCTGAGACCATTGCTGGACCTCTCTGAGCCTGTTTCCTTAGAGCGTGGCTTCCATACGGTGTATCTGTTAAGTACTGAGTGGGACAAGCACTTCAAGGGGCCGAGCATGGTGGCTTGCACATAGTAGGGCCATCTGCCCCGAGCCTGGCACCTCACAGACCTCAAGAACATTAAATTCCCGAATCCTCACATAACAACCCATAGACGGCACTGGGGATCTGTGAACTGTTTTGAGTCAGGCAAAATTTCGCAGAGGCCCTGGGAAGAACCCATAGCACCTTTCCCTCTCCCTCCATACCGTCTGCTCAGACCCTGGGCTGACTCTCACACTTGAGCACGCGTCAGACCTGCATCCCACCCCCAGTTTCTGATTCACCAGACCCGGCGACAGGGCCTCACACGTGGGATTTCCAGCAAGTTCCCAAAGGAGCTACTGCTGTGCTTTGTTCGTGGAATACACTTTGGAAACCTGTAGGCTAAGGGTTTCACAAGAATTAGCTCCTTGGATTCTCTCAGAGGCACTCTGAACAAAATAAAGAGCTCTGGATTTCTAACCCTCCAGGTCTGGATGGACATGCCAGCTCAGTCACAAGAACTGTGATGCTATGCGTGAGTGACTTGACCTCTGGCAACCTCACTTTTCTCATCTGTAAAATAGGGATAACAATACCTCACTGCATGGAGATCAAAGACAACAGTAATGTAGAGATTAGTGCAAAGCTTGGCCCATCTATTTGATCGCCAATTACTCGTCCAGCATTTGCTGTGTGCTGGGCTGTAAGTTGGGGTTCCTCTCCGTTTGTGGGGTGTACCCTCTGTGTGGGCGCTGAATGGGCCTGACCCAAATAAGGGGAGCCTGTAAGCAGCAGAGTGGGTGAAGCTTGGGCTCTGGACTCAGAATACCAGGCTGTGGCATCATCTCTGCCTTACGAGCTGCATAGAACTGATCAGATCAGTTCATCTCTCTTTACCTCTCCTCCTCCCCTTGTATAAATTGGAGACAGTGGCCCTCAAAGGGTCGTACTGAGGAGTAAACAAGAACATAAACAAAGTTGGAAAAAGTTGTTAAGAGTATCTGGCTTTAACACTTGCTCACTAAACACAAGTGATTCTTGCCCCCGAGTCTCTTCCTTCGTGGGCTGTGTAGACAAAGGCAACTCCTTTCGGTACCGTAATGGAGAAGCTATATGGTGGCCATTAATCAGTCATTTTATCAGAAGCTGACCTCAAAGGGCACCTGGGTGGCTCTGTCAGTTAAACCTCTGACTCTTGGTTTCAGTTCAGGTCATGAGCTCATGGTTCGTTGGTTTGAGCCCCATGCTGGGCTCTGCACTCACAGCACGGAACCTACTTTGGATTCCCCGCCCACCACTCCCCGCTTTCACTCTCTGCCCTTCACCCGCTCTCTCTCACAAAATAAAAAAAAATAAATAAAACTTAAAAAACAAAAGGTGATGTCAAAAACAGACCTGGACCAAGAACCTCACATTTTGATAACAATTTCATCCCTTGGAGTATTTTCAACAAAATGTCTGTACTCAGAAATAAGAAGGACAAAATGTGTTTCTCCATAACAAGAAGGCTTTAAAACAGTTGGCTCTTTAACTCAGCAGTTTAATACCGAAGTTTCTATCCTCAGGGAAGAATTCAAAAATGTGTATACAAGTTTATATACAAGGTTGATCTGGTCCAGAAATATACACACACATTTAGTTATAAAGAAAGCTGTTTTGCAGAGCATCCTATAAAGTATGCTAATGTATCCTAAACATCGCAAAATACAAAAAGTAGTTAAATATTTTAAGTCTCTATATATTATTCAGTTTACATAATTAGCAATTGTGTAGCCATTTTATTACTTTTATTTATTTATTTTTTAAATTTTTTTTAATGTTTTATTTCTAGGAGAGAGAGAGAGAGACAGCGTGAGCAGGGGAGGGTCAGAGAGAGAGGGAGTCACAGACTGGAACAGGCTCCAGGCTCTGAGCTGGCAGTCAGCACAGAGCCTGACGCGGGGCTCGAACCCACGAACCACAAGATCATGACCTAAGCGAAAGTCAGACGCTTAACCGATGAAGCCACCCAGGCGCCCGCCATTTTATTACTTTTAAAAAAGTACAGTAATGTAGGTATCCTACAGAAAAGAGTTCTTAACAAAAGTCAAGGATATAAAAAGATAAACAAATTTCCTGTTACCTTCCCATATCCACTCTACCCCAGCTTCCCAGAGGCAAACTTTTTTTTTTTGAGACAGAGGGAGTGAGTGTGTTCAAGCAGGGGAGGGGCAGAGACAGAATCCCAAGCAGGCTCCAGTACCAAAAGCTTGGGGACCAGTGTGGGGTTTGAACTCATGAACCACAAGATCATGACCTGATCCAAAGTTCATCACTTAGCTGACTGAGCCACCCAGGTGCCCGCAGAGGCAAATATATTAAACAAACCCTGTTTTTAGTTTTTATGGTTTAGTTTACCAGATGGTTACTTAAAATTAAATACTCTAAAATTTATGCATATATCTTTATTTCTTGATTTATCAGCATTACATATTAACTGAATTATTATTAACATGGTATAGATATGTATGTAACATATTACATGTAATATATATGTTACACACGTATCACATATGTACCATATTATATGTAATAATTATTAACATATTATTTCTGCTCTGACAGACATTAATTTAGCTCATGAATTTTAACCACACAAATTTGTAGGGTTTGTGACCTATATATCCCTCTCTACTTTTCCTTCTAATTTTAATGATTATTTTTAGTTTTTCAATTAACTATCTTTGTAAACTGAAGTTAAAAAATTAAATTTCAATTTTTATGTTTGATTTAAAGACTATTTCCTGTCTTCTGATTACAAAAGACAATGAAATTAATGTCCTGCACTTGCCTCCCACCTTTCCTGGCCTACTTCTTGCTTCCAAAGTTTATAAGGTTTAAAACATATATTTTGTTCTACAATCACAATTCTTTGTGGTTTAGAAGTATAAAAACTGAAACTAAAAAATTTTTAGGACACTATTATTATGATTACACAAATGCTATTCACTGAAGAAAAAGTAAAAAGATACAATCCGATGTTACTAAATATCTGCCCCTCAATGCAATATATTTTTAAAATTTTTTTAATGTTTATTAATTTTTGAGAGAAAGAGACAAAGCGCGAGCAAGGGAGGGGCAGAGAGAGAAGGAGACACAGAATCTGAAGCAGACTCCAGGCTCTGAGTTGTCAGCAGAGGGCCTGATACAGGGCTCGAACTCATGAACCGTGGGATCATGACCTGAGCCGAAGTCAGATGCTCAACCAACCGAGCCACCCAGGTACCCCAAAGCAATGTATTTCTAATCCAATCCCTTTTGTTACATTTTATCAGTTATTCAAAATCATGCCATACCTTTAGTTTGCTATCTAACGTTGGACTAACACTCCTTTTTCTCTAACTTTTTGTTTTCCCTAGAGTTTCTCACTGCCTTTCTTTTTTCTTCCTATTATATATACCATTTCCTTAATGATATTATCTGTTGCAGGTAGTGGATTTTTTTTTTCTTAAAGCCATCATGCCCTGAAAGCTTTGCCATTCTGACCTAATCAGAATGGGTTACTTTCCAGGCTTGCTGTTGTCATCTGGAGCCTTCTATTTACAGCTTTCTGTATTATCACACATTATTGATTAAAGCAAAACTATGTTTCTTAGATCCCATTTCTTTCTTTTTCCTGGATGTTTTTTTTGTTCAGTGTGATAAGTATTTTCAGTATTTATTTGTTCTCAAGTAAATCTATTTAGAAAACATTCTTTATGAAATATTTTGAAGATTTTTATGAAATATTTTTTAGAAAATATTTTAAATGTTGTTACTTTGCCCTCATTTGATTATTTGGCTGAATCTATAATTCAAGGTTCAAAATAATTTTTCTTCAGAACAATGGAGGTACCCTCCCACTGTCTTCTGGCGTAAATGTGTCTGATGAGTTCTTTGAAGGATCTGTTTCTGGCTTTCTATGAATTAAAAAACTTTCCCCTTTCCCTTGGAATTCTGAATATTTAACCATTAAAATTTTTTTGAATAATATTTTTAATTGTAGTAAAATAAACGTAACACAAAATTTACCATCTTGGGGAGCCTAGGTGGCTCGGTCGGTTAAGCATCCAACTTTGGTACAAGTCATTATCTTGCATTTAAGTTGGAGCCCTGTGTCAGGCTCTGTGCTCACAGCTCAGAGCCTAGAGCCTGCTTGAAATCCTGTCTCCCTCTCTCTCTTTCCTCCCATACTTGCACTTTGTCTCTCACTCTCTCAAATAATGAATAAACATTTTTTTCATTTTTAAGTGTACAGGCCTGCCATATCAAATAGAATCACATTGTTTCGCAATCATTACCACCGTCCATCGCCAGCACTTTTTCATCTTATAAAACTGAAACTCTGTCCCCATTAAGCCACCCCCCTTCCATCCTCCAGCCTCTGGCACCCACCATTCTTTTGTCTCTATGAATTTGATTCCATTAAGGAATTGTACAGTATTTGTGGTTTATGACTGGCTTACTCCATTTAGCATTAGATCTTTATGGTTCATCCATGTGGTAGTGTGTCTCAGAATTTCCTTCTTTTTTAAAATTCAAATTCAAATTAGTTAACATATAGAGTAGTATTGGTTTCAGGACTAGAATTTAGTGATTCATCACTTACATGTTACACCCACTGCTCATCCCCAAAAGTGCCCTCCTTAATACCCATCACCCATGTAATCCATCCCCCCACCCACTTCCCCTCCAGCAACCTTCAGTTTGTTCTTTATATTTAAGAGTCTCTTATGGTTTGCCTCCCTCTCTGTTTTTATCTTATTTTTCCTTCCATTTTCCACTTCACACCTGTCAGGACAGCTAAAATTAACAACTCAGGAAACAACAGGTATTGGCAAGTATGCTTATAAAGGGGAACGCTTTTGCACTGCTGATGGGAATGCAAACTGGTGCAGCCACTCCGGAAAACAGTACGGAGATTCCTCAAAAAGTAAAAATATAGAACTACCCTATGGCCCAGGAATTGCACACTAGGTATTTATTCAAGGGATACAAAAATGCTGATTCAACAAGGCACATGCTCCTCAATATATGTAACGAATGAATAAGGAAGATACGGTGTGTGTGTGTGTGTGTGTGTGTGTGTGTGTAATGGAATATTACTCAGTGATCAGAAAGAATGAAATCTTCCCATTTGCAACAACACGGATTGAGTACAGTGTATTACGCTAAGTGAAATAAGCCAGTCAGAGAAATATATGATTTCACTCATATGTAGAATTTAAGACACAAAATTTCCTTCCTTTTTAAGGCTGAATAAAAGTCCATTGTATGTATATATCATATTTTGTTTATCCATTCATTCATCAGGGGACACATGGGACACACATCTTTTGGCTATTGTGGATAATGCTGCTATAAATGTGTGTGCAAATATCTCTTTGAGACTGTGCTTCCAGTTCTTTGGAGAATATGTCTAGAAGTGGAATTCCAAGATTATATAATAATTCTATCTTTAATTCCTGGGAGAACAGCCAAATTGTTTTTTCTTCTACCTCCTCCTCCTCTTTTTTTTTTTTTTTTTTTGATAGTAGCCATCTTGGTATGTATGAGGTGGAATCATCATGGTTTTGATTTGCATTTCTCTAATGACCAGTGTGTTTTCATGTATGTCCTAGACATCTGTATATCTTCTTTGGAGAAATGTCTGTTCAAGTCCTTTGCCCATTTTTCAAACATGTTGTTTGGTGTTTTTTCTTTTCTCACTATCATTGAGTTGTAGGACATTATGGACTGAATATTTGTGTCACCCCAAATCCAAATGTTGAAATCGTAGCCCTCAATGTGAAAGTACTAGCAGGTGGTTATGAGAGTGGAGACCTCATGAATAGGATTAGTCTCCTTCTAAGGGGATGAAAAGGCCAGAGCTCCTTCTGTTTTCTGCCATGTAAAGGTACAATGAGAAGACGGATATCTACAAACCAGTTAAGTGTACTCTCACCAAACACCGTATCTGCCAGCACTTTGACCTCACACTTCCCAGACTAAAGGCCTGAGGAAATAAATGTCTCTTGTTTACGCCACCCAATCTATAGCAATATGTTATAACAGCCCAAACCAACTAAGACATGAGTTCTTTATATGGTATAAATGTTATTTTCTCCCATTCCATGGGTTGCCTTTACATTCTATTGATTATGTCCTTTGATGCACGTAAGATTTTAATTTTGATATAACCCAAATCACCTGTGTTTTTTTTTTTTCCCTTTGTTGCCTGTGCGTTTGCTGTCAGATACAAAAAAATCATTGCCAAATCTGATGTTATGTTTTCTTCCAAGAGTTTTATAATTTCAGGGTCTTACTTGTAAATCTTTGATCCACTTTGAGTTAATTTTTGTATATACTGGAAGGCAAGGGTCCAACTGCATCCTTTTGCATGGGTATATCCAGTTTCCCCAACATCATTTGTTGAAATGTTGCTGAAATGAAACAGTGAATGTTGAAATTTCCTCCCATTCATCTTTCCACTCTTATCGAAGACCCTTTGACTGCCCACGCAAGGATCTTTCTTGGGCTCTTGATTCTATTCCCTTGGTGGATATGTCTGCCTTCAGGCCAGTGCCGCACAGTTGTGACTATTGTAGTTTTATAGTAGGTCTGGAAATCACGAAGTGTGAGACCTCCAGCTTTGTTCTTCAAGACTGTTTTGGCTATTCATGTTCCTTTGAGATACCATATGAATTTTAGAATAGGTTTTTCTATTTCTATAAAAGAAGGCATTGAGATTTTTGACAAATATTGCACTGAATCTATAGATCACAGCAACACGGAGTCGTCTGGTCCATGTGTGCAAGATGACTTTCCATTCATCCGTCTTCTATATTTTCCCAAAGCAGTATTTTGTGGTTTTCCAGGGCACAGATCTTTCACCTCTTGATTTAGCTTATTCCTAAGCATTTTACTCTCTTTGACGCTATAATAACTGAGGTTGTTTTCTTAATTTCCTTTTGGAATTCTTCATTGTTACAGTGTAGAAATGTAACTGATTTTTGGGCATGGAATTTTTAATAATATTTAAAAATGCTTTGGGGCGCCTGGGTGGCTAGATCGGTTAAGCATCTGACTTTGGCTCAGGTTATGATCTCATGGTTTGTGAGTTTGAGCCCCACATCAGGCACTGTGCTGACAGCTCGGAGCCTGGAGCCTGCTTCGGATTCCGTGTCTCCCTCTCTCTCTGCCCCTCCCCTGCTCACACTCTGTCTCTCTCTCTCTCTCTCTCAAAAATAAACATTAAAAAATGTTTAAATGCTTATATCCTAATGTAACATTTCTAAAATAGATACAAAGCTGTATACATAGTAAAATCCCAATTTCTTTAAAACAAAAATAATATATGTGCACACATGTATCTATATAACCTGTGAAGAATAACTTCCAGAACTTTATTGAGTGCGATTGCTTGATAAGTTTTTTCTCAATGTGTCTGTGTTTTCTAAGATCTCTACAAGAAGCATGCGTTACTTGCATAACCAGAAGACAAAAAAGGAATCATAAATATTTTTAAAGGTACTTTGATAAACAAGGAGATGCATCATTCAGGTCACCCTTCAAGGAAAAACTTGGTACCCAGCTCTGGGCAGTGTGGTCAGTGGGGAGCCTGTGGCTTCATGGTCTAGATCAGCTGCAGGGAGTCACCTCGCCCGAGGTCCCGCCTTTCCTGGAGACAGCCTGGATCTGGTGACAGAGCATGACAGGAGCACAGTGGCAGCCACACCATCCTGATGAGGGTCCCTCACACAGGCAACACTTGGTCCAGAATTCACTGCCAAGTGAGGCTTTATCAGCCCAGATCACAACTTGCCCAGTCCTCTTCTGCCCAAGCCTGCTTCCCCTTCACAGGTGATCACTGATCATGTTGGGGGGCAGGACCCCACAACCATCCCAAGTTGGATGATTTGCTAAGAGGACTCATGAGACTCAGTATGCTGTCATCCTCACAGCCATGATTTATCACAAGGAGAAGATAGATACAAAGCAAAATCAGCAACGGGAAAAGGCACATGGGGCAAAATGTGGAGGAAAACAGAAGGAAGCTTCCAGAGTCCTCTCCCAGTGGAATCACATGGAGCTTCTTCGGTTCCTCCAGCAGCGACTGTACCACCACCAGCAAGGCTCATCAGGGACTCCATGCCCAGGGATTTGATTCAGGACTGGTCACTTAGGCGCCCTCTGCCTGGCATGTGCCAAAGTTCCAGACTTCCAGAATGAAAGCAGGCATGAAGCGTAAAACACATGATCTATAAAGACAGCTTCAGCACAGTGAGCCGCTCTTATCAGTCTGGGGAACGGTGGTGACGGTCCTAAAATCCAAGTTCCCAGGCACTGGACGAAGACTAATCCTGCAAGCAGGCCTTTCCAAGGAGAGCAGTGTCAGGCCAGATATATTATTAACTCTTCTCTGCACATTGGTAAACATATTATATCCCAGACTCTGCCTTAGCTTCTGCCTCTGGGGAAGCCAGGTATGGGACAAGGCTCATTAAAAATGGCAGATTACTGAGAACATGAAATGCGTTGCTTAGGGGCTCAAAGACAACAAAGCCATTCTTCGGCCCTGTGTCCCAATGCAGCCTGTAGTCCAGGTGAAATTTTTCTGACAGACCAAAAAAAGCCCACCTGGCCTTCAAGACAGTCAAAGCCAAGTTAGGTCAGAAACAGGAGCTTCGTGTCCAGACGCGTACTAGAACCTAACTCATCAAAAGCAATGCCACATGTGGCTTGCTGTTGATCTATAAGCCTCTGCCCAAAGATGGTGGCATTGGAGATACCCAGGGAATCAGTTCTGTTTCCAAAATTGAATATCCAGCTGATTCTAAACATTACATTTTGATTAGCACCAAAATGACACGCAAGCTCTCCAACTGTGCTGGACACAGCCCTCTGGGCCCTGATATGTATACCTACTGGATAAGAAAAAAAAAAAAAACCAATAAACTGCATCAATACGAATAGCACTGCACGGAGGTTACATTAAAATATTGATAGAAAGAAAACAAAAAATCGGTGTCTAAAGAGAACAAAGGGCAATCTATTTTCAAGGTTCCTCTTTCACAGAAGGCAAATGTTTTTTTTTTGTTTGTTTGTTTGTTTGTTTTTCAGCTTTAGGAAGAAGAATGAGGAGATACAGGGAACTGATGACACCTGGTCACAGCCAGCGAGAGGGCCCCTAGGCTGGGTCCATGGAATGGGTTAACTGTGACTTCCAGAAAGATATGCTTAGGTCTTAACCCCCAGTAGCTATAAATGTGACCGAACTGGGAAAGATCTTTGCAAACAATAAGCAAGTTAAGAGGAGTTCATGTTGGATTAGGGTGGGTCTTCAATCTAATGGATGTGCCCTTGTAGGGATAGAGAGGTGTGAAAACAGGCTCGCACAGAGAGGCACGAGCCCATGGAGGCAGAGACTGGGGTGATGTGGCAACAACCAAGGAAGGATTTCCAGGATGCACCAGAAGCTAAGAAGAGGCAAGGATTCTTCTGTAGGGCCATCAAAGGGAGCACGGCTCTGTCGACGCCTTAACTCCAGACTTCTAGCCTCCAGAACTGTGACAGAATCAGATTCTGTTGTGCCCAAGCTCCCCAGTTTGTGATACTTTGTTACGGGAGCCCCAGGAAACTAGTAAGGAGTGATATATGCTTTCTATCGTTCAATCTTCAGCAATCCTGTAGTGGATGTATTATCCCCATTCCACTGACGGGCAAATAGAGATGGAAAGTGATTAAGTAATTAATAGAAGTTCATAGCTCCTATGCCTCGTACGGTCTTTCTATGCTTGAATGCTGACAAAAACTGAGGACTGATGGATGTGGGGGGGGGATGGGCATAGAGGAGGACACTTATGGGGATGAGCACTGAGTGTTATGTGGAAACTAATTTGACAATAAACTATTTGCAAGAAAAAAAACAATAATAATGACAATAAAAAAAAAATAGAAGTTCATAGCTACTATTTCAAAGGGGCACACGCACTCCAATGTTTATAGCAGCACTATCAACGATAACCAAAGTATGGAAAGAGCCCAAATGTCATCGATGGAGAAATGGATAAAGAATACTCCAATACCCAATGCATCAACACTCAATCAAAAAGAATGAAATCTTGACATTTGCAACTATGTCGATGGAAATGGAGGGTATTATGCTAAGTGAAATTAGTCAGTCAGAGAAAGACAAATATCATATGACTTCACTCCTATGAGGACTTTAAGATACAAAACAGACGAATATAAGGGAAAAGAAACAAAATAATATAAAAACAGGGAAGGGGACGAAACACAAGAGACTCTTAAATACGGAGAACAAAGAGAGGGTCACTGGAGGGGTTGTGGGAGGGGGGATGGGCTAAACAGGTGAGGGATATTAAGGAATCTACTCCTGAAATCACTGTTGGAGTATATGCTAACTAACTTGGATGTAAATTAAAAAACAAAACAAAACAAAAACTGCATAGCTAATAAACCAGAGCCAGCCATGCCGGACTCCAGAAGTCCATTTTCTCCCTGCATTAGATCACACTGCTTTTGTCCAGGGGGCTGTGTGGTTTTCTAACCACATATGGAGTCCTAACCTCCCATACCATGGCAGAAGTTACTTGCCTGATTGATGAGAACCAGAAACAAAGACTAGACTAGAATTACATGCAGGCAGGGTCATTGTACTGTAAAAGGCAGGAAGAGATCTCTCTGTCTCCCTCTGTCTCTTTCTTTCTTACTTCATGAAGTAGAACTGGCCAACGGAGTCAAACCACCACACTGTCTCCTCTTTCCACCTCCACCTTCTCTGAATCTCTACCCGAGGTCTTACCTTCCCTCCTTTGGCCCATGACACGGCTAAGAGAATGTGAAGGGTAGGAGTAGTGTGGCAGATCATGCAGTTAAGCAGGATCCAGCTTAACTTAGCGACACCAATGTGATGAATGAATGAATGCGGGAATGAATGCCTGTATCTAGGAAGAGGGCAAAGGCAGGACAAATTCTACAGGTCCCACCATCTTTCTCCCTTCTCTCTTGGGAATCCCTACATTCTGATGCCAAGTGGTAAGCACATCCAGGAAGAGACTGCCTGCTTGGGGCAGGCCCACTCACAACTCTCATTTTCTTCTTTCAACCTTCGCTCACATGCGTTGCTATATTAAGCTAGGTCCTGCTCCCCTGACCTGCCCAAAATGCCTCTGCCTCTGCTCTTCAACATTCCTCCTCCATATGAATGGCTAAAGAAGAGTAAGATCTCAAGATGTAGCTTCATGGGAAGAAGGAGGCCCAGCATAATCATTACCGTCATCACTATCACCATGGTCATCACCATCATCACCATCACTGTCATCGTCACCATCAGCATCACCATATCATCATCGTCACCATCACTATCACCATCAGCATCACAATCATCACCATCAACATCATCCTCAACATCAGCATCAACACCACTATCATCGCCATCACTGGATCATTATCACCGTCAGCAGCAGCAGCACCATTTCCTTCACCACTACCAGCATCACTATCACCACCATCGTCACCATCAGCATCAACATCTTCATCAGCGTCATCACCATCAACATCATTATCATCCTCACCATGAGCAACACCATCATCATAGTTAACATGTATTCAGCAGACACTAACACCAGAGATGATCCCAAGTGCTTTACATGCATTAATCCATTAACATTTTGCAATAATACCACAGAGTGGGCACTATTTCAGTCTGGATTTTACAAATTAGAATTCCATAGTGCTAATCAGCGAAATAAATGGCCCAAGATCACAGAGTAGTGTGTCAGTAGTCACAGTAAGTCAGTAGTGAACCTGGGCTTCACAGCCAGCCGTCTGGGCGAGGAGCTTTCACCACAGCTGCCTCTCTGGGGCTCAGGATCCAGCCTGGCCTTTTACCAGGAGCCCTGCATTGGCTCGTCAAGGTCTTGAGCCACTGTGAACATTGTGATTCCCTCTCTGAGTATGCAGCTCACTCTTCTGGACTGAGTGGCAGGGCAGGGTTTTAAAAATCTCCCGGTGTCTGGGCAAAAGCCTTTGCAACCCCTTCTTCAAAACCACTCCTTAACCATCAGTGTCTTTATTGAACTTTAGCCAGAGGAGAGGCTTTACTCCTTTTTTAGTCTTTGAAACAATACTTTAAACTCAGAATTCTTTTTTTTTTAATGTTTTATTTATTTCTGAGACAGAGAGAGGGAGAGACAGCATGAGCAGGGGAGTGTCAGAGAGAGAGGGAGATACAGAATGTGAAACAGTCTCTAGGCTCTGAGACAGCAGTCAGCACAGAGCCCGATGTGGGGCTCAAACCCACAAACCATGAGATCATGACCTGAGCCGAAGTCGGACACTCAACCGACTGAGCCACCCAGGCGCCCCTAAACTCAGAATTCTTATGTCCATCTCATATGTGCAGAAACCAAGCTTTGCTCCAACTGTGGTTGCCTGAAACTCTATTTAAGTGAATACATCACAGTGGGCTACCAGGGTTGACTCAGTGTTTGGATGTGGGAGTAAACTTTCCTGACATCTAGTTAATTCAATGAGCCCAGTGATGGGTGCTCGAAGGACAAGGGGGAAATGGATCCAGGCCCTGCTCTAGGGAGCTCATGATCCTGCAGAAAAAAAAACAGACAGGCAACCAGGCGAGGGTGACATAGTGTGACTGCGGTGAGGCTGGAGAAGCCTGGAGGAGTGGGGTGGGGAGAGGGGCAACCCGATCTTAGCTCAAAGGACAAAGGGAGCTTTACACGAGGTGACCCATGGACAGAGAAAGAGCCAGGAGGAGGGCGGCTGGGCAGAGAGAACAGCACGAGCAGGACCTGCAGCTGGAAGAGATGCAAAAGGCTTTCAAGAGCAGGCTAGTGACTCGCAGCATCATCCTAATGGCTTGGGGTAAGGGGGTGACTACAGGGTTTTAAGCCAGGAAATACCATGATCAGATCCGTATTAAAGATAAATCTGGCTACTGCATGGCATCAGCCTGGAGGAGGATAAACGGGACATGACAGCCAATGGAAAAGTGATGAGGACATCAAACAAGGCTGCAGAAGTCAGTAGAATATGCCGATAAAGACCATGGAGTTTGGCCCTAGTTGGGAGCTCAGGTCTCAGCTCTTCCCCAGGATCATGGGATCAAGCCCCGCATCATCCACAGCATGGAGCCTACTTGGGATTTTCTCTCTCTCTCTCTCTCTCTCTCTCTCTCTCTTCCCCTCTCTTTTCCCCTGCTTGGACACTCTCTAAAATAAAATAAAAATAAGTAGTCCCTATGATTCTTAGACAGGCTAAACACAGAATTACCATACAACCAAGCAAGTCCATTCCTGAGTGGGTATGTACCCCCAAAGAATTGAAAACAGGTGCTCAAACAAAAATCCATACCTGCATATTCACAGCAGCACTATTCATAATAGCCAGAAGATAGGAAAAGCCCAGATGTCCAGCAGCTGATGAAGAGATAAACAGAATGGGGTCCACCCCCTCATACAATGGAATAGGATTCAGCCATAAAAAGGAAAGAAGTACCGACACATGCTACGACACGGATAGACCTTGAAGACATTAGGCTAAGGGAAAGAAGCCCGAACAAAAGGCTACATTCAATTATATGAACTGGCCAGAACAGGCAAACCTGCAGAGGCAGATGGCAGATTAATGGTTGCCAGGGGCTGAGCAGGGGGAGGGGATAATGGAGAGCAACTATTCAATGGGAAGAAAGTCTCTCTCTGGGGAGATGAAAATGTTCTGAACCCAGACAGCAGTGACGGTGGCTCAACGCTGTGAATGCACTGAATGTCCATAATGGTAAGTTTCGCGGATGTGTTCTTTACGCCCACACAAAATAGGACCTACTGATGAGGGAGAACACAAAGAGATCAGTCAGCAAATCTGAGCTGCTATTACTATTACTGCTGCCAGGCTGGAAGGAAGGGCAGAAATTAGGGGAATATTGAGGAGACAGAGTCCATAGGCTATGGTGACTGAGTGCTGGACCGGATGTGTGGGATGCTAGAGGTGGGGGCCCAAAATGTCCTTGGAAGTGTGGCTTGGGAGGCAGGGGGCTGGTGGGACCAGCCGCTACGGTGACAGGCACAGAAATGTATGCCCTGAGAATGCCAGAAATCAGCCCCAAGTTAATCACACTGTTGAGATTTCCTCTAAAAATCTTGCAGCCAAATTCCACTGATCATCACTTTAAGTATAGATTTCAAAGAGCCTATTTACCATAAACTTCATTAACGAAGGATAAAGAAAGAGAAGAGGCTCAGTGATCCCAGCTTTCTTGTCCCCAGACCCTGACTTTCTCTCTTGTCTCTGACAAAGAATCATGTGCTCCTGCCATCCCTTTAATCACATATTAGCTAAGAGCAGATTCCTCTGATGAGTTCTATCAGTGCATTTAAGAAGAGCAATGATGAGCAGAAAAAAAATCCTTTCAAAAGGAATGCTTTCAATGCTTCTAATCCAACAGTAAGTCACAAAGGATGAAGAGGAACCGTTTATACGTTCTGACTTCAATTATGTAGTAAATAAATTCATAGACTCATAGAGGCAAGAAGGTAACATGTTAGCAATGGTCCTCTGCTGGTGGGATTATGTGCTAATGTTACTTTATTTTTCCAGTTGTGTGTGTGTGTGTGTGTGTGTGTGTGTGTGTGTGTGTGTGATACACAGAGGGGGCATTTGCTTTAAATGTCCACAACAGGCGTACGTTAAATCCCACCCACCTACCCCTCAAAAGACAGAAAAAAGTTTGAAGAGAAAAACATACAGAATGATTGCTCTGAAACTGATCTTAGGAGCAATTTACTGAACTACTTCACTTTGAGCTAAAGATCCAAGAAGCAGGAGGAGTTAGTTCCTTGCAGACCTTTCTCCCACAACCCTCGCGGGACAGCTCTGAGAGCAGACAGTCTCTGGGCGTTCCAGGCGACAAGAGTGAGAGCTTAGAGGCAATCACAGGTAGAGGCAATCGCACTTACCAACAGAGCTCTGCTAAGGTACCAGTCTGGTGAATAAGTAGATTTGGGAACAAACTGTGCAATGGGACTTTTCAACGTTGTCATCAGGCTTCAGGACCCTGGCCAGTTCCCAGAACCTCTCCAGACAGGGATATATACCTATATTTTAACTCTCAAATGAGAAAGTGACACTAGAGAATAGTTAAAGTCTCTTCCAGGGCAAAAATTCTGTTCTGATGTCACAAAAATGTATTAAATGCCAACCAAAGGAATTAGCTCAATGTCACAGAAAGAAGGTTTATCAGATGTCCCAGTGTTGCGGAATTCCCAGCCGAGGGTGCTACCAGCACGCCCGGGGGAGGTTCAGGAATCACAGACGTCCAAAAGTCGGACAGGACCCTGCAGGATGTTTAGACATTGTCCAAGCACAGGTAAGAAAAGAACAGCACATGCAAACCCAGAGCAATGTGGAAAACACGGGGCCCCAGCAGCACCAGGGGACAGTAGAGGCCAACTTTTCTGACTGATCCTGAATATTAGCCTGATGTCACTGGACTTAACCCAGTAGACAACACGGAGTCCTCCCAGAAACAGAAAAGCAAGCAGTTTTGGGTTTTAGAAAGACCGCTACAGGAAGGACGATGGGCTGGAGGAGAGCAGGACTGGACAGGTAGGAGGCTGGGGTCATAATCCAAACAAGGTGAACCGAGAAGGCGGGCAGGATGCGTGAGGGCACACCTCCCATCCTGAGAGCAGCTCAAGCCATGTGATCCCAACAGTTACCTCCTCCCTCCACAAAAGCACGAGGCACACAGCGTAAGTCCCCGCATTTGAAAAATTCTCACAGCGCATACAGCTGTCTACGGACACATTTTCATTCTCATTAATAAGACCTCTTTGCATGTCGAAGACACGAATCCCTTTTTATGTAATGTTACAAGTATTTTCCCAGATTCGTCACTTTCTTTTTTTTTTTTTTAATATTTTTTTATTTATTTCTAGGAGAGAGAGAGAGACAGCGTGAGCAGGGGAGGGTCAGAGAGAGAGGGAGTCACAGACTTAAGTAGGTTCCAGGCTCTGAGCCGGCAGTCAGCACAGAGCCCGACGCGGGGCTCGAACCCACGAACCGCGAGATCATGACCTAAGCGAAAGTCGGACGCTTAACCGACTAAGCCACCCAGGCGCCCCGAGATTCGTCACTTTCTAAATGCTGTTTCTAAACATAAAATTTTCAATTGCTTGTGTATCAAATCCCTTGTTCCCCCCATACCGTTTTCTTCCTATCATCTAACGTTAACCTATATCAACTTTCTACAAATTGTTTTATCTAGATTTTCATCTGATGAGGGAATCCATCTTTATTTTCTTTTACAAGATCCAGCCAGTTACCCACAAATGTATGACTGATACACTCTTTTCCCATTGGTTTGAAATACCTTTTTACTATACGTACACCTGCGTAGACAATCTATTTTATGCCCTTGGTCTGGCTTTGGCTGCAGGGGTGCACACAGCATTAACGTAGCTTTAGACTTTTTTAGTATCTGCTCAGGGGAATCCTCCTATATTACTATATTACTCTTCATTGTCACAATGTTCTCACCTCGTCTCATAAATTTATATCTGCAGGTGAAACAGATACAATGTCCAATGCCCAGCACATACTGTGATTTTATTTAATTTTTAATTTTTTTAATTAAAATTTTTTTAATGTTTTACTTATTTCTGAGAGGGGGAGAGAGAGAGAGAGAGAAAGAGAGAGAGACAGTGTGAGCAGGGGAGGGTCGGAGAGACAGGGAGATACAGAATCCGAAACAGGTTCCATGCTCCGAGCTGGCAGTCAGCACAGAGTCTGACAGGGCTCGAACCCACGAATCATGAGATCATGACCTGAGCCAAAGTCGGATGCTCAACCGACTGAGTCACCCAGGTGCCCCTATTTAATTTTTTAAACCTTGTTTATCATTGAGAGACAGAGAGAGAGACAGAGTATGAGGAGGGGAGGGACAGAGAGAGGGGGAGACACAGAATCCAAAGCAGGCTCCAGACTCTGAGCTCAGCACAGAGGCTGACACAAGGCTCGGGCTCACAGACCATGAGACCATGACCTGAGCTGAAGTTGGATTCTTAACTGACTAGGCCCCCCCAGGTGCCCCCACAGTGAGACTATTTTCCTCTCAGAGACTCTTTGTGCAACAGACAGAAAGGGCAGGAAGACTTGGGACAGGAAATGGGGCGCAGTTTGCTGGGGCCTCGCGCTCCTTGGGTGACATCTGTCAATTTCACCCCCAAGAATATAAGAGGAAACAAAGGAAATGACAGGGTTTCCTCCAAGGGCTGAAGAATCCAACCTACACAGTGGACTTGCTGCCTGTACTCTGCATAGCTGTATGATGCCATCCTCCCTGCCCTGTCCTTCCTGTTCACGCTCACACTTTCCTGGTGCAATGACGTCATCTCGCGGGTGCCCGACTCAGCCATGACAGGACACACTCTGTAGCTGGCAAGAGCCCGGCCTCGTCCATACATGTATCTACTGGTGCCAGATGACCTCAGTTCACATCCCACCAACAGCTCAACGGGCTCAGCCTCGAGGTCAGATCTTCAGCGGCGTATTTTAGAACACCGTTCCTCCGCCTTTAACTATGTCCTGCCCTTAACTACATTCTGCTGAATTCTTACCTCTTCCAAGAAGCCTGCTACTCACACAGCACTTTTTACTGTCAGTATCCACAGTACGTATGACCTAGATGTCGGGGTCACCACCTCACACATGCAGTCACAGTAGGTGTGTGTTGTCTGATCTTCTTTTCTCTCTTAATGTCTTGGTGAGGGCAAGCGTCCCTTGGAGAGGGACAGCGGGTGGTGGCTGACCTGAGTCTCCAGGTGGCCCCAGCCTCCACTACGCCCTGGAATCTTGCACTGGGATTGACTCACACTTACAGCACCCGATGGCCCCTTGGGCTTGAGACTCTGATACAGGATATCTATTTGCAAAAACCACAGAACACCGGCAGAAGGGTGGTGTCTGCATGTGCATGGAACAATAATACAAAACACACCAGAGGATGCTTAGTGAGCACTTAAAAAATGCCAGGCACGGGGCACCTGGTGGCTCAGTTGGTTAAGCCTCCGACTTCGGCTCAGGTCATGATCTCACGGCTTGTAGGTTTGAGACCCGCATCAGGCTCTGTGCTGATGGCTCAGAGCCTGGAGCCTGCTTTGGATTCTGTGTCTCATTTTCTTTCTCTCTCTCTCTCTCCGCCCTTTCCCTGCTTGCGCTCTGTCTCTCTCTCTCTTACTCAAAAATAAACATGACATTTTTTTTCAAAAACACCAGGCTCTGTGCTGAGCGCTTTACACACCTCAATCCATTTACTTTGACAACCACCCTATCGAGGGGGTATTATTGTCTCTCTTTTCAGAGCAAGGATATGGAGGCTCAGGGAGGTAATGGATCCACAGTCACATACAATCCGTGGACGGACAGGGATCCAAAGCGGGGCCTCTGGCCCGGGACCCTGATGTCCCACAACACTGTAGGGCTGTCATGTCTGTATGCCTCATGATCCCCTCGGTGGTGATGTCCTTGAATGTGGTCCACAAGTGCAGGGTCATCCCGACCAGGGGCAGGAGTGCTGAAATCCAACCCAATGTTCCACTGCCTAACGGCACCCATGCATCTGCACCCCAGGGTGGGGATCCACTCCTGTTTCCCTTGAAGGCAATGTGCAGGCTGCAGGTGCCCCAAGGACCCGGGTGCGGCTCATCTCCATCCACATGCGGGGGCCTGGGGAGTGGGGGAAGGGCTTATAAACTAAGTGAACATTCTCTGATTTTTATGACCATCATGCAGCAACTAGACACTGAGCGGTAATCACCAGCACTGATGACGATCAGCTCAGTCAGGGGATGCTGACCTACTGGGTGCCACCCAGAATGTAAGGCGCAGCGGGGGGCGCAGGGATGAAGCAGACAAGGCCCCGCCCTCCAGGGACTCACGGACAAGCCAGGATTGTCTGTACCCATTTTCCTGACTCCCTGCCCCCCAGACACCCTCCCCTTGGCTCCAGCCAGACTTGGATTTTGTTTCCATCTCTTTTGGGCAGGGATTCAGCTCCCGAGGAGGCAGTGTGGCCCGCTGCCCAGCACCAGGGTCGAAAGCCACAGTGCCTAGGTTCAAATCCTGGTTCTAACGCCTGGGAGAAAAGCACACTCACCCTCTGCGAGGCCGTGTGCAAGGCGGGGCCGTGGCTGGTAATCAGGAACCTGGATCTCGGGAAGTAACCACCACTTCCCAAGCAGAGGGGCTCACGGTGCCTAAGCTGCTGTGTAAACTGCATGGTTTACACCAAACACGCTCCTTCTGGGAGTCTGGAACCGTGGTATATGCCAGGCAGTGGGTGCCCGCGTGCCCAGCCTCCGAGAAGGATTCTGGGGCCTGTCTCTGATGGGCTTTCCTGGTGACAACACTTGATGGGTGTCGTCTACCTGTTGTCAGAGAACTAAAGGCATCCCGTGGGACTCTGCTGGGAGAGGCCTCTGGAAGCTGATGCCCAGTGACCTCCAGACCTTGCCCCGCACACCTCTGCCCTTCACTGATTTTACTTTGCATCCTTCTCGGGAATCAATCATCCAGGAACATGGCTGTATGTGGGGTCCTGCATGCCCTCCTAGTGAACCCCTGAGCCTAAGAAGGGTCTTGGGAACCATGACCCAACTAGCCAGGTGACCTTGGGCAAATTACTTGACCTAGGTATGTCTCGGTTTCCCCACGGAATCTATTCCCTAGCGTTGCCGCGAAGGTCATGCAATTCAGCACATGTGAGCGGCTGGGAATGCCTTTCTCTGGCAGGTGCTGAAGGGGTGTGAAGTGCGGCTCTAAGGTGAGTACACACCGTCTTGCTCAGATGGAAGGGACATCCGGGACACTAGCCGACAGCCTCCAGCCACGCAGGGCGGACCGCAGACCGCCAAGGCCAGCAGCCGCCCTGCCCCTTGGCTCTGAGGACCGCCAGAGGCCAGCACACCAGTGGCAGGAAGACACGCCGGGGCGTAAGGTGGCTGTCCAGCTCAAGTATTTTCTCTTACCTTTATCTTCTCTTCTGCTGTTACAGTGAAGAGGGCTTTTAGTTGCGTTCTGTTCTAGAAAAAGAAAAAGAAAACGCTCGTCAACAGGTTTTGGGAGTCTGACACACGGGGCATCATCCGGGGTACCTGCAACCCACCGTGCCTGGAGACGCACCAGCCCTGGACTACTGGGGGCTGGGCCTGCGGGGGGTCCTACAGTCACTTTGGAATGGGGAAAATGAAACGCAGAGCCTCCTTCTGTCCCGACAGTGCGTGTGCATGCAAACTGCAGTCTCCCTAACTGGTGAGAAAGTAGGAACAGAGTGACTCTGGTGACATGCCTAGGGTTGGGGTCAGGCCGGAGGGGGTGGAGAACTGACTCCGAAGCTCACAGCCGTGCAACGGGACAGCCACGGGCCCTCTCCAGCGCCACTTCCTCCAGGAAAGGGTAGACAATGGCGGTGGATGGCTCTGCTGAGCTCACCTCCCAGGGGGATGTGCCCGGCCCCCAAACCCCAGCTCCCCACGGGTCTGTCTGCTCCTCATGCCTCCAAATCTCCTCTTCTTGGAGGCTATGGGGAAACGGGAAACCACAGGGTGTGGGGACCATTATCTGTCCAAGCACATGGCATCTGAGAAGACACAAGGTAAGAACACACTTCCTCCTGGGGACGCAGGCAGAAGGTCTGGCACTTGGGCTGGTGGTTGGAGCCAGGCTGCCAGGGTTCACACACGGCCCCACGGCTCACCAGCAGTCTGACTTTAGGCAAGGTATTGACTTCTCTGTGCCTCAGTCTTCTCATCTGTAAAATGGGAATCCTATTCGACTTGTGGGGTTGCCGTGAGGATTAAATGAGCTAATATGGAATGTAGAAGCGTGCCTGGCACATGGAGGGAGCCATGGAAGCATTCCTGCTGGTGGCTGTAGTCAGTGGTGGTGGTATCGTTGTGTACAACGTGGCCTTGAGGCTTGGAGCTTGGAGCCTCTGAGCCAGGCACCCGTGTCATTCTATCACGGCCACTGCAGAGGCCTCCCTCTCTCTATCGGAGCGACGGTCCATCTATGGTGGAAACCCCGACCCACCTCCCACAGCGGCTACAGCAGCGGCCCAAACCCATTATGGGCCAGCAGGCCAACCTAATGGAGGCTCTGAAAGGGAAATAAAAACATTACAAGGTCTGTTTTTAGGAGAGAAAGGGAATCTTTTTTTCAAAAAATACAAGTCTTTAAAAAAAGATGTGAAGCAATCACTTGCCCCTTCCTATCCTGAACTGCCTCTGTTTTGGGATATTCGTGATGCCCCATGAGTTTCGGGGTCCCGACCTGCATTCAGAAGCACACATTCGATTAACGTTTTCCATGCCCTTCTCTGCCGCTGGGTCCCCCCTCTCGGTGTTTTCTGGCACCCAAGGTCTAAGACGAGAACAGCTTCAATCAAGTGTGCGATGAGGCTTGACTTCATCTCTTTGCAAAACGTAAATCCTCAGTCCTGTGCTTCCTGCAGGAACTTCATGGCCTGAGGAACACGCTTTATTTTCATTTTTTCTAATTGTTTTTTAATGTTTATTTATTTATTTTGAGAGGGAGAGAGAGAGAGGGAGGTAGGGAGGGAGAATGAGTGAAGCAGGGGCAGAGAAGGGTGGGGGAGAGGGAGCGAGACAGAGAATCCTAAGCAGGCCCCGCACTGTCAGCACAGAGCCTAAGGCGGGGCTTGAACTCATGAACTGTGAGATCATGACCTGAGCTGAAATCCAGAGTCAGACACTCAACCCACTGAGACCCCCAGGTGCCCTGGGAACACACTTTAGATCACAGGAGACGTCAGAAAACATGGACCAAACAAAATACTGAGTTGACTATAAAGTGTCAGGTGGGCAGGAAGTTTACATGATCTACCGTAAGATGCTTGACACGAATGTTCTAAGTCTTTTCCTCTTAACCATGTATCACCGAGGGCATGTTTTATCTAAGCCTGCATGAAGGTGGGGTACAAACACAATGCACCTCGGGCTGTAGCCCCTCCTACTAAGGGAATCGGTGAGTGGGAACGACAGTCGGTTCCCCCCTTATCTGCCAGGGATGCATTCCAGGACCCCCAGCGGATGCCTGTAACCGCACTAGATGTTCTATTTTGTTCCTATGCATGTATACAATGTAACTGGTAAGTGAGGCGCAGTGAGAAACTAACAACAGTCACTAAAAGTAGAACACTTCTAACAACAGAGTGTAGAAAAAGTTATGTGAATGTTGTCTCTCTCTCTCTCTCTAAGTGCCGTCTGCCCTGTACTCGCCCCTCAGTTAATGAGGATGTGAAGATTCCACACCCCTGGGATGAGATGAAGGAGGTGAATGGTGCAGATCTTGTGACGGACGTGGCCTCAGGCTACTAATGACCTGCTGACCACGCGTCAGAAGGAGCGACAGGCCCCAGACCATGCCGGCCTCGGGGAACTGCCGGCTCAGGAAGCAAAACCGCGAATAAGGGGGAACCTGCTGTGTTCTTACGGTCGCCTCCGTGACTCTCATGCCAACTCGAAAACAAGAGGCAGAAGGAGAAGAGATCGGGGTGAGACTCTTCCTACTCTTGCCATTGTTCAGACCGGGACACTGGGGCCCAAGGAAGCTGCACGGCTCTGACACACAGCCGGGAGGTGGTTCCCAGGCTCCGCCAGGTCAGACATGGCCTCTGCTCTACTGGAAGGGCTCCATCCTGCGGGGCACTTGCCTGTTTCAATTACTATCACACACACCCTTGTTGTATACATCTTGAGAGGGACTGACCAGCCGAGCTAACCAGGTCACGTGCAGCCGCTGGAAGTCTCACTCAGAACTTGGGTCACTGTCAGCCCCAAACGCACTTGACCTTCTCTACATCACGGATGAGATCCTAGCAGTCCCCCGACGGACGGTGAAGTCCAACCCCGTGAGACGGCTTGAAAACACGGTGCAGGAGCCCCTGTCCACCTCCAGCACTTGCTCACTCGCTCGGCAAGCACTGGCCCCCAGGAGTCGTCTCCAGGACAGGATCTAGGTCGGGGCCATGCTGACCGTCTTCCAGAGCCGGCAGGCAGGAGCCCCGAACTCAGGCCAGTGAAGCTCGGGATTCTGGAACCTTCAGGGTAGGTGCACGCTTTCCTCTCCATCTGCAGAACTGCCCGGAGAGCCCCCTGAAGCTCTGGAAGGGGTAAGAAATCGCAGGCCACTGCATAGACACATATCCCCTCAGAAGACTGGAGACACTGGTAGAATCATCTCCTTCTTATTGACAGAAGCCTGAGGTTCAGAGACATTAAAAAATAAAAGAGGGGTGCCTGGGGCCTCAGTCGGTTAAGCATATGAGTCTTGATTTCAGCTCGGGTCATGACTGCACGGTTTGCGGGTTCAAGCCCTGCACCAGGCTCTGTGCTGACAGCGCGGAGCCTGCTTGGGAGTCTCTCTCCCTCTCTCTGCCCCTCCCCCACGGCACTCACCCTCCCTCTCTCTCTCTCAAAATAAGCCAACTTAAAAAAAAAACTTGCCTGAGATTCGTTAGTTTACAGATTTGGTCATTCATTTACTGAACAAATATATACTGAGTATTTACTGTGCAGGTTCTATTTAGGGCACTGAGAACACAGGTGTCAGTAGGCAAGGGGGGTCCCTGGTGTCACGGACTTAGTGGGAATGTTAGGGTTTCTTAGGGAAACAAAGTCAGTATGACAAACAACACACCAAAGGGACAGACAGGACCCATCAAGGTGCAGCGACTTCGGCAGTTGCCCTTGAGTGAGTGGAGGGCCCCTCCAGCCCCTGGCCTCTGCCCCACACCCGCCTTCTGAGGGGTTGTGAGGTCTGAACATTCTGGTACACGGAGGCAGATGCCTCCAGTTTCACTGAGGTTCTGAGATTCCCACTGTTGGTTTCTGTCACCTTCTTAAGTTCTGAGTTTAGCCTCCTCGGTTTCCCATCCTCTGAAACGGATGGTAGTTCCTCTGGGTCATTTTGTCCCTACTCTGTGTCCTTCTTTGTCCGCTCTTCTCAACGTTCTACCTGATTATTTTCTGAGACATTTGTCTCTTTTGACAGGTTGATAGTGTCCCTGTATCAGGTGAAACTTTCTTATCTCATTTTGTCTAGCATTTTTCTTTTCCCTCCGTGCAGCAGCAAAGCCACAAACAGGTCAGTCAGTCTTGGGCGGAAAGAGCCGGAAGCTGTGCGGTCCGATTAGGGTTCAGTGAGGTGACCTGGGGCAGTCACGCCCTGAGCCTCCTCCTCCCCGTCCAGTACAAGGGGCTGAAGTCCTGACAAAGTGACCAACGTACCTAGGCAGGGGTCCCTGAGGACAAGGGCGCACACTCCTCCTGTGTCCCCGGAGTGTGCACAGTGCCCTGGCTTGACACTCGACCAACCACACTCACTGCACACGCAGCTTAAGAGGTCACTGAAAAATGACACGAACGGTAATGGTGTTCCAAGCTGAATCGTGTCCCCTCAGAACCCATGTGTCGAAGCCCCGGCTCCCAGCACCTCACGACATGACTGTATTTACCGTGGGGCCTTTCCAGAGGTGAATCACTTTGAAATGAGGCCGTGAGGGTGGGCGTAACCCAATCTGACCAGTGTCCTTATAAAAAGAGGGGATCGGGGCGCCGACACACGTCGATGAGGGACGACCTCGTGAGGACACGCAAGAAGACAGCCGTCTACACACCAGGGAGTCAGGCTCGGAAGGAACCAAATGCCCACACCTTGATCTCAGCCTTCAAGCCCCAAGAGCATGTGAAAAATCTATTTCTGTCTGTGGTTAAGCCACCTTGTCGGTCGAACTTGACCAAAGGAGCTCACAGCGACTCATATAAACAGTAACTCCTGGCTGAGGGCTTATTATATGCAAGACACAGGGACAATGAACCGAAACTACTGATGGCTGATCTTTGTAAGAACCCCACATCAGGCCCACAGGAGCTGAGTAGTTAGGGTCCCAAAGAGATGCTCAGGGAGCCAAGTTCACGGCAAAGTGTGTGAGATCCCAGGGCCCACGCACTCATCTGGAATTCAGTATCACTGAAGGAAGGAAAGGGGGAAGGGAGGAAGGAAGGGAAGAGGGTAGAGAGGAGGGAGGGAAGGGGAGGAGGGAGGAAAGGAAAGAGCTAACGGATACTGCGCACTCCGCGTCCATGCTTCCGAACCAAGAGCGATAAGACAGAAATCACAATAACGAGGAAATACCAGTGCTGAGCTCTGGAAGGTGAGCCAGGCAGGAAGTACGAGGACGTCTCCGCTTGCAACGTCTCCGGCCAGGATGGAGGCTGTGTAGCTGACCGAGAAGCAGTCTCCAACTGCTCAGGAAGAAAGCAGGTGTGAGTCAAGAGGGGGCCCCTCCACCGCACCCCCGGACAAGCCACACACGTGGCATCACTGATGCGGGAGGCAAGGGCGCAGCTTGGAGCTCGGGTGCCCGTCACGGGGACGGCGAACGCACGTGCCCACTCATGGGTTCCCTCTTCTGGCACCTGGAAGAGGCTGTCGGCAGGTGCCTGGTCTTCCCTGGGCGCCCTGGCCGGTCCAGCATTGCCAGGGATGGGGCAGGCCCATCTTCCTAGTCCATAAAAGGGCTTGGGAAGTCACTCACACACGTGGGAAATCCAGAACCCTTTTGTTTTGTTTGGGGTCCAGGTGAGGGTCTGTTTATCCCCCCACAATTCCGTCCACACAACTGAGATACAGTCTCTATGGGACTTTTGGGCCTCGGCTGACAGACCGACAGGAAACACTACATTGGCTCCTCCAGGGGGCTGGCTCCTTGAGCACAGCAAGGGGGATGGGGAGGCAGGACCCGGGACAGGCTATAGAGGTCACTGTGGGTTCACATGGGGCCCCTCCAGCCGCAAGCCTTGACTGCTTCATTACAAAAACGAACTGGACTCAAGGAGACAATCCCTGGGAGACAGGGTCTGTGGCTCAGAGCTCTCCTTAGTCAGAACCGAAGACCCCGGCTCTCCTGAGAAGGCAGCTCCACTGCTGGCCAGGGGGCCACACTCAGAACCCAAGGGGAACAAATCGCCAGGAAAGAGAGGGTCCCCAGACGAGGTCGGGTGACAGGGCAGCCACCACGCAGGTTTCTAGCTTTGCTGGAGGCAGCGAGCTCTCAGCCCCTCTTCCTGGAGATACCCCTCCATCTGATGTCGGAAGGGCATTGTGACCACCTTAAGTACTAGCCGTGGAGGCTTGCGCTGAGCTGACACTCTCAGGTGGGCTCTGCACACCTGCCAGTGACCAAACGCTCTCGGTGAACTAAAACCGATGAGAAACAGCTCTGTCCCGGTTCTTTGTGGCGGATGCCTCGAGCCTCAGCCACAGTGTGTGGAAGTAACGAGCGCTGGGTCAGGGGATAAGGCTGTGCCCGGCCAGAGCTGACCCTGGCTTGTTGTCTGAACTGGGTGCTGGTGGGGCTGAGATGTCATACTTCTTTTTCATTAACAGCTTTGAGATAAACCTATGTCTCACCCAGTTCACCTGGTAAGTGTGCAAGTCAAGGAACTGTGTGTATTTACAGAGTTGTACAACCATAACCACAATCTGACTGTGAGGACAAGAAACTTCACACCCAAAGGTGCAGCCAACCGCTACTCTACTTTTGGGGATGAGGCTGCCTTTCTGGACACCTCGTAGAAATGGAACCATACAATACTGCTTGCGTTTGATTTCTTTCACCGACCTTTTTTGAGGTGCATGTATGCTGTTGCATGGGTCAGTACTTCCTTCCTTCTTTTTTTTGTTTATTTATTTTTGAGACAGAGCGTGAGTGGGGGAGGGGCAGAGAGAGAGACAGGGAGACCCAGAACCCGAAGCAGGCTCCAGGCTCTGAGCTGTCAGCACAGAGCCCAGCACGAGGCTTGAACTCACGGACTGCGAGATCATGATCTGAGCTGAAGTCGGACGCTTACCCAACTGAACCACCCAGGTGCCCCAGTACCTCCTTCCTTCTTACTGCGAGTGCTCCTTCATTGCGGGGACAGATCACACTTTGTTTACGTGACTGTCTCCTGTGTTCCCTTAACTCTGGAATATTTTTAGAAGTGAGACATGTGAGAAACCTGGAGTTCCGCTCATTCAGCTTCTAAGACAAAGGATCTGCATCCTTTCTGCTGCTGAAGGGACCCCAACTCTTTCCGGACAGTTATAGCCCTCTAGCAGGAGGAGGTGGACAGAATCAAATATTAGGAAGATGGTGTGGGGAATTTTAATTTAATTTGAGAAAGCTGGACTTCGGATTTCAAACTTACAAGGGCAAAGATTCTGATCTCAGATTTTAATTCCTTTAGGACTCGACCACATTCGGGTTTCAAATTGTAGAGGATTCACTTCTAAAAATTTTCACTTCTCCCTGCGAATCTGCACAAGGGAGGTGCTGGTGGATCTTTATGTCGATGAGCTCAGGGCTGTGCCTCAATTGTGCCGCAAAACCCGACGCACCTCGCTGACTGGGGTGTCGGGACCTGTGTGAATGGCTGTTAGAATCAGGGAGGACTCCCAGCCTCGGGTACAGAGCACCCTCTGAGTTTTCTGACCATATACTGCTCCGAGTCATTCCCAAAGTCTTCCCGGGGCAGAAAAACCACCTCAACCCCCCACCCCACCCCCGCTCTGGCAGTGCACAGGGGCAAAGGGTGGGTGGTTTCGGCAGAGGGGGGGGTGGCCGGCACTGTCCTAGGTCCTGAGCTACACCGCTCTCCTACCCCGGGGGAGCAGCCGCGTTCCCGAGATGCGCAGGTCAGTGAGGGGCCTGGGGGGCTTGTCCTCAGGGCAAGCACACGCCCACCACCCCCAGGGTGTCAGTCCATGAGCCCTCCCTGAAATGGCGCTGGCCTCCCCCCCACCCCTCGCTCACTCTGCTGGGAGGTTGGGGCACGCTCTGCCGGGCAGCCTGTCTTACTCGCAGGAGCAGGCTGCCGGTGGAAAGCAAGAGTGCTCAGCGCCAGCAGGCCTGGGGGCAGCAGCCCGAGATGGCCGGGGGTGACAAAGGCCATCCTGCTCTGCCGGTCGCAGGGCCACCTGACCTCACCCAGGCCTGTCCTCCAGCTCTGCCTCCACTTGGAACAGGGATGGGGGCTGAGCCCTCCTATGCTACGATCTGCTTCATTTCTCAACGTACTGAAGTCTCCAAAAAAACCAAAAGGTAAAGAAAGCGCTGAGCCCACGAACCACTAAGATTTTTACTCCAAAAATCCTCAATGCCTTCATTCTACCTTCACGTACTGATAAATCACTAGGCTCACAAAGACGAGGTCACAGAACAACGGAAATGGTAGCACAGTGAAGGTCCCGTAATCAGAGCTTCCCCTGGCCCAGCGGCGTGTCGCTCTCCCAAGTGACCCATGACCCCATGGCGCGCCCCTGGCCAGGGGGGGAGACCTCCCTGCCTGCCATGCCCCGGTAGTGAGCCCCCCGGTGGACCGCACCCCTCACTGTCTGTGCTCCAGAGGACCCTGGCTCTGATGAAGGGAAAGCACCACGTGATAATGACGGTGATCACAGAATGTCCACGGGCTGGGTCTGTGGGTCACCTGATTTCAGAGTCGCATACTTCCCCCTCGGGAAAGTGTCTTGCCCACCAAGTTGAACAGTAAAGTCCTTCCCCGGACGCAGCGGTGAGCCCACAACCCCAAATGCCGCACTGTCCACAACGCGTCTGGCTTAGCAACCCTGCGCCGTGTACTTCACGGCGTCAAGAGGCGGATCTCTATTCTTACCACATTCGCCCAGAAGAAAAACCACAACAAAACGGCAGCCTGCATGGGCAACACCCCCGCGGGCCAGGCCGTGTCCTGACGCTCTCCGTGCCCTAACCCCCTTATCCTCACAGCCACGTCCTGCGGCAGGTACAGTCACAGCCCCCGGGTCACAGAGAGGAGGCCGAGATCCAGGGATGTGCAGCAAAGGCGGGGGAGATCCAGGCGGGGGAGGTGGGGTTCCGCACGCGGTGCTCACGGCAGCCCACGGCCCCAGCGGTCGAAAAGGGCGGGCAGGGCAGGGGGGTGCAGGTGCAGGTGAGGAGGGCGGTGCAGGCAGGCGCAGGGGTGTGAGCAGAAGCCGGCAGGCGGGGAGGAGTGGCAAGTGGGGTCAGGCAGGACCACAGACCACGGAGGGCGCCGGGGGAATGAGAAGACAGAGGCAGGCCTGCGGGCCATGGCCGGGCGGGCGGGGGAGGGGGGGCCAGGGCAGGCCGACTCGCCTGGGCTCCGCGAGGCACTGGCACACTCACGGGCCATCCCCAGTTCAGAGAAGCTCAGCCACTTCCATAGGAGACACAGCTCCTGAGTGGCCAAGCGAGGAGTCAAATCAAGGTTCTTTTGAGACCGACTCTGTGCTCTGCTCATGGCCCTACGTTCTGTCCAGCTTAAAAACCAGGGGATTTATTTCTGCATCTTCGAGAGAAAGCACTGAGGACCACTTAGCTAGGACGTATCATAACTGTTCCCATGACACTGCTTAAACCACGGCCAGCAAAGACATCACACCGTCGTGGGCCAAATCCCCTGGTAGCCTGTCAATGGTAAGGGGTCCAGAAGGATGCTGAGGCCCTGCAGAGGCTCAGAGGGCAAGTGTGGGCGGATGGATGAGCCACGTGGACCCTGGACATTGAAATGGACCATGTAACAGGTGCAACAGCACAATGGTCACGGGGTGGGCAGTCATCTCCTCCGTGGAGGAGCAAAAGAAGTCTCACCCTTTTAAGAAATTCGACGGTCCTGAAGTCATGCTAACAATCCCAGAATTTGTTTAAACTTGCTTAATTAACCAGGGCGCCTGGTGGGCTCTGTCGGTTAAGTGTCCAACTTCGGCTCAGGTCATGATCTTATGGTTTGTGAGTTCTAGCCCCGTGTCGGGCTCTGTGCTGACAGCTTGGAGCCTGGAGCTGCTTCGGATTCTGTGTCTCCCTCTCTCTCTGTCCCCCGCCCCACTCATACTCTCTCCCTCTCTCTCTCAAGAATAAATAAACATTAAAAAATTTAAAAATAATGAAAGTACATACTTCTTAAACAACCCCCCCCAATCCTACCTCTCTCTAACCCAGGCAACAAATCCAGCCTTTCGGGTGTGGGTATCGAGCGGTGGTCCCTCCAGAACCTGAGAGTGAAACCCGCGGTGAGTGAGCCCACGTCCCGTGGTCAAGGACACGCCTGCCACACATCACACGCTCCACCAGCGTCTCTAAGTACATTCTCCTTCCCTCCCTGACCGCACGCGCTCTGCGATTACCTTGCAGAAACTTCTTTCTGAAAGTCTGGAATCCCGCCGACGTCCTGTTTCCAGGGGACTCCCTGATGGAGAGGCCAGTGACGTTGTCGAGCAGCAGCAGATCGGAGAGGTTGGTGGCCGCGGGGGTCCTGGTGTTGTCCACGAGCAGTCTCACCTGAGCTGTCTGCACTTCGCTCTGCCCGGACACCTGGCCAGGAGGACACAGGGGCAGATTTGCTGGCACGTCCGACCTCGAGGCGGAAGGAGGGCACAACGCTCTCACGGGGCCCTTGATAACCTATCCAGTCTGATCTCAAAGGCCCCAGGAGTGTTCTGACCTGTGCTTCGCTAAGCTGTTGCTTGGGGACCTCTCCAAAGTAACTGGGACCCTGAAATGCAGGGAAATGACTCCTTACAGGGAAACGGAAGAAAACAGGTTGAAGCACAGAACCGCCGTCAGGCTGGGCACATTGTGGCAAACAGTGTCACCAAGAAGAGCAAACGATGGCTCCTGCTCACTCAGTCACATTGAAGGTTCAGCCCAGCCCCAGGGACCTGCCCAGGGCCATGGACGGCCATCTGACCTCCCGGCTGGAGCGAGCCAGTCTCCGGCCCCCTGGCTGGTCTCCCCCATGCAGGCTCAGCTTGGCTGCGGGTCTTAACGGCTCGGCGGCTGGTAGCTGCCTAGCGGCCCACGCAGCTGGCCTCCCCGCCTGGCCCCTGCAACCTCGCCCTGTTTCCACTCTCTAAGCTTCCCCCACACCCCTGCCCTGCCTGGTGCCAGCCCTGCTTGAAGGGGTGCAGGAGCTGAGGACAGAGGGAAGCAGTGTATACACACACACACACACACACACACACACACACACTCATAACTGCATGCATACGGCAGAAACATCTCCATGCAGACTCAGGAGAAACTGCTGGCACCGACCGTACCCAGGAAGGGGCAGGACAGCTGACAGCCTGAGATAAAACCAGGCATGTGCAGTAAAGGGTTAACCCCACAGATCTAGACGGCCCTGACCCTGCACACGCGGAAGAAAGGACGGCCTCTTGACCAGCTGCTGGTTGGTTAACTGTAAAGCTCTTGGACTTTCCTGTCTGCGAAGGGTATCTGTGTGTGTGTACGTATGGCCTTGGGCCACACCAGGCCCTCGGTGCTAACGATCCGGCAGGAGGCGGGGGCTTCGAGCCAAGCTGTGTCAAGGTGACCTCCGGAGGGGCTGGAGACAAGTCCCTGAAGTCAGCCACAAAGACACGGCATGACTCCGTGATGAACCCGCAATAAAACCCCCGAACATCAAGGCTCAGGGGCTTGTCTCTGGGCACCAATACTTTGTACGTGATGTTGCACATTGGTGATTTGGAAAATGGAACACCAGCCACACTACCCCACAGGGAAGGACAGCGGAACCTCCCGCCCGGTGTCCCCACAACTCTGTCCCCTGCGCCGTTTACTCTGCTGACCGTAACCTCTACCTTTTCACTGTAACATATTCTAACTGTGATTCTAACAGCTTTTCTGAGTTCTGTGAGTCCTTCTAGTGAATCCTGGAGCCCGAGGGCGGTCGTGGAGACCCCCAACACAATGATAACGTGAAACGCTATCATACAGATTTACTGAGGATCAAAGATGTAAAAGACACCAAATAAAAATGTTAAACAGTCAAGTGCCCTATCAGTGTCAAAATCTGAAAGAAAATGTATCATTCTTTCTTTCCTGTTCTAAATGATCACAGCGCCGGGTGCCTGGCGGGCTCAGTCGGTTAAGCGTCCCACTTCAGCTCAGCTCATGATCTCACAGCTAATGGGTTCGAGCCCCGCGTCGGGCTCTGTGCTGACAGCTGGGAGCCTGCTTCAGATTCTGCGTCTCCCTCTCTCTCTCTGCTCCTCCCCCACTCACACTCTGTCTCTCTCTCTCTCAAAAAATAAGTCATAGAAACATTTTAAAAATTAAAAAATAAATGATCACAGTGCATTTTCGCTAACAGGAATTTAAATGTCACCAAAAGCTCTTGGTCCTGGTTTTACGATATGAAATTGAAGATCACTAATATGTCATTTCCTCTCTTACGTGTGCAGTCACAGGTGCGTAACCCGTGATCCACCAGTCCTTGAACATAAAACTCTACCAAGATGTGATGTGGTCGAAACCCAACTATTTTCTCTTCAAGTATAAGCCACCTGTGAATACCCACCACAGCGCATTTCTGAAAAATCACTCCGTCCTCAGCAGTTCCTTGAACTCCCCTGGAGATGTCTCTGTACTGCAATAAAACATGGAAATTATCAGAAAATGAAAACCACTACACGTATTTAATAAAAAGTACAAGATGCAAAAAAAATCACCAATAAGTAAACAAATAAACAAATGCATGAAACAATGTACAAGATGCACTTTTAAAAGAGGGGTAGAGGATTGCTTCTGCGAGGCTAATAACGTCCTTAAGTGATCTTGAAGGTTTTTTAACTTTTTTTTACATTTATTTATTTTGAGAGAGACAAAGAGAGCAGAGGAGGCACAGGGAGAGAGGAAAAGAAAGAATCACAAGCGGACTTAGCTCTCAGCACAGAGCCTGATGCGGGGCTCGAACGCACGAACTGTGAGATCATGACCTGAGCCAAAGCTGTACGCTTAACTGACTGAGCCACCCAGACACCCTTTGGAGATTTTGTAAAGTGTTAAAAAGTCTTTAAAAGTGGATTCCTCCTGGGCACTGGCTGATGGGGTCCACCAGCCACACACAGCAGGCGCCCAGCGAGCTTGGATCACGGGGCGCCGGGCAGCCTCTGTGAGCTGCTCCACTGTCCACACAGAGGATCCACCCAGCTCGGGCCTCCTCAGCCCGCTGTGGCTCCCCTGGGAATCCCCGAAGGAAAGCCAGAGCCTGCCCCCCAGAAGAACCCCATAATCACAACCAATATCTGTCTGTGTCTGCCCCTGTCATATCCCCCCGAACCCAGGGCACATCCTTTACACAGAACCAGACTCTGACCTCACTCACTGGGAAGCTTCTCTGGGCCACCCCCGCTCTCTGCCCCGCCCCCCTATTTCCTGCAGTGGGGCCACCATGTGCAAACCACGGCACCCCACGGTGATGCCAATGATCAGAACAGTGGCCATTACTTCCCAAGCCCGGCCACAAGCCCGTCCCTACATCGGTTCTACCTTTCCCGTTTTACAGATGAGGACACTAAGGCTCAGAAGGTTGGCTCACTTGGCCCGGGTCCCATGGCAGGAAGCTTGGCCTCTAGCCCGGCTCTGTGACCCCACATTCTGCGCTTCCACACGTGCAGCCCTTCTCTCTGTGCAGAGACAAGGATGGAAAGAAGGGAAGTCACGTCCCTGAGAAAGTGTCGCATCAGCCCAGCATCAGCCCAACCAGGCCCCGGACCCCAGGTGAGCTCTCTGTCCACCCCTCCCCTGATGCCTTTGACCTTCACGAGCCTGAGAGCCGGCACCTGGCTTTCTGTTCTTCTGACCCTCTGACAGCATGGCTAGTCACGGCTTTTGAGCACATACACGCAGGAGGGGTGAGAGCACAGACATGTGACAAGGAGAGGCCATGAGTCCTCTGTTCCTAGTGACAGAGACCCCAAAGAACAATGACTACCACTGTCAGGAGTCGTGTGGTGGCCCCCGAAAAAGAGAGGTCTGCATCCTGACCCCTGGAACCATCGAATGTGACCTTCATTAGAAAAGGGATCTCTGAAGATGTAATTAAGGATCATAACAAGATCCTTCTATTCTAAATTTAGGTGGACTGGGTTTAGGTGGCCCGAGATCCAATGACAGGTGTCCTTATGAGCAAAAGGAAAAGAAAAAACACAGAAGGCAGGCCGTGTGAAGGTGGAAACAGTGCTATCTCACAGTTTATGCATCAATTTGGCCGCGACACCCAGATTTTTAGTCAAACACATCCAGATGTGTCTGTGAAGGCACTTTCTTCATGTGAGATGAGCATTTAAATCCGTGGCCTGTGAATAAAGCAGAGGATCCTGCAGAATGTGGGTGGGCCTCACCCAATCAGTTGAGGAATTAACAAGAAAGACCGACTGCCCTCGAGGAGGAGGGAGTACACACAGACAGACAGTTCTTATTGATTCTGATTTTCTGGAGAATCTCAATGTAGAGATTGAAGTGACGTGGCCAGAAGCCAAAGAAGCTACCAGAAGGTGGAAAAGGCAAGAAAGGATTCCCCTGCATCCTTTAGAGGGTGCATGGCTCTTGCCCACTCCTTGATGTTGGGCTTCTAGCCTCGAGAAGAGTGACAGAATAAATCTGTTTTAAGCTACTGGGTTTGGCAGCTCTAAGAAACGAATTCAAAACTTAGCAGGGGGCTGAGAAGCGAGCTCAGTGGCCCTCACACCATCTTACGTCATGAAATTATAAGTAAAAGGCAGCCCGGGTGCCTGGGTGGCCCAGTCGGTTAAGCATCCCACTCTTGATTCAGGCTCGGGTCATGAACTCGCAGCCGCTGGATCGAGCCCTGTGTTGGGCTCTGCCCTTGAATGTGGGGGCTGCTTGAGATTCTCTCTCTCTCTCTGCCCCCTCCACCCCTCAAAATAAATAACTAAACTTAAAAAAAAAAAAAAAGGGCAGTCCTATGTGAGGCAACAAACAGAATGGGAAACCACAGCAGTGGGGGGCCTGGGTGGCTCACGCTCAGGTCACGATTTCAGAGTTCGTGAGTTCAAGCCCCATGCCGGGCTCTGTGCTGACAGCTCAGAGCCTGGAGCTGCTTCAGATTCTCTGTCTCCCTCTGTCTCTGGCCCTCCCCCACTGGTGTGCTCTCGCTCTCTCTCCCTCTCAAAAATGGATAAACATTTAAAAGAAAAAACACAAACACAACAGCAGTGCGTGGCACCGCGGTGAAGGGCAGGGGCTCCGAATCCTGGTTCCGCACTTCACCTGCGGGACCCCGAACACGTTTTGTAATCTCTCTCATCCTGCTCCCTAAACAGCACCTGTTTATAGAACTCGTAATGAGGCTCTGACAAGATGATGCATAGAAACTGCTAAGGCCAGGGCCTGGCACAGTCAACACTCGTTAAATGCTCGCCATTGCGGTAGGTAGCAGCGTGCTTACGAGAGCCGGCCTCGAATGGGTCCCACGGAAGCAGGACCAGAGCCCCACCTCAGAACCAGCAGCCCACTGCTCGGATCCGAACCTCCGATTCATCTCAAATACTAGACGTTGTACCTCAGAAAAAAGCTCTTAGGAATAATACCTGTACTTAGTGGAAGGGAAGGACCAGGCTTTTCTGCAGAACCAAAGTCTGCGGCGTTTTATACACAGTTGGCCCCAGACTGGGTTCTTTCCAACTTCTGATTCTTTCTGTCGAAGCACCGAACGCGTGACTTACCAGGCGCTGAGTTATAGGAGACTCTCTTTTAGACAAAGCCTTCTTGGGCCCCGAGGGGGTGAAAGCAAACGTGGGTGGGGTCCAGGGCCCAGGAGAGGCTGCGGAAGCCGCGAGTGCGTTAAAGACCTCACTTTTCCTGCTGAATTTCCTTCTCAACGGTGCTCCCCCTGCAAAACAGCAGTGCATGCGCAGGACGTAATGCAGGAGGCGGTGAGACATAGGGATAGACCCGGGGGGCAGACCGCGTGTGTGCGGAAGGCGCTGGCCGAGAGGGGCTTGCTGAAAGTAAGTGAATGAATGAACAAATGAATGACTTATACTCTCTTTCCCAGGGATACGAGACATGCCCACTGAGGGGCTATCGAGCCTAAAGAGAGCGTTTCTCAAAGCGCGTGCAGCTTATGGTGGATGTGTGCTAATATGTACATTCCCGGGCTCCCCACCCCCACCCCAGACTATAGAATCAGACCACCAGGCAAGGGAGGTGCCCACACATGGCACTGGACAGCCCTGGGTTCAAATCCTGCCTCTGTCACTCACCAGCTGTGTCCTTGGGGAAGTCATCTAACCTCCCTGTGCCTCAGTTTCCCTAACTTTACAGAGGACAGGAGAGTAAGTCTCAGCTCACTGGGTCCTTCTGAGGACCCGTCTGCTGCAGAAGGGGACCTCGCTGAGCACCACTGATGGTGGCCCTGAGGAGGACGGGCCACTGCCTGCCGAGCCCCCCAACATGGAACAGTTCCCTCCAGAATTCGCTCCGTGTCAATGACTGTTGAAAACTCACGAGCACCACGAGTAATATAAGTGTCACTTAGCACATCTTGGCAGGGCTGTAAGGAGTGGGTGCTGATTGCCGATGTGGCCCCGGAACCCTCTGAGCCTCAGCTTCCCTCACCTGAGGATGTGGCTAAAATATCCCCAAGAAGGGGCTGCCTACGGAGCAAAGGAGACGACATGCAGAACGTGAACACGCTCAGAGTAACCAGGGCTCGACGCCAGAACCTCAAATGTCTGCGGAAGTGCGCGTTTTCAACATTTACCTTCTATCCAGTCACAAACCGGATTCTGATTAAGAATGAATTTCCCTCTCGGTCTTCCTTACAGTATACTGACGGCACGATCTTCTACACGTGCTTTTGAAAACTTTTATAATTTCTGGGGTGCCTGGGTGGCTTAGTCGGTTAAGCATCCGACTTTTGCTTAGGTCATGATCTCACGGTTCGTGGGTTCGAGCCCCGCGCCGGGCTCTGTGCTGACTGCCAGCTCAGAGCCTGGAGCCCGTTTCAGTCTGTGACTCCCTCTCTCTGACCCTCCCTGCTCACGCTGTCTCTCTCCTAGAAATAAATAAAACATTTAAAAAAAAAAAAAAAAAGAAAACTTTTTATAATTTCAAAATACACGTTGGAATAAATAAGCATGTGAATTTAAAAAAAGGTGTGGAATTAGATCCTGGATAAAATGAGTCCCTTTCTTCCTGGATGGTGTCTGTGGTTGAGTTAGGTCACGAAGTTGGAACAGGGCTGAAGGTGAGCATTGAGGCCTCGCCAGGTAAGCAAGCAGGCGCCTTGCCAGGCAAGCTGTTGACTCGGGTCGGAGTAAATCACACAGGTGCTAGTGGGACTGGACGCCCATCTCTGGACCCTTACCCAGCTCCTCGGGCTAAGGGACACACGCTTTCTCGGCAGACTTGCTGGACATAAAATCTTAGGCCACTCTCAGCTTTACCTCCGGTGCACCTGCTTACGCCCCCCCGGCCCTCAGAAGCTCCAGCCAGAAGACTATCCACCCAGCACATCATCGCTCCGTGGCCTCCCCCTTCTTGCCACCAATCTGTGCCATCTGTGCAGTTCTTGGGTGGCACCCTCACTCTCCTGCCTCTGGCTGCCATACGGCTGGAAGCCCCTCCTTCCATCCCCTTGTTCTGCTGAACTGTCACTTCTCAGGACCTTGCTAAGGAGCACCTCCTCCAGGAAGCCCTCCCTGAAGCCCCTCCCAGGGACCTTACTTCTCCATCCCTTGGTCTTAATGGAGTCAGAGTAGTAGCCGTGCTCCCTCTTGCCAACAGGTTTGCATCGTCAACAAACAAAAGGTTCTCTACCATTGCAGTGACATCATCTCAATCTATTTTTTTAAAATGTTTTATTTATTTCTAGGAGAGAGAGAGGGAGACAGCGTGAGCAGGGGAGGGTCAGAGAGAGAGGGAGTCACAGACTGAAACAGGCTCCAGGCTCTGAGCTGGCAGTCAGCACAGAGCCCGACGCGGGGCTCGAACCCACGAACCGCGAGATCGTGACCTGAGCGAAAGTCGGACGCTTAACCGACTAAGCCACCCAGGCGCCCCCATCTCAATCTATTTTACTCAAACTCCAGGACTCCGGCTGGAAAGAGGGTTTGGTCAGCGAGGCCCCTCCTCTACTCAGGAAGCACCCTGCTCAGTCTGCGCACACAAGCGGGGCCACCCTGGCCCCGCCCACCCAAGTTCCCAGGAGGCAGAAGGAGGCACGGAACATGGAAGGGTCCGTCCCCAGCCCCATTGACGGGGTCGGGGCCAGACACAGGACCCAGGCTCAGCCCATCAGTCGCCCCTGGACCTTGGCAAGTCTCTGCTGCGGAAGGGCCGGCTATACGGCTCCCCAAAGGCTCCGACGGGGAAGCAGGGCAGAGATGAAAGACGCAGCCCAGGGGCGCCCGGAGCTCCTTGATCTGGCCACGCCCCGGCCTTACAAGGCCAGCAAATTCTGTTTTGCATAGGTGAGTTTCAGCTCAATTTCTGTCTCCTGATGTGGTAGGCTGACAAATGACGCCCGAAGGTGCCTAGGAGCTGGTCCAGGGGACCAGTAAATAAATATGTCAGGCTATATGCAGCAGGGACTTCTCCCATGTGATTAAATCAAGAGCCCTGAGATGAGGAAATCATCTGGACTAGCAGGTGGTCGTAAATATAACCCCAGGTGTCCTTCTGAGAAGGAGGCAGAGAGAGAGTTGACCGGCAGAAGAGGTGAAGGCCACAGGACCACTGAGGCAAGATGCTGGCCTGCTGGCTCTGAGACGGAGGAAGGGGCCAGGACCCGCGGAATGCCCGGAGCACAGCTAGAGAGGCTGGAAAAGGAACAAACGCTCTCCCTGGAGCCTCGGAGGAAGTGCGACACCTTGACCTCAGCCAGCTAAACGGATTCTGAACTTCTGCCCTCCAGAACTCCGCGAGAATAAATCTGTGCTGGTTTTAAGCCATGACGTTTGGGGTGATTTGTTACTGCAGCCGCAGGAAACTCACACACCTGGCTAATATGCACCTTCTGTATTCAATCGGACTCCCTCGGGGGAGAATCCAGACAGGACACCTGCCCCTGAGCCCTGCTCTGTGTCTGGAGCTCGGCCAGCGGCTCGAGGGGGCAACGGGCTGCCCGTGCCCCGCCAGGTCAGCAGATAATGTAACATATTTGCCCAAGGTGGGCGGGTCAGTGGAATGTGAGGCAAGTGGAGGCAAAACGGGTGCGATTTCATTCTCTTTCAGGGTCCAAGCAATGAAAAAAATCAAACAAAAGACAAACTTACCGGTCTTAACGTGAGAGCTTTCCACGCTGGGCCAAATCAAACGGGGCAAGTCCTAAAAAATTCCAAAGGCCAAAGTCACTAACCGAAGACCCCACTTGTAAGAAGTGATCAAGAGTCATTTTCGTAAGTGGCTCATACAGAGATGAGTTGAGCTTTCACCTGGAAATCTGAAATACATTTTTCTAGCTCAACCACTTCCACCGGGAGTACGGGATTACCCTCTCTTTCCCCCAGAGACCATCAACTTAGTCACGACTGCATTTTGGGAAGCTGTCCAGAATGCAGCACCGTGTGGTCAAAATGTCAATGTACTCAGACCTGAGTTCGAATCCCAGCTCTGCCTTTCACTAACCCCGTGACATCGGTTGAAACTCCAGCCTCTGAATTCCCACCATCTTGCCAGTGCCTATGCAGTTCCTCTGGAGTGGCTCATAAAATACTAGATAAAGAGACCAGAGAACTGGATTCTGGCTAGAACCATCAAGGTGCTGTGCATCCTTAGCCAAGTGGCTCAGTCTCTCTGAGCCTCAGACCCTCCTCCAAGAGGTGAATATCTCAAAGCCTCCCCCCACCTGCTTCACCTTGCTCAGTGATGAAACCTGCCCACAGACGCCCCAGCTAACTCTCTCACCCCACCTCTATAAAACAGCGGGCCCCAGGGGCGCCTGGGTGGCTTAGTCGGTTAAGCGTCCGACTTTCGCTTAGGTCATGATCTCACGGTTCGTGGGTTCGAGCCCCGCGTCGGGCTCTGTGCTGACTGCCAGCTCAGAGCCTGGAGCCCGTTTCAGTCTGTGACTCCCTCTCTCTCTGACCCTCCCCTGCTCACACTGTCTCTCTCTCTCTCTCTCCTAGAAATAAATAAAACATTTAAAAAACAAAAAAACAAAAAAACAGCGGGCCCTGGAAAGGCCCAAACCTTTCTCCTGTAAATTAACAAAAATAAAGCTGCCCTGGGTTGAGCCCATGAAATGGGCTGGGTCCCATGCTGTACACTCAAGGGAGTTAGACGATCGGTCTTCGTAATAGTGAAATGAGTGCCGTTCTCATTTTCCAGTAAAATCCCCAGACTCGGGTAACTGCATCACTCCCTGCAGCTCCCACAGGGAAGAAGTGCTGGGAACTCGCTCTGAGCCCCTACAGCCCAGCTCTGAATGTGCTTTGCTGAGGGGGAAAGGCTGTGCACAGGCAGGGAAGGCCATGAGAGCCGAGAGGGGAACCCGGGCTGGCTGGGGGCCTGGCCTGAAGGCCAGTTCCGTGGCGGCTGTTGAGACGGCCCTCAGCTGCGCAGGACGCCACGGGATCAAGAGGGAACTGCGTGGCCACGGTCTCTGCCTGCCTGGATGGCTTTCCTGGCATCCTTGCTTATGGTCACATGAGCCTGTCCCTCGGCCACTGAAGGCCACGTGTTTCAGACCCAGTCCATGCAGGCCCCCAGGCGCCCAGGACCCTGGACAGCCCTTTGGGGGATGACAGAAGTCAGCTCTCCTGGCTGCACGAAGGCCAGTCTGCAGGGCTGGAATGTGACGTCTGCCCATGGAGGGGTGAGGAGGGAGCAAAGGGGAACACAGGGAGGGGTGAGGACACAGCCAGAAGGTAGAAAACAAGGCAGACCCAGTCAGCCTTGCAGGAGACCCGCCCTTGAGCCCTTCCTGCCTTCCCCCAAGGCAACCTTACAGCATCACATGCACCAGAAAGCCCCCTCTTCCCCTAACCCCCACAAAGACACGTGCCCACGGATCTCCTCTCTCTCTGCCCCCATGGGGTCCATGTGCAGGGTGTCCCCCTCCTCTAGGCTCTGTGGGTACAAGCAATCTCCTCCTCTCTCACGTGCTATTCCTATTCCGTATCCACACCTGACCCATCGACAAAAAAAAAAACCCAGTTTAAGAAACAACACAGAGCCTGGGTGGCTCAGTGGGTTAAGTGTTAACTCTTGATTTCAGCTCAGGTCATGATCTCACAGTTTTGGGGATTGAGCCCAGCACTGGGCTCTGTGCTGTTTGGGATTCTCTCTCCCTGTCTCTCTGCCCCTCCCCCACTCTTTCTCTATCCCAAAATAAATAGAAAAAAGAAAACACAACACATAGGGGAACACCCAAAACGACTAAGAGAAGGATGGGGGTTAGATACTGGTACCTGCGTGTTCACAGGATCACACTGAGGTACCCCACACCCATGTTCACGGGATTGCAGTGTGATACCCGCCTGCGCACGTGTTCACAGGACTGTGGTGAGGTGCCCCGTGCCTGCATTTTCATGGGATCGCAGTGAGGTACCCGGTGCACTCGTGTTCACGGGATTGCGGAGAGGTGCCCGGTGCGCACATGTTCATGGGATGGCAGTGAGGTGCCCTGTGTGCACGTGTTCACAGCGCATTAGTCGCAATAATCAAAATGTGGAAACAGACCAAGTGTCCGTGGGCAGATCAGTGGACAAGCACAATATGGTCCATCCCGAGGATGGGATGTTTTTCAGCCCTAAAAGGGAAGGACATTCTGACACCTGCTACCACGTGGACGACCTCTCACAACATTGTGCCGGGAGAAATGAGCCGGCCACAAAAAGACAAACACCAACTGCACTTGCAGGAAGCCTCTGAAGTGGTCAGCTTCACAGAGACGGAAAGAAGGGTGGTGGGCGCTAGGGGCTGGGGGAGGGAGGCCGGGGGAGTTAGCGTTTCTCGGGGACAGAGTTTCAGCTTTGCCAAGAGGAAGTGTTCCGGAGATGACGCATGGTGGCCACACAGTGTCGTCACTGTGCTTAACGCCAGCAAGCCGGGTGTTGGGCGGTGGTTAAAACAGTGATTTAGGTTGTGTGTATTTCAGCACAATTACCAATAAAAATAAATGAATAACTCAATAGAGCAGATCTGTGACCTACAAAGAACATTAAGATTCAAGAGAAATCACTGGATCGCAAAACTATAATGTGATTCCTTTTAATAAAAATGGATTTCTAGGGGCGCCTGGGTGGCTCAGTCAGTTAAGCGTCTGACTTTGGCTCAGGTCATGATCTCACAGTTCGTGGGTTCGAGCCCCGTGTCAGGCTCTGTGCTGACATCTCAGAGCCTGGAGCCTGCTTCAGATTCTGTCTCTCCCTCTCTCTGCCCCTCCCCTGCTGCTCATGCTCTCTCTCTCTCCTCTCTCTCAGAAATTTAAAAACAAAAAACATTAAAAAATGGATTTCTATGCTTTACATACGTTATTCTGTATCTAATCACTGTGTTTACATATTCATTTTAATATGTATTTGTTTACATATAGCTATGTTTATCTGTACATACATTTACTTCTATGTTTAACAAGTTTAAAGCACACATAGATATTTAATAACATAGTTCACCCTTATCATATACTTAATACACTTAACAATATGCTACATAATGTATCATGACCACATGTTATTATGTTGAGAAGTCTAGAAAGAGGTGCTGAAGTGTCAGCGTTGGCGGCTCGGGGAAAGGAGTGGTGCCCCTGCGGGCAGGGGAGAGGGCCCCTTCTCTCCACACCATCCGTGTTGTTTCATCCCCTACAACTAGAGCCACACCTCCATGAGTCACTATAACAACAACAACATAACAGTGACTGAGCAATGGAGGCCACACTACGGAGCTGCCCTGCACACCTGTTCTTTTGGGGTCTTCCGGGTCCCTCACACCCAACATGAACACTGTCCCCAAAGTCTCCTCGGACAGGAGTATGTGACCAGCAAGGCCACCAGATTATAAAGCACCTTTCACCAGGCAGAAGGAGGTACCTCTGCCCCAAGCGTCCTTCTGTCTGCCAGACGCTGTTATGATGCACCAACCAGTGTGGACGGAGTGAGTTTTTACCGCCATCCGGCAGGGAAAACATATCATAGTAACAACACAGATCCAGGCTGCACACGGGGACCTCCTCCTAACGAGTCCGATATAGGAGGAAGGGTAATTTCACAGTGAGAAACCTGGCCAACGGTACTCCAGCCAGGAGGCCAAGGTCAATACCAACAGCGATAAACCCTGTTTATAGTAGGCACCCAGACAAACCCCGGCGGGTGGGGGGCGGCACCCTATGAAACAACTGACCCTCAAAACTGCCAGGCTCATCAAAAAAGAGAAAGTCTGAGATGCCTGCACAACCAAGGGAAGCCTAAGGAGACAAGATGACTGAACAGTATCCTATGATGACCTGGGTGCGATCCTGGACAGAAAAAGGGCATTAGGTTAAAAAAGTAAAAGTTCAGGTAGTCTGAATAAACTAAGGACTTTAAAAATAATATTAATAACACGAGTCCGTTAGCTACAACAACTGTACCATACTAAGGTACGACGTTAGCAACAGGGAAAACCAGATGTGGGGCCGTGGCAGATATATACGAACTTTCTGCACAACACGCTCAATTTTTCTAAAATCGAAAGCTGTTCTAAAATGGGAAGGCTGTGAACTTACACCACATATATCCACGAGGTCTCTGGCGTGCACCCAACACCCACACACCGGCACGTGGGTACAACCCCTGGGTCCTGGGCTCCACCCATCCTCTCAGCCAGCATTTGCTGCACGGCCGGCCGCGCGCGAGGCACCGCCAGGTGAGCAGAGCAGACCTGGCCCCTGACCTCACCGAGGGGTGATGGTCTCTTTACCGACACACTTCCACTTGGAAGGGGGCAATGCTACTTTGTTCCAAGGGGGCAAACAACCCACGAAAGCCCTTGGGAACCCCAGGTGCTGGGAGCCCTTGGCCATGGGTCCAGGGATCTCCCTGGTTTCTGGGTATCGCCAGCCTGGAGGGTGCCTCTCCCGGGGCTCCATGGCCACATGAAGCAGGCTGCTTTCGGGGACACCATACTCAGGCACCAGCCGATACCCTCTTTTGATACCCAGCCTTCACCTCCCTGGCTATCCCTCCCTCCAAAATGGCAGCCCCTGAGAAGGTCACCATGACCTCTACAGGGCTGTTAAGTATCTAGTTGCGCATCCTCACTGCACACAACTCACCAGCAGCATCCGATCTGGGACTGTATTAGCATCCCGTTGCTGCTGTAGCAGCCACCATGAACTTAACAGCTTAAAGCAACACACACTTATTACTTTACACTTCTGGAGGCCAGAAGTCTGACACGAGCCTCAACAGGCTAAAATCCAAGTGTGCGCAGGGCTACCTATTTTTTCTGGAGGCTCTAAGGGAAAGTCCATTTCTTGGCCTTCTCTGGCTTCCGGAGACCACCCACGTGCCTTAGATCAGGGCCCCTTCCAGAATCCTCAAGGCCAGCTGTAGCAGGGTCTCCTCCCACCGAATCACCATGACCTCCTTCCAAAGCCACGGCGCTCTCCCACTCTCTCTTCCACACCCTCTTTCATGTTTTAGGGCCCTTGTGATTACATCAGCACCACCCAGCGAATCCAGGGTAACCTCTCTCTTTTAAGGGCAGCTGAATAGCAACTGTCTGCAATGTTAATTCCCCCTTGCCAGATAACCTAACACGTTCACTAGTTCCGGACAGATGGGGATGTATGGGGGGGAGGCATTGTTCTGCCTCGACCGAGCCCCTCTCCCTTTAGCACTCTCCTCCCCTGACCTCCGGGTCACAGTCTTGGTTCCCTTCCTGTCACACCAGCCATACCTTCTCATCTCCTGTGCTCGGTCCCTCCCTCTCCCTGCCCAGCCACAGGCTCTGGCGTCACTCCAGGGTGCTGCCCTAAGGCCTCCCTCTGCCCAATCCATACTTACCCCGAAGGTGAGCTCAGCCATTTCTCAGCTGACCACTGCCCAGTGTCACCAGCTCAGATCCCTCAACTAAGTCCAGACTTGCAGACCCAACGCTCCAGGGCACACGCCCAGCTCAGAGGCAGAAGACGGGAAAAGAATTCCTGATGGCCAAGAGGGGCTTCGGCATGTTAGCCAATGGCATCTCTATTCTTCCGCTTGCTCAGGCCGAAATCCTCAGCTTCATCCTTGACTCCTCTCCCTGCTCCCCACCCCTCTCCACAGCCAATCCCAGCAAATCCCACTGGCTCCACCTTCAAAATACATCAGAAACCCCACAGCCAGCAGCCCACCATTACCCACCCTGGTCCAGCAGCGTTCCTGGGCCTGGTCTCCCAGTAGCCTCCACTCTTGCTGTCATTCTGCCCTTGGTCTTGGAGGAAGGGGGCGGGGCTTCTTCAGAAAGATGAGCTACAGAGTGTCACTTTCCAGCTCAACACCCGCACACCTTCCATCTAACTCAGAGTAACAGCCGGGATTCTGGGCATACGCCACAGGACCTTTCCTGATCTGGCCCCTCCTCACCCTTCTGGCCTCACTTCCTCCACACCCCCAAGTGCTCTGTCGACCCTGGGGCGGCCTTGCTGGTCCTGGACCACACAGAGCATACCCCACCCCCAGCCTCGCTATCATGGCACTCCGGGAGGCTCTTCTGGACGTGGCCTTGCCCTCCCTCATTCCACCCAGGGCTCTGCTCACCTGGCACCGCATCAAAGTGCCCACCCTGACCGCTCCCTAGACAGCATTCAATGCCCACTCTACCCACTGTATTTTTCTCTGCAGCCTAAACCACCGCCTGGCACCACTGTGTACTCCTTGTCTTGCCACAGGAACGCAGACTTCTTAAAAGAAGAGGCAGCTTGTTCTCCTACCTCCCAGGGACCCCGAACGGGGCCTGGCTCCTAGAAACTCTAGACGTGATCGGCTAACTCAGAAGCCTCTTGTCCACTCAACCCTTCAAGGCCTTCTCTTCGTCCAAGAAACGTTCCATGGAACTTTCTGCCATGGTGAGAATGTTCTGCAGTCTGCACTCTAGCACACGCGGTCATTAAGTGCTTGCAATGTTTGCATTTAAATAACCACACGTGGCGAGCGGCTCCCATGTTGGACAGAGCACCTTAGGGCAGCTGGGAAATGGTTGTGACAGCCGCTCAGTTTATCCTTCGCAGGAAGGGACAGATAATAAGATACCGCTAAGCGTCTGTCTTCAGGTTTCCAAAGCACTATCTTGTGGAGCCTTGCAACAAGTGTCCCCCAGCATGTCCCAGCACTTGCTTCTCAAAGACAAGACCAATTGTGAGCAGGCCAGGTGAGTGGGCTCCGAACATGGGGACCAGGGCGAGAGCACCGGACAGGCCTGGGTGGGGGGTGGGGGCAGTGGCTCCCCGGGCTGGATTTTCTCCTCTGCAAAATGGACCAGATGCGTCCCACCTCGTGGGACGGAAGCACATGAAAGGACCCTGTGAAATGCAGCCGTGGGGACTTTTTAAAAGCTCAGCAAATCCACGGTTATTACTTTGTCTTCTCTGAATAATGGGAAATGAACAGAATCTCCTAGAGATTTAAAATCTGTAGCAAGTGCAGCAAGCGCCTTGGGGGCTTGCAGGCCAAGGACCCAACAGGACCAGGGAAGCCAGGCCCTGGGGGAGGGTGGGAAGGACCCCAAGGCCATGGGGAGAGAGCCATTGAACAGGGCGGTCCTGGGAACAGAAGCCTGACTCTGCCAGGGATTGGTGGCGCGGGGTGTGGACTGGGGAGGGAGGTGGTCATAGGGACACCACCCCTGGACGCCAGCCATCTGGGGAGAAATGAGTGGGAAAGAGCTCAAATTAGGGGTGGGGGAGACTCAGAAGGAACAGTCACCAAAGGCCAGAGGCTAAGTCGTGGGGACTGAACCAAGCGACTGTGGTTGGGGGGAGCGCAGAAATTCCAGCGGATTCGGCGGGGGGGGGGGAGGGGGGGCCGGGGGCGGGGGGAAGGCAGTAGAGCTGATGGCCAGTTTCAGAGGAATGGGAATCGAGGGAGAGAGCCAGGGCTCTGTGCGTTCCCAGGCTGGTGGCCACAGTGGGACGGGAAGTGGATAAATTCAGCCACCAAGGCAGTGCCGTCGATGAACCTGCACCGGGCTTCTAACGACCTCTGCCGCCGCGGCACCGACGCGAACTCGCCTCCCTCCCGATCCCACCCGCGCGGTGGACGCCGCAAAGGCTTACTGCCCGGGAATCGGGAGGCCCAGGAAGTGAAGCGACTTTGCCCAGGTCACGGGGCTTTGAGAAATTCGGGGAGAGATTCGACGCGGGCGGCGGGCCAAGCCCAAGCCCGAGACGCCGCGCGCGCGCGGCTCCATCTTTCCTGGGACTTTGAGCGGCGGAGCGCAAGACACCATAACACCCGAAGCATCCGACTCAGACCTCGCCCTCCCTCCTATAGGCTTCCCAACTCGAAGGGGCCTCCCCGCTGCTGGTGTAGACGGAGCCCCGCCCGGCCTGAGTCCGACCGGTGACTAGGGGCGCGCCCTTCTTACCTGCGCAGTCCGCTCGGGTCCCGCCCCCGGAGCTGCGGGGAGATCCGGGGAAGACTGTCCTCCGAGGGGGCGCCCGAGGGGACCCGGGCCCGCGGGGAGGCGGCCTCGGTCCCCGGGCCCTGCGGGCAGCGCCAGGGCGGCGGCCAGGACGCCCCCGGCCAGCACCCACGTGGCGCTCCCCGCGGCGCCCGCCGAGCCCATCGGCCCCTCCGAACCGGCGACCCCAAGGCGGCGGGCGCGGCGGAGGAGCTTCCGGACCCCAGGCCCGCCCCGCCGCGGAGCATGCTCAGTACGAGCCGCCGCCGCGGAAAGTTTTCTGGAACACACTCCGGCATCTGGGACTGGGCGGGCTGGGAGGCTGCTGGGAGGGGGCGGGCGTGGGACGGAGGGCGGGAGCGAGCCTGGGGCCACGCTTGGGTTTGCTCGCGCCGCGCCTGACAGCTCCTCTCTACCCAAATCGGATCCTGATCCCTGATCGGGTGGCTCGTCTTCTCCCAAAGATTTCTGAGGTTCCAAGTGCCCCTCCACTGATACCTACCAGGTTCTCCGCTCAGAACCATCTCCTCCAGGAAGCCTTCCGTGACACAGGCACACACCGGGCTGAACCCAAAGCGGGCTCCGGATGCACCAGCCCCCTGTTAGAGAACTGAACATTTAGAGAGGCATAGCCATGTGTCCTGGAGAGCCCAGAGGGGACAGGACAAGATAGAGAGGCGGTGGGAGGGAGGCTGGCAGATCAGAAACCAGAAGGAAAGGCCACTCTCACTTTCTATTGGATTTAATTCAGCTCGGCTGTGCTCCTACTGCCTGAACCCTTATTGTGGATTAGCTGCTGGACCTGCCTAGGTACCTACCACCTACCAACTTCCAGGGTGGACAGGTAGTCACCCCAGCCACTGTGGGGCACCAGAGGGAGGGGATTTGGTGTCTGGAGCCCGGGAGGGACAGCAGGGGAGCAGACCCCTTGAACTGCCCATGGCAATAGGGTTGTGCCAAGGAGGCCAGAGGAAGGGGCGACACAAAACGGCAGAAGCCAGGTAGAGTAGTCTCTCTGCTTCCTCTGAGTCCTCAGTGATCTGCTCCTTGGGGAGAAGGCTCCTGTCCTGCAGCTTGTCATGCAGACTCAGGCCCGGAAGGCTGGCACCCATCCCTTCCTTCTCCTGCAACCCCTCCAAGGACGGGCCCTCCCTGACTCGACACAGACAAGGCGATGGGGTCTGAGAATCTGAAAAGTCATTAGCCAGGCTCCCAAGAGGTACGGCTGCCCTGGGGGGGTGGGGTACGGGGCAGGATGCCAGGAATGAGCCGTGGGCAAAGGCTAGATGCTAACACATTGCAGGAGCATCAGTTCTATTTGGCGTGAGTAATTTAAAGGGTGGTTTTAATATCCAATCAACTTTACAATAAAGTAAAATGCAAAGAACACTACATTTTAAAAACTAAATTCTTCCTATCCAAAGAAGTGGCCAGCATAAAAAGCAAGAACTTCAGGTTATTGCCCCAGACACGTTCCCAGAAGCCTCGGAGATGCTTCTAAGGAAACATTTAGGTGGCACCGTGGAGTGGAGCGGAGAGTGTGAGCTCTGAAGCCAGCCAGACACGGCTGTTAATATATGGGTCTTATTTCCTAGCAAGACCTTGAATGAGCAACTCTCCTCAGGTTGTCCATTTCTTTTTTTTTTTCTTTTTTTCTTTTTTCTTTTTTTCTAGGAGAGAGAGAGAGACAGCGTGAGCAGGGGAGGGTCAGAGAGAGAGGGAGACACAGACTCTGAAACAGGCTCCAGGCTCTGAGCTGGCAGTCAGCACAGAGCCCGATGCGCGGCTCGAACCCACAAACCACGAGATCATGACCTAAGCGAAAGTCGGACGCTTAACCGACTAAGCCACCCAGGTGCCCCCAAGTTGTCCATTTCTTATACAGAAAGTAAACCCGGATCATTGTTTCCGCCTTGCCTACCTGGAAGGTTAATGAAGTAATGAGTCCCCAGGACGAGAGCCGGCATCTCGAGCTGCTCAGTAAATGTTTCCTTAAGGAAAGCTGAATTCCTCTGGTTGTTTACCTCCCCGCACAGCCATGAGATCCCCGGGTCGGGACCTTGTCTGGTTCCTTGCCGGCCTGGGGCTGGTTCCAACAGCAGGTTCTCTGTGAAGGCTGAGTGAATGAATGACCACGCAGTGTCTTGTCCCTCGTGCGGGCTGGGCGTACCCACCTTCTCCCTACACATTATCGTAGAGGAAACTATGGACAATCCATGCAAGAATGGGCTTAAAACAGTAGTCTTCAGCCTAACAAGTTCAGAGGCGGTGGCGGACTGTGTGGTCCAAACATGGCCGACTGGTACAGGTGAGGAGCAGGACTGGGGTCGGGGCCCTCCTTAGGTCACTGAGCCGCGGTGACCTTGAGCTTCCTCATCTGGAGGGTAGGCGGAGAGTAATAGTGCCCATCTCGGAGGGCGGTTGAGAAAGTTACATCAACAGGCTAAATGCGTAGCAAATCTTACACTCTCGAGAAACTTAATGGAGCAACGACCTCCTCCGTGGCTGGGGGACCTGACCTCCTCCGTGGCTGGGGGGAACCCCTCGCCCCGGGGGGACCCCTCGCGCCCCCCCTCCCCCGCTTCCTTCTCGGCTGGCCGAGCAGCGCGCCTCGCTCCAGACATGCTCAGTGCCAGGGCAGGCCGGGGCGGGGGCGGGGGCGGCTCGAAGTTTGGGGCGGACCACCCAGGCTCCTCCCCGCGGCCGGGCCGCGCCGGGAAGGGGACTCTAGGCGAAGGCGGGAGAGCGCGCAGGCCGGAGGAGTCTGCGCAGCGCGCCGCGCCCCTGCCCGCCCGGGCCGCGAGTCCGCTGTCGCCGAGCTGGCGGGGACGGTGCCCCGGACGACGGGCCGAGGCGGCGCGCGGCGGCGGCGGCGGCGATGCGGCCGGTCCGCCGCCTGAGCGCCCCCGATGGCCCGCGGCGCGGCGGCCTGCGGGCGCGACGCGCGGCTGCCGCTGGGCGGGACGCGGTGCGGCCGGTGCCCGCGCTGCTGGCCCCGCCGTGCTGCTGGGCGCCGCGCTCGGCCTCGGCCTCGGCCTCTGGCTCGGCTGCCGCGCCGCCCGCCCGCGCCCGCGGCCACAGGTGGGTAGGCTGGCGGGTGTGGGACGCGCGCCTGGCAACGCGCGCACCTGGTGCTGCCCTGGCTTCCCCTCTGCCCTAGGAAGGGGGCTGGAGATCCATTCCTGGGGGGTGGGGACGGCGGTGGAGCGACAGAACGGCACCGCCCCGGGGTCCCCCGGGTGGCTGCGGTCACAGTAGCCACTAAGGAAAGCGCTCCGGGCCTCAGTCTCCCCATCAGTAGCACTAAGGGTTTGGGCTCGCAGCTGGCGGAGCGGCCCGGCTGAGCACGGTGGACAGGGTGGGGTGGGCGGGCGGGCTGCGATCCCATCCTTTCTGCATCTTGCTGGGTGGGTTGCCTTACTGGCCTCTAGTCCCAGCTGCCACCCTGGGGTGCATTCATGTATTCATTCACTCGTTCATGCCTACCGTAAAAGTTGGATGAGCACCTCTGGCAGCCACAGCCCTAGGGGCTTAGACACCGTATTCCCGGGCAGGGTAGACCCCGCCCTTGCAGCTGGGGGTTCACAGCCTCCAGAAAATGATAGATTTCAAGTAAACATTTGACGGTTCCAACCTGCTGAGTTCTGTGATGGGAGACGATAATGTTAGCACTTGATGGTTTCTGACCCTGTGCTGGGCCCTGAGCCGCATCCTCTGCCTGAATTATCTCACTGAATCCCCATAACAGCTCTGTGAGTTTGTTCTGTTAGTGACCCCACTTTGCATTTGAGGAAACCAAGGCACAGAGAGGTTAAGTGACTTGCCAAAGTGACCGAGGCGTGTCTAAGCCCCAAGCCACTGTGCCCTCCGTGGGTGGCAGCCGTCATGGGCTCGCTGCGTGAAGGGGATTGATGGGTGCTTCCTGTGACCGTTGTTGTGGAGTCGGGTGTTGTGTGTACACGGCCGGCAGACAGCAAAGCATTCCATCCAGGGCGGTGTGATCACAATCGGGTCCTTGCTGCTTTGACCTCTTTGGAGCATAGTCTGGTTGGATCTGAGTCGAGGTGTGTGGTCTTCTTGCCTGCATTCATGGCCCATTGGAGAAGGAGACAAGTCCGGCAGCTAGAAATGTGGGCTCTTTCGTCTTGCCATTGACTTCGGGGGAGTGTTTTGCCGGAAAGGAGTGATAAAGGTCGAAGGTAAAATGTGTAGAATGCTCGCAGGTCAGTTTGAGGCTGTCACATCCCGCTAGCGATTAAGGGACACCCAGAGACTGTGGCTTCTTGTGTGAAGAGAGAGGTTACACGTACAGAGCCTTTGCTGGGTGATCTGTTCTGAGCCCAGCGTTTGTGGGGTTTGGGTTCTATATTCTCACTCCCGACCTCTGAGTGAGGGAAATTGTCATTATCCTCGAGCGCCAGGTGGGGAAATCAAGGGTCTGCAACGTTGTTCTCTGTCTGGGGTCACATGATGAATAAACGGTGGGGCTGGATTTCAACCTCAGTCTGTCTGAACCCCTAAATCAGGGCTTTCAGCCATCCGCTCCCTGGCGAGGTAGCCATTAGTCTCTGTCTTAGTCTGTTCGGGCTGAGTAACAAAATACCATACATTGCGTCACTTATAAACAACAGAAACTTATTTCTCAGGGTTCTGGAGGCTGCAAGTCCAAGATCAGGGGCCAGCATGGCTGGGTTCTGGTGAGGGCCTCTTCCAGGTTACAGGCTGCTGACTTCTCACTGCTGGTCCTCAGAGAGCACCCGGGTCCGAGGAATCCCCGGGACTCTTATAAAAGCACTCGTCCCTTTCAAGGAAGACTCTGTCCTCAGGAACTACTCACCTCCTAAAGGTCCTACCTCCAAATTCCATCCTCACCTTGGGAGTTGGGATTTCAGCCTGTAAGTGGGGGGTAGGCACAAACCTGACACCACAGCAGGGGCCCAGGTCACAGCTGAGGCTTACCGGGTTTGCACAGCTGGTCAGGAAGGGCTGCACTAGTCCTGTTGAAGGTAATGGTGGCTCAGATGAGGCTGAAGTAGCCATAGAAGGGAGGGCTGACCGGGTTTTCGGGTGATTTGGATGGGACCTTAGGAACAGCCTTCTTTCTTTCTTTTTTTAAAGTTTACTTTTTTATTTTTGATAGAAGAGGGAGAAGCAGAGAGCGAGAATCCTAAGCAGGCTCTGCGCTGGCATTGCAGAGCCTGACACCGGGCTCGAACCCACGAACCGGGAAATCGTGACCTGAGCTGAAATCAAGAGTCAGATGCTTAACTAACTGAGCCACCCAGGCACCCCAGAAACAGCCTTCATTCTAAGAGGACTCCTTTCCTCTTCTCTTCCCTGAGTCTCTTTTTCCTAAAATGGACACACGCCACGATCTGGCTGTCAGGGGTAAAAACCTCTCTCCTGACTCCTGGTTCCCTACAGAACGTGATGTCCAATGTCCTAGCATAAGGCAATGGTGTACAGTGTGCCTCATCTTCCCCGGGGGCATCCAGCCTAACACAAGGTGCCCGGTACCCACTGCGTCCAGCTCTCCAGGCACCCAGAATTCCTTGCTTCCAGATGCTTCTCCACTTCTGCACATCTGTTTTCTCTGCCTGCGGTGACCTTTCTCTGCTGCTCTTTTTTCCCACTCATCCTTCCCGAGGCAGAGAGAAGACCGCCTCAGGCTAGATGAGGTTCTTCCCCCCCCCTCCTGTATCCTGGGTTCCCTGTGCTCCTCTGGTCCAAGTCACCCAGCTCATGATTTTTTCTAGCACTTTCTTCCTGTTGCTTTTCTCTGTGTATTCGTTGGAGTTCTTTCATCATTAAAGCTTTTACTTGCATCGTCCTACAGGCACATCAAATGTTCATTTACCAAGTCTCAGAAAGCAACTTGTCCAACTCTTTCAGCTGGTTTTTTGGTCATTTTCTTCCCGCTTGTAAATAACTGGCTTCCCCGCCTGCATCTTGTCTTTTTGGCTTTAGGCATTGTGTTGACTTCACACTGCCAACCGGGGAGTGATTCAGCTCTCTTCCCCCCTCCTTCACATGTACACTCACCCCAGCCGCCGCCGCCACCCTCCCTGTTGGCCGTAGGGTAATTTTGGTTCAATCAGTGTACAGTGTTTCCTTAGGATTCTGTAAGCGCTTTTTCGCTGTGAGTCAACGATCAGCTACAATTATGATTACTTTCTTTTTTTCACTGCACTTTCTTTTCGCTGAAATTAATAGTTACCCAGGGTTTTTTTTTTCCATTTGTTTATATTCTGCGTGCCCATTCTTTAACACTGAACACCCCTCCATTTATATGCATTTCTTTTCAAGACATTTGAAGGCGTTAAGCATTTGATAGATTTTCTCTTCTTGCAAAACCCCTCTCCGGAAAACTTCTTGCCTGCTTCCGTCTGAACTGGGTTGCTCTCTGGATCACTGTGAGTCTCATTTGGACCAAACCAGCAACAGCAGCAGCTGGGAGGCTGTTAGAAATGCCAGTTCACGGGCTCCATCCCAGACTCACTGATGACAGTGTCTGGAGGTGGGGCCGGCAAGCCAATTATGGGTTGTTGTTTTTTTTAATTTTTTAACGTTTATTCATTTTTGAGAGACAGCGCGAGGCGGGGAGGGGCAGAGAGAGAGAAGGAGACACAGAATCCAAAGCAGGCTCCAGGCTCCGAGATGTCGGCACAGAGCCCGATGCGGGGCTCGAACTCACGAACTGTGAGATCATGACCTGAGCTGAAGTCGGACGCTTGCTTAACCTACGGAGACACCCAGGCGCCCTGGCAAGCCAACTATGTTTAAGGAGCCCTCCCAGGGATCGTTTCGTTTTTCAATGTCAAGCGGCAGCTGGTCTAGGCTTTTGCTGTCACCAGGGGGACCTCACCAGCCATCACCCTGGAACTTCCTCCCCTCCCTGGGATTACATCCTCTTTCAGGGTCCTCTGCACGGTCTTCCTGGGCTAATTTCCTCACGTGGGTGGAGCATGGGAGCAGGTACTTCAGGATCTTCCTGAGAAAGAGATGGAGGGAAGTGCTTTTGACGACCTCTGTGTCTGGAAGTATCTATATCCTCTGGCTTGACACTCAGCTTGGTGCGAGTAGTTACATTACAGATGCCACATTGGGAATAATAGCCCGATTTTCCCCTATTGTCTTCCAACTGCCATTGTTGTTGTGGAAAGACAGGATTTTGTTCTGATCACCGGTAACTTTGTTTTGTTTCCCTGTAGAATCTAGAAGTATCTGGTCTTTGCTCCCAGCTTAGAAGACACACCAGGATGTGTGTCGGTGACAGTCGATTACCCTCCCTCGCGCTGTGCATTCGGGAGGCGGTTTCAGTGTGGAAATCTTTGATGATTCCTTTCCTTTTTTTTACATGTTGTGTCTTTCAGGAACGCGGCTCATGTTTTGGTTGAATTGGACCTCCGATTGCCTTCCTTCTCTTCCGGTTTCCATGTCTTTGTCTTTTTACGCTGTTTTCTGGAAGGCTTTTCTCCGCTTTATACTTGTATGGAGATTTTCACATTTTTAATTTTCAAGACTTCTGTTTTGTCCTCAGAACGTTCTGCGTTTACACCGCCCTGCTCTTGTTTTGTGAATGGAACACCTTCTCTTGGCTCCCTGAGGATCTTACAGTTGCTTAATTCGTTTCAAGTTTTCTTTTCTCCCCACACAGCGTCTGTTCCTGGTTCACTTTTTCCTTTGGTTTGTTGGTGGTTTCTCTTTCCTGTTAGAGTTTGTCCTCAAGTGGCTGGTGGTCCTTGGCTTCCTGGTTGTTTTTAACTGGGGAGCAAAATAACGATGCCTCCATGTGGAGTGGGTGAGGTGGATCTCCCACAGTCTCTACTACTAGAAGATCTGATTGGCCCCTTGCCTGTGGACCCCTAGTACTGGTCAGCTGTCACTGCCAAACAAAACAATCCCTAAATCCTTGGCTTCGTCATCTGCACCTCTCTACACACCCCGCACTGGTCAGCCACAAGGGCTTCCCTAGACATGCTCCTGCCACAGGGCCTTTGCACTCGCTGTGCACTCTCCTGGAAAGCTTTTCCTGAGATATCTGAATAGCTGGCTCCCTCCTTTCTTTCAAGTTTTTTCTCAAATGCCACCTTGCCCAAGAGGCCTTCCCTCCTAATGCCCCCCCTCCTCCCATCCTACATCATTTTCCTCTATAGCACTTACCATCACTACTTTCTACGTGTTTACTTATGTCTCTCTTCTGTCACTGGAATGTAAACTCCATGAAGGCAGGAGCTTTGTTTACTTTTGTCGTTACTCGATTCCCAGCAACTAGAATAAGCCTGATGCTTAGCGATGCGTCGTAGCAGTCGCCGACTAACTCAACGACACGCTGGCGATATTTCTTCAGGGCAACGATTACATCCGTGAGCAGCCACAAGAGGGGCTTGATAAGTGTGTCTGGCATGATGGGATTTTAAATACAATCGATAATTAGGACCGAAGAAGTCACTGCAAACCCAGAATTAGCGAAGACTCCATCATTGCTCCTGGGGGAAACACAGGCTGGGTTCCTGCAAGAGCCCGGCCACCTCATCTCCATTAACCGGCCAACACACACCCTTGTTTTATGTGGGTTTCTATTTAGCCCATATTGTTGGTGCGTTAACATTGAACTCATGGCCAACAGCACTGCAGCTCGTGCCTGAGCGAGGCTTATCCAGCACACGCAGCGCGGATGTGTGAGAAAAGAATGGCATTGATAGAACGCAGAAAGGCCACCTGTTTACAGTAGGGGACCCTACGCGGAAAGGCAGGGCGCCACCTTCTGAACTGGGTTGTACACTGCAGGCAGGCAGCCCTAATTCTCACCACCCCACTCGTGCTCAGGAATGACCACAAAAGCGCTGCGAGTGTTGATTGGAGGGGGGGCCTTACAAATAAATGTTAGCAATACGGAAATTTACAAATACAGAATCTACCAATAATGAGGTTCCACCTTGGTTCACAGTATAAACCGTTGTATAATGTAAGGTTACCTAAAATGTGTTCTTAAACTCATCCCGTGGCATTATGGGAAATAACAGGAAAATTCATCTTTGTGTGCCATTTCCCGTGTTGAGTCGCGCCTCCAAGGAGCTCACAGGCCACCAGGGGTCACCAACCCAGAAGACCAATGGAGTGACCTTTGATCCAGCGGGGGTGGGACAGTCCTGAAGGCTACGTGGCTGACGGACCCCGGGTGGGGGTGGGAGGCAGGGCGCTGCGCACAGAGGGCCAGGCAGAGGCATGGAGATGAGCGCCCGTCGGGTGGGGGGTTGATGGCCCGAGTTCCAGGTGCACCAGGCTGACCGGCTTCCCTGTGTTCTCCCCACCCCCACCTTTGGATTTTAGAAAGATGATGCTCAAAGCCTGCTCAGGAGTTTGGAGCCTAACGTACAGGACCCCTCGGAAGCGGGCTCCTCGTCCAGGAGGAGGAAGAGAGAAACGCAGACGTCAAAGGAGGAGACTGTGGACGTAAGCCGCATGTTTGGGTTTATTTGCCGAGTCGCACACTGGGGGTTGAGTGCCCCACCTGGCAGCATGGATGTCACCCCCTTGAGCCCCTGACACACTTCCTGTCCCAACAGGCTTCTTTCCTGCAGTTTAATCTACGTACAGCAAAGTGCACACATTTTGAGTTTACCGATTGTAACCAACACCCCAATCTGGAATGTTCTGTCACCCCAGAAAGCTCTCCCGTGCTCCTTTCTGGTTGACCCTCCCTCTTCCCCTCCCCTGCCCCTCGTGAAAGTAGCTGCTGCTGTGATTCCCGTCACCATGGTGGTTTTACTGTTGTAGAATTTCACATTAGTGGGAGTGTGTGTGCCCTTGTGCTGACCTTGCCTTGACACACTGCTCTGGAGACTTACCAGGTTTTTGCATTTATCAGCGATCCATCCCTTTTGTTTTTTATTTTAAAAAAGTTTAATGTTTACTTTTTCCTGAGAGAGGTGGGGTAGGAACAGAAAGAGAGGGAGACACAGAATCTGAAGCAGCTCCAGGCTCCGAGCCGTCAGCACAGAGCCCGACGCGGGACTCGAACCCGCAAACTGTAAAGTCAAGACCTGAGTCGAAGTCAAAGGCCTAACTGACTGAGCCCCCAGGAGCCCCCAATCCATCCCTTTTCATTGTTCAGTCCACCGTGGAGATATATCACGACGAGGGTTGTTGCCAGCGTTTGGCTGTTCTGTGAATGTTTGTATGTAAGTGTGTTTTCATTTCGTTTCTATTTCTTTTACATGGATGTTAAGTAAATGTCCAGGAGCTCTGGCTCTGAACCTCTTGAGAGACATGTTGAAGGTGGATTTCTCCCTGTTCCTTCCTCACTGGCCCCCACCCTGCCCAGCCTGTCCGCCGTGAGACATCATTTCGTGTGTGAGCTTCGTGGACAGAGAGGGCGTTTCTTCCAAAGGCGTGCTATTTCTAGACCCTTGCTCGTCCCCAGAAAATGCTATGGATCCTGACCATTTAGTCTCAATTGCCCAAACGTAAATATAGATATTTACGCAGGTAGATAGGCAGACAGAGAGACAGAGAGAGATGGAGAGGCGTCCTGAGAAAAGGGGAAATAGTGAACTGAGGTGTTTCATAGCGCCTCCTGAATGCCAGGCATTTTCACACACGTCACTTTTGAATGATGTGAGCGCTCGTGTGGATTACCCCACGCACCTCTCTCAGCGGCCCCACCAGGTGGATCTGTCTTCCCGAGGATTCTGGAGACAGGCTTCCCTCACGCAGCCCCGTGGATGGATTAGCTGCCCTCGCGGGGCTGGGGCTGGGGCTGGGGCGAGCCCCTGGCACATAAGAGCTGCGTCCAGCTCCTGCTCCCTGCCTCTCTGTCCTCAGGCGCTTGGTCTCCCCGTGTGTTTGCACGTGTGTGTATCGGCGCGGCTCTCTGTGTGTCCCTCTCTCTCATGTCTCTCTCTTCCTGCATCTCTGTGTGTCTCTGTCTTTCCCTCATCTGTCTCCCTCTGTCCGTCTGGCCCTATCATCCCATGTTGTCAAAAGCCTGCTCGTGACAATGGGAACATATGTGTGCACCGTGTTCACAACAGCCCTCTCCAGCCACAACGTGGAAGCCCAAATGTCCCATCCACTGACGAATGGAGAAACAGAACATGGTCTAAAGGAACGAAATCCTGGCACGTGCTTCGACACAAATGGAGCCTGAAAATATGCCAAGTGATGCCAGTCACAAAAGACCACATATTATAGGATCCCACTTGTATAAAATGTCCATAACAGGTACATTTACAGAGGCAGAAAGTAGGCTGGTGGTTGCTTGGTGGAAGGGGGGTGTAGGAGGGAGCGAGGTGGCAGCTAAGAGGTAATAGCTAAAGGGTGTGGGTTTCTTTTTGAGATGGTAAAAGTGTCCCCCAATTGTGGTCATGGATGCACCTCGCTGTGACTGTGCTAGAGATTGTTCAATTGCAGTTTATGTGGTTGAACTGCTTGGATACCACCCTGCTCACACAGAGAGCAGCCTTGGAGATGATGAAAACATGACAGACTCTGCGATCCAGGACCCCAGAAGCCAGCCCCCGGCCCCACCACCTGTCTGCTGTGTGGTGAGGGACAGGAAAACTAACCTATCTGATCACCCATCAGTTAACTCTGCAACATTCTGACTGCGGGACAAGTGCTCACTCAGTGTTTGCAGGGGAGCCCCGCCCTTTTACCCCTGAAAAGCCTCACTCCTTGTTTTCCCTAGTAATGCTTTCCCTGCTAACTGGTTAGCTGTGCCAGCCGATGCCCATTATCTAGCTAATGATTGCCAAGAGTTAAGTTAACCATCTGCCCGTTCCAGTGACTGGCTTTGCCAAAATGCCTGCCTCCCGCAGGCTGAGCTTGTCAAGGAATGCGGCCAGGACGGAGTCTGAGCTCTAACCTCGATGTCCTGAAGGGCACCGAAAACCAAGGGATTTGTGGTTCAGGCCCCTCCGTGCATGAACCTTATTTTGATGAATAGCTCACGTCGGTCAAAAGCAAACCGAAAACTCCAGAAGGCTCTGAGGCGTGTGTTGCACAGCCTGCCTCCCTTCACCTTGTCCTGCTCCGGAGGCGGGAGAGGGGACGGCTCCTTTGTGGACGCATCCCCGCACTCACTGAAAGAGCGCCTTTATGCTGGTGAGTGAAATGCCTTTTCTTTTCCTGCAATTATGCTTTCACTAATTTTCTGAATAATTGCGTGGCTTCAGCTGAAGAAGCTGTACATCGCGAACTTTCACAACAACCAATTTTCTGTGTAATTGTATTGCTACGGTTGGGAAGATTATCAGAATTTGGAGAGCATCTGAACTTAATAAGAAAAGCTGTAAACACACACACACACACACACCAAAAAGCCCCTAAAAACAGCAGATGCCAGCTTACTCCTGGATTCCATTTGCCAGGCCCTTCCACGTCCTTCACCCTGGCAAACATCGTGACCATCACGGTGTCAGTCCTTGTGCTCAACTTGCAGTCTGCAGGTGGATGGGATGGAAATGCACGCGCGTTCACAGCCTCCCCATCGAGCTGCAGGACACGCACGCCCGGCTTCTACACCACTACGCAAGTGAACCCCAGCATCTTCATCCTGTTCGTCTGATGATGTTTCTCCCATTAAGTACGATCTTTGTTTTCTGTCTCCCGCTGGAGGGCAGAGACCACACCCTTCCTCTCTGTCTGTGAGAAGTTTAGAACCACACAGTGGTGCCCTCTGCTTCCCTGCCTTCCTTGAGCAAGTGTGCATCCACAGCAAAGCAGCCAGGGCCGGCTCTCCGGGCGTGCAGCCTGGGCAACCGCACAGGGCCTGAGCTCCATCGGGCTCTGCCTCAGGTCTCTGGACTCTGCTGTCCTGACATTCTTAATCCCTTTTGGATAAGATGCGCAGCCTCCCGTTTTCACTTTGTATGGGACCTCATAAATTATGTAACCTGTTCTGAAATCAGCCTTTTCAGTCTTACTGCCGTCCATTGCTTTTATACCCACATAGCTTCAAGCAGAGATTGGAACCGGGTGCTGGGGGCCAGGCCCTGCTGGACTCCCTTGGATCACAGGAAAGCCAGAAAAGGTTCTCAGCTGGCAGTGATGGGCATTCCAAGTTTAAAAGATCACTCGAGGGGCACCTGGGTGGCTCAGTTGGTTGAGTGTCCAACTTCAGCCCAGGTCATGATCTCACAGGTCCTGAGTTCAAGCCCTGTGTCGGGCTCTGTGCTGACAGCTCTGAACCTGGAACCTGCTTCAGATTCTGTCTCCCTCTCTCTCTGCCCCTCCCCTGCTCTTGCTCTGTCTCGTAAATAAACAAACATTAAAGCAAAAAAAAAAAAAAGATCCTTCAATTGCTATGTAGAGAACGAATTGGAAGGTGTTAACCTCTGAGCCTTGCTGCATGAAGTAGGGATGATGGATATAGCACGGACCTCCCCAGACTGGCTGATGTGTGATAATTACATGAGCAAGAGTGCATAAAGAGCCTGGCACACAGTAGGTGCTCAGTGCATGCATGGGGGAGCCAGTCAGGAGGCTGTTGAAGCCCTTCAGGTAATTATGGTGGCTGCTGAGGCCAGGGCTGTGGGTCTGAGTGACATTTAGGAATTTAAGCATGGAATTTGTGGTTGATGTTACATGGCAGGTAGGGTGTGGGAATAACAAAGTATCTCGGGATCTGACCTGTGTCCCTGGCGCATGGTGACACCAGCCCATGGTGACACCTACTTCCCTTGTAACTTCCTGGCTCTTACCCTCACTCTTCTTTGAATGACGCTGAAGGAGACAGAAAGGTGTCAGCAAAGAGGAGGGAATCTGAGCTCACATCGCAGTCCCGGCATGTATTAGCTGTGTGACCTTGGGCTCACGGCTTAACTGCTTTGGGTCTCACCTCCCCTGTGAGAAATGGAGACAGTAGCCTCAGCGATTGGGCCCCTGGAAGTGGAAGTCAGTGGCACATGTCGGTGGTCTGTCCCGATCATCTAAGCCTGGTTTTGTGCGTCATGAAGTACAGATGGAAATGACAAGGCCCAGCCCTCGCCATGTGGCTTCCGTCCCCACCCTGCTCAGAAGGGCGTCACAGCAAAACCGCTCTGGAGGCGTCCCTGGGCCACACCACTGGCTTGGTCGGGTGCTGTTCCGATGCCCGCTTCATGAGGAAGCGATAAACACTTCTGTGTCCCCTGTGATAGGGTGTCTTATCCCGGGGCAAAGTTGGCAATGAGAAATCGGTCGCTTGTTATGGAGCTCTTTCTTCAGAAAGGTTTGGTTGAAAAGCATTGAAGGAGCTGTGGATGCAGTTTTCTGGTGGGTAGAGAATTCCCTTGGTCTGGAGTCCCAGGCTCGTGACTCACCTGCCTGCTTGCCATCATCACCTGCAAGTTGTTTCCAAAATATTTATTTGACACCCCTAGCAAAATGCAGGGGGCGGGGGTGGCGGGCGGCTCTAGCAGGAGAGAGATACAGAGAAGATGTGCGGGTCTGGAGCAGCTGTAAATCTTTCCAGCTGTGGTCAGAGACACCTCTCCAGAGACACGCCTCTTCCCCACCGTTACTCAGAGATGTCCATTGCTTCTCTGCTCTTCTGTCCCAGTCACTGTGCTGGGCTCTTTGTGTCATGGTCCTCGGGGCAGATATGGGACCTTGGTTTCTTTCTGGGAAGACTGAGGCTCACAGAAGTGCAAAGACTTGCCCAGCTGCTTTTCATTTAAGGCTCTGATGCAGATTCTTGTGAATATCAACATGTGCCAGTGCTTACGCCCCTGGCAATGCTAAAACTACTTTGATTTCTTTTCCACTAAAAGATGGTTCACAATTTTTAGGCACGCTCATAAATTTTTGTCATGTTATTTAAATACTTATTTCTTTCAAAACTGAAGACTTGGAATTAAATCAGGAATGTGCTATATAACATCTACTCATCCATCCACCCATCCTCCCATCCATCTGTCCATCCACCCATTTGTTCATATGTCCATCTATCCATCCATCTATCTCTCTCTCTACCTGTCGACCCATTCATCCACCCATTTGTGCCATATGTCTGTCCATCCATCCTTCTATGTACCTATCTATCCATCCATCCATCCATCCATTTTTCCATCCACCCATGCATCCATCCACCCATCTGTCCATCTGTCCATCCACCTATCTACCCATTTATGCCATATGTCTACCCATCTATCCATCCATCCATCCATCCATCCATTTTCCTAGCCATCCATCCATCCATCCATCTAGCCATCCATCCATTTGTCTATCTATCCACCTATTCATTTACCCATCCATCCACCCATCCACCCATCTACCCACCCATCCCTCTAATAAGTGATCACCTACTGGGATCTGAATGAGCCTGTTACAGTCCCTTCCCAAGGCCAGTGTTACAAATGGGACAAAGCATTTTTGTAACTCTTGGTGGTTTATCCTTCGTCTTAGAGAAAGCGCCCAATGCCATGTGTTCTTCCTTCCCAGGAATGTGGGCCATCTTTCAACAGCAACATCACAGCATTTGCACTGAAGGCAAAAGTCATCTATCCCATCAACCAGAAGTTCCGGGTGAGAGTCCTCAGCATCGTCTTATGCTAGAGATGGGGGTAGAAGTGGGCAGAGTAAGGGTTTGGGGTCCTAGCTGAGGGCTTTGTGGTAAGTCATTTTAATAGGGATAATTTTGAGGCCTTATAATGAAGCAGCGCTTTAGGGTGAATCTGTTGAATGACAGCATTGTCAGGGACAGAGTAGAGCAAGGTGTCCCCAGAAACCCTGGGTGACAGCATAGTAAGGCAGCGCCATGCTCTTTTCGCACTGATACAAACACCGGCCCTCACGCAGTTCCCAGCGTTGCACCTCATTTGCAGACCCCACTTCCGCCCTACTGGACCCTGACTGTGGGCTGGCACAGCGCTAAACATTTCTCACGCTAAACATTTCTCATTTCCCGTAAGTAAATCACACTGTTACTGCCTCTTCACGCATAAGGAAACTGAGGCCCAGAGAGCCCAGTGACCTGCCCGAGGGCACCTGGCTGTAGGTCTCTTACACCTGAAGCCAGGAATTCACACCCGCGGTCAGGAGACTTGCAGATAGTAGCATATCCCGTGGCTTCTAGGAGCCCTTGCCCTGTGATAGTGTCCATGAAGGAAACAGCCCCTGGGCCAGTGCGGGAGAAAAATGTTGCCTGCGCTCCTGGTTGTCAACAGGACGGGCTCTGGGGTCCCACAGACTCCATCCTAACTCCCATCCCGGCCATTTCCTCTGGGCTGCTTCCTGACTGGCCTCCTGTTTCTTTCTCTGGAAATGGGGGTGACGGGCCCTCCCACCTCCCCGGCTGTTTGAGGGTCAAATGGGATGACAGACATAGGACTTAGCACTGCGTGTGACGTCCGCACACGAAGTGCTTGCTCTGCGTCCCCAGTTATTATTTGCTGTTGAGGACAGCCAGAGCCAGGATCTGCAGATCCCTGCACCAAAGAAATGATCGCACCTTGCCGCACACAGGCTTTCCCAGATGAGAACTTATCTGCAGTACTGGGACTGCCCCCGGGAACGCACACTGGGAACTGCCTCCTTCACTTAGCTATCTGGTGGGTGGGTGTTGGGCAAAACGCCCAGACCAGGGGCATTTATTCATCGTTGACACCCCTTGCCAGGCAGGCTCCTGGTGGGCACTGGGGATTATTCAAGGGTGGGACAGCGTCACTCTCGCCCTGGAGGCCCTCACAGTCTGGGCAGAGTGTGGGATGGTGCACGATAACCAGCGTGGGCTGGGCCCGGCTGCCAGGGAAGGACGACTCTGGGTCTGTGTCTGGAGGGAGGGATGCCTCAGCCCAGCAGTGAGTGACCAGAGTCTGGAAAGGCCCAGAAGTATGAAATGACAAGGGAAGTTGGGAGCTGGCTGCCAGCTTGGTGCTACTTGGGCAGGAACATTCTGGAGCAGTGGAGCAAGCCAGACAGAGGTGGCGGCTGACATTTGTTAAGCCCTCCAGCTGCGCCAGGCACTGGGCTGAGACCTCACGTGGCCGTGGCAGCATGTGTGGCTCAAGTTCCTTGATGAAGAGCTATCCACGGGCAGCAGGGAGCCTCCTCGAAGGCCTGGGGTCAGGAGGGTGATGCCCAGGTCAGTGTAGGTGGGGAAGAGCAGGTGGTCAGCAGGTCAACAGACAGAGCGGTGGGGGGCGAGGAGGGGAGCAGGTGGAGAAGGTCAGAGTTGGCAGCCAAGTGTGGGGTGCAGGTGGGCCACCAGTGAACGAATCCAGGCTAATAGCTAAGGGCTAGGAGCCTGGCGCAGAGGGGCTGGCCTCCTGGGGACAAGAGCTAGGACACTGGTCCCTGGGGTGTGGGTACAGGTGTGACCCTGGGCCAGAAGCTCTACCTGTTGACTCTCGGCCTCCCGGGGTGCCCCAGCCTGGCCCTCCTGGGACCGCCATCATGTGACGCTGGCGGAATTACCAAAGCCAAGTCACCATAGGTCTTTGGACCTCTCCAGAGTGGTCCCAAGTGGACTGAGTGAGCTTTCTCTCCCCCACCCCCAGCCGCTGGCCGACGGCTCCTCCAACCCGTCGCTGCACGAAAACTTAAAGCAGACTGTGTTACCCAACCAGCCGGTGGAGGCCTCCCCATCCAGCAGCCTGGAGAGCCTGAGCCAGGCCGAGAAGGAAGACGGGAGCTCCTTGTCCAGCATCCACTCGACGACCAGCGACGACAGGTTCCTCAGCCGCACCTTCGTCCGGGTGAACAGCTTCCCCGAGGTGCTGATCTGTGAGAGGTGAGGCGGGGGCAGCGAGGGATGGAGAAGCGGGCCCGTGGACCATATATCACTGTCAGGTGGAGGTCCAGAGAGGTTAAGCAACTCAGCCATGGACACACAGCCACCCGGCGTCCGAGCTAGAGCTCACCACGTGGTGTTGGCCAGTGTGAGGGTTATGGAATCAAGCCTGAGCCCTGAGGAAAGACATTAGGGGTGTCGTTGAATTACCGATGTGACTGGGGGCTTTGCAGAACAGCAGCCAGCGCTGATTAGGTGCCTCCTGTGTACTGGGCAGACCACTGAGCACTTTTCAGGGATTAGTTGTCTCACGGGTATGACTGGGCCTGCCTTATTCACCGCTGTGTCCCTGCTGCTCAGGGGACAGGGACAGGGTCAGTGATGGATGAGTAAAAATCAGTCAATCAATGAATTAATTCCTCTTAACAACCCTATTTGGTAGGTGCTAGGATTGTCCCCATTTTACAAAGAATAAAGGGACACAGGAAGGCTGAGTCACTTGCCCAAGGTCACACAGCAGGTGAGTGATGGAGCCGGGTTCGACCTTATCTCCAAAGCCCACGCTCTAAATCGCCAAGCTACTGAGCACGTGAGAGAGGCTCTGGAAACTGAATTGGAAGCTTTGTGCTTTGGTCCCCAGACTTTAAAGTTTGGTGAGTCCCAGTGGCCCTGCCCCATGAGATAAACCGGGTCCAAACTCAGCTCAGGGCTACGGAAGGAGTGGGCCCAGTCCCTGAGCTCAGTGCTGACCTTGACAGTGGCTGGGAAGGGGTGGTGAGGAGCTTTGGGACTTCCCGGTCTTGTAACGGTTTGGGCGGGAATGTAGCTGTTTGAAATGAGTGTGCCCACACCGGACAAACGGTCAGATCTGCCCAGCCACTCACCCGCCCCGTGACCGTGTAACGGCTCACTGACTTCCTAAGTCTGTTTCCCCGTCTGTAAAATGGGCCTGATAACGCCCGCCTGTGGGAGCAGAGGAGTCAGGGCTCGTGACGCAGACGTTACGATGCCAAATGGGGTGTCTTCCTTCTCTCTTCTCACCTCCGACCCTTGCTGCCTTCTGCCCTTCGCATCTCAGGCAGCCTCTCCCTTCCGGTCACAAGTGACGGATGCATCACTTGGGCCACTATTCAGAAGCTCTGTACCTGCAGAATTTAAAATCTAGACTCGGGGATGCCCCGAGGCTTGTACCAAGCCAGGATGTGCCCCTCCCGGTAGCCCCCTCCCCACTCCAAGTCCTCTCAAAGGCGTTCCGTTTCTCTCTCGGCTTTTCAGTGTGGACCTTGACTTGTGTATCTACAGCCTTCACCTAAAGGATCTGTTGCATCTGGACGCGGCGCTGAGGCAGGAGAAGCACATGGTAGGTAGCGGGCTGAGTTTCTCGCCCTTTCCGGGGTCATGGACGCAGGCCCTCTGTGGCCACTGAGTCCTGCGTGCCCTCAGGGACTGGTGACGGTGTCCTGGGGACAGTGGAGCCACGATGGCGGGAAGGCACAGCACATTAGGCATCTGATGATGAAACAGAAAAGCCATTTGTGCCTGCTGGTGGGGGACAGGCTGTACTTTCCCCGGTGCTATGGGCTCGGGCAGAGAGATGAGAGCCTCTGCCCAGGGTGCACGTCCTGATGGAGGCAGGGGCCAAAGGTGTTGAGAAGAGCACAGCAGTTTTATTTACAGTTTTTATTTTTATTTTTTATCGTTTATTTCTGAGAGAGAAAGAGAGAGAAAGAGAGAGCTCATGCCCGTACAAGCAAAGGAGGGGTAGAGAGAGAGAAAGGATGTAGGATCCAGATGCGGGGCTCGAACTCTTGAACTGGGAGATCATGACCTGAGCCAAAGTCAGGCACTTAACCGGCTGAGCCCCCCAGGCGCCCCAAGCATGGCGTCTTTAAAGGAGTGATGATAGTGGTGATAATATTCTATTCACGAGCACTAATGTTGCTGATTGCTTGCGAAGTATCGGACCCTGGGCACGTTACACAGGCAGTTAGCTTTCAACTTCACCACAGCCTGGAGAGGTGGGTGCCATCATCATTGCACGCTACAGATGGGGAAACTGAGGCATGGAGCGAAGGACTCACCCAGGGTCGTAAAGCCCTCGGTTGGAGTGGAGGTGGGCAGTCTGGTGCCTTGTTATGGGCATGCATTCTCTGAGGAGGGGAGGGGGCCATCAGAACCACACACGGTGAGTCAGCACTGGGTCCAAGCTGCAGGGTGGGGGCGGGGAGCCAGAGGGACATGGAGGCAGAGCCACCCAGCCCTCAAGGCCCCGGGGCTTAAAGAGAGGAATCATTTCTCCCAAATGATCTAATGAAGGATGAGATCTACGGAGGGGAGGCCTACTGCAAAGAGAATGGGAGAGGGATCGACAGAGAAGGTGACAGAGACTTGGACACAGAGACACAGACGGACATGCCCATGAGGTGCTCCCTTAGAAACTAGAAAAATCAAAGCATCAGGCTGGGGATGCCGTAAGAAGAAACGTGGGCTCTGTGACAGCAGGAGGGAACTTGTAAACAGGGGTCGGTATTGGAAACCGGGAATCATACACCAGGATTCTAGAAATAGAGCCTATTCTGGCAGCCCCACTGTGCCCAGAGAGCCCCGTGGCCTTGACGCGGCGGCCCACCTGCTTTCACTCGGCCACATCTCACCCCACTGGCAGCAGGTGGCCCTGGCGATCTTCTAGAAGGCTCTGTGCTCCCTGGAGGGTCGATTGTGTCTGCACCCAGAGCCCCATCCAGCCAGTGAGTGAAGTGGTGCCGGCCGCTCACCCCCAGAGCAGGCAGCAGGTGCCGCGAGGAAGCAGCCGGCTGTCACGCAGAAAGCATCCACTGTCACTCATCTGCCCACCTCTACCGTGGGCCGCCTCCCCTCCCTGCCAGGCGCAATGGACAGGGAGAGGGACGATGCCAGCCACCAGGGACAGCCCCCACCTGCATGGAGCCCACTCTCCGCAGGCAGATGGCGGCAAACCACACACTTTACACCGTGCAGACCATGGGTCAGAACAAACGATACGGCGCCGCCAGCACGTGTAAGGGGGGCCTGAGTGAGTGTGGGGGAGGTGGCCAGACTCCCCTGAGGGAGACACATGTGCTGGAACCTAGGGAAGTTCCAGAAGCGCTGGCTCAGGAGTCCAAGACCTGGGCTCCAGTCCACCCTCCCCTACTTATGAGCTGTGTGACCTTGGGTAAGTCACCTTCCCTCTCTGGGCCACCTTAGGAAAGGTATAAAGATGATGTTTTCCCAGCTCTTGCCCCACAGAATTTCTAGAAAGTGAAGCCGTCTGTGGGCAGGGCTCCGGGCTCTGCTGGGAGTGTGAGGAGCAGCGTCACAGCACCACGTGGCCAGCACGAGCTCTCTGCACGTCTGATCTCAGCGAAGCCTTACTGCCATTTTTCACCCACAAGGAACCTGAGGCTCAGAGAGGTCAGGCCTGTTGCCCAGAATCACACAGCTTCGAGTGACAGACACAGCCCAGATGAGATCTGTCTGAGTGTAAGGTCTGTGCGCCTGCACACAGTAGGCGCCCCGTAGAAATGCGCGCACTGACACCACCCAGGGTTACTGCTCGGCACGCGTGGCCTTCCCCTCACTGCGGGGTGCACCTCCGCCGGGGGCGGGACCCGCAGGAACACGCCAAGCTCTTGCAGAGGCCTCGAGTTCCATTTCTCTGGTAGTGATCCGTCACCACGGGTCAGAGTTCACGAGGGACTCTGGCCACAGACAGACGGTGTCCCGTGCGAACTGTGGGATCACGGTGTTGTCACAGCGGATACTGCGGTAACACCCCGGTTGGCCACATGCCAACGACAAACCAGAATAAAAAGGTGGATCAGTCGGTTCGGCTCAGGTCACGATCTCCCATTTCGTGGGTTCGAGCCCCGCGTCGGGCTCTGGGCTGACAGCTCGGAGCCTGGAGGCTGCCTCAGATTCTGTGTCTCCCTCTCTCTCTCTGCGCACACCCCCACCCCCCCCACCGCTCATGCTCTCCCTCTCTCTCTCTCTTTAAAAAAATTTTTTTAAAAAGTGGCTCAGGCCAGATGCTTAGAGCTCCCTGGTGGCCCCTGAGGGAGAAAGTGACACTAAGCTTGTAAGGAGGTGGCAGGAAGCTGCATGTGACACCGTTCAGAGCAGAGTAGCAGAGATGGGATGTGCGTATGGGGGAGAGGGAGGCCAATAGAGGGGTCATTAGAACTAAAGGATTTCTCCTGGTGCTGGAACATTCTCTGTCTTGGATGTGGCTGTGGTCTCATGAGCCTGTACTTGGGTAACATTGCACAGAAACACACACACACACACACACACACACACACACGACTGCATGTGACAATGAGTGCAAACTGTGGAGCCTGCCGTAACTGCACTGGACACGTTTTGGTTTAGAGGCTGCCTCTGTCCATCGAGACAGGAGGCTGGAGTGGATGACCTCGTACATCCCAGTTCCAAACAACTGTCCCTCTGCTTCTTCCCACAAAGCAACACCCCCTTTGCCTTCGGTGTTTTCTTGACTCACAAGGAAATAGGCACCGTGGAAGGAATGGCACACAATAACTGCCTAAATGGAGAAAACGAAGGAAGTAGAGCATATTATTTAGAAGCTTCATGAAAATGCAGTCCATTACAGACAATTGTCATGATTTATAATCTGAGATATTTTTCTATAGTGAAACTATATATGTGTGAAGAGACAGAGGGCTAGGGATAGAGATGGGGAGGAGGGAGGAAGGAGAGGCTGAGAGTGAGTGAAGGAAAGGGGGGAGGGAGAGAGAGATACCATTTTTAAACCTTTCTCTCCGTTACGTTTTCCTTCTTGGCAATAGATGTTTATCCAGATTTTAAAAATGTGCCTCCTTGATCTTCTTCCTAAAAAGAAGTCTGATGATGAATTATACCAGAGGATTCTTTCGAAACAAGAAAATGTAAGTACATTTTCAACCTGTATCTCAAGGTAACTTAATAATAGTTTATTACAATATGTAAAACACAGCATTATATGAAATTATTTTTGCTTTTACGTGTAAAAATAACTTATTTCAGTATATGCATTTTAAACACAATGCAATTATACAAAAGTATGTGTACAAATATAAAAATGACCAGAGGTTATTATGAAAATTTGGGAAAATATTGGAAGCAGGACAAAGAGAAGTGTGTTGGTCATACCCACTACTCGGAGGAACCACTGTTACCATTAGCTTCTGCCCAAGCTTGGGTATTTTTATTTTTTTATTATTTTAAAAAATTTTTTAGTGTTCATTTTTGAGACAGAGAGAGAGACAGAGGATGAGCAGGGGAGGGGCAGAGAGATAGGGAGACACAGAATCTGAAGCAGGTTCCAGGCTCCGAGCTGTCAGCACAGAGCCTGACACGGGGCTCAAACCCACCAACTGCAAGATCGTGACCTGACCCGAAGTCCAGCACTTAACCGACTGAGTCACTTAGGTGCCCCAAGATGGGGTATTTTTAAGCACATTATTGGGTTATTGGTTATAACTATTTGTCCTAGTTTGCATTACACTCCTCTCAGTCTTTTACACAAAGTACGTTATTTTACGTGCAGTGGAACAAGCCAGGGCTTAGCGTCAGACATCCTGGTTCTTTCTTTCACAAACTCTCAGAATCCCAGGTTCCTCCTGTGCTGAGGGATCATAATTCTGTCCTATGGGAGCATAGAAGGGATAAGAGAAAGTGTATGAAGCATCGGCCAAGTAATAGACCCTGAATACATGAGAGCTACCATCGGCCTCATTACGACTGCAGCAAACATCTTCAGCTTTGTCAGGGGCAGAATCCTCACCGTCATTACCATTTCATCCCCGCCATCACCAGCACCACCATCATCGCCTCCACCGCCATTTCTGTCATCATAATCACTCACACCACTATCATTACCACCGCTGCCGCCGCCATCTTCCTCGTTACCAGCGCCATGCTACTTGGGGGACTGGGAGGGAAGGTTTCCTCCCTGCTCCTTTGGATTCCATGCGGAAGGATACAGCACAACACCCCAAGGAGGACGCGTTACATCATGGTGGTCACTGTCACCGTCAGTACCACCACCACTGGGACCGTCCTCATCAGGCGCAACACAAGTCGCGCAAGTTTTGTTAAGTTTATTTATTTGTTTTGAGAGAGAGGAGAGCGCACAAGTGAGCGGAGAGGGGAAGAGAGAGAAGGGAAGACAGAATCCCAAGCAGGCTCTGTGCTGCCAGTGCAGAGCCCGACCAGGGGCTCGATCTCACAAAGCATGAGATCAAAACCTGAGCCAAAGTCAAGAGTCCTACGCGTAAAGGACAGAACCACCCAGGCGCTCCTCACACATTATTTTGTTCAGTCTTCGCCACAGCCCTGTGAGTAGCCATTATTCTTTGTTTACAGTTGAGGAAACTGAGGCTGAGTTTAAATGACTCTCCAACGAATAAATAACAATAATCATGGTGACACAGGGAATTACGCTAGAAATAATGGAGCCATGCTACAGGAAAGGAGTAAGAGCTTTGTAGTCGCAGACTCAGGGTTGCGTTCCACCATCGGCACTGGCACAGCATGATAATCACTGCAGTGGCTGCTGCTTACCGAGAGGTGGTCTGGCCAAGTGCTTCCAGTGAGTACTTTTCTTTAATGCTCATCATGATGCCCCGACTTCTAGACAAGGACAAGAGGTGCTCGGACCGGCGGCTACTCTTGGGAGAGAAGCAGCGTCATGGAGGTGTGTGCAGTTGGAGGCGCGGGTATCTGGGGTCTTTGAGGCTGAGGGATGAGCCCAGCACGTCTCTTCCTATGGGGAGGAGACTGCAGACGAAATACCCCATCTCCCTGAATATCAGGCTCCCCATCTGGAAAGAGCCAGCATCTATCTCTCTCATAGTGACAAGGCTCCGAAATCACGCGTGGCTTCACCATGGAAGCCCAGAAGCAGTTTTGAGCAATATCGTTTTCCTGAATGAAGCTGGGGCTGCCCCCGTGCAAATTCCAGTTCTCCCGAAACAGCCCTGGAGGAGACGGGATTCCTCCCATACCCCACAACGGGGCCTGAAGGACTCCATACAGAGCGGGCTCCTTCTTCCCCAGTTCTGAGTTTATTAAGAGACAGAGTCCAGGAGACACATACAGAGAGGTCGGCTGCATTACTGAGACAGGGCAGCTTGGAGGACGTGGCTTAGCTGTGCAGCATTTGGAATCCCAGGACTAGCGAAATGCCTGCCTCGTCTGGGGCGAAGCTGGCCTGCCCAGCACACCCTGGGCCAGGGCCATGCCACGGCAATGGCCTCCCCTGAATGGGCCACACCAAAGAGGAAGAGGTTGGACAAGCTATGGGTGCACAGTTCCTGCTTTCAACCCACCAATCACATTGCTCCACGCCTCGTCTAAGGTGTACTGAGTATTCCTTTCCCACGGAAACCAGAGGAATGGGGAAGAAACATTCCCCCCCAACACCCCAGATGTGATTTTCCAGGACTTCTTAAGGAGTAAAAGACAGTATTTCATCATTTTAAAAACTATATTCTGTTGGGGGGGAACTATATTCTTGAGGCTCTATATTTACTGAGAAAAGTAGATTTCTATCATCAAACCTTAAGTAGGATAATGCCTAGAGCGGTTAATTATGGTTAAGAAATATCTTATGATAATGTGAAAGATAAAAGCGTTTCTTTCCTAGAGTTTAAGATATATTAGATTTTATCTTTATTTGCTTCCCTCCCCTCCATTTTTCCCAGGACTTGGAGGAATTAGAAAAAGGACTTCAGGTCAAACTGTCAAACACGGAAATGTTGGGGACTGCTGATTCTGAATACATCACTCTGGCAGATGTGGAAAAGAAAGAGCGGGAGTTCGCTGAGCAGCTAATAGATAACGTATGTGATGGATTTTTTTTTCCTGTATAAAAACCTTGGTTTCTAGGACAGTTAAATTGGCGAGATTAAAGCGACGGCACTTAGAAGCATGGTTAATACTTGAATTCCCTGTTGCACTGAGCCCAGAGCCACAGATCCAGTTTCCGAAGTTATGTGATAGAGTAGATATAATTCAGGGGCCAAGATTTACAGAGTTTCATTTTCTTTTGGTTTTAATGAATTCCCCTTGTTTAAATTTCTGATTGATCTTTTGATCATTCTAAGCAAAGATTGCTCTAACCCTCTATGTCATTACCACCCTGTGGATTAGAACAGATGCTAGCTGCTAACTTCTCCAACCCGAGGTGTCACTCATAAAAGCCGGCTTTAAATTCTAGCGAGGGTGGCTTCCCTCAAAAATCCCTTTTCCTGCTTTTCAGTTCCATTGCCCCCTGTTCTTACATTAGGTGTTAAACAAACATTGTTTTGGCACCCAAGCCCTGTGCTGCACACTGGGGATGCAGAATGAACTTAGACCTGGCCTTGCCAGAGAGATGCCCCGTCTAATCTGGTGGGGGAAGGTGCGGGAAGGTGAGCAGGCGTGGACTTCGGCGCTTATAAGTGTTGTGATAGATGAAAACACCAGAAGGCTGGGGTGCCCTGGAGAGAGGAGTTTGTTGCACCTTAGGGTTAGGCAAGGCTTCATGGAAGAAAAGACCCATAGAGAGGCTTTCTGGGAGAAATGGTGGGGGGCTGGCCAGGGGATGCTGGCAAAGAAGGGAGCCGGGGAAGGCCGAAGTGCAGGCAGAGCGAGATAAAGCCAGACGTCTGGCCTGAGGGATTTCATCTTGTGCTAAAGGAGGTGGCAGTCACTGGAGGTTGGCAGCAGATGGTGGCTGGGTCCATTTCTGTTTCGGAAGGACTGCTCAGGCTGCTGTGTGCAGGAGAGGAGTGAGCTCTGCGGCTAAGGCAGTAGAAATTCCATGACAGCAAATGCAATAGGATGAGAGCAGAGGGGTAAGAAATGGTGGGGAAGCTGCCGGGGTGTAAAGGATCTGTTCTATGGGAATAAGGACCCCAGAAGGAGAGCCAAGTTGGGAGGGGAGCTGGTGAGTACTGGCTTGAGATCTTGAGGTGGAGATGCCCAAGGATGGAGAGTTTCTACTAAGCTTGGGTCAGAGGGCATGGGGAGGGAGGGTGTTCATGGCACGAGATGGCAGAGGGAGGGTGCTCAGCCTGGATTCCGGGGTCCACGGGCTCCCCGAAGCAATGGACCTGTGTGTCCGTGTCTGTGTATTTCAGACAGATGATTCGTACTATGCCCAAGATTCTCTGACGTATGGTCACCTCCAGCCATGGAGATGGCCCGGCCTGGGGTGTCTGTCGAGTGGGTAATGAAGGCAGCCTGGTGCCCAGTCTTGGATCCTGGCAGCATTTAAGGAGGAGGAGTCAAGGATAACTGAGACAAGAAGGCAGAGTATGGACCGTGAGGCACCAGGAGAAAATCTTGTGCCGGACAGCAAGGGAATCGAGCGTTTCTGAGAACAGGGTGGGCACCCTAGCTCTCTGGAGCTGGAGGCGTGCCAAAGCCAGCTGGACATCCATCTCTGTTCGGGGGGGTGTGGGGCATCATGGATGATAGTCATGTTCCCTCAGAGCAATCAGGAAGGAGGTCATCTGGTGGCAGGGACGGGAGGGAGGCTGGAGGTGTCATGAGTGGCTGCCAGCCAACTGGGGCAAATAGTGGGTTACTGGGTGCACGAGGTGCCAGTCCACACAGGCGCAGGCTTTCTCTCGGCCGTGCCCAGCCACCAGGAGGGGGCTGCTCAGGGCGACTCAGGGTTTCAGGTTGTGTTTGTCTCCACCTTTCACCATTGCAACAAGGTCAGGGTGGGCTTCTGGTGCCACCGAGCCCCAACCCCTCCCATGCCCGGTGCAGCAAAAGGTGCCTAGATGAGTTCAGTGTCTGAGAGGCAGAGCCACAGGGAGAAAACGACCTTTCGGGAAGTTGAGTGGCCTGCACCAACTCTGCCCCTGCGATCATCAGCTCTGCGATCAGGGACCTCACCTTCTGAGCCTGTCCCTGCATCCAGCCAATATGCACTTCACCTGCAAATCAGAGGCGTGAAGCATGGAACCTGGCACCTACTTGCATGCGGCAAAGGGAAGTTGTCCTGACTGCCAGCGTCACGGTTCTCGCAGCTCTGGGCGGCTGACTGAGCCCTGACACTCTGAGCCCTTTGGTGATTCCCACCTCTCCTGCTGAGGAGATGGGGGGAGGGGAAAAAGATTTCAAGGCAGAGTGTTTTCATGGCCGGTATCGTCTCGGCCATGTTGCTCTATTTTGTACTTTTAGGGCAAAACTAAAATGTAAATGGCCGTTCGTGCTTTTATTTCCAGTGCACATTTAATCCCTTTCAGAGATCTGGAAGCTTCCAGGGGCCCACCGTCGAATTTCACGCACTCCCCAGGCAGCAATCATGGCCTGTTTAAGAGTCTTTAGGCTGTTTACGCAGGGTGATCTCATTGTGCCTGCCTTCCTTATCAGCAGAACTCTGGTGTTTGCTGAAAAGCCACCTCGAAATGGACAGGTACCTACAATACACGTATAGGAAGAACCTCTCTATAGAACTCGATTATTGCCCAGATAAGCTCGTGCAGATAGCAGAATTGTTTAGAATCTCAGTTTGTGATAAGGAATGAATTGTAATTCTCAAGCATGAGCCATCTAGCTTTATAGCTTTCTTAAATAAGTTTTCTACACCCACCTCTTGCTTCTCATTCTCATTTCACAGATGGAAGCTTTCTGGAAACAGATGGAAAACATCCAGCACTTTCTTATGGACCAATTTAAGTGTTCCAGCTCCAAAGCTCGACAGCTCATGGTGACTCTCACGGAAAGAATGATTGCAGCCGAGAGGTTATTGCGTGACTCTCAGGATTTGCAGGCTCTGGTATGCTGGGGCGGGGGTGGGGGAAGAAACATGAAGATACTCACTCTAGAGAAAAGGAATCCAGAAACTTAATGCCCCATAAAGATCAAGTCAAACACCTTTAAGTTGTAGATAGGAATATAGAGTCCAGAGAAAAGCAGTGATCCATCACTTCATTCATCTGTCCATCCATCTTTCCATCCATTCACCAATCCATCTGTCTATCCATCTACCCATCCATCTGTTCATCCATCCATCCATCTGTCCATCCATCCATCCATCCATCCATCCATCCATCCTTCTGTCCAAATATCCAAACATCCATCTACCTACCCATCCTTCCACCCATCCGTCTATCCATCCATCTGTCCATCCATCCATCTGTCCACTTGTCCCTCCATCTATCATCTATCCATCTTTCTGTCCATCCAGCCAGCCATCCAGCCAGCCACCCAGCCAGCCATCTATCCGTCTATCCATACATCTGCCCATCCTTCCATCTGTCCACTTGTCCCTCCATCTATCCATCTGTCCATCTGTCTGTCCATCCGTCTAGCCAGCCAGCCAGCCAGCCAGCCAGCCAGCCAGCCATCTATCTGTCTATCCATCCATCTGCCCATTCATCCATCCATCCATCTGCCCATCCATCCATCCATCCATCCTTCTGTCCAAATATCCAAGCATCCATCTACCTACCCATCCTTCCATCCATCTATCTATCCATCCGTCTACCCATCCATCCATCCGTCCATTGTCCCTCCATCTATCCATCTATCCATCTGTCTGTCCAGCCAGCCAGCCAGCCAGCCAGCCGTCTATCCATCTACCCATCCATCTGCCCATTCATCCATCCATCCATCTGTCCATCCATCCATCCATCCATCCATCCATCCATCCATCCATCCATCCATTCATCCATCCATCTACTCACCTATTCCTTAAGTGGAGATGCCAGCCAGCTTTGTGTTAACGTAGCATAGAGGTTCTCAATCCCAGGTACACGTTGAAGTTATCTGGGGAGCTTTAGAAAGGACTGATGCTTGGGTCCCAGATGGGTCCCCATCCCAGAAATTCTGAGTTAATCAGTCTGGGGTTTGTAGAGCTCCAGGGGAGCACAGTGAATAGTCATTGTTGACTCCCACTTATGTGGACAGAACTTACATTTGCCTTCCTGATGGCTCTGAATCACCTGAAGAGCTTGCAGAAAATGCCTATGCCCGGACCTCATGCCCAGAGATCCAACCTGATTGGTTTAAAGTGAGGAAAGACCCTGTTACTGGCTGGTTTTAAATCCCCCCAAACAATTCTGATACATAGTTGGAGGTACAGCCCACTTGGTATCTGACTTTGAACCTAGGTTCAGCCCTTTGAAGCTGTGTGACATTGAACCAGTTACTTAACCTTCCTGAGCTTCAGTTACTCTACTTATAAAAGAGTCGTTCTAGGAGTTTCTACATATAGGACCCCGGGAAGTGCTCTGTGACCGATAAGACTCTCGTCACCCTGGGGTTTCCCCATGGTGGTTTTGGCCTTGTCCTGCTGTGTGCAAGGCCAGGGCATGCTATGCACCCATTTCCCCCTTCCTCTGACCTTGGCAACTCATTAGTTACCTTTCAGACCTGTGCACCCGCCCAGCTCACACCCGGCCCAGAAACCTGCAGCAGGCACGCTGTCCTTGGCTCAGAGGCTCATCAGCCTCCACCCACGGAGCAGGCCCTGCGGCTTTCCCACAACCTCTCGGCTCCAGAGCGTGGTCTACAGACCAGCGGCATCCGCGGCCCCCGAGAGCCTGTTAGAAACGGAGCGCCTCCCCGCCCAAATCAGGATACGCATTTTCAGAAACGCCCACGGTGCAGCCCCTGTCTGAGAACATACCATCAGGTCCACACACAACCTCCTCTCCCTCCTCGGCGCTGCCAGAAGGTGGGCACGGCAGGTACGCCCAACGAGCAGAGCAGGAGACAACTGAGTGACCCGCCAGGTCTGACCCGCTGTCTGATAGCATCGCCAAGCCCGGGCGACGAGCTTCCAGCTTTGCCGTCCAAACCCTTGTGAATTAGATTTTAATTTGATAAGGCTGCTGATACTAATGCCGATCAAGAGAGAAAGACTTCCCTCCCCCCCCTTTTTCTTTATATAGAATTATTATCCAGCCAACAGGATATTGATGCAGGAGGGAGAAATGTATCCTCAGCTGACTACAGCCCAAGCATTAGCCAATAACTTCCACAAAGGAAGAAGGGAACGAAGGACCCAAGCTATCAATATGCCCCTTCTCTTGACCAGTGTTTGATGGGTCCCTACCCATGGGCCTCCTTCTGTGAAAGAAACAATGTTACAGACTCGAGCTAGAGGCCTGAGTTCACACCACAGCCTCGCTGCTTGTTCGCCGTGTGGCTGACCTTGGGCAGGTTACCAAAAATCTCTCTGTGACTCAGTTTCCTCATCTGTAAAGGGTCAGAAGAACACCTGCACTGAGGATGTTAGAGAGCCAATGGTATGTAAGGCCTTGAGGACAGATTCCGGCTTGTGAGAAACATACACTGGGCACTGTGGCCTGGGCTGTTGGCTCTGTAGTGTTCACGTGGCATCACTGAGTGTCAGACGGGTAGGGTCCTGGAAACGGCCCTCGAGGTTGTCAGGATCAGTCTCCTGGGATGTTTGACAAAAAGCCGTGCCGAGATCGGGGCACCTGGGCAGCTCAGTTGGTGTCCAACTTTGGGTCGGGTCAGGAGCCTGTGGTCTGGGGGTTCGAGTCCCGTGTCAGGCTCTGTGCCGACAGCTCAGAGCCTGGAGCCTGCTTCGGAGTCTGTGTCTCCGTCTCTCTCTGTCCCTTCCCTGCTCACACTCTGTTTTTCTCTCTCTCAAAAATAAATAAATATTTTTTAAAAGTTTGTAAATATGCCATGCCAAGAGGGATATGGGGGCTTGTAGATAATTATGCCAGCAGCTTGCTTTCATGAGCGCTTACTATGTTCCAGCTGTGACTTTATTTTTTTAACTTTTTTTTTTTTTTATTTCTGAGAGAGAGAGCGTAAGCAGGGGAGGGCCAGAGAGAGAGGGAGACACAGAATCCGAAGCAGGCTCCAGGCTCCGAGCTGTCAGCACAGAGCCTGTCGCGGGGCTCGAACCCACGAACTGTGAGATCGTGACCTGAGCCGAATTCGAACGCTTAACCGACTGAGCCACCCAGGCTCCCCATGCAGCTGGTACTTGAAATACTTTACGTATTTTAACTTAATCCTCACTGCAACTCCCTGAGTTCTGTGTGAGGACCCTGTGCCCAGGGTCTGCAGCTCTGAGGAGCAGAGCCAAGCTCTAGCCCAGGTACCCGTCCAGGACGCCGTTACACTCTCAGAGCAAGGGGGGCCGCTCGCCTCCCATCCGACGCTCCTGTGCCCTTTCTCCCCTTTCCACTTCTGTCTCGCTTTGAATATACATCCGAAGGTTGTGCCGTCACTACCGAGCGGCAGGGACTCCCCGCACTACCTTAGAGGTGGCTGCGGTGGTGGCTGGGCGAACCGCTCCTGTGTCACAGAGCAGAGCCTTCCCGCCAGGCGCACGGCCACCCAGCGCTTTATTCTCTTGCGCCCTCCAGTGGTCATGGGCTTGCTGACTGCTGTCCGGTGCCTCTAACAGGAGAAGGTTCAAAGCCACCGTCCTTGGGCTAGTTATGCGGCCTTCTGGGACAAACCTCAGCATTCTTGTCTGTAACTGGGGGGTCCTTATCCTTGTCCCCATGTTGTCACAACACAGAGCCTGTCTTCAAGGGCTCTCAGCCCCGCCTGGGACTGTCCCTTGTGATTAGCTCCTTAAAGACAGAAGCCCGGGGGCAGTGGAGCACAGAGGAAGGCCGGGTGGGGGTGGGGAAGATCAGGGAAGGCACCGCCCAGCCCAGCCAGGTGACGATGAGCAGGCCTAGCAGGCAGGGGCAGGGGATCGGGAGGGTGCTCCAGATGGAGGGCCCCGAGGGTGCAGAGGCCCGGCGGAGCTGAGAGCCAGGCGTGCGGGGCAGCCCGGCACCGGGAGGGGATGTGTGTGGACGAGGCCGGAGACAAGCCAGGCCTGGTCCCCGGGGCCTTGCGCGCCGTACCCTGGGGTTCGGACGTGGTTTGAAGGCAGCGGCTGGAGGGTTCGGGCCGGAGGACAGGGGAGCAGGTAGGAGGCGAGGGCCACAGGGCAGAGGTAGCCGGGGCCTGAGCTGGCCGTGGCCGTGACTGGGGCCAGCGGGAAGGAAATGGAGAGGCGGTCTGAGGAGGCAGGATTGCAGGCGTGGAGAGGCTGACGCGGGGCTTTGCCCGGGCCGTGCTCGGAGGCGGGGGGGGGGGGGGTGGGGAGCGGGGGGAAGGCGTCCTTCCCTCGAGATGTGGGGCCCCCTGGACACGGCAGCACCCCTACCTCCCACCGGCTTCCGTGGGCCTCACGCTCATTCTGCAAGAGCAGCTAACCTCTGAAGCTTCCGCACCTACAGCGTCCTGACTGCCTCTGGTCCACACTTCCTGCCCTGGGGGAGTGTCTTTTCCAGGAGTCCTGTCCTAAGTGACGCCACTGAGGTAGGCCATGGCCAGGCCCATTCCAGAGTCTGACCCCAGGGAGCCGCTTATAAAGTCAGACTTATTGAGTCTTACCTTCGAAGATCTCTTCAATCCCCACGTCTCAAGCTCTCTGAGGCTCAGAAGCCGAGGACGCCTGTAACCTTTATTATTCCTTCGCCTTTCTTTTCCAGGGCTGTGGAGGCCAGAGGCCCAACTGACTGGGGAGGGGTGGCCATCAGAAGGGTGGATTTTCCTCCTCGGCCATGGGCACGGACTGAATCTCTTTCCAGAACAGCCCTTTGGGGAGGGCTCCCTGTGTACTAAGTGCTTTCTGTATGTCACCCCATGTCGGCCTCTCCACGTCCCCAGAAGGGGTGATTTTGTCCACATCCCAGGAGCAGACACAGGAAGCTCAGAAGGAGAGCCGGGTGGCCCGCCTTCCATTCCCCGGGAAGTGTGGGCACCGGGTGGACGCAGTCAGAGGACCCGTGCACAGGGCACTGACCCAGGCTGTTTCCCTTCCCAGGACGCCCTGGAGAGAACAATGGGGCGGGCGCACATGGCAAAGACAATCGAGGCCCTGAAGCTGCAAATCCAGGAGGAGACCAGATGCCGTCTGGCGGCCTTGACCCGCAGCCTGGAGCTGCTGGCCCTCGAGGGGAGGCTGTCCACGCGGCAGAAGGAGGAGCTGCTCGCACAGCAGCACAAGGCCTTCTGGGGAGAGGCAGAGCGCTTCAGCAGGGGTGAGTGAGTGGTGGCCTGGTCTGGGGTGCAGCCTTCCCGGGCCTGGGAGCGAGGTGTGGGGGGCGGGCCTGGGGGATGGGGTGCAGGGGGCCGGACCTGGGAGAGGGATGTTGGGACAGGCCTGGGGGATGGGGTGCGGGGGCCAGGCCTGGGAGGACGGTGTGGGGGCAGGTCTGGGGGATGGGGTGCGGGGGGCTGGACCTGGGAGAGGGATGTTGGGACAGGCCTGGGGATGGGGTGCGAGGGGGCCAGGCCTGGGAGGACGGTGTGGGGGCAGGTCTGGGGGATGGGGTGCGGAGGGGCCGGACCTGGGAGGGTGCTGGGACAGGCCTAGGGGATGGGGTGCGGGGTCCGGACCTGGGAGACGGGTGCTGGGACAGGCCTGGGGGATGGGCGCGGGGGCCGGGCCTGGGAGGAGGTGTGGGGGCGGGACTGGGGGATGGGGTGCGGGGGGCTGGACCTGGGAGAGGGATGTTGGGACAGGCCTGGGGGATGGGGTACGAGGGGGCCAGGCCTGGGAGGACGGTGTGGGGGCAGGTCTGGGGGATGGGGTGCGGAGGGGCCGGACCTGGGGGAGAGGGATGTTGGGACAGGCCTGGGGATGGGGTGCGAGGGGCCAGGCCTGGGAGGACTGTGTGGGGGGCAGGTCTGGGGGATGGGGTGCGGAGGGGCCGGACCTGGGAGGGTGCTGGGACAGGCCTAGGGGATGGGGTGCGAGTCCGGACCTGGGAGACGGGTGCTGGGACAGGCCTGGGGGATGGGGCGCGGGGCCGGGCCTGGGAGGAGGTGTGGGGACGGGACTGGGAATGGGGTGGGGCTGGACCTGGGAGAGGGATGTTGGGACAGGCCTGGGGGATGGGAGTGCGGGAGCCAGGCCTGGGAGGATGGTGTGGGGGCAGGTCTGGGGGATGGGGTGCGGGGGCCGGACCTGGGAGAGGGTGCGGGACAGGCCTGGGGGATGGGGTGCGGGGGGCCGGACCTGGGAAGAGGGTGTGGGGGGCGGGCCTGGGGGATGGGGTGCGGGGGGCCGGACCTGGGAAGAGGGTGTGGGGGGCGGGCCTGGGGGATGGGGTGCGGGGGGCCGGACCTGGGAGGAGGGTGTGGGGGGCAGGTCTGGGGGATGGGGTGTGGGGTGGCTGGACCTGGGAAGCGCCACCTGTTAGTGTCAGGAGATGTGGAGCAGCACCCACGATGGCCGTTGTGCCCCCGGGAACCGCGTCTCGTAGTGTCTCTGAGCCTTGCTTGCCTTTGCCATAAGGCAGAGTTCGACACAGGCTGCCCCTGGGGCCAGGGACTGCCCTCTGCGTCTACTCCCCAGTGTTCTGGGCTGATGGAGGCCCCGGCGTCGTGCAGCAGAGGGCAGAGGAGGTGGAAATACCAGAAAGGACAGATGCCACTCGGCTGCAGCCTGCAGCCCTACGCAAGGCACAGGGCCCTGCTCTGCAGGGCAGGTGCGGGCGGGCAGTGGCTGAGCGTGTAGGGCAGGAGAGGGAACCCGACGTGGTGGGGGCAAGCGCTGGGAGGCTCTCGGTCAGGGTTCAAGACACTGAGGGCATCCAAGACCCAGTCCAGGTCACATCATTAGAAAAATGGAAGCCACGTCTTTTGCCTGCGGGGCACAGGCTGCCCATGCCAGCTTCCCCGCGCTCTGGGCCAGGGTGGTTCTGTGATGGCCCAAGGCCGCGTGTTTGCCTGGGGCTATGAGAGCCAAGGGCCTCTCTGGTCTCAGGCAGGATGTCTGCGGGGCACGGAGCCCACATGCTTAACAGTTGCCCCTGCGGGTTCCCACACCCGCACAGGGATGGCCACTGTCCGACCAGGGAGTGCGAGGTGTCTTGGTCAGCTCCAGCCGCCGTCACAAGATAGCGCAGACCAGGGGGCCACACAACCTTTCCTGCCAGTTCTGGAGACACTGAAGTCCAAGATCAGAGCACCAGCCGCTTGGGTCTGAGAGACCACGCCCTGCTTGCAGACGGCCGCCTTCTCTCTGGGCCCCCAGATGGCAGAGAATGAGCTTTCCTGCACCTGTTCCTCTTCTCATTAAGCCCCCAGCCCCATGGGATTCGGACCCCAGCCTCGTGAACTCATCTCAACTTAATTGCCTCCTCTAGGCCCCATCTCCAAATCCAGTCATGTGTGTGTTAGGGCTTTAGTGTATCAATTTGGGGGACGCAGTTCCATCCGTAGCCAGCCAGTGACCTGGCCCTCTGTCCGCAGTGGTTCGCGCCCCCTCCGCCAAGCCTGCCCGCTGCCTGGGGAGACTGGGGTCAGAGGGCAGGCCCTCAGTGCTGGGACCTCAGGACTCCAACCAGGCCATTCCACGAGGTCTTGTGTCACTCGGTGTCACGGCTTCTCTGACCACGTGGAAGCCTGCTGTTGGCTCAGGCTCTGGATGTGTAGAATCTGAGCATGTCTGGCCTTGGGGGTCATCACACATAGTGGCCCAGTTGGCTCAGGCTCTGGACTGAGTAGAATCTGAGCATGTCTGGCCTTGGGGGTCATCACACATAGTGGCCCGGTTGGCTCAGACTCTGGATGTGTAGAATCTGAGCATGTCTGGCCTTGGGGGTCATCACACATAGTGGCCCGGTTGGCTCAGGCTCTGGATGTGTAGAATCTGAGCATGTCTGGCCTTGGGGGTCATCACACATAGTGGCCTGGGCTTCTCCCAGTGGGAAGAGGCCCCAGCAGCAGCAGCAGCAAGCGGCAGGGACAGGACGCACAGCCCCCACTGACCAGGCTCTGTTGAACTTGGGCAAGACAGGGGGTCAAGGAGACCATCAGGAGGTGGAGGGAGGACCCTTGGGCAGAGGGAGGACTCTGGCCTTCCTGGACACCTAGTCACACACATTCTTTTCTTTGCTGCCAAAGGCTAAACAGATTCTCAGACAAAACCCAAGGAAGTGTGCCTGGGTTTCAAGTGTGGAAGGGGTGTGTGTGTGTGTGTGTGTGTGTGAAATGCTGAAGCAAGCATCTCCAAGGACTGCAGACCCCTGGTAGCCGGGCCCCCGTGAACTTCTCCAGCCTCTACACTCAACATCCCCATCTGGGGAGAAGGACTGGCTGACTTCTCTGTCTCCTCGCCCAGAAGCCTTCTCTGGGGTCCCACACTCCCCATTGCCCCTCACCCTTCTCACCCCACTGCCCCATCCCTCATCCGCGTGGCACTGTTTCTGGTGGGAAGGCCCCGGCGCCCGTGCTGTGCCCGCCACACTGCTGGGCTGAGTGACCGGGGCGGGGCGGAGGGTGGACCCAGCCTCTCCCCCCCTGTTACCTCCCCACCAAGCAGAGACCTTGCCCTTGGGCTCACCCTCCCTCCTTGCGGCCCCAGCCCTCCCCGCCCCTCGCCCCAGGTCTGCAGATTTAATAACTCATCCTCCTGGTTTTTGACCCAACTACAGTCTGAGATGTCACTGTCCCCCGGCAGACCCCGGCTCTCCTGTCCCACCCCTGTCCCTCCCCGCGTCACCCACCCCTCCCTCATTTTGCCCCAGGAAAATGCCTCTTCTTCATCCCCTGGTCGGGTCGGCCGGCCACCCTGAATAACAGCTAAGTGAGGCCTTGTGTGGTGTCCCGAGCGCTGGGCCCGCGGGGAAGTGGCTCAAACAACGTGGGGCCGTGGGCTCTCTGCAGGGCCAGGAGCTCCTACCGCCGGCCTTTTGGGGCCACGTGTCCCTGAAACATAAAACTGCCGCTCCCCCTCAGTGCCGGGAGAGTCACCTACGTGTCCTGTGGCTCGTTTCCATTTCAGAGTTTGTCCGGCAAGGCAAAGACCTGGTCAAGGCGTCACTGGCTCGCCGGGCAGAGGGGACGGCGGAGCTCAGGCTGGCTCAACAAGAAGAGCAGCGGCGCTTCCTGGCCGAGGCACAGCTCACCTGCGACCCAGGCCAGTTCCTCCAGGTGAGCTGCTCCTGACTCTGCCTCTCCCCCACATCCACGGGCACAGCTGTCCTGGGAACGGCCACGCGGGTTGAGTGCTGTGGCTGGGTCCTCATGACCGTGCAAGGAAAGCCAGACACGCTGGCACGTGCCAGGCACTGGGTCAGCTTCTCGCCCCCAGACGTCAGCCCAGGGGCATTAGCACATCCAGGGTCACGGGGACCGTGCATGTGAGCCCAAGTCGGCAGGACCGGGGAGGTGGCCGAGCTAGAAAATGCCCTTGTGTTGACCCGGAAGGGGACCAGGAGACTTGCCAGACGGGAGATAAGAGGTCCCTGTCCTTGAGGACGAGGAAACGAGCTGGCCCGGCACAGGCTGGAACGACCCAGCTCTGCTCCTCAGAGAGACGAGGACCCTGCCTTTGCCCCGTTTCCCCCTAACGGGTGGGGGCGGGGTCTGCTTGTCCATCCTGCACGGTGGTCAAGCCATTGGGCACCAGGGCCGCCGGGAGGTGGGTTGGAACACCAACTCTGCTGCTCGGGGGCCGAGTGGGCTTGGGCCCATTGCTCGCCCCCCAGCCCTCAGCTTCCTCATCTGCACAATGGGGTAATGGCACCTAGGTCCCACGAGACTGCGTGCCCGGGCCCTTCCGCTCTGCGTTGGCCTGTGGTGGACCTCGTCCTAGCGCTGCCAGGGGGGATCGAGGCACAGTGACCGGCATGGTCACAGGCATGGGTGCCCCCCCTTGGGGGCAGCTTGGGGGCAGCAGCTCCCCAGTGAGAAGCCAAGAGAGAAGACCCCTGAAAACAGAGGAGAGGCATTGAGGTCCCTTTAAGGTCTAGTCACCCCCTTCTCCAAGGAACCTCTTCCCAGGCCCCTTGCAGGTCGTAAAGTGGGGTGCGGGCTGTTTCTGTCCTCAGGAAGATGTATCAGAAATAAGAGTGACAGGCTGTGGTTATACTGGCCCCTCCCCCAACGTCACATTGCACAAACCTGAGTGCGGAGAAGGAGAAAGGGGCATGATGGGCGCTGCCAGGTCCTCCGTCCAGGTCAGGCACACGTTGGTGCTCAGGAGACGGGTACAGGAAGGACAGGCTGAACAGATGTGTAAAAGAACAGATGAACGAGCAAGCGAATGAGCAAATGGATAAATACGTGAATAAAGGGATGAATGAATGAATGAATGAATGAACGAATGAATGAATGAATGAATGCAGCTCTCACCCAGACCCAGTGCCCTCCCTTTTCTGGTCCCTGCCCTTCCCTGTCAGCCCACCTCCCTCTCTGCACCCCCACCAGGGCCAGACGGATTCTTACTGCCTGGTGCCAGCTGCGGCGGCTCCTGGAACCCCAATCGTGTGGACCCCCCGTCTTCCCTCCAGGGAAACTTCCTTGTCCTTAAAGACTCAGCTTACACGAGGAGTTTCCCCCGTGGACTCTGCGGGAACTCTGTCCCTCTGTGGCCGTGACCCGCCACGCCTCTCTGATTGTGTCTAGGACACCTAGTGCACGCACCCGTCTGCCCCATCTCCCTGCCCTCCTCCGGGCTCCTCAGGGCATGGCCCAGCCATGTGGTCGGGGCGCCTGGCGGGGCACTGACCACACTGACCTCTCATGACCTGTGTGCATCAGCCCTGCTGGGCAGTGGCCGGGAGATCAGGTTTGTGAACTGCAGCCATGTGATATCCCTGTCTGTGCCTCTGTTTCCATGTATATACATTTTTAAAAGTTTTTTAAAAATTTATTTGGGGGGGAGCAGAGGAGGGGCAGAGAGAGAGAGAGAGAGAGAGAGAGAGAGAGTCCCAAGCAGGCTCTCCGCTGACAGTACAGAGCCCAACGTGGGGCTCGAACTCACGAACCTCGAGATCATGACATAAGTCAGGGATGGACGTCCTTCAGATCTGAGAGGCCGGGGTCCTTTGGGGAATTGTTTTAGGAAAAAAATCGGCATCTTCTTGTGGGGTTCAGCTCCCGTTTTACTCACAGGCTTTTCACGAAGTCCTGGAGAGGCAGAGGTTGAGCCAGAGCTACCTGAACGAAGAGGAGGACGTCAGAACCACCGAGGCCGTGGCTGCGCTCTGCCAGGTACGTGGCCTCACGGTGGGACCTTCAGAGAACCCTCGGGATCTGCGTGTGCGTGGGAATCTCACATCCTCCAGGCCGGGGCCCCAAAGAAGCAGGTTCGGGTCCAGCCCTGGCCCTCTGGGTGGGCACACGCCCACCATGGGTCCCTCTCCACGTCACACGCCAGGGTCCTGTCTGAGTCACCTTCCGTTTCTGTGGAGCTCAGGACTCTTACCTCCAAACGTCCTTAGAGGCAAAGGCAAAGGAAGTGAGTTCACCCAGGGTGGAAAGCAGGCCGGCTTTTGTGGGTGTCATCAGGGTAGAGCCGTGATGAGGAGGGAGCGCCAGCTCTGAGTGCTGGCACCCCCTCTTTCTCACTGGGCAACCTCATGCAGTTCCGGAGCGGGGAGGAGGAGGGAGCCCTGCTTGCCTGGAGGGCTGGCTTGGGGAGAAGAGGCGCACACCCCCGCCCTCCAGAGTGACAGGGGCTCCCTAGGATATGGTGATGACCGGGACACAGAGCGCCTGCCTCGGGCACACACCCAGCCAGAGCTGCTGGGAAGGCGGACATGTCGTCACGAAGGAAGGTGACAAGTGCCGTCGTGATGCTCAGCACCTGAAGGGTCCACTCCAGACTCAGGGTGCCTGGGTCAGCGTCTTCGCTCTTCTCCTTCCTCACTGGGTGGCCTCCACACTTTCCTGGGCCTCTCTAGTTCCCAGTTTCCCTGTCTGGGAAATGGGGAGATGACAGCCCTTCTTCCCCAGAGTGGTGTGAGCACCGAATACAGGACAGGCCCTTAGGCAGCTGCTGACATTCGGCCACGCCCCATCCGGGCCACGCCCCATCCGGGCCACGCCCCATCCAGCTGGCTCCTGTACAGGGAGGAGGCACAACCGATCCCCTGGGGTTAAGGCCAGGTCAAAGACAGCTGTCTACAGGAAGAGATGCATGGGCCAAGCTTTGAGGAGGAGACAGTCTCTGTGGACAGGGAGTTGGGGGAGAGGGGGGCATCCCAGGCCAAGAAAAACACGTGGAGGCGGGAAGTGCAAACCCTCACCATGTGGCAGCCGTACTGGGTGAATAGTGTCTGTATTAGCCAGTTCAGCTGCTGTAACAAAGGGCCCCAGACAGGGGGGTAGGGAGGATTAAACAGAGGACATTTATTTTCTTACCGTTCTGGAGATCAGAAGTCCAAGGTCAAGGTGATCTTGGGTTCTGGTGAGGACCCTCTCCCTGGTTTGCAAATGGCCCCCTTCTCCGTCTCCTCACTTGGCCTTTCCAATGTGCTCATGGCGAGGAAGAGCACTCCAGTGCCTTCCTCGTGTTAGGACACCAGCCCTGTCAGCTGAGGGCATCCCTTATGACCTCACTTAACCTGCTGTATCTCCTGAGGGCAGGTGCAGTTGCGTTGGGGTTAGGGCTTCAGTATTTGAATTTGGGGGACACTGGCCAACTCATAACAGCATCTCCCCAAATTTCAAGTTTCCCTGGAACCCCAGAACGTGACCTTATTTGTAAATAAGGTCTTTGAATATGTAATTCGTTAAGAACGAGGCCCCAGTGAATTAGGGGGGCCCTGAATCCGATGACTGGTGTCATCAGAAGGTCATGTGAAGATGGTGGTGCAGCTGGAGTGGGAAAGCCACGCATTCGGAGCACCGCTGGCCACCAGAGCTGGAGGAGGTGGGAAGTACCCTCCCAGAGAGCCTTTGTGGGGACCGCTGCCCTCATGACGCTGTGATCTCTGCCTTCCACCTTCACAACTGTGAGAGAATCCGTTTCTGTTGTGTAAAGCCACACGGTTTGTGGGATTTTGCCATGGCGGCCCCAGAAAACCGATGGAGGAGCTGATCTTTGTTCCGGGCAGGCTACTGTCTTAAGTGCTTTCTGAGTATTTGATCACTAAATCCGAAGGAGAACCCTGTGTGGTGAAAACTGCATTTTCCTTCCTACACAGATGAGAAGTTGGGAAGAGTTTTCTGGAGAAACGTGCAGGGTGGGATTCAATTAGTCAAAGTTCCGGACCCCCCACCCCACCCCCGCCCAGGCAGGTAATGAACAACCTTGTGAGGACTCAGAACTCTGAGCGGAGAGTGAGAAAGCTTTTGTTTAAAGGTCCAGTCCCGCCCTGGATCCTACCAATGCTGTGTGACTTGAGCTGGTTACATAACCTCTCTGTGCTGGCCCAGCCATCCTGCTCAAGATCAGAGTCAGCAAGTAGTGAAGACGGGATTTAAAATAAGCCTTTCTACCTTCAGTGCTGATGTTCTTGCCAGAACCGTGTCACTCCGAGTGGGCTGTGTGGTTGTGACATCCTGGCCGAGTTGCCAGACGGCCTGGGTTTTAATCCCAGCCAGGCTGTTCACCAGTTACAGGATCAGAAGCAGCTTATCAAATGTGTGCCTTGATTTCCTCCATCTCAATGACCTTCTGATGCAGCAGAGTCTAAGAACCGCTGTCTTAGAAGGGGGTAGGGTGGTCCAGTGACCTAACACTCATGGGGCAGATGTTCTGAATGCCCCACCCTGTGGCCCCTGCGCCACCGCACCCCCTCCCCCAGCAGGCTGACACTTCCTCTCATGTTCTGTGATGATCCTTCTGGCTTCTGTGCAGGGAAGGTGCTGTGGAGGGAAAGGTGGAGGCAGGGACCTGGGGAGTCACGGCAGCAGTCCTGGCTGGAGACGGCAGGGGACCTGCGCCGGGATGGCAGTGGTGGGGGCGGCGAGAAGTATGGGGTCCGGGTCTGTTTGGATGGTCAGCATCTCATCTCCTTTGTTACAATGGGAATAATAAGCTTTCCTCATAGGACTATCCATCCAGAGGCTAAATGAGCTCACACATGTTGGGCATGTAGTGAGCACTCAGTCCGTTATCGTGACCCCGGTCATCATTACTGCCTGCCTGGGAGGCTGTGTGCGCAGAATGTAGGCAGGGGACGACTCGCCTTGTGGCCTGGCTGGCTCGTCCGCAGACCCAGGCACCGGGAGCCGTCATCTGCCCCCGTCTTTGGGCAGGACGCCGATCATGATGTCGTGGGCACGGAGGCTGTGAGATAAATTCGATGACCACTTAAGGGTTCTCAGGCTGCAGAGAAAAGTGCATTTTTCTGAATTCCCACCATCTCCTGGCCTTTAAACAAATGGTAAATTCTCAGTGAGATTGAGATAGCGCTGCCAAATTACACGTCTCGGTGCTTCATGAAGAGACTGCTGGCATGAGCCCAGAATTGTCCTGGTGGTGATGGACACACGGCTGGGCTCCACCATCCCCTCCCAGGGAGCCATGTAGACCTGTGTGTTGAGTTGAATCACGCCGCGGACTGTCCCATCTGTGTCTGCTGAGGAGTCTCAGCTCCCGATTCTCACCGCGAGAGTCGGGCTGAAGAAAATAAAAGCAAAAATGAAACTGTCCTGAAAGAAAGCAGCAATGATAATTATAGGCACCCAGGGAGCATTTGGGAGTAATCCCCAGACACCCTAATGCCTGATACCACGTACAAGTTCGGGGGTCCCCAAGATGACCCTCAGGTCTAGAAGGATTCCATGGAAAGCTGTTCCACCCACAGTTACGGTTTATTTCGGCACAAGCATACAGAGTACAGTCAGCACATGGGGCAGAGTCTGGGGCTCCAATCCCGAACCTTCCAAGTGTCCTTTCCCACCGAATGTGGACGGCACTAACTCCTCGCGGCAGAGACATGCGGTGTCACACACACATCGTGGGGCCAGCCACAGAAGCCCGCCCGAGCCGTGGCCCGCAGTGTTCACTGGGACTCAGCCATGTGGACCTCCTTGACCTGAAGCCCCAGCCCTGCTGGAAGATACACTGCCACGTAGCCAGCTCTTTGCTTTAAGGTCTAGGAGTGGCTTTTAATTTCGTGCTATAATGAGCATCAGTACTTTCAAGTCCACATGCTGTAATTACACTCCTGGGAGAACCTGAGGGCTTGTTTTTGGTGTCTGTTGTCCGTTGGGTCTGTAGTGATGTTGTTTTGTCTCATGTGCCTGTTTATTGTTTTATTCTATGCCTTATTCCAAGTGTGTACATTTATTTGTGAAAGCAGGCATACAGTCATGTCCTGTAAAAAGGAGTTTCCTTTGCTTCTGCTGGATGACTAGGCCTCTGGGTGTCCTTAACTTACAGTCAGGGCCTGAAATGTCCTGGGCCACCCCCATGAACTGACTCTGAGTTGCAGCTGTTTAAACTGGTCAGAGCCTGTTTCCTTCCATTGCATTCATGGTGAAGCTTTTTGGGTTCTGACGCTGAGCATGAAATGACTTACCGGGCCCACCCTTGGGGAGCCAGGACCTCCCCCTTCTGTCCCTTTTGAGCTGGTGGCCGTCAGTAGTCCCATCAGCTGCTCAGCTGTCTCCCCACCATGGACCCACTCCCCATGGCTGAGCACAACCCCAGAGCTGGGCATGCTTCTCTGTGCCTTTTCCCCAACCTCCATCCATGCTCTTCTCGATGCCTTGTTGGCTCTTGGGACTTTCATGATCATTTAATCAACATTTGGTCCAGCTTTGTTTTTCATTCATTCTCATGGGTGGATTGGTCCAAGTGACCCGGCCGTCCATTGTCAGTAGGCTCTCTAAATGTTTGAAGAGATGTGGGCCGCTTATTCCCCATCACAATCACTTGACTCTGAACAAATTGCAGCTTGGCTATGAGCTCCTTAAGGCAGGACATCCGTTGGGTTTCATTAACATCGACTTCAATTCAATTTAACTTGTGTTCATTGAACGCCCCACGTATGAGCTAGGTGCCCCCTTCTAGGTGTTGAGAGTATGTTTATTTTTCTTGAAAAAAAAAAAAGTAATGCTATCCTTGTAGCATCCTGGTTATGAGCATGAGTCCAATAATCCGATGGCCAGGGCCCACTGTCTGCAAACCACATCCGGTTCCTTTCCTGATCAGTGCCTTGGTTTCCTCATCTGTGAAATAATCGTAGTTATAATAGAACACCCCATCGCACTGTTACAAGGTTGAATGAGATTATACAAGAAGAGTGTTCATGGCCTCCTCTGGTACATAGGGTAGGAATTCATAATTATTACCAGTTCTATTTCACCTGCTGTTGGCCAGGTACTGTGTCAGACCCTGCAGATGCTTAGGTAGTAAGACAAGACTTTGTTAAGGAACTTCCTGGGCTTGTCTTTGAGAAGGACAATGACACACCCAGTGACCACAAAGGATGGCGAGGCCAGAGGGGTAGCTGCAAAGTAAAGTCTCCTCTTTGGTGCCCCCAGATCACTCTCAGGTTTGACCATGCACTGGGAGGACTTGCGAGAACTCAGCACAGAGCCCCACGTATGCTAAGACTTCTGTGAAAGCCTCAAAGCAGAATCGTCAAAAGGAGCAGGTGCATGGGGTGAGCGTAGTCCAGAAGGAACTGAGAACAGGCTTCCAGAATCCTCTCCCGGGGAGCTGTGCGTGATTCCGCCCCTGCAGTGTGACAGCCTGTGTGAAGTGGTGTCACCGGGGACTCTCTCCTGAGCTTAGGAGCCCAAGGATTTTGTCGCGGGATCAGTCACACGGGGTACTCTGCCTGGCGTGCACCGAGGTCCCAGACCCCCAGAAGGAAGGAGGTGCTCAGCCTAAGTCACACTGCGTCCAATCCAACCCTGCAGTCAGGAGGGCCTTCCCAGAAGCGGAGACCCCTATTTGACTTTTGGGACATGTGTGGGGAGTGCCTAGACAGAGATGGGCAGAGTGGACATTCGACATCACATCCATGTGTGATAACATTCAGGGGCTGAACCCAAGTGTTTGGTCCAGGAGGATGCAAGATGTGGGTGCAGATATGACTATCACGTGGCCTCCGCTCTCAGAGAACTGTGGTTTGGGGGAGCGGTGACAAATAAATTGCAGTTTCAGTGGCCTGGGGCAGCTGACCACAGAGCTGTGGGAACCCGGGGTCAGAGATAGCCATGTTAGTCTGAACCACCCAGGGAACGCTTCACAGAGAAGGGATTCTTTTGCTGAGGTTTTGCAGGATGAAGAGGAGTCCACTCCAGGTACGAAGGTGTCTGGATTCGGGACAAGGGAAGTGGCTTGAAAAAATCCTTTGTGTAATGAAACATGCCACAAGGTGTCACTTATGTGGATAACTCACATAAAAGACACATTTATGGACGTGATATTTAGGGAGGGTATAGACAGCCGAGCTGGAAAGAGAGATGTTGCGGTCATGGTGATGGCTATCTCTGAGGATGCTGGGAGGGAGGGGAAAGAACCCCAGGAGGAGCATGAAGCGTTCCAATTTCACCTGTAAATTTTAGTGTTTTTAATCTACAAAAAAAAAAAGATCTGAGTGGCGGGATCACAGGTGTTTAATATATCATTATACATGGGGTTGTTTCTTTGTTTTCCCCAATTTAAAGAAATACGTTGTCGGGAAAAGCCTGGAGCGGCCAAGGTGGGCTGAAGGGAACAGAACGGTGGGAAGTGAGCAGGACTTGCCGGCAGCCCCGCTGAGTGGCCCTGACAGTGACCGGGAGAGAGGCGTTCCGGGTTATTTGAGCTGGAATTACAATAAGATCTGTGGTTTATGCAAATAACCGGCCTAAGTGTGGAGGATGGAGGGAGGCGGAGAGGCCAGAGGTGGTAAAAATCATCTGGAGGCAGGTTTCGAGGGGTCACCAGAGAGTCAGGGCCTGTGGGTCAGCGGGCAGGACTGGGTGGGGGTGAAAGGGCTGGAAAACAGCAGGCGCTTCCCGTGTGTGTGTGTGTGTGTGTGTGTGTGTGTGTGCGCGCGTGTGTGTGTGTGATTTGAGAGCTCCCTCCGCTGGGCTTGCTGTGTCTTGCGGGAGGCCCACAGCCCTGCCCAGGGTGAGACCGTGACTTGTAACTCCGTCGTGTGGCTCTCGGCTTCAGGAGCTGTACCAGAGCACCATGGAAATGTTCCAGAAGCTTGTGGACATCCTGTTCCTTCAGACGCTCCCGGGCATGACTGGCTTGTCCCAGGCAGAGTGTGAGAACTTGAGGCAGGAGGTCCAGGAGAACGCAGCCTGGCAGCTGGGAAAGTCTGATCGATTCCAGAAACAGCAGTGGGAACTTTTCCAAGATCTCCTGGAGCAAGACAAGCAGGTGCGTGTTCTCTCAAACCGGGTCTGGGGTCTGCATTTTTTGCACTTTGGAAGAATAGGGAGGGATTTCATTCACGGAGCATCCCCTAGTCCTGTGCTGGGCACGTTACCAAGGTTGTGCTTGCCAGCCCTTGGCCGCCAGGGTGCACCAGAGAAGAGAGCAGAGGCTGGGAAGTGAGACGAGAACGTCTCCAGCTGCTCCATCAGGAAAGGACAGCGATGTCTGTGCTTTAGAACAACCAAAGGCCAAAAGGTGGCTCATAGGGGAGTGGACTTGGCTGTGGGGAGAGGGTGCTGCACACGTGGAATTTCTGCTTTTCCGAGCAAGTCCGTTTCATTATTAAAACCATGTATAAATGCGGTAGATAGAATAATGGCCCTCGGAGATGTCCACACCCTAATCCTGAGAACTGGTGGACATGCCACCTAACACGGCAGAAGGGACCTTGCTGACGTGATATTAAGGGTGTTGGACTGGAGACCGCTTGGAGTCACCGCGTGTCCCCAGTGTAATCACAGGGTCCTTGGAAAAGGGAAGGAGGAGGGTCAGAGTCAGAGAACGAAAAGTGATGACCTGAGCAGCGGCCGGCAGGATGTGACCACACACCAAGGGATGTAGGCACCTCTGGAGGCTGGAATAGGCTGGGTGCAGATCCCCCACCCCACCCCCCGGAGCCTCCAGAACTGTACGATCATGAGTCTGTGTTGTTTTAAACCACAGAATTTGTGACATGTGTTACGGCAGCAGTGGGAAGCTAATATACATTAATTTTATTAAGAGCAACTCTAATGTGTCGAATAAAGGAGGAATTTCCAAATGTGACAGACACTCTGACACCTGCATGTCCTTTCTCTCTCTTGCCTTCCGCACTCTAGAGGCTGTAAAACTCACGTGGCCAATATCCCAGAATCTAGCAGTGGCCGAGTCACACAGTCCTGGCTTCAGAGTGTGGTCCCTGCAAAGAGCTGCTCTTTCCTGATACCTAATACAAAAGCCAAGTGTTGCTCGGAGAAGTCCCCTTCTTAAGGACTCCCTGTTCTTCCTGCCCAGAGCGTGTGCAGGAGGCCTGGGAAGGCCTCCTTCCTTTGACTCAGAGGCAGGAGAATGGAGGCTGACGTGCTCAGGATGGTAGGGACAGAGAGAAACCAACCCCACGATGGGTGTCCAGTGACACCCATCATCACAAAAGAGCACTGGACTGATGAATGGAACACAGATTTTCCAAAGCAGCTAACGGGAGCTGTGAAAAGTACCAAGTGACTAAATGGAAGCATCGCGCAAGCACATGGCCACTCACAGCCACGGGGCAGCACAGGACATAGTTTCCTCCTAATTTATCTCAGTCCTCTGTCAGCTACATCATGCTTTCCTTTCATGGTAACTGTCTCCTGCCTTTGGCTCTAAGGTCCTTGAGGACAGCAACACTGCTTTTCACTTTTACCCGTTTGAAAGCCCAGGGGCTGGGACACAGCAAGGGCTCAGGAAAACTTTGCTGCCTTACCAACTACAATGCAGCTTTGGAAATTAGCACAGGGAATTACCTCACTTCACCTTCAGTGAATCTGGATCGTTGGATTCAGCCCAGGCCACATCATTTGCAGTCTCTGGGGAGGGATGGGGACAAGTCGCCAGCTGAGTCTAATGCGCCCCTGATGCAGGCTCCCTAAATGTGGACAGGCTCCTCACCTTGGAGGCTGGATGCATGGATTTGAGTCAGCGCAACCCGTTAATGGGCTGGGTGACCTTGGCTGGTTAGCTGACTCCTCACGGCTCTGGGATTTTGCACAACTTGCTAAATGTCTCAGAATCTCTGCATCTGTGTGAAAAATAGGGATCAAAACACCCAATAGGGCTGCTGTGAGGTAATGCAAGGTAAGACCTTTCACACAGCATCTGTTTCATCACTTAATGATATTGACATTGAAAAAAGATCCAGAATTTCATTTACAATAAATTATTAGACCAACACCCACAATGCATCTGAAACCCTCTGGTTATGAGTCTTTAGTTATTTTAAGCAAATTGCAGACAATGCACCACTTCTGGTTATTAATTCCTATGTATTTACTCTGTGAGTATATGTGTGCATGTGAATTTTCCCTGCCTTGCGTAGTAGTGTTTCAGGAGTTTTAGATGCAAGAAGAGAGCAGGATAGTTAATGACTTCATCAACTGATTGAATAAATATGACCCAAGACCGTTTTCTCAACGTGTATATGTCATGGTTAATTTACTGATTGGTTGTTTAATTGCAGTAAATTTCCACAAGATACTTAGAGGTCCGTGTGCTCTCTCACTTACCACATTTCCTCCTTGATGATAATAGTGACAGATGAGCTTTCTGTGATTCAGATGAATATTTAGTCATAAGAAGAAAAGTACCAACAAACTATCTGTGGAAACTGAAACACACACCCAGACTGTGAAATTGTCTTCTACCCAAAGGGCCTTGGTAATTTCATATCCTGTTACTCAGGGAAGTTGTTAAATATTATGGAGTCTGTTGATTACCCAATTGGAACAGGTTGTAGAATGGTGGTTCTCAAAATGTAATCTGTTCTAATGTCGGGTTCCTGGGCTTCTCCTCAAACCACTGTGTGAGGTCCCCCCTCCCCAGAGAAGCCCCCGTCTTAATTCCCAGCAGCTGTGATCATGTGACCTCAGAGGCAAGAGGTACTTTGCAGACGTGATTAAGTTCAGGATCTTGAGATGGGAAGATTCTTCTGGACTATCTAGATGGACCCAGTATAATTATCTGGGTCCTTACAAGTGACGGGGTGGGGGGAGGCGGTGCAGGAGAGTCAGAGAGGTGTGGTTGGTTCGAGAAAGGCTCAGTCAGCCATCACTGGACTGAGGATGGAGGAAGTAGCTACTTGTCAAGGAATGCAGGTGGTCCATGGCAGCTGGAAAGGGCAGGGAAATGGATGTTGCCCTAAAGCTTCCAGAAGGCATGGAAGCCTGCTGATGCCTTGGTTTTAGACCCTTGAGCCCCATGTTGGTCTTCTGGCCTCCAGAAGTATAAGATAATGAGTTTGTGCTGTTTCAGGCTACTAAGTTTGCGGACCAAACAGCAGAAGTAGGAGAGTAATAGACCACTACGTAGGAGTTCGCACCTTTGACAAGGAAGATGGTGGCTGGCGTGCTCCGTAGCACTTACCAGTGTAAGGGACACCACGCTCACTCTCTCCTGCACCCTCTCTATCCCACTCCTGGCGGGTTTCCATCACCTGGCCCCACACCTGCCCCCACCTGTGCTGAGCTCTCAGCTGCAGCACTAGGGCTCCATCCAAGATCTCTCCCACTTCCCGTATCGAGAGCTCCCATTCTCTGAAGTTGGGCTCGCCCCTTCTCCTTGGCTCACTCGCTTCTGCTACCTCAGTGGTGGCTCTTCCTCGGTTTCCTCTGATTCCTTCTCATCTTCACAGTGTCTGACCCCTGGAGCACTCAGGATGCGGCCAGGCACCTTCCTCTCAAACTGCACACTCTCTCTTGGTAACCCATCCAGTCACACAGCATCTGCCCTGGTTTTCTGATACTGCATAACAAGTAACCACCAAGCCAGCAGCTTAAAGCAACACCATTCATTCTCTCACAGTTTCTGTGAGTCAGGAGTCCAGACACGGCTTCACTGGGTCCCCTGCTTGGGCTCTCATAGCTGCAATCAAAGCTGTGGCTGGAGTCTCATCTGGAGGCTCGTCTGGAAGAGAATCGTATCCAAGCTCACTCACGCAGTGCTCGGCAGGATTCTGTACCTCCTGGTTGTCAGACTGAGGCCAGCAACTCCCTGGTTTATGTCTCCAGCTCAGAGTGTGTCCTGACCCAGGTCTCTGCCTGAGATCTCTGTGCATGTGATTAGTAGGTATGTACCTGTCACGTGCCCAAGACAGAACTGCTAGTCTTCCTGCCAACCTGCTGCATCCACACTCTTCCTCCATCCAAACTCTTCCTCCATCCACACACTTCCTCCATCCATACTCTTCCTCCATCCTTCCTCCATCCACACTCTTCCTCCATCCATACTCTTCCTCCATCCACACTCTTCCTCCATCCATACTCTTCCATCCATCCTTCCTCCATCCACACTCTTCCTCCATCCATACTCTTCCTCCATCCACACACTTCCTCCACCCACACACTTCCTCCATCCACACTCTTCCTCCACCCACACACTTCCTCCATCCACACTCTTCCTCCACCCACACACTTCTTCCACCCACACACTTCCTCCATCCACACTCATCTTCCATCCATAGTCTTCCTCCACTCACACTCTTCCTTCACCCACCCACTGCCTCCATCCACACTCTTCCTCCATCCTTTCTCCATCCACACTCATCTTCCATCCATCTTTCCTCCATCCATACTTGTCCTCCACCTTCCTTCATCCTTCCAGTCAACCGGACCAAGACCCTTGGGGTTGTCTTGACTCACCCTTCTTTAGCACCCACATCCAGTGGGCAGAATTCGCACAGACTGCCTAGTCCGGAGTGGAACCACTTTCACCACCTCTGCTCTCGCACCTGGTCACAGCCACCACACCTCTTGTCAGATCACCGAGACGGCCAGTCCCCTGGTCCCCCGAAACCACCTTACCCTGCTGTGAAGTATTCTCAACCTGCAGCCAGAGTGATACTTTAAAAACATACCACATGATGCTAATTTTTAAGATGCACATTTTAAACATATTTTCGCAGCCTGGAAGTTGAGATGCATCATAATTTAATTGGCAGTGATTTTTCTCCCTTAGCAACACTTAAAATGATTGTGCATCTTATAACCTCCAGCACATCAGATTTGCTAAAAGACGCTGTCACACTGTGTCACTTCTGTGCTCCAAACTCCTAGTAGCTTCTCATTTCATGCAGTGCAAAGCCAGTGTCCTCACAGTGCCCTATGAGGCCCTACATGTTAGGACCTGGCTTTCCTCTGACCTCATTTCTCCCCCCGACTCATGTGCTCTGGCCACACTGGTGTCCCTGTGCTTCCCCAGCTGAGGGGAATGCTCTTGCCTGGCTCCGTCTGCAGTGACATGCTCCCATGTCACCCTCACATGAGGCCATCCTCACAATGAGACCTACCCTGACTCTGCTTTTTAAAATGGCAATGCCCCCCTCCCTCTGCACTACATCATTTGCCTGAGGTGCTGGCTTTAGAACCCCCACCCCCACCCCCTGCCTATAAGTCCACCCTGTTTGTGGGAGGACACTACAAAACCCTTAGCATGTACTGGGCATGCCCTGACTGCTGGCTCCTTTCCCCTTTCTCTCCTTAGTGAATAAACGTTTGAAACAGAGAGTAAACTTGTCCAAAGCCACAAAATTACCTGTAGCAATGACAAGGGTCAGCACTCTAGCCCACAGCGACGGCGTGTTGCTTCTGAACGTGAGCATTCGCAAGCCGGCATTTGACAGCATTGGAGAGGTTGGTGGGCACCAACCATGTAGACTGATGCCCTCAGTCCCCTCTGTTTGAGTCCTGACGCTGGTTTTACCTGCATTCCGAAGTCCGTGTATACTTTAGTGATGATGTTGACTTACCTTTTAGAGAATCAAGGCTGCATAGAATTTTCTACAAAGTTCTAGCTCACTAAGCCCTTTGACAGGCTATCGTAGGCTCCTTCAGACTGACTTGAACGCAAAGTTCTGGGTCACCCAGGGTGATTTTGCGAGACTAAATGTAAGTGCCATGAGTCCCAGCACCCAGCTTTGAAGCCAAGCTGCCATGCTCAGGTGACGGCCCCTGTGTTTCACCACCAGTGGCCTGCGCCGTCTGCAGGATCTCCTCTGGGAAGGACAGTGGAGGACACATGGGGGACTGTTCCTCCACGATCTCACTATACCATGGTCTCACTGAGCTAGTGCATGCCTGCCCTGGGAAACAAGGTGGTCAGGGAGGAACCTGTGGAGCTGGGGGGACCTGAGACTTGGAGATGCACACTGGGATCTGAGTCCCCATCCCACCCTTCTGTTGATTAGCTGTGTGGCCTTGGACCACACAGGGTCTTCACAGGTAAAGCCACACTAAGGATAAGCTAATGTCCAAGGTTACAAAACACACAAGTGCGATCCGCTGTGAGTGCAAGTCAGCACACAGAACAAGCACCAGGTTTTGACCATGACAAGCACCAAGAAACTCAGACAAAGGGACCATTAGAGGTGCTTGTAAAGGACGTATGTTTAAAACAATAAAAGAAACCTTAACAGATGGTTACACTAGCCCTGAAAACAGGACATAGTGAAAAAAGACAACAGATTAAAAAAAAAAAAACATAGACTTTGATGAATGAAAATTCTAATGTTGGAAGCAGAAATCCAACAGATGAGCTAGTTAGTGAAACGGCAGATTGAACAAGGCTGACAGGGCAGGGTGTGAACTTGAGAAGATGGATGTGAGAGTGGTCCAGAATGCAGGGCAGAGAGGGGACCTAGCACGGGGTGCTGAGGGACGTGGGCCACAGAATGACAGTGTCCTACAGGAGCTTTCTCACGGGACCCTAGAAAGAGAGGATGGAGAGAATGAAGGAAAGGAAATACTCAAAGTGACAGTGGATCAGAGACTTCCAGAATTGCAAGTCTCTTCAGAATAAAAGCTGTAGGATCCCTAAAAATATATCTGACCAATGTGTTTAAAAGCTTAATGGAGAAGTTTATAAAACGTCATTGGAAGCATAAAGTAAGACTAAGAAGAAATGCTGTGTTCTTGAATGGGAAAACTTGATCTTGGAAAGATGATCCTCTCCAAATTAATCTATAAATACAGTCCAACTACAACAAAATCCAAAAAGCTTGTTTTCCCAAACTTGACACACCGATGCTAAAATTCATATGAGAGGGAGAGCAACCAAGAATAGCTAAGACAGTTTTGTGTAAGAGAATATGGGAGACTTGCCTAGCTATGAAGTCTTGCTATGAGCAACAGCAATTAAAGCAGTGTGGTATTGATACGGAAATAAAGATAGAATAAAACAGAGAGCCTGGAATGACATTTGTCTGTAGACGGAAACTAAGACAAGGTGGCATGACAGAACAGTGATAAAAAGGCAAATTATCTAATAAATGGTGCTGAGACAATTAGCATCCATTTATGCAAGGGAAAAAATAGATCCTTTCTTCCAACCGCAGAAAATGAATGTTAAATGGTTTAAGATTTAAATGCAAATAAGAAACTTTAAAAATCTCTAGAAGGAACTGTAAGAGGAATCTTTAATGAAGTCAGGGGAGAAAAAGATCTTTTAAACAAGACACAAAAAGGGATGTTCCAACAAAGCAGGGAGGGGCAAAGCGATCATGAGTTGACCCCGGTTCCTCTGTGCTGGGTTTAGATGTGGATGGAGGAGCACACCCTGTCCACCATGCTGCAGATGCACCTGCAAGACGACCACCAGAGCATCATCCACCAAGTCTTGGGCCGACTCGGTGGCCTCAGTGAAGAGTGAGTACAGCTTTCTGCAGGGTGGGGTTCTATGTCCTGTGTGGTCTCCATGCTAGCCTCAGTATTCTCATCTGTAAAGTAGACACATTCACTGTCCTCTGCCATTTTTACAGTGTGGTTTTGAGACCAACCAAATTGTAAATGTGAACATAGAAGAGAGTGATAGGGTGCCATGGATAAAGGTGTGGACTCAGAATTTGGGGGGGCAAATGACTTACCATTTCTTTTTTTTTTTTTTTTATTTCTAGGAGAGAGAGAGAGAGACAGCGTGAGCAGGGGAGGGTCAGAGAGAGAGGGAGTCACAGACTGAAACAGGCTCCAGGCTCTGAGCCGGCAGTCAGCACAGAGCCCGACGCGGGGCTCGAACCCACGAACCGCGAGATCATGACCTAAGCGAAAGTCGGACACTTAACCGACTAAGCCACCCAGGCGCCCCAGGACTTACCATTTCTTACCCTCAATTTCCTCACCTATAAAATTGGCTAATCATGGGGCTAATCATGCCAGCTCAGAGCCTGGAGCCTATTTCAGAGTCTGTATCTCCCTCTCTCTCTGACCCTCCCCTGATCAAGCTGTCTCTCTCTCTCCTAGAAATAAATAAAACATAAAAAAAAAAAATTAGAACGTTTCTATCACTTAAAAAGACCCCTTTGTGCCCATTTTCCATCACTCTCATTCATAAATTTATATTCTTGTCTCTTTTTCTATTAATATAGTACCATATTTTCAACTTACTCTGAAATATTTCTTTTTCCTTGTTTTATATGAGAATAATTACTTTGATAAAACTATTTTTCTAGTTGCCAGCCTTTTCCAGAAGTAGGGAGATAGCTATCATATTGGATAATACAGGGGAAGGACATGACAACCACCAGGGAAATACTGTGAGCCTAAGATAATAGGGAGAAGTTGCAAGATTTGTCCAGCCAAAAAACTTACATCTTTTAAGTGTACTAATATTCGGTCCATTTATATTTAGTGTACATCTTAATGCTGATATATTTGGATTTTTAATCTATTGTCTTACTGTTTATTTTATGTTTTTTCTCCCTGCTCTATATTCCTTCTCTCTCTTTTCTTGCCCTTTCTTGGATTAGGTGTATTACTAGATGTATCATTAGGTGTATTATTATTATTTTAACCTATCTCTCTTTTGGCATGTTAGTTATGTATTCTTTTACTATGCCTTTAATGGTTAAACATTTTTAAATTTTTTCTGTGTCAAAATCTGATGTACATTAATGTATTCCTTCTTCCGGGCAGTGTGACACCTTAGAATACCTTAATTCCGTTTATTCCTCCCTCATAAATTATGCTTTTTTTAGTTGGTATGTTACTGCTCTATCTATTTTCAACCCCATGAGATATTATAGTTATTGTTTTATGCAGTCAGTGTATATTAGATTTGCTCACATATTTACCCTTTCAGTTGCTCTTGATTCATTCCTGTTCCTTTATTTCAGATCTACTAGTGATAAATTCCCTTGGGTTTTGTTTGTCTGAAAAGGTCTATCTCATCTTCTTTTTGAGGAATATATTCAGTGGGTATAGAATCTTGTTTGGTTGGTTGTTTTTAAATATTTTTAAAGATAATCTTTTGTCTTCTGATTTCAATTATTTCTGGCTGCTTTTAAGATTTTATTTTGTTCTTTGGTTTTCATCAATTTATTATGATATAATTAATATGCATGTGGGTTTTCTGGCCATTTCTTGTTTATTTGTGTAATGAATCTATAGTGCTTCTTGAATCTTCTCTGATTTGCTATCTTTCATCTGTTTTTGAAAATTCTCAGCCATTATATCTTTTAACATTCCTTTTGCCTGTGTTTTTCCTACTTTTCTGGGGCTCCAACTATACATTTTATTAGAACTTGTCACCTTATGTCACATACATCTTACATATTATCCTTTATTTTTCATTCTTTTGTTCTCTGTGGTTCAGTCTAGACACTTATTTTACAGTATCTTCCCATCCATACTCTCTTATCTCTTATCTGCTGTTAAATTCATCTACTGTTCTTAAGGTTGGTACTGAGAACCAACTTTCAGTTCTAGAATTTCCATTGAATTCTTTTCATAGTTTCAGTTGCCTCTCAAAACTCTTCATCTTATCCTTTAATTTATTAACAGATTCATGAGAATTATAGAAGTTTTGTCTGATTATCCCAACAGCCAGTATCTTTTGAGTATGTTTCTATTGTCTGTTTTTTCTATTTTTGGTCAGTTCTTATCATTTGCAAGTCTGATAATTTTTATTGAATGCTAGATACTATAGCTGAAAATTTAAGATTTTGATAATTTAAGATGATCTTTATAATTTAAGAGAAAATGTAAGCTTTTGAATGATGGATCTTCCTCCAGCGAGGGTTTATCTTACTTCTAGCAGGGATTTCACAAAGTGGCAGATTCGCTGCCCCATTTCTGAAGTTAGCTAACTCAAAATTAAGCCTCTGTGAGCGATGCTTCCTTAATCTTAGGACAAGAGCCCCCAGCTGGAAGCCTGGCATGTTCGCCTGATCTCTCCTCCTTGGCAGGCTGACTGCCTCCACTCCGTTCAGCTTTTCAGGCTCTCAGCAAATAGCAAATGCTGGGCTTCCCTGGTAGATCATCATCTTTCACTTGTCATTGAGATGGGAACTCGAAAGGAGCCCCCGATTTCAGTTTGGGGTGTGTTGGTTTTGAAAGTTATGTAAGAAACTCCAAGCGGCTGTGTTCGGAAGGAAGCTTCATAAAATGCATCAGAAACTTGGGGCAGGATGTGATAAAGTTGAAAAGATGAATAAAAGAACAAAGGGCTGAATATAGATGAGTACCCGTGCCTAGCAGAGGACAGCATGATGCTTTGTCGCCTTTCTGGGTGGCTCAGGGTATTAGAGTCATCCAGACACAGGACCAACCAGAGAAATCTCTGTAGACTGAGGTCCCAAGATCTGCAGTGGGCAAGCTGGAGACCCAGGAGTGACCATGGTGTATTTCCAGTCCTGAATCTGAAGGTTTGATACCCCGGAAGGGCTGGTATCTCAGTTCAAGTCCAAAGGCAGGGGGAAAAAACCCAAACACATGTTCCAGCCAATGCAGACTGGAAGGGTCACCTTTTCTTATCATCAGAACTCCCACTGATTGGACGAGGCCCACCCACATTAGGAAGGGTGGTCTGCTTTACTCAGCCCGTGGCCCCAAATGCTCATCTTATCCGGAAACACCCAGAATAACATTTGACTGGGTGTCCGGGCACCTTGTGAACATTTCAGCTGACAGAGTTGACGGTCACCCTGGGGGAAGCCAGCGGCACTGACTCCCGGCCCCCCGCCCGATGTCCTCAAAGGTCCACGTGCTGCATCCTGCAGGCGCACGACTTGCTCCTGCGCTCGGCCCTGCGGAGGCTGGCCCTGCGGGGCAGCGCCCTCACCGCCCTGACCCACATGAGACTCTCTGGGAAGAAGGGCCTCCTCCAGGAGCTGCGTGAGCAGCACGCCCTTGAGCAGGGCTCCTCCCCGTGTCTGGACGAGCACCAGTGGCAGCTGCTGAGAGCCTTGGTAAGATGGGCGCGCCGGCCCCTCCCCCTCCCCGTTCGGCCGTGTTTGCTGGAAAATCCTGCCACACCTGTCGTTGTGGGTGGGATGATGGCAGCCTCCTGCCATCGAGAATTGTGCCAAACATGCAGATCAGCAAACAGGTACTTGCAGGAAAGGATCTGGATGTTGCAGGCTTGGGATCGAAACCCAGAGAGGCTGGCTGTCTGCCTCACGGAGCCACTGAGCTCTCGGAGCAGCCAGTGTTTTTGTCCCTTGAGGGAGGGACAAGCTCCCAGGGACTAATGTCCTGCCCAGGAGCGCTCAGGGGGAAGCAGGCAGGGCTGGCCCTCCTCCTTCTCAGTCCCCTCCTCCTCCAGCTCCGACTCCCATAAGGAAGGGCGGTCCCTGGGCCCCGTAGGCCCTACCTTGGCTTCCACGACCTCCCAGACTGTTCTCAGACTCCGGTCTGGCTTAGAAACCTAGCTCTGCCGTGTGACTTCTACAAAGCTACGTCGTGTCTCTGAGCCTCTGTGTTCCCATCACTCCCAGAGTTCAGGGCTCACGGTGTTTGGGAAGAATGAGGAAGTTCTTGGATGTGTGGGAGGCCACAAGGGGCACTGGGCACACAGTTGGTGCTCAATAAATGCTTCGGGGATCCTTCAACAGATACCCCGGCTCATCCACCGTTGGGTTTGCAAGCCCAGAGGTCCCCACTTTCTGCCCCTTCTCAGTCCCTCCCCCAGCCCCCCTGGGGTCCTGGGCAGGACCAGCCCCACGGCGCTGGCCCCGGCCGCAGCTTCCGCGCAGGGCGGCAGCGTGGGCTCCTGCCTCTCCCGTCCCTTCCAGGAGGCGCGAGTCGTGGAGGAGGCCAGCAGGCTGGAGGACGAGGCGCAGCAGACGCGGCTGCAGCTCCAGCAGCAGCTCCTGGCCGAGGCCCAGGAGCTGCGGCGGTTCCTGCAGCAGCGCGCGGAGCGGGCCATCGGGCAGGCGCTGCTGGCCCACGCGCGGAATGCGGCCACCAAGAGCCGGGCCAAGGACAGGGACGACTTCAAGGTGCGAGCCAACCCCTGTCCCCGGGGACCCGAGAGGCCTGACGGACTGGGGGGGGTGGACCGGGGGGCCGGGCAGGCACGGGGAAGGATTCGGACAGAGCAGCGGCATGGGACGCTGGCCCTGCAGAGCTCGGCAGAAATCACTGGCTTCTCCGAGCCTCCGTCTCCTCCCCGAGCGGGGAGCGCCTCCCTCACAGAACAGTGAGGTTTCCCTCCGGTTAACATTATTCCGAGCACTCGCCTGGCCCTTCTGGCGGCTCTGAGAGGGACCTGGGCTCACCCGGAGCCGCCCAGCCGGTCAGAGGCGGACACCGGATCCAGAGGCAACCTCTCCCAGACCTGAGCCTCTCCTGCCTCCGGCCGCCCCGGTGGACACGAGGCTTTGCAGAGTGGACCCTGACCGCCGAGTGCGGCTCACATCAGCTTGCCTTGAGTGGGCAGTGGTGTCCTGCTTGAACTGACACCGGCCAATGAGCCGTGGGGTAAAGATGACAACAGCGAACTTGGAGCTGTCCCCACAACCTTGCCCAGAAAGGATCCTTTTCTCCCCTTTGTTCAGATGGGAAAACTGAGGTTGGTCATGGGCAAAGGACACGGTGGAAGCCTCCCAGATTTAGGCAGCGGCAGAGCTGCGACTGGACCCAGTCTTGCTCGCGCGGCCGGCACGCTCTCTGCCTCCCCGCGGCTGCCTCCCAGGCTCAGACCATGAGGAAAGGCGAGGCACCTCTGCGTGGGGCAGACGTCGGCAGAGAGAGTGTCCATGGCCCGAGGCTGGCATCGCCCTGCGCCAGGACACTTCCGGGCTTCTTCCACAGCCCCTTCATTCAGACAGAGTCACCGTACTTCCACGCACAGCAGAGAGAGGGTGGACACCCACATTGCCGAGACATGCCATCTCGCTGCAGATAGCTCACGTCTGCTGCACGCATCCGGCCGTCAGGTCCGTGCCTGGTTTGTGGTGTTGGCGGGGGGATCACCTCCTTTCCCTCAAGTCTACGACTCCGCCCTGAAACACGCTCGCGGCATGAAAATGGAAGGAAATGTGGGCATGGCGTCCCTTCCCAAAGGGAGCCTGAGTCAGGAGAGGGTAGGAGTGCTCCCGCCACACACCCCTGCGAGAAAGAACGGGTGTTCAGTTTCTGGAAGAATCTTCGTCTATTCAGGCTCCAGTAACAGGGCTTCTTGGACCCAAGCCCTGCGGCAGGTGCTGGGCTGGTGATCCAGGCAGGCCGCGTCTCTCTGAGGGGCCTGCGTGGGGTGGGACGCAGACGGCAGTGAACAGCGCCCCCTGTGGCAGGAAGACAGGAAGACAGAGGCCTGATGGTGCCGGTGGCTATGCTGACTTGGGAGGGAAGTGGAGAAGAGGAGCTTCCTGTCTCCCAGCTCCGTGTTCTAAAGGAAGGTGAAGGAGGGCCACAGCCATGGGTGGCAGTTCCTGCAGAGAGTTCGAGGCCAGATCCAGGGTCCTTGGAGGCATGGAGTCGGAGCCCCTCTGCGAGGATGCCGAAGTCAGCAGAGGAGGAGAGGGATGAGCAGGGCCGGGGGATTCTCAGATGGTGCTGTGAGAGTGACCAGCCCGGCTCTAGAAACGTAACATCACCAACCTCGCAGCAGTAACTGCTCAATAATACATGGGGATGATTTTTTTCTTGCCCAAAGCCTGGAACCACTTGATAAATGTTTGTCGAGATGGGGCCTCTGGAGTCTGGCTTTTCTGACCCTTGCCCAGCATCTTATGACGTGAAGGGTGGTGACTTTGCTGGCGCACAAGGGACACGTGCCTCATGATGAGGCATCTCAGCCTTTGCTCTCTGCTTTGGGTCCGAAGGGGTATCACTTATGAATGTCTGTAACTGTCGATAACAAATAGACATCCTAAAATGGCAAATAAATAGAAGCTGATCATCCCACACAACAAGAAATGTGGAGGTAGTGGTGGCTCCAGGATGGCACAGGGCCTGAGAGCAAGGACCAGGCTCTTTCTTCCTCATCCACCATTCCTGACGTTAGTTCACTGCCTCATAGTCTCAAAATAGCCACTGCCCTGCCAAACATCAGATCTGCATTCCTGGCGGGAAAAAAGAAGACAGCAAAATCTTTCATGCACACTAAACTTTGCCTTCGTGTTTGTAAAGGGAAGGTCACCAACAGATCTTCCCTAACGCTGGGTCTCGTTGGCCAGAAACAGTCATACAGCCAGCCCTAGGACACTCCTGACCTAGGGAATAAGATCGCAGAGACAGGGGTAAGCCACCCACCCGCTCTCTGCCCGCCACCCCGCTGGTCAGGGTTGGGAGTGGTGGAAGCCAAGAACCAGGACGCGGGGTGGGGGACTGCGTGTGACTCCCCTGCTGTGTCTTCCGTCTCCCGCCCCAGAGAGTGCTGATGGAGGCGGCCGTGGAGAGCGTCTACGTGACCAGCGCCGGCGTCGGCCGGCTCGTGCAGGCATACGACCAGCAGATCCGGAGGGTCATGCAGGATCACGAGGAGAGGAAGCTTCAGCACCTGACGACCCTGCAGGGTACGGTCCCCTCCTCAGGGAAGCCCCACACATGGCGGGGGCCACACGTGCCTTTGGTTTGGGACACAGCGGCTTTTCAAGTGTTATTAGGGATGATTTGATTGATTGATTGATTTCCTGCTTTGACCCCCTAAAACAGGCTTTTCAAAAGCCACTTAGGGGCACCTGGGTGACTCAGTCGGTTAAGCGTCCGACTTTGGCTCAGGTCAAGATCTTACAATTCATGAGTTCGAGCCCCATGTCAGGCTCTGTGCTGACAGCTCAGAGCCTGGAGCCTGCTTTAGATTCTCCGTCTGCCTCTCTCTCTACCCCTTCCCTGCTCACACACTGTCTCTCTCTCAAAAATAAACAAACATTAAAAAAAAATTTTTTTTTAAGTAGATGAATCAGGACAAGGATAGGACAGTGAGATGGGGTTCAGGTGAGGTCATGATCGGGGACATATGCCATCAGATCCCTACCTGGTGGTGACATGGTTTTGGCTCTGGGCTTCCTGGTGGCCAAAGAGATAGGAACTTGGTTAGTTACAGCTGTGCAGTGACAGCGAGTACAAACAGGCCAGTGGCCCACACGATGTTTCTGAGACCAGAGAACTTCCCCCATGCACCCTCATACGAGGCCACCCGGGTGATGGAATAGACAACGTCCCCGAGGTCAGCAATAACGTGTAGAATAGTAGACTCAAGCCAGTTTCTTCGGGGCCTGTGCTTGTAATGTCCCTCGCTGCGTCCCGGGCTTCAGAACAGGGTAGAACCCCACCTTCCCAGAAGGGTTTCGCCTGGATTGACTGTCCAGAGACCAACGATGGGCAGCAGGTCCTGGGAATATTACTCCTCTCGGGGGGCTCAGTCAATGCCGTTTCTTCCCCTGTCCTGGGGTCTCTGAATCCCAGATTCAAATATAAATCTGGGCACATGTCTGGAAATATGCCCAGTGGCTCCAGATACTTCGTCATTTATCAAAGTAAGGGTTGGTCTAGATCAGCAGGAAACAGACGAGATGGTCACTGCAGAGTATTCAGGAGCCGGGACGCTCTCCTCCCTCTCTCGGCCTCAGTTTCCCCATCTGTGAGCCTCGGGCTGGGATCTCCCTCCCCGCATCCTCTCAGCTCTGGCTTCCTGCTTCCCTGACACCCGGGCTCCGACGTGAGGACTTCTCAGTAAATACATCGAGATGGTGCCACTTACCCGACCACGTAACCTCCCTTCGCTTCACCCAATGCTCTTCTTCACTTAGGACTCGTAGAATGTCACGTCCCTGCAGATCAGCCAGGTTAGAGACCATCCAGCTTACACCTCTCTGTTCTAGAAGGCTCTGGTCCAGCAGGGCTGGTGGGGAGGTGGGCCATCTCACGGCCGGTCAGCGTAAGTTATAATCGGACCGCAGTCCCGTGCTCTTCGCACCCGGGACCGGACTCCCCACCCCACCCCCGCTGGACTAGCCCGCAGCACCGCCAGCCCAATGCCTTGTTCTTTCTGCTCCGCATTTTTATTTGTGGTGGCCTCTTTGTGCTAAATCTTTCTTATTCTCCACCCTTGCTTCTGGCACTTAACGAAAGCGGGGTCTGAGCACTTTGCAGGGAGAGCAGGGGTCAACTACCTCCAGGGACGCGGCGTCGGTGACAGAAGCCGCGATGTCTCACTGACGCGGATCCTTTCCCAGGGGCAGCGTGGGTGCTGAGTGAGCAGCACATGATTCGAGAGCAGGTGTCCTGCCCATCTTTGTGCCCGGCCCCCCCCAGACCTGGCTGGGAGGCGATCCCCAAACCTGCCCCCCTGATCTTGTGTGCTAAATGGTGCAGGCGAGAGAATGGAGAATTACAAGCTGCAGACGAAGCAGGCGCTCGGGGACCTTCCGCCGGGGAGCAAGATGGCGAACGGAGCTGGCGAAGCCCGCGAGGCTGTCCACCGGAGGTGAGCTCGCCCCTCATCCCGTGGGCCCTGCTCTCCTGCCACACGTCTGTGCCACACGCTCAGCGTCCGATGGTGCGTGCACGTGGCCGCCTTCCCAACCAGGGCGAGGCCCCTGCTGCTCCCCACACGGCCCCGGGTCGAGCAGTCTGGGTGGGGTGGGTCTCCTCACCCCCGTGCATGACGATTGGGGCAGACTGTTTACCCTAGACGTGACCCCAGGAAGCACCTCAAGGGAGCAGGGAGGTGAAGCCCCCAGCTGCTTCCCGCCAGCCACGTGGCACACGCTTCTGCAGATCTGAGGTCCCTGCGGCCGCTGCTGGTTTTGTGGGCCTCCCACGCCCCGCTCGACGGCTCGGCCGGCTGGGCTCTTGACGACAATCTGGGGAGAATCTTTCCAGGTTCGCGCACATTGTGGGCACAATGCAGCTCCCTGTAGAACTGAGGTCTGGTCCTCGTTCGTGGCCCCAAATCTCGAGGCTTGAAGTCCTCCGCCTTCCTCCTCCGCCTCACCTCGCTGACTCCATTTGGAGAAGCGTCCCTGCTTGTAAGCGTTGCAGGGATTGAGACCCACCTGGTCCAGGAGAAGGTCCAAACCCTGCAGTCGGTGACCCTAATGCAGCCTGCAGAGACCCGACTGCCGTGTGCTGAGCATCTTCACGGGCCCAAGGGCACCTGTGGGGGGCACTGCGCGGCCTACTGCAACGGAAAAGCAGCGAATAAACCCCGTGACACCAAGGGGTTTCCACGGCATCTGAGTAAGGCCTCACCCCGCTCGGGACCCTCTGGGAGATAGTCCGAACTTCAGCTTCCAATCATGTCAGCAAGTGGTGCAGAAGATAGGGGGTGTTGTGCCCTGGTTGAGGGTGTTAAGTCACCGGCACTTGCGGCCCCTGAGCTGGCCAGACACACCCCCGTGGCCAGAGAAAGCCCCAACACACACACACACAAACAGGTGTGCAGTGTAACAAGCCACTGGCCCGCATGAAAACCGTCCACCGAAGTGCGGACAGCCGCCCGGTGCGCCCTGGTAAGCGCCTCCTCTGTGCTGGGCCCCGAGCCAGCCACCGGGTCAGTGCCGTCACCCCAGAGCTCACAGCGCAGAGGGAGACGCAGACAGGGCAACGGTAATAAATCCGCCCAGGTGCTCCCCTGAGGGAGGGGAGGGTCGCCGAAGGAGGACGGTGACGGTCCCACGCGTAGGCCGAGGCGTCCGGCGGCTGGAGGCAGCAGACAGCCACGGCCCTGTGGGGTGGAGGCGTGGGCTCTGTGCTGGGCCTCAGAGTGGATTCCAGCCCCTCGTGGGGCAGCTGGCTTAGGAAACAAGCCATAGGGTCCCCCGGGTCAGACTGAGTCCCGCACGCGCCCTCCGTAAATCCTCCGGCGGCCACCAGCAGCGGTCAGCAAACGTCCTGCTGTCGGGTGCCAAGGCGCGACCTGGCCCTGACTCTCGGGTATCCGTCGAACTCCGGCCCGGCCGTTCTCAGACGTGGGAGTGTCATCTCGCTTGGGTCTCCTGCCAGATGTGCAGATCCCGTGCCCCCCGCCGGGACACTCAGACCCGGGGGCTTTGAGGGGGTACCCAGGAATCTGAATTGTTAAGCCGCTCCTCGCATCCCAGGATTCCGGTGGACGGACTCCGAGGGCTTCACTTGGACCTCAATGACCCAAGAGTGGGGGCCTCAGCTGCCCCCAGTCCACCCTCTGCCAGGTTTAAGAAGACAGAAGCAAATCCCCGTGGGGAGGCGGACGCACGACCGACTCTCCCTGTGACTCCGAGGCTCATACGTGGCCATTGGTGCCCTTCGCTCCCTGCCCATCCACCCCCAGTTTCTAGTGAAAGTCAGCCAGAGCTCCTGGGGACAGAACCGTGTAGTGAGAACGGATAGGTGATTTAAAAGAACATCCCAAGACTAAGCCTTTGAAGCGATTCTCAGCCCAATGGGAAACTCCACCTTGCCTCCCCGGGGAGCAGTGGAATTCCAGGAGAGCCCGCCTGAGGTGTGCCAGGTGGCCCGGTGGTGGCCTGGCCACAGGTGGGCTAGGTCCCTTCACGCCCCGAGCCTCAGGCTCCCATCTGTGAAGTGGGCTCACTGGTGCGTTACTGTCAGGACACACAGAGAGTGCAGCGCCCACAGGGGGCCGGCTGGCACCCAGTGCCCTGACGCTGTCACCGCCAGCAGAATTGCCACTGCTGTGCCGTCTGCACGGTGCACGGGGCACCTTGAAACTGTTCTACCGTCAGAACTCTTCCAGGTTGGAGGTTTTTAAATACCCATTTCCATAATCAAATAGGAGTCCAAAAGGAGGGAGTTTATGACCCGTCCAGGCGACTCGGATCCTACAGCCAGGGCATTTTCTCCTTCTGGAAGGTGCTGGACAATCAGCAGTGCTGAAGGGGCTCGTGCTTGGGAGCCAGGGCAGGGCTCGGCTGTCCCTCCGCAGGCGTAGAGCTGCGGCCTCTGGCCTCCTGCCTTGTTCTGCTGTGTGCACGCAGCCAGGGCGTTGCATAAACTCGGGCATCTCAGTCTCCCCCGGACCCTTTCATGGATCTCCGGGCCCTCCGCCCCCGCGTAGTGTTCTCCCTGCCTGGCAGTCCAGTCAGCCCGTCCGTGGTGGCAGACGGGCAGTCGGGACGCCAGCCGAGAGTGACCGGACTGCTGGATGGCCGGGTGCAGGGCCGGCTGCTCACGGCCAGAAGCTGCCTGGCCGCTGAACAGGGGCCCCAACACACCTGTCCACGTGCCAGTCCCAGGAGCCTGTGCGTGTGGCCCGTGCGGAGGAAGGATCTGTGCACACATCAGTAGGTGGAAGATCTTGAGATGGGATGTTTCTGGATTTTCCCAGCGGGCCCTAAATCCAAGGGCGAGCGGGCTGGAGAGAGATTTGGTCACACACAGAGAGAAGGCCATGGGAAGACGGAAGCAGAGATTGGAGCGGTGCAGACATGTGCTGGGGTTCCGCGGACAGGCACGGCGCGGGCTTGCTCCTCAGGAACCTTTCGTTGATTGAAGTCTTCTGGCTCCAGAGCCGCGAGAGAATAGACTCCTGTTGTCTTAAGGTCCCCACCCCCCTGCCTCAGCTTGTGGTCATTTGTTAAAGCGGTTCCAGGAAATCAATGCAGCCCCCTTGAGTGTGTCGGGGAGCCTGTACTGTAGAGCACTGAGCTCATCCGTGTCACTTATTTTCTCCACATCTACCCCCTACCCCAGCTCAAAGTGGATCTTCGTGAAGTCAGGGACCATGAGTCTCATTCGCACCTGTATCTTCAAACCACAGGACAGCACCTGGCAGGCCAGAGATGTTTCTAGGTATAAATGAAGGAGTGGATGGATGGATTCGGGATGGGGTTTTGTAGGATGAATAGGAGTTTGCCAGGCCACTACAAAGAAAAGGGGAAAGATATTACTAGCAGACAGAAGAGCATGAAGTACAAGCAAGGTGAAATTCTGTGCTTTCAAGTAAACTCCGGGAACAGCTCTTGACACTAAGGGTGGCTTCCCCGGATCTAGAAACTCACAGATGATTGGAAAGATAAAAGGCAGAGGGCAATTATGAAAACAAGGTGGATGGGATGGAATGTTCCTGTTTGCTGAGGGTCCGAGGAAGGTCAGCCAGGGCAGGAAGGGAGGGGGATTCAGAGTGGGGAGAGGAGCAAGGTGGGGCCGTCTCCAGGGCAGGGACCCCGCCGCTGTCCCAGCTCGGAGCTGTGCCACTCAGAGTAATGGGCCCCCGGCCTCGGGGTTTCCCGGCTGCTGCAGGCTAGGAGGTGAGAAAATGTTATCCATTTTCCGTAAGGATGGGTAGCTGGGGGGCCCTGGTCCCTTTTGGGGAATGTGCCCCCATCCCTGGGATGAGAGGGTTTTCATGCTCCGGGCCCCCAGGGATGTCCCCGCCCCCACTGAGCCGCGCCTGCCCTGATTACTGTACTCTTTATCCTGCTCATATCACAGAAGACCAAGCAGGACCGAACAAAAACCATGCATGCGGGATTCTGCAAAGCCGCTAGCGTGACTCGCATTTATGATGAGTCAGCCCCCTGGTGGGGGGGGAACTCCAGCTGTGGCCGCTGTCAGAGGCCGGGCAGCCACCATCCAGTCTGCCAGCCAAGGCCATTCCCTCTCTCTCAGCTCCGCGGGCCCGAGGATGGCTTCCGTCCCCCGATTGCCACGACTCAGCAGCCCCTGGGGCACGTCTGAGCTGGGTCTCTGATTAACCGGCCGCCGCCACCGCCGGCTGGGGCGGTTGCTGACAGCCTCTGTTCCTTCTGCCAGGATGGCGACACGGCAGAAGAAGTTTCTGGCCCAGTTCACCGTGCACCGGCGGGTCCGTCTGGACGCTTGGAAGCAGAAGGTGAGGACTGTGGATCATCTGGAAGTCCAGCTGGAAACCCAGCTACAGGTACGAGCATCGGAAAAGTGCCTTCACAGAGCGGGCTGCGGTTTCCACGGGCACGGGAATAGCAGGCCACCTCTGGTGGCCACAGACAAACAAAGAGACCTCGGCGCTGGCAGAGTCTCGCCAGCTGGTGGCTTGACCACGAGCCGTGGGGCGGGCAAGGCCGTGTTGATTCCCGAGCACCTGCCCTGCGCAGCTCGGAGCCAGGCCCTGGGCCCCGATCCACTCTCGGCCGTTGAGCTGGGGAAGTGAGCTCCTCCCTGCACGTGGCTCGCCACCCCGTGGGCCTCTCCGGGTCACAGAGGCAGTGCAGCCGCTGACCAAGGCCTGCACTTTCCCTGGGACACATGGGCAGCTCAGCCCTTGTGAAATAAAGTGGGTAGTTCATCTTGGGAAAGTCTCATAAAAACACGGTTATAAAAGCAAACTGAGCGAGTTTAAAAAAAGAACCGGATATTCCAGAATGGAAGCCCTTAATAGAACATGGCCCCTCCAGAGGATTCACCACCGGTGTGGCAGCCACGAGGCGAGAGTCACAGTGGTTAATGTGCGTGCACTGGGGGTCTGTCATCGACACGGAGCTAAGAGCGTCATGCATGCCGTCCCGCCTCACCCTCCCACCCTCCTGTGATGGGGGACAGGGTCACTGTTATATTCCAGGCGACAGTGGGGACACTAAAGCTCTGAGAGCCAAGGTCACTGGTGTCGCACAGCTAAAAGTCACGGAACCCAGGTCGGTGGTTAAACCTCAGTGTCGGCAGCTGAGAGCTCAGACCCTGGAGTCAGACAGAAGTGGGGGAGCCCCTGGCTCTGCTGCTCCCGCCCTGTGGCCCTCCCTGAGCCCACGCCTCAGTGTGCTCATCTGTAAAATGGGGGTCCCTGGCTGGCGTGAGTGAGGATAGACGGCTCCCTGGGAGGAGCTGGAAAGTGCCCGTTCCTGCCCTCACACATGCGTCGGCCCTGCCCCCCCATCTCTGGGCTCTGCTTGGAGAACTGTTGGCCACCAGGGACACAGGGCCATCGGCCACCCTGGAGACGACATCAGCTGCGCTGTGGCAGAGAGGCGGGACGGGCGGGGGGCAGGCCTTAGGTGACCCTCCATCCTTGCATCCAGGAGGCTGAGCAGAGCTTCGTCTCGGAGCTGGCAGCATTGGCCCGGGTGCCCCTCGCCGAAAGCAGACCGTTTTCCAGCAAGCGTGGTGCCTCAGGTAAGTCACTGGAAGGCGGCACAGAGCAGGGGGAGGCCCTCGGGGTCTGGGGATAAGGGCTCTAGACCCACGTCCCCCGCTAACCCTCTGTGTGGCCTCAGGCTCTGTGCTTACCTTCTCTGGGCTTCTGTGTCTTTGTAAACCCTTGCTCTCCACCATTCAGTACTTCCAGTTCTTAGGTCTGCAGCTCACCAGCCGGGTGTCTGTGTCCCCGCCTTACAGATGGGGGCGATCACCCCCAGCCCCCTGCCAGCGGCAACTAATGTGACCTCACGGGTGGCATAGCAGCTGGCGGCTTAGGGACAGGGAGTGTGTGAGAACACAGGGGCTCCTAAAACAGCGCTGCTCTGTCAGGGCCTCACTGCTTCGGAGGCTCAGGCCAGCAGGCTGTCGTAGAAACGCAGTGGGGGCCTGGCAGCCCCGTGTTCAAATCCCAGCTCTGTCGCTTACTGGCCGTGTGAGCTTGGGAGAGCACATCACCTCCCCCGGCCTCAGTTTCCCTATGAGTTAAACGGGTAGAACAGCAGAAAGCGCTGAGTGGCTACTTGGCCGCAGACAAACTGAGCAAATGCCCGGCTGGGTTGGGATGAGGTCAAGAGAAGCCGTGATGTGCTTGAAGTGGCAGAGCCCATGTCTGGGTTTATGTGTCTTCTGCAGAGAAGCCCATGCGGACAAGAAGGAAGAAGCCCCCACCCCGGGAGAAAGGGACCCTGGCGGGGCCCCCCGACGAGGACCCTGCCGCAGGCAGCCACCCCTCGGGATCATTCAGGTACGGGGGCGCCCAGCTTACCGCCAGTGGACGCCTACTGACCGCTGACAGACCGCGCAGGAAGACAGGCACCTTCCTCGGAGCTGTTAGCACAGGGTCCCAGAGTGATGGGCAATGGTGGGAACCGTCGGCATCCCTGTCTCCACTATGATTCGTATCCCATTTGGCCGGGTCGCTATGACCTGGCTCCCCGTCCCCCAGCACCCAGCCTGAACCTCCAGGCACCCCCCACCTCGCCAGGCCCCCACTGGCTGCAGATGCTTTGGGACCTAAACGGGGTCAGTGCATCCTGGGGTGCCCGGTCATCTGAGTCAGGAGTTTCCTTTACCCTGTGGCCCTCAGTGAGCCCCCCGTTCCCCCCCACACAGAGGGAAACGGGGGGCTGTGTGTGCCTCTGGACGTCCCTAGTGAAAGGAAAACTGTTTTCATCCAGCCTGTCGCACTGATCAGATCGGATGAGTTCTTGCATCGGCACAGATCTGGAGTCGGGTTCTGACCACTGCATTGCTTCCGTGTTTTAAGCAGCAAACGGCCGAATCAGCAAGAGAATGAAGCTGGCGATGGCCAGAACCCCAAGAAGCTGCTAAAGGAAAGAAGCAATTCGTAGTTTACAGTTTGAGTCGGGCCGACGTGGGAGACGCAGCTGGAATGCCACCTGCCTGCCCCACCCCACCCCGGCCTGGGGACAGGGTGGAGGCCACCAGGGACGGACAGACGATGGAGAAGGGCCCGAGAAGGCCTGCATGGGCATGGCGGACCCTACCGCCTGGCCCATGGGATTAGAAACGTGTGTTGGAAGCCTATCTGCAGTCCTCTCTCTCTCTTTGGCTTGGAGACGTGGCTCCCTTCCTCGGGGACCTCTTCCAGCCTGGCTCTCCGAACCCCACACCCACCCCACTGTGCCCTGATGCCACCCGAGCCTGCCTGCCCAGCGGGAGGCTGCCCCACTCTAGCCTCGAGGCCCCCTCTCCCCGGACCGTCCATGGAGTTCTGCTGGCAATGCGGGCTCTCTGGGCGTGGCTGGTGCTTCCTGGCCTGAAGCCTTTCCTCCATTCCTTTCTTAAAAAAGTTTTTATGTTTATTCACTTTGAGAGAGAGGGACAGCATGAGCGAGGGAGGTACAGAGAGAGGGAGACACAGAATCTGTAGCAGCTCCAGGCTCTGAGCTGTCAGCACAGAGCCCAAGGTGGGGCTCGAACTGACGAACTGTGAGATTATGACCTGAGCTGAAGTCAGACGCTTAACCGACTAAGCCCCCCAGGCGCCTCTTTTTCCCCATTTCTGTCACCCCTGTTCTCTCTGTCCCATGAGATGTGTCCCAGGCATCTGGCTGTGGGGCTCTCATCTGGACCCGTTCCTGTTTGCCTCAGCCAGCAGCTAACGCCAGGTCATCTGGGACGTTGTCTCAGGGCCCCAGGACCCTGACACAGATCACGGAATCCCTGACCTGCAGGCCTGCGTCACCCACCCTGGGGACCTGAGCCTCACCGGTACCTAATGACGCCTGCAGTGGCCCCACTCAGCCCTCGGACTGCCCCTGGGAGGGGACAGGCCATCTGCCAGATGGCAATTCTCCCTCAGGAGACATGTTCCCAGGGGCACCGCTGCTCCCACTGGGCAGGGATAGCATCCAGAAGCTTCCAGATCAGCCACACTTAAATCACTGCCAGGAGAGGCCTTTCTCACCAGGAACGGAAGTGACTCTTCTCATTGAGATCAGAGATTCTCAAACCCAGTGCTATGGACATTTGGGGTGAGATAATCCATTGCTTCGGGGTGGGGGCCCTCCTGTGCCTTGTGGGATGTTCAGCAGCATCCCAGGCCTCCATCCACCAGATGCCAGGAGCCCTTCCCGGTTGTGACAACCAGACACGTGTCCAGATGTGGCCAGATGTCCCCTGCGTCGAAGCGTGCCAGCCCCTGGCCAGGCCCAGAACATAGTGGACTCCAGGCTCCAGGAGATTTCTGGACCAACTGTGGCCTGGATTCTTATTTCTTGAAATCCAAATTAGATTCTGTTAGTCAGCAAAGAGTAGCTGAGACAGAAGAAGTAACAAGGGCAGCTCCATGGCTCGTTCAGGGTGCTTCCGGTCAGAGCATCTGGTCCTGACGGGTCAGCAGGCAGGATTTCCAGAGTTAACCAGCAGCCCCCTCTTGTGGCGAAATAAAGCATTTCATTATTCTGCAGAGTCTGGTAACAGGCTGTGTTTGTTTCCTTCCGGCCGTGTTTTGAGAACCTGGTTAATGTAGAAATCACTTTTGTCACACGGGTCCTGTGCACAGAGGCATTCCAGAGTTGGGAGTGTCTGGTTTGATGACTTGCATTTGGTAAATGCAGACGCCCGCCCCCAGCAGCACCAGGCTCTCTGAAAGATGGAAGGGCAATCTCAGCTTCCATAGATCAGACAATTATTCTGCTTCATGAGCGTAGCTCCCTCGGCCCACGGGACTGTGTCACATGCCAGTGCTTCTGGACCCTTCCTCAGTCCTGCTGCCTAGTGACTGTGCTTGGTGCAGTTAGGGGCGCATGATTCAGGAAAGACTGTGAACTCTTGCTGTTTTCATGCCATCTCTACCCGACTCTTCCAGCTCCTGGGGGGAGCAGGGAACGAAACGTGGGTGCTGGAATCCACAGGGCACTCGGTGTCTGGCACCGGCTCTGGGACGCCCGAGGCCGGGCTGCGCGAACACAGCACACACCCCGTGCAGGGGAGACCAAGGACACACCGTGACCCCCTCCTCCACTGGGTTCCCATCCCTGTGCGGGTTACGGGCTCTGGGTTGCTACGGAAATAAAAGGAGACGGAGCTGGTGGGGATGCGAGTGATGATTCAGTGAGAAGTTAGCAGATTCCTTTTCTGACTCACACCTACCCTCTGGTCCGAGCTCAGCTGCGAGGAGAAAGGCCACAGACCCTCTGAGGACCTCTCTGGCCAGCCTGGGGTCTGTCTGCTGACCTAGACGCTGCCGCAGGTAACTCCCAGCCACTGCGCCCCTTGCCTCCTGCCCTGCCCCAGCCTCCTGGTCCACACGTTACAAAACACACATCAGTATCCTTTGCTCTAAAGAGAAAAGGAAATCTCTAACACGGACCGCAGAACCCTGCGAGGTCTGGTCTCAGCCTCACATCCTGTCTCCTCTCATGGACTCATAGGTGCCCACCCTTGCCTGTCACTGGGCGTTTGTACAGGACTTTCCTGCTGCTGCCTGGACCAGTTCTCCCCCCTTCCCATCCCCTTGGCCTCCCGCGCATGTAACCATCATCCACGCCCCTTCAGTAGGACTTCCGTCTTCAAGAGCCTTCCCTGCACCCCTCAGACAAGACCGGACCCACCTTTTGGGCTCTTAGCACTGAATATTTTGCTGCCGGGATGAGGGGAATAAATAGCATCCCTTTCCCATCCACATTTGGAACCAGTTGAGATACAGGCAGAGCAGTCAGACAGAGGTCTGCACATCAGCTTCATAAGCCATGGAGCCGAGTTGGGCCATGTGGCCAGGAAGGGCTTGCTCACCCCTTCCTGGCCACGCACGTGGGGACACAAGCCTCCACTATGGGAACAGCCCTGAAACACGGCAAGGAGGGAGCCAGAGGGGGACCCAGATCTGGGCGGGAGACGAGCTTCATACAAAGCCAGTGAAACTACCAAGGTATGAGAGTGATTGTATGTTTCGAATGAGGGAGGGGGAGGTGAGAACAAGCGATATATTTTAAAAGCCTGATGAGTTCCACAGGATCACAAATCCGAAAATGAAGTAGTGTTTCAAGCCAACGGATTGCCTGATCCACCCACCTCTGCACTACCTTGTTCTGATATTTCTCCACTCAAAATACGACGCATCTGACAGCTGGGAGATTTTCCAAGGACCACCTTCTGGCTGTGTCCCTCCGTGCCACACGCTCCCCGTGCTGGGTGCCACAGGACCCGGTGCTCCGCGGCGTGACGCGGCACTGGCTGTGCTCCAGACAAAAATGTCCACGCTGAATCTAAGTCAAGCTGCCCTACCCCCATCCCAGAGATGCCCGTGGCCTCCCCAGTATCACCAGACACGCAGGGACATTGCAGCGAAAGGCAATAGTGTCAGTGGTTGCAGTTCAACACCTGGCTGCGTAACCTGCAAAGACACGTATGACTCTGTGCTTACATCGCTGAGCCCACCCCCCGGCCTGGGTGGGGGTTTGTGCACACATCATTCACTTCGTGGGAAACTGCATCCGGGGAGAAGTGTGTGTCCTGAGTTCGTTCACCTCCTTGGAGAGAGCAAAGGACACCACTCAGCATGCTCAGTTCCTTCTTCCCAGACTGAGCAAGCGGGTGCTTCTCCTTTGCTGGGGAAGAAGGTTCGAGAAAGGCCAAGGGAGCCCCACACCCCTCCCCCAGAGAGCAGACACCCCTCCCTCTTTGGAAACACGAGGAGCAGGAGACGAGCATCTGCTTTTCTTCCTGGCTCTGGGCACAGGGTGCAGCTCGAGGTTTGGGGTAATAATTTAATCCCTGACCTTCCCCCGGACAGAATGCCTTCGCGTTCCTCCTGAGGAGCATAGCATCTGGCCCCAAGTGGCAAAGCACGGACACTTGGTGGAAGGCAAAAGAAAGGAGGGGAGGGGGGAGGGGATTTCGGTTTGGTAAAAGTCCTCCTGGTTCAGAAATACTCCCTGTGCTCCTCTGCCTCGTAAACTGACGTTGCTGGAGAGAAACTCAGAGCCAAGGCCACTGCAAATCAAATGCGCATCATCAGGGCCGATGCTTGGTGCCAGAGTCATGACTACATGCGCTTTGGTCCCAAGACCAGCCCCCGAGTGTGCGGAGATCTGACACTCAGCCTTGGGGAGCAGCCTTCTCCAGTCCACGCACCATAACCAAAGTGGCCAAGCCAGCTCTGGGGCCAGAACATGGTAGATGGTGTGGAAGACACTGGAAAATGGTTGGGGCCTCATGTGCACAGGGGAAATGGGTATGAGGAGACCTTGGCCGTTCTGTCTTCACTTTTTATAGACCATGTGCAATACGGGTGCAAAAAACAGACCAGCCGATGTAGTGGGGCCGGGCCAGCCCTCACTGGGACACCAGAGCCCACTTACATTTTATGAGTTGCCAGCTTGCTAGCTTCACGTTGGTACTTTGAAACTGGCTACAGTGGAAATTAGCAAGCACGGCAGACTGGGGCTCCCAGCCCGGCCCAGCCCTGGGCTCCACATCCATTTTGCCGTGCACCTCGGGACCACTGGATCAGAAGACATGCACACTACGGTCATCTGATTTACAGGAAAGCCACCGCTGCAGCTTCATGAGAGAAAGGATAGTCTTTTCCATTAATGGTGCCGGGTCACTGGATATGACATGGAAAGAGTGAGTCTTGGATCCTCCTCTTCCGTATACACAAAGATTAGTGAAAGATGGACCATATACCTGAACGTGGAAGATAAAACAAAATTTCTGGAAGGAGACTTAGAAGACTTGGGACAGCAGACTAATCCTCTCTCCAGGATGTCCACGTCCTGACTCCCGGAGCCTGGGGCTAGGCTATGACGTGGCAAAGGGGAGTCATAGGTGCAAATGGAGAAGGGAATGGATAGCTTTCCAAGAAACACTGCTTACCTCTTCCTGCCTCCTCGGGACACGAAGGAGAAGCATATGCCTTACAAGGAATGTTTCAGCACAGCCTCCAAGACTTAAGGCTCATCTGTCTCACATCACCCAGGCCCATGACTGTGCCTCTGGGAAGTGCTGGGGAACGTCGCGTGGGACACTGGGTGCTGGGGGACTCAGACGGTTGTGCAGCTGGGTGGTAGCCCCTCCAGGGTCAGCCTTAGAGAGGGTGTTGTGGCTGTTTCTGCTTGCATTCCCAGGTGGGCTGGGGGAGGGGGTCGGTGCCGGGGAGGAAGTGCTTTCCAGAGAGCGGGGTGAGTAACTTGCTGCTGTCAACTTTACTCATTTGGACGTTTCTTCATTGCCCATTCATTAGTCTGAATGAGCCAAGGCCAAACATCAAAAGGCCCTGACCCTCCCTGTATTTAGCCTTGTTTCAAGAAAGTCCATGGCAGACTGTGAGCCAACACCATGTTGGACCTTAACCAAGATATCTTAACCCAGCAGGGGGCAGAGGGAGAATACACTGAAACCAGTAAGTAGATGTAGGACCATCAAAGCCATCCTGCCTTGAATGTCAGTAAGGCTCAGTAGTTAGGAGCAAGGAGCTTTGGCTTCTGAGCCAAACTGCATGGGTCCTGGGTTCAAATCCTAGCCCTGCCTCTTCCTTGCTATGATCTTGGACATGTCACTGAGCTCTTTAGGATTCATCTGTCAAAGGGGAATAGTAATAGAGCCTGCCTCACAGAGTACCTAACATGCAGCCAGTGCCACACAGATACTGCTAGCATCACCACCATCACCACTACCTTCATCATCACCACCACCACCATCATCACCACCATCACCATCATCACCATCATCACCATCACCACCACCTTCATCACCACCATCACCATCACCACCACCACCATCATCACCACCACCATCACCACCATCATCACCCTGAGCACCACCACCTTCATCATCATAATCACCATCACCACCACTCCCATCATCACCATCATCATCACCATCACCACTATCACCACCACCACCATCACCACCATCACCACCACCAGCACGATCATCACCACCGTCATCACCATCATCATCACTATTATCACCACCACCACCACCATTATCACTACGACTAAAGGCAAATTGGAACAAGCACTTTACCTGAGTTTTTACTTCTCAGAATGTGCATCTGCTCATGGGACCAGAGTGAAGAAACATGATGTTTAGGAGGTTGGAGCTCCCAGTCTGAGTCGGACCCATAACCGACAAGAATAGAATGTGCCAGGGATGGGCCAGGCAGGAGGGAATGGACGTGTGCTTTCAACCCATGTCACAGAAGCCACCGGCCACCTGCTTTCCCCGCCATGGCCTCAGGATCCGAGACCAACGCTCCACACCCCATGACTGGCTCCCTCACTTTCCTCCCCTGCTCCCCCAGTGTCTACCAAGAGTGAGTCCCGGGAAGCAACCCACACTCCAGTCCTCACGAGGAAGGACTGCCAAGCCCCTGCCCCAACCAGACAGTCCCCGTAAGTGAAAACACGCCAGTCGGGCCAGCAGGCTGTTTATTTTCTTTATTTTTTCACAAGCTTTGAATTCAGAAATAAGAGCCACAATAAGTCAGTTGTTAAGTAAAAATGGGGGTGATTGATTACAAAGGAAAACTTTGTACAAAACTTTTTAAAAATCTGGCTGCCCCGTCAACCACCTCAAAGGGACCAGGACCGGGGCAGCCGGGAGCAGCCGTCACCCCATGGTCGTCAGCCCTGATGGGGGTGGGAAGACCCCTTTCTGAGTGTGAACCTGGCTAGGCCTGAAGTCGGAGCTGGCTGGAAGGGACACACACAGACCGGAAAGACGTCATGGCGAGTCACAAGTGCCACGGAGACCAGGGCTTCTGACACAGGACGTGGATGATGTTTCTCTGAAAGCACTGGAAGGTTCCCCTGCCTCTCTAAGGATGCACAGAAGGTCTCAGTGGGGATGGGGTGGGGAGGGGAGGGGCAGGCTTCTTTCTAGTGCGGACTTGGGGTGGGGACGACGAGGAAGCATCTTCACGTTAGCAGTTTGGAAGTGCCCCTGGGGGCTTGAGGTCTTGGCATTGTGTCTACATTGGTCCTCGGCAATGTTCCGTCAGACGCACTCACAGACTTGCATACGTAATTTAGTAACATGCAGCAACTATCCTAAAACAGCTACAAGGGTGCAAAGGAACCACCCAGAGAATCATGGAGCCCGTGGAGTCAGAAGTGGAGGGGCCAGTACAAGACGATGCTAGAAGCTGGGTTCACTAAGGAGGGACATGGAGACCCATGCTCTACGGTGGAGTCAGCATGAACACACAACTGTGGGGCAAGGAGTTTCCAAGCAAACACACCACACTAGTACCACTTCTTCCTAAACAAAAGAGGAAAGAACACCATTCAATTTTCCCCCCATCAGTACCAAATAAAACTGCGAGTTTCCCACCCCCTGACAGGGAAAGGGATGGACAGTATTCCTAGAACGTTTCACTGGCTCATCCACTCGTCCGCCTTCAGCCGAGGCTGGTGATGTTGGAGCGGCCACCAGGGGGCGCCACGATGCGGTGGCCCGTGCGCCTGGGATTGTTGTCATCTATCTGGGCACCTGTAAGAGACAAGAGTCAACTGCTCCAGGCAGGTTCCACTGGCCGCTCCCCAGAGCTGGGATTCTGAGCCCTCGTGACATCCCTCCATCTCTTCACTCTTTGGGACTCAATCCAGGCTCACCTCTGGGAAGGCTCTGAACCTCCGGGATTCACTGCTCTCTCCTCTGTGCCCCCTCAGGCCCTGGGGTCACCCTTTTGCAGCCCTGACCACCTTGCACTATTTCTTTTTTTTTTTTTTTTAATGTTTTATTTATTTTTAGGAGAGAGAGAGATAGCGTGAGCAGGGGAGGGTCAGAGAGAGAGGGAGTCACAGGCTGAAACAGGCTCCAGGCTCTGAGCTGGCAGTCAGCACAGAGCCCGACGCGGGGCTCGAACCCACGAACTGCGAGATCATGACCTAAGCGAAAGTCGGACGCTTAACCGACTAAGCCACACAGGCGCCCCTACCTTGCACTATTTCTTGCCTGGCTTTGCGTTCTTGAGACGGGTGGGCAAGCACTTACTGAGTGCCTATTGTGTACAGGCACAGTCTTGGTGCTTTAACATATGTGCTTGCGTTTAGGGTATACGGAGATACTATGAAGGGGGTGTTTTGACCCCAACTTTACAGATGAGGAATTTGAGGCTCAGGTCATGCATCTTCCAGCCCCATCTGGTTTGTCTCTACGCCCCAGCTTCCACGGGAGTCACAACAGCACACAACAGTGCCTGGTGCTTCACATGTGTTTTGTGTATGATATGCACGAGAGTGCACGTGTGCATATATGTGTGTGCATGCATGCATTGGGAGTGCATGTGTGTGCATATACGTGTGTGTGTGTGTGTGTGTGCATTGGGAGTAAGTATATGTGCATGTGTGTGTGTGTGCACGTATATGTGTGAACTACTTAGAGCTGCATTTCTCCACCTCGCTGGCAATGGGCAGATCTGCATGGAGAAGGGGCATCTGTTTTTGTTTTAAATCTGCAAAGCCGACCACTCACTCCAAAGTTATGCATCCCCTTGCAGTTAAAGATTTAAAGTTCCAGCACGCAGCCCAGTGCCTGGTGCTCAATAACTATGTATTCAACGACTTACTAGTGATGGATGGACAATGCCAAAAGGAGGGAAGGCATGAGAGGGCCCTGGGGTCCAGTCAGGAGACAGGCTCCAGTACGAGTCACGTCTGGAATCCAGGCAACCGGGCATCAGACCCACCCTCCCTTGCCCTCACTTCCTTTTGTCCCAGATTCAGAAATCAGTTTCCCTCGTAATCATCTCCACCCTGCTGGTTACCCGTCAGCTACTTTGAAAACACCTGTTGGACAAAGGACACTCGTGCAGGAAATCATGCTGCATCTCTACAAAGTAACATCACACAGATTATTTAAAAGGCATCTGCGAAGTCATTCCTGGTGTCCAAAAGCAGCTACAGTGTTGGTAGCAATTGAAATCATCTGTCAACCTGCCGTGAGGCTGGCCAGGGCGGTGCTGTGGCTCTCGGAGATGATTGAGTGCCAACCTGGGACGCTGGGTGGCCGTGGGGCCCTTCCAGCAGACTTTTATTTCGTTGTTTTTCTAGTTCTGAAGGGGAGAGATTTTCCCTCGTATTTGGCAGCAGTTGTGAACTGCACCACTTGAGAAGAGAGGTCCAGTTTGCAAACTCCACGCAGCCCCACCCAGTGGCTTGTCCTGGTATTGCATCCGATCCCTGTTGACTGAGCATCAGCCGAGCTACTCCAGGTGTGTTTCCGCTCCATTTGTGGAAACAATACTAGTTATTTATAAAGGCTGGAATCACGCTCAGTGTGTGGGAAGCTCGTGCAAAGGCGCATGGAAAATGAGATGAGCTGGACCGGGGGCCCTGCCCCACAATTTACGTGTCCCGTAGTCACTGAGCATAATCGCTGAGACAGACATTCCTTGGATAGAAGTCAGGTTGCCACCCCCACAGTTTAAACTCATGTCCATCTCTCTCTCTGCCCCTTCAGCTCCCTTTTGCTAAGCACTTCAGCTTTTCTATGTAAATGTCCTTCACTCCTGTTAGACCACAGTCTGTAAACTACGGACCATCCATCAACAAGGCTTGGCTACTGCCTGTTTTCGGATTGTCCAGGAGCTAAGAATAGTTTACATTTTTTTTACACTGTTCAATGGTTGCATTTGAAACGGCTACTTAATAGAATATCCTACATTTTGCCACTTGACTCACAAAGCCTAGAATATTTACTATGTGGTCCTTTAAGAAAAAGTCTGCTGACCCTTGGAACAGACTGGGGGCTGCCCGGCTGTGTCTAATTCATCACCATCAAATACTCTGGGGGACAAAATTCCAATTCCGTGTTCCCAGCGTGTCCCCGTCTGCCCTCATGTGACGAGCTGATGAAACTGCAGCGTCTACTGGGCCTGAGGGACACGTTCAGCTTCATGGGTAAGGTGTGCTTAAGGACGAGCTCAGGGCCAGTTTCTGTGCAGACATCATAACCAAGGTCAGGTATCTCTGTGTAGCCCCTGCGGATGCCCTCTGCTTTCTGACCTCCCCCAGCCCGCTCTGGCACCCCAGGAGGAGAGCATGGGCTCCTTGCTTCCTCACCTAGCGCCTGAGGGAGCCCTTGCAGGGGGAGCATGGGCCCCTGGGAAGCGGGGAGCCTCTTACCTGATAAACTGAAGTTGGATTGGTGGAGGTTCCTGATGGGCGGGGGCTGGTGTTTGGAAGGCGAGGACTTGGCAGACGGGGCAGGGGTTGCATATTTGGGTGTGGCTGGCACCTCGTACACAGGACCGTCGTACATGCCCCTGGGAACACCTTGCAACCCAGAAACCTAAACAGAGGGAGGTGAGGGGCGTTGATGGGCAAGGTGCACCTGTGCCTTCCCGTTCAGGCAGGCAGGAGCCCTGCAGCGGGACAGTGACTGGAGGTCGCCTCGGGGCCACACACACACACACACACACGCACACACGGGTACAGGTGCACACACGGCCAATATACATGTACCCACTTACTCCACATACACACATGCACACAGACAATTCACACATGTGCATGCGTTCACCCATACGTAGAATCCAGCACACACATATAGAAGAACGTGCACATAGGTGCACACATGCTTGTGTGTGTGCACATACACACGCACACAGAGCTTCATGCAGGAGGACCCCAAGCCCATTTTCAAGAGGCAAACACTTTCCCTGACACGCCCCACCATCCCCTCCAGGGCCAGTGAATCATCTAGGGCCCTGCAAACAGTGAGCCCGAGTCAAGGACTGGGGGGCAGATAGTTTATTGGGGAGGTGATTCCAGAAAGGAGGAGGAGGAGAGGAAGGTGGGGTGACGGGGCTGCCTTGCAGGGCAGCCAGCTCGGGGAAACTGGGAAGTGAACATCTGCACTGACCCTCTGGGGGCCGAGGCACAGCCACAGTCTCCATCCCCCGGGCTGAGCATCGCCCTGGGGAGCCCTGCGTCCCTGCCTGCCGGCTCTGGCCGCCTTTCTGTTCTCTTCACAATACCTACTTCCTGCATCTCGGGGGCCTCCCCAGGCCCTTCAGTGACCCCCCCCCAGCTCAGCTCAGCCAGAGACATGGTCTGGGGCAGGTCCTGTCCCTCACCGGCTGTGGCTCCTGCCCTCTGCCCCCAGCATGCGCGGGGGTCCGGACTTGTGGCCACTGCAGATGACGGCTGGCATAGATACCAGGCACCCGCTCGTACAGACATGGCTGGCAAGCACAGGTCTCGGGTCCAGGCCGATTTAGAGGGAACGCAACTGGCCAAGGTGCGTCTGTGCCCCTCAGTGGGTGTCCCGCCGGGAGTTGACACAGGTCTCCTAACAGCCTGCTCTGGTCACTTGGCCACCTCGGCTTTTCAGGCCATTCTCAGACCTGACTTGCTTCCTGTCCCTGCCCACCTCTGGACACGCAAAGTCTATGTGATCTGGAATCTTGGACTCAGGGTGCTATGCCCTGTGGGACACGGAAAGACATCGAGCATCATCATGCACACCTGGGAGTCTGGGGGAGACAGGAAGTTTCTGGGCTTTTCCATTAAAACTGGTGGTGGTGGTGGTGCCGTTTATGAAGGACAAGAAGAGCGGGACCACCCACAGGTGGGCACACAAATGTGTGCACATACACATCCATGCACAACGCACACGCGTGTAGGCATATGCTCACACACAAAGGTGCATGCACAACCAGCCACACACATACACACACACGTTCATACAAGTATATCTACGTACAGACATGTACATCTATACACACATGCATGCACACACATATGCACACATACACATGAGCATGCACACTATACACATTCCTATAAGTATATTTATGAACACACATGTACATCTATGCACATATGTGCATACACACATATACACATTCATACAAGTATATCTATACACAATGCACATCTATGCAGACATGTGCACGCACACATGCGCATGCACACACATGTACACATCCATACAAGTATATCTATGCACACACACGTACATACACAGACATCTACTCACACACATGCATATACACACAAGCACGCATACTATACATATACACACATTCATACAAGTATATCTACACATAATGAACATCTATGCACACACATGCATGCACACATGCACGTGCATGCACACACATGTGCACATTCATAAAAGTATATCTGTGCACCCACACGTGCATACACATACATCTACCCACACGTGCATACACATATATACACACACGAGCATGTATACTATACATATATACACATTCATACAAGTATATCTATGCACACACATGCATACATACACATTTATGCATACATGCATGCACACACACATATACACATTCATACAAATATATTACACACACGTCCATGCACACACACATATACACATTCACACAAGTATATCTATGCACACACACGTGCATACACATACATCTACTCACACATGCATACACATATATACACACACGAGCATGTATACTATACATATATACCCATTCATACAAGTGTATCTATGCACACACACACATACATACACATTTATGCATACATGCATGCACACACACATATACACATTCATACAAATATATTACACACACATGTCCATGCGCACACACATATACACATTCACACAAGTATATCTATGCACGCACGCACGCACACACACACACACACACCCAGATACACACACATACACCCAAGCTAGCCTTTCCAGCAAACATCAGCCACCCAGCAGGTGGTCGTGGTGACAGGAGGCACCCGATTAGGGGACGATGGGCCACAGCGGCAGCTTAGCTAAAGCGGGAGCAGCTCCCTCCTCCGAGCTGGACCAGAGAGGGACGGAGCCTGCCCCACGCCCTTCGGGAGGGCCCCGGGCATCCCTGCTAAGACTCTTAAAGAAAGAGGGACGACGGGGCGCAGAATGCAAGGGCAGGGCAGCCAGACCAGAGGGAAGGCCTGAAGGGCGTCTGGAAGCAGTTCTGGCACCCCCTGAGTACGCTGGGGGCGGCCATTTTTACCAGGAGGGCAATGCCTGAGGGCCTCAGCTTTCCCAGCTGGGTGACGCTGGCCAGTCCAACGCCCGAGCACCAGGAGGGTCCTGACACCCCGAAACGCGGGATGTGTACCCCGAAGCAGCGCCCCTCCCCCCACCGCACATGCGCACTCGCTGTACAGTCTGCAAAGCCCTGGGCCCTCCCCTCGGCCCCGGGTCGCAGGCAGGGCAGGGGCAGGGCCCAGCTGGCACAAGAGGAAAAGGGAGGCGCCCCGCGGCCGTGACTCGCGAATGCGCCGGACCCCGGGCCCCAGACCCACCGACCTTGTTCCTGATCCTGACGCGCTGGTACAGATACTCGGGGAAGGGCTTCCGTGGGATGAAGCGGCCCATGCCCTTGTTGACGTTGATGTGGCCGTCCTCGAAGACGATCTTGCCCTGGCTGACGACCACCAGCGGGGAGCCGTGGCACTCCATGCCCTCGAAGATGTTGTACTCCAGGGCCTGCCCGGCGAGAAACACAGCGGTGCCCTACGGCCCTCTGCACGGGGCAGCACACCCCTCAGTCCTGGGGGGGCACTTCCCAGCGCCTGTCCCCTGAACCCCTCCGTGGGGCTGTGTGACGCTCCTCTCCGCCGGCCTGTGCCACCACAACCCACCCTCACCGCTGGGCATGCAGATCCCGGGCGGGGAGGGCGGGTGTAGACAACCCAACTGATGTCTGCAGCACCGAGAACGTGAAAGGTGGCCCCTGGTGTCAGGCAGTGTGGCGGCTCACACTAAACAGACATTTCCGTGTCTTTTAAAAATACCTCCTTTATGGGGCGCCTGGGTGGCTTAGTCGGTTAAGCGTCCGACTTTCGCTTAGGTCATGATCTCGCAGTTCATGGGTTCAGCCCCGCGTCGGGCTCTGTGCTGACTGCCAGCTCGGAGCCTGGAGCCTGTTTCAGAGTCTGTGACTCCCTCTCTCTCTGACCCCCCCTGCTCACGCTGTCTCTCTCTCTATCTCCTAGAAATAAAAAAAAAAAAACCTCCTTCAAAGAAAACTTCTTTAAGTTATATTTATTTATTTTGAGAGAGAAGGAAACAGAGCATGAGCAGGGGAGGGGCAGAGAGGAGGAGACAGAGAATCCCAAGCAGGCTCTGTGTTGTCAGCGCAGAGACTGACTCGGGGCTCGAACTCTCGAACCGTGAGATCGTGACCTGAGCGGAAATCAAGAGTCGGAGGCTTTAACCGACTGCACCGCCCAGGTGCCCCAACATCACTTGTATTTTTAATTTCTGTCTCTAATTTGAAAGACAAAATATATTCTTAAAAATACACACCGCTTCCATAACTCCTAAAGGGAATGTAACTACCTCTAGCCGACTGCTTTTTATAATTTAAAAAGTAGATCATATAGGGGCGCCTGGGTGGCTTAGTCGGTTAAGCGTCCGACTTTCGCTTAGGTCATGATCTCGCGGTTCGTGGGTTCGGGCCCCGGGCCCCGCGTCAGGCTCTGTGCTGACTGCCAGCTCAGAGCCTGGAGCCTGTTTCAGTCTGTGACTCCCTTTCTCTCTGATCCTCCCCTGCTCACGCTGTCTCTCTCTCTCTCTCCTAGAAATAAATAAAAAAAATAAAAAATTAAAATTAAAAAATTAAAAAAAATTAAAAAAATAAAATAAAAAGAAGGTCATATATATAAATGGTAAGAGAAAATCAAAAAGCACAAACGATATGTGATTTTTAAAAGTAGGTCTCTCTTCCACCTCAGACTGAGCCATCTGCCCCAAAGAGATTCTCCTCTGTCACAGATGTTTTCTGAGCATGAGTCACTGTTTCGACTTTGCAAGAGCGCTCGCTGTACAGCTGGTTTTCACCTGAAGTTTTCTCCTGAGCTCAGGGACTGTCCCCATCAGTGAAGGTACGTGGGTTAAACATGTGTTCAACACTCTTTCAACTGCTGCACCACACCCCTCACAGGAGTGTCTTATCCTTTATTTATCCAGTTCCCAGGGATGGACCACTGGGTTGTTTCCCTGCATTTCGCTAAAACCCAGCCTTCTGGGGGTCCACACGGGCTTGTGTGAACCTTCCTAGATGTGGACCCAAAGTATAAATGGATTTTAACTTTAACAGATCTGTCTTCCCAAATGGCAGTACCAGTCTACACTCCCAACAAAGTCTGACCCCTCCTGCATCCCATCAGCCGCCAGGGTCTGGGTCACTGCACGGTGAGCCATAGCGTCTTACCGTTGAGATCTGCATTTGGTTACCTGTGAGACTGGGTCTGTTATTAAAGATCTAGAAGTGGTTTGTATATTTCTTCTTCCATAACTGTGTTTTTGCACAGCGTTCTAGCCATTAGGCTCTGGGTATTTTTCTTGCTGGTTTCTAAGGACATCTTTTATTTATTTGTTTTGAGAGACAGAGAGAGAAAGCAGGGGAGGAGCAGAGAGAGGAGAGAGAATTCCAAGCAGGCTCTGTGCTTTCAGCAGGGACACAGGGCCCGACTCGGGGCGCGAACTCCTGAACCGTGAGATCACGAGCTGAACTGAAATGAAGATTCGGATGCGTAACCAGCTGAGCCACCCAGGAGCCTCTCTGAGGACACTTTTGATGTTAACGAATTTATCTGTTGTTCATCCTGAGTACCATCCCGCTGTCTGTCCTCTGCCCTGTGATCTCATGTAAGGTAATAATAATTCTTATTTTCATGCCATACTGAGGGGGTATTTGTTTAATTTGTACACAGTCGATGCTCAAACAGGCCAATCTTCCCCATTACACGTTCTGAGTTTTGTGTCATGGTTAGACAGATCTTCTCGCCGTCAAAACTAGCATTTTTTATTTAATTTTATTTATTTATTCTTCAAAACTATTACTCTTTAAAAAATTTTTTTTCAGTGTTTAGTTATTTTTGAGAGAGAGACAGACAGACAGATAGACAGAGTGTGAGTGAGGGAGGGGCAGAGAGGGAGGCGCAGAATGGGAAGCAGGCTCCAGGACCCGGGCTGTCAGTGCACAGCCTGACACGGGGCTTGAACTCACGAACCATGAGATCATGACCTGAGCCGAAGTCAGACACTTAGCTGGCTGAGCCACACAGGCGTCCCCAAAACTATCACTTTTTTAAGTTTTTATTTTTGAGAGAGAGAGTGTGTACACGAGAGTGCAGAGGGGCAGAGAGAGGGGGGGAAGAGAGGATCCAAAGCCGGCTCCATGCTGACAGCACAGAGCCCGATGTGGGCCTCAAACTCACAAACCATGAGGTCATGACCTGAGCTGAAGTTGGACACTTAACCGACTGAGCCACCCAGGTGCCCCAAACTATCATTTTTAAGAACATGCTGAGGCGCCTGGGTGGCTCAGTCGGTTAAACGTCCGACTTCGGCTCAGGTCATGATCTCGCAGTTGTGCGTTCGAGACCCGTGTCGGGCTCTGTGATGACAGTTCAGAACCTGGAGCCTACTCCGGATTCTGTGTCTCCCTCTCTCTCCGCCCCTCCCCTGCTCATGCTCTCTCCTTCCCTCTCAAAAATTAATAAAACTTAAAAAAATAAATAAATAAAACCATGCTTTATTATATATAGACCTTGATAACTTCCACTTCAACCTTCGATCCATTTGACAAGAATTCCAATCTGGCCCAGCACGGAGGGAGAATGCTTCCCCAAGATTAACCTAAAAAACAGTCACTTCCCACATGGGTGACCTCAGTCCCATGACTTATTATTATGAATCATGTCCCCTTAAAAAGATACACTTTAGTCCAGAACCTCAGTCAGGACTTCAGAACATGACCTTATTTGGAAATCGAGTCTTTGCAGATGGGATTCTAAAATGAAGTCGCACTGGAGGAGGCAGGCCCTGATCCAATGGCTGGTGTCCTTAAGGCAGATGGTAAGACACAGGGAGATGCCACAGATGCTAAGGACGAACCCACGACCCAGGGACGGCAAGGACAGCCAGTGACATCAGGAGCCAGGACAGAGGCAGAGCACAGGCTCTCCCTGAGACCTTCAGGGGAGCACGGCCCCACGGACACCTTGATTTAAGACCACGGCCTCCGGAATCATAAGAGAACACATTTCGGTTGTTCAAAGCCACTAATTTGTGATGCTTTGTTACAGCAGCCGCGGGAACTCATACACGTATCCTCTCTCCGTCCACTTCTGCCTTTATTAATCCCCGGCTACCTGAGAGGATCACTGAGTCACTAAGTGAGGTGTCATTAAGTGACACGGCACATGGAACTGCCAGGCACAGAGCCACCACAAGATGGTATCTGGCTGGATTGTGAGAGTCATCCGAAATGCCGCTCCTAAGCATTGAACCTGCGCGTCCACTGAACATGCACTGAAATAATGAGATGAGAGGTCTGCGCATGTCCAGCTCACTCTCCTTCCCACCTGCCGTGTCCCTGCTGGGCCCCCAGCATGAGGCCTTGAACGGCTGGTCCAGCCTTCTTCTTCCACTGGACCACGACCACCGTGCGGGCCTCGGGGCAGCCCCAGCCAGCGGGTGGCGCGGTGGCGCCGTCTCTCACCTGCAAGACCTTCTCAAATGTTCTCCTGATGTGACACCTTCCTGTCACCACGAGGAACACTGTCTGTCCACATTACCAGACCCCACCGTGTGCACACACATCACTGCCTTCATGGTGATTATAATGGGATTGCGTGCCCGCTAGGCAATAAGCGTGGAGAATGGGGTGCGCTTTTCTCCAGGGAGGCGACCCCGGGCTTGTCTCCCCCTTGGAAACTTGGGGGGTGAGGGAAGGCAGCATGTCACTAGGGAGCTCTGGTTATTGTAAGCATGATTGCCTGTCGGGGACGGTCATAGAGTCCCAGATAGTCATGGACTGGACAAGACCTCTATGGCCGCAATGCCATGACCCCTGTGGCCAAGCAGGGCCCCAGGGTCCAAGCTCATGAACTGCTACAAATGGTTCCTCTCACCTTCTTATGAGACTTCCTGATGCTGGGGTCCTGTCCTCATGCAGGTGGCCTGGCCTCCACCAGCAGGTAACCCCGGAGGATGGGAATCTGCCTCTGTGTGGCAGTGGGGACCCTGTCACAGGACGATGCAGCATGCACACACCCTTGCTTCTGACCCATGTCCTGTAACAACGTTAGTGGGCTGGGGGCCAGGCTGTGGCCTCCTGTGTCTCTTGAGTGTGGACTTTAATCTAGACCCAAGATCACTGCTGGCCTCACAGTGGAATTACAGAAGCAGTGAGGGAGGGGAAGATGTCTTGTGTCTCTCTGCATCTCTGCATCTTAGGTTTGCTGGTTGAGTAAAGAGGTCAAGTGCATGTAAGGCACTAAGCGCAGAGATAATCCTCAGCCATAGGCTTGGAGCCTGGGGCCTGGGAGAGCATGCACTCGGGGGGAGGAGGGGTGCACACCGCAGGCTTTAGGTCCAAACCTTTCCTCTGCGGACTGTTAGCAGTGACCGCAAAATGAAGCGGGACATTTCTGAGCTAGGAGATCAAACCTCTTCTAGCTTGATAATGAAATAGAAGAATCTTGGATCTAATACATCTCCTCTGAGCCTGAGAATGCAGGGATCTAGGGCAGGGGCCACCGAAAGAGAGAGTAGGAGACAGAATCAGAGCGAGGCAGAGAAAACATATCTAACAGAACAATAGCCGCTTACTGGAGCCTGCTCAAACTCAGTCTCTGCAACTGGAAGAGAAATGTGAATGACGGAGTCACGTCGATAATCATGTAACATCCTAGTTGGAAACTTCATAAATCATTTTTATCCAGAGACTTCTAAAGTGCTTGCAAAGGAATAATCACTTACCCAAACCAGGAGTGTCTCAGATAAGCCAGAACTTACCGACTTGTGACTCTTGGCTGTTATGGTCTTCACCTTGTCGGGGTCCCAGATGACCACATCGGCGTCCGAGCCCACGGCAATCCGCCCTTTTCTGGGGTACAGGTTAAAGATCTTGGCTGCGTTGGTGCTGGTGATTGCAACAAACTGGTTCTCATCCATTTTGCCAGTAGCCTATAGGCAAGATCCATTAATGAGAAGAACGCCCCGTAACAGCGGCAGGGGAAGGGCAGACGGGCAAAAATATGGACCCACCGATAGGAGTCCACAACAGAAGTCTGGAATTTACTCCTCCCCTGCTGAAAATAGGCCATCCTGAAAGAGCACAAGGGCGTGGCCCAATTGGAGCGGAAATGTAACTGACCTCCCAGAGGTACGTTGGCATTTGCTCAACAGCCACTGTGCCATCCTATCGGTCTCGTTGGGTCCAAGTTTAATAGAAATTAAAATGTTTGGTTCCAAGTCAGGGAACAGGGGCTGACTTGTGCAACAAGCATCTGTCAACCCCAGACACACACACATGCTTTACAGGAACTGAGATGTGGTCAAAACAAAACTAAAGAAAACATTTTGCGTCCTTGCCCTGAAGCAAGGAAGGGAGCTTTAAGGGCCAACAGTGCACAATGCCCCAGCTTTTGATGGACCAGGTAGGGTACTTCTAGAATGTTCCTGGGGAGAGGAACCTCCCCGGGTGGTTCCTTACCACCGCCTTGTCCCAGACGACGGTCATCCGCTCCTCTATCCCGTTGACACCCTCAGGGATCAGAGTGAAGTTATCCTTGCCCACTGCCTTCTGCGGAGTGCTGTAGGGACAGTGGCCACTGCCTGTGACCTGCAGGTCTCCACTGCAAGGACAAAAAACAAGGTGGGGTCACACTTGAGTTCAGGTTGAACTTCAGGCACCCAATGTAGTCTGTGAAACGAAAACCCCCAGAGGTTCTAGGGAGAGGGTTTGGGGCACATCACGGGCATTAGTGGGTGACCCTGGGAGGTCCTTTGGGGGCCTTGTGTCTTGTTGGGAGAAGGTTCGGTCAGTGCGGGCTCCAGGCTCTGTGCGTAGGGCTCCCCAGGCGGGCTTCCCCTCCTCACCCGGAAGAGTGGGCATCCGCCCAAAAGACGTGCCAGGTGAGGTTCAGCAGGGAGTGAGGCCACACCAGGCTCAGCTGGGGGGACGTTGTGGGACTTGTATTTCACGCTGAGAGAAGAGGACCCTGGGGGTCTCTGGGTAGAGGAGTGGTTTGGTCTGGTCTGGGTTTTAAACTCAGGGTGCTGGTTGGAAACAGACTGTGATGTGTTGGGGGCGTGGAAGGGGCAGCATGGAAACAGGGGCCTGTTGGAGGTGAACCAGGATGGCCACAGCCATGGGGTGAGAAGTGGGTAGATCCCGGGGCCTCTGGCCTGGGCCCTGCCACCTTCAGAGATGGGGAAGGCTGTGGGAGCGATAGCTGTGTGGGGGAAGATGGGGAGTCCGTTTGGACTTGGAGCTGCCCGCCAGACCTCAGGCTGCAGATGATGAGCAAGCCCGTGGATATGCAAGTCAAGGGTTTCTGCATCATTTGGGAGAAAGGGACTTCCATGAATGGCACATACCCTCACCGCCTTGGGGCTCCTCCTGACCACAAGCCCTGACTTATCCCCTATCCAGCAAACTCCTACTCCCCCTCTAGCTCCAGACCTGACGTGGCCTTGCCCATGAAGCCTTCTGCGAGTCTCCTGGTTCTGAGCGCGCATCTCTGCTCCCTGAGCTGCCTGCACCCCTCACCACTTAGCCTTCCCTATGGCCTCAGTGTTCTTCCGTCATGCTGGCCAATAGCAGGGAAGAAACCAAAGTGGCTGTGCTCCTGTGTGCACGTGGCCAGGAGGTGCTTTGCAAGTAACAGGAGCCACCTAGTGAACCCTAAATCCCAGGCCAATTTCCTGCACCATCTCATACCCAGCTCTGCAGTAGGTTCTATGTGCTCCCCCACGTTGCTGATGAGAACACCAAGGCAGAAAGCCGTTCCAGGGCATGCAAGTGACAAGCCCAAGGTGAATCCTGGACGCTCATTCCTAATCCTGGGTGCTTCCTGATAGACCTCAGTATACCCAAAATACCCCCAGCCCACCTCCCCCCAGGGTCTCACCAGGCCAGCAGGGAGGTCAAGTAGTCAGGTGTGGTGGGGTCCGGGCTCAGGGGAGGGGAGGTCACGAATGCCGCTGCCTTGGCCCAGTTCTTGCTCCAGTAATGGGTGCCGTCAGTCCCCAGGCTGGCAGCGATGGGCTCGCCAAACACGAGGGGGCCTTCGGGGACAAACACGAACACACGTGGTTAAGGACAGATGGTCTTGTGCGGGGTGCTGGGTAACAGAAGTGGAGGGTCTCAGAGACCGGAAAACAAGGCTCCGAGGGGCAATGCATTGTCTTTCCTTCTTCGTGGCTTCACCATCCAGCCCAGTGACGCCCGGCCGCCCAGGCACTCACTCAAGCACCAGCTTCACCACCCAGCAAACTCCTGGACTGGTCGTGCTTTTAGGATTTGGATATGACCATTATCCCCTTTGACAGATTCGTCATTCGAAGCACAGGGATGGGATTTGCTGTCCCAGTGTGGATGCTGCCAGCATCAGATTTTCAAGTGGAGTCAAGTTCAAGTGTTTTTATATGGGAGGTGATTCCAGGCAGCACTGGCTAGGGATTGAGGAGTGACATAAGGCAAAGAAAGACACCAGGAACAGGTAAGCTGTCACTGAGTCACGGCCTTGAGCACCTGCAGCTCAGTGCCACCGAGGCCTCTGGGAACCCCAATTAAAATTGTATTTAGGGGCGCCTGGGTGGCTCAGTCGGTTAAGCGTCTGACTTCGGCTCAGGTCATGATCGCACGGGTTCGAGCCCCGCGTCGGGCTCTGTGCTGACAGTTCAGAGCCTGGAGCCTGTTTCGGATTCTGAGTCTCCCTCTCTCTCTGACCCTTCCCTGCTCATGCTATCTCTCTTTCTCTCAGAAATAAATAAAACATTAAAAAAATTTTTTTTAATTCTTTGTAAAAAAAATTTTTAAAATAAAATTGTATTTAATTTTACTTAATTTAAATTGCCACAGCCACGCATGACTGGCGTGACAGCACAGAAAAAATAACACAGAACGTATCATTAATATTTTTGTAGAATTACATGTTGAAATACTATGCTGGTTCTATCAGGTTAAAATACAGTATTGAAGATCTTTCTTAAATACAGGTAGGAGTACTTCCCACGTAGGGCTCCTATGAGAAGTAAGGTACATAATGTATACAGCAGATGCTCCATTATGGTTGTCGTGTTGTTGATTTCTGCCTGGCCTTCCTCACTGACCCACGACTCCCCAGCTGGCCTCACACGAGGCAGTGGGAACAGGTGGACCCCGTCCAGGTGGCGAATGTCTTTGGCGAATGTCCACCAGGACTAAAGGGTCCCAGCTACTGTCTTGGTGTAATAGGCACTCGCCCTCCTCTGTCCATCTGTCCGTCATTCTCTCCCTGAGTTTGGGAAGGAAAATTCTCTGGGCATCCCTCTTCCTTCTTGGTCTGGTGACTGCTGGACACTGTGGACCTCACTCTCAAGAAGGCCTGGGGACTGTACTGGGGCCCTTGCTCTGAGTCTCCTGTGGTTGGAACACACCCACTGCGGCCTTCACCCAATGTTCCTCAGTGAGGCAGGCAGCCTAGTTCTGGGGCCGCACTTGGGAGGTGAAGACACCAAAGCAGGAAGTGAATGGCCAACATGAAGCTGAGAACAGCATCGACCAACACCTACGGAGCCCTGGGGACCCACCAAGGGCTTCACATCTATGAGCCCCCGGGGCCCATTGAGAGACAAGGCAGCAAACGTTCAGAGCAGTTATGGTGCACATACATCTGTCTTTGAGCTGGGTGGCTGGCTTCCCGGACCACACTCCCCTGATGTCCGGCACGGACCCCTGGCTCTGGAAAACCATCTTCTTCCTTCCCAACCCACAGCCGAGACTCTGTGGGCCCCGCGATGGACCCTGGATGCAGACACTGACCATGGGGCCCTAGACAGCGGACTCATGATAAAGGGCCCAGAGGGGACCAGAAAGCGGGCGGGCAGGATCCCAGAGAGGACACAGCCCGCCCCCATCACGACTTGATGTGACACCCAGGACAGAGCTGGAACAGCGCAGAGCTGATTACCTGATCCCACAAGATGGGATAATTACCTCCATGAGGCTTAGACTGCTGGCAGGGTGTCTCTGAGCAGTGGCCCCATCAGTGTACTTGACCCCACTGGACAACCCCCTTCCTTATGGCCCAGCTGCCCTGCAGGCGGCCCAAGCAGTGGGCTGTGTACCTTTCTTCCTGGCCAGAGTGATGATGTCCGCCGCACTCTTGCTCATCACCTTCGTGATGTACACCGGGCAATTGATCCGGCCAGCGATGGTGATGGCCCGAAACACAGCCTCGGCCTCTAGCTGGGGACACGGCAATACACGGGTCACAGGAGGGAGGAACAGAGGCAGTTACGACCCCCCCAAGTCCCCAGGGCTTTCCCCAAATCAGAGCCCTTCGGCTTTCCTCAATTAAGTGCAGCCAGAGGCAAATCTACCGCATCAAAGGAGAAAAATACTAGATTTCTAAAAAGAAAGGAAAAAAAACAAGTCAAAATGTATTTGGTTAGAGGGCTGGAAGACAGGATTATGCCATGATGCTTGCTTGGAAGTACGCTGCATGTTCTGTTAGAAGGGAACAAACCAGGCAGAATAAAGCATCAAAAGGCCCACAAAATGATCCATTACTTATAAAATATCTGACGTAAGTGAATGTATTTGTCAGACATGCATTCTCCATGCATTCAGCAACCATGTGAAAGTGCCTGCTCTTTGACTTGATCTCTGCCCCCTCTAGACCAGTGTTTCTTGAATGAAAAGACCAGATATGTTTTGCTTCTAATTCGCAGTCTGCTGATGCCCCAAATGTGGTCCCACTGTTTGTGATTGGCACTGAGTCTACACGTACCCAAGAGGGTCTCCACCCTGCTTTCCTGGATGGACCCACTGGTCACATGCCTGGATGTGGGGCAAAGTCCGCGTGCTATAAATGTTTATAACCATGGTCTCCCTGACCTCATGAGGGACCAGGAACACAGCTCGTGGGCCATGGAGCTCAGGTGCAGAGCACTGAGCTAGATCAAGAGCCCCTCGGAGTAAAAGTCTGTCTACTCTTGTATTGTGTCCCCAGTATTCAGCACAAGGCCAGGCCCACAGCGCAGGCATGCATACATACACACACACACTGCCTGCCATGGAAATTCATCCATGCTGGAGTCTTAGAACACAGTGGGCAATGTCCAGTGGCTCGATTTTCTATCACCAAACACACAAATTCCTCGGTGAGGATAACCTGGACACAGTTAGGACACTGAAGTGTTCATGGGGACTTGGTGTGATGCCCGTGGGCCCAGGGACAAGCAGAGCCTTTCGCTGGCTCCTATGATTGATTCCCAGTTGGCTCTGGCTGGGCTCTTCCAGTTGGAACAGCATCTGGGGGAGCCCTCAGCAATGTCAGAGTCACACCCAAGGGGAGGCCCCGTTACCTCTTCGGGTCTGCTCAGAGCGTGGCCCTCAGGACCTGTGATGCCCATCTCCAAGATCCGCTTTTGTTCCTGCAAGAGAAGAGCAAGGAGTCAGAGGTTGTAGAAGGTCAGTGAGGAGAGGCCGGTTCTCCAGCCCCCAGTCAGGGAGATGGGCGGCGGAGGCCCGGGAGGGTGAGTGGTTTGCAGGGGTCAAACTTGGGCTGCAGGGTGACCCAGCTTCTCTGCTCCCTCCGCTACACCTGCCTCCTTCCGCCTTTGCAACCCAAGACATCTACATCTTCACCTGCTCTCTAGTCAGTGCCCCGACACCAGTGAGGGGGCTGGTAAGAAATGAGCCCCGAAGACCACCCACCACCTTTCCAATCCCGAGTCTCTACTGCAGGTCTCTCCTTGGGGAAGAAAGGTGGTTGGGTATTCGTGAACTTGGAAGCCAAAAAGCCCTAAACTGTGAGTCCAGCCACAGAATTGGGCATCTCTGTGACTTGGGGCAAGTTGATCAGACTCCCTGGCCTCAATCTTCTCTTCTTTACGCTGGGAACAGCACTGCTTACACCTTACAGTTCCCACAATGAGTCAGCGAGGGAGCATCTGTAAGATGCCCGCACGGAACCTGGCGTGTGGCAGAACTCGGTAATTGGCAGCAGGTTCTCATTACCGGCTTCCTCTTCCTGGTGCCTGTCATTCTAGTGAAAAACCTCTACCTCAAGCTTGTCATATAGCCCTGAAATGGTTCCCTGAGCTAATGCCCTAGATCCCAACCCATTTGCTTCAAGGTTTCCTTGTTGCAGGAATACTATAATTTCAAAAAAATCATTTTTTTAATGTTGCCCAGATGTCAGCCATGTTGCTGTTAATTTTCACTTCTGCGTTTCTATATCATTCCCGAGCATATTCCTACCATGAACCCCTGAGCCCTATCAGCCATGAAAAAAACCATAATTCAACTGCGTCTCTGGTTAGGAAGGCTGAGCTTACTATAGGATTGTAAGCAGGAAACAAGGTCAAGGTCTAAGAGTTAGGGTGGATTTGAGTAGACCGTGGAATAATTTCAACTCTTAAAGATGGTTTTTAGAAAGCATTTCTGTGCATAGTCTACAAAATGACTTTATGATATGGAGAGATCCCCGGGCAAGATTGTTTAATCATCCATTACTATTTCTGTTGGAAAGAAGGCAGGAAGGGAAGAGGGGAAGAGGGAGGAATAACCCAAGACACTATGACGGAAGAAAGCACAGATCACAGAAAACTGGAACAAGTTTTCGAGGTAGAGATCGTGGGCGGAGTGCGGGCGGTATTTCTGCTCCCCTCTGAAGCCCCATCAAAGTGACAGAAAAGGTACATAAAAGCCACGAGAATGCAGAGAACACAATAAAAACAAAATTGTGGAAGCTGGAAAGGAGACAAGAAAAGATAGCAGACTGGAGCTGAGAAAGCTAAATCTTACGGGGGCAGTGAGGAAAGCCAAGTTGGGGGGCCCCGGCTGGACATCTCACACCCTGCTGGTGGGCATGTGGGTTTGTTCATTCTGGAAAACGGTTTAGCAGCAACAACCAGAGCTGTATATACATGTACCCACCAGCCAGCAATTTCACTCCTGGGTATAGACTAACAAATGCAAACAAAGGTGTTTTTTTGTTTGTTTGTTTGTTTTTAATTTTTTTTTTTATATTTATTTCTAGGGGAGAGAGAGAGAGACAGCATGAGCAGGGGAGGGTCAGAGAGAGAGGGAGTCACAGACTCTCAAACAGGCTCCAGGCTCTGAGCTGGCAGTCAGCACAGAGCCCGACGCGGGGCTCGAACCCACGAACCGCGAGATCATGACCTAAGCGAAAGTCGGACCCTTAACGGACTAAGCCACCCAGGTGCCCCAACAAAGGTTTTTTTAAAAAGTGTTTTTCTAATGTTTTTATTTCTTTTTGAGAGAGAGAGAGAGAGAGAGAGAGTGCAAACACAAGCATGGCAGGAGGAGAAAGACAGGGAGAGAGGGAGAGAATCCCAAGCAGGCTCCACGCCATCAACACAGAGCCCCACACAGGGCTTGAACCCACAGACTGTGAGATCATGACCTGAGCTGAAATCAAAAGTCAGACGCTCAACTGACTGAGCCACCCAGGCGTCCCTGAAATGCAAACACAGTCTTAACAAAAGACTGAACAAGAATATTCACAGAAGCTTTATACACAACAATCCCAAATTTGAAACTATCCAAACATCCATCAATTAGAGAATGATTTACGACATATTCATGGATTGGAAGTCCACAAGGTCCATCTTTCTGAGAGCCAGCAAAGAACGGAATCCTGAAAACCACCACCTGAGTGAGGTTGGAAGTCCTGGCCTATTCCAGACTTAGGACTGACACCTTCACCGTAGCCCGTGACAGCCCCGACTAAGCCACACCTGGACTCCTGACCCAATGGACCATAAGATAAGAAATGCTCATTGCTTTAAGATGCTAAGTTCTGGGGTACTTTGTTATGCAGCCACAGAGAACTAACATAGGTGTTGGTGACCAGAGACAGGGTGTTACCATAATAACCACCTGAAGCTGTGGGACCAGGCAGTTCACGGAGGCTGCAAGAATTTCAAGGCGCGTGTTGAAGAGAGCCCAGAGTAGCCTGGAATGGACTGTCAGTGGAAAAGACGGAGCTTGGGGACCTTGGCGGTAAGACCTCAAAAGGAAATGAGGACATTTTTTGGAAGCTGGAGCTTGCTGTGTCTCAGCAGAAAGCTTAGCAGCACTGCCCTCCGTGGTGACATGGAGGCAGAAACGGGCCTAAGGAGCCAGGGACCACTTAGGAGACTGCCCAGCGAGCTGCTGGAGGGTCTGGTTTCTTCCTGATGCTTGGAGTAAAAATGTGAGAGGGATGATAAGGAAGCAAGGAGTGTTTAAAAAGAACCAGGTCCTCCGTTAAGTTCCTCCTAATCCCCCTATACGTGCAAATATATGGTATTTGTCCTTCTCTGCCTGACTTACATCACTCAGCATAACACCCTCCAGGTCCATCCATGTTGCTACACAGGCCAGATTTCATTCTTTCTCACTGCCATGTAGTATTCCATCGTATAGATAAACCACATCTTCTTGATCCATTCATCCGTTGATGGACACTTAGGCTCGTTCCATGTTTTGACTGTTGTGGAGAGTGCTGCTATGAACATTGGGGTACATGGGCCCCTGTGCATCAGCACTCCTGTAGCCCTTGGGTAAATTCCTAGCAGTGCTATTGCTGGGTCATAAGGGAGTTCTATTGTTCATTTTGTGAGGAATCTCCACACCGTTTTCCAGAGGGGCTCTCGAATGCCAAGAACAAACTGAGGGCTGATGGGGGTGGAGGAAAGGAGAAGGGGGTGATGGGCACAGAGGAGGGCACTTGTGGGGATGAGCACTGGGTGTTATACGGAAACCAACTTGACAATAAACTATTTAAAAAAAATAAAAATAAAAGGAACCAGGACATAATCATTCTGAAAAGTCTCCACTTTTCCAAAGAGCAAAAGATAGGGCAGTGAAGAAAAGACCCTTTAACGAGATTGAGGGTAGGTCCCCAGAGCCTCTCCAATAAGAGGGCCTCTAGGAAGCTCAGGGTGTGGCCAGGGTAGGGGTAGACTTATCTGGAAGAAATCTGTGGGTGTCTTTTGTCTCACGGAGCAAACCACAGAGGGAATCACGAGAGGCCAACAAAGGTTTGGGGAGAATCACTTTAGCAAACCCCTGCCAGCCCAGGCTGAATGGAATGAAAACACCTCAAAATGAAAGGAGGCACTTGGACCTCCAAACTCTACTGGGCAGGAAGCAGCTGCAGGCAACGGGCTGCCTTCCATGGAAAGGATGGATGACCGGAAGTGGGGGAGAATGGGGAGGGGGGGCTGGAGCCAAGAGCCCAGAAGGTGGAGCCAAGAGCCATGCAGAACTATTCTCAGGCTCCAAGACCCAATCAAGGAACTGCCAACATGTGTCCGACTGGATTTCAGAACGGCTATGGACCAACCTTGAAGCTTCCCATTTTCCCTCTTGAAAAGGAACATCTACCCACCGTTGATGCCAGATGTTGAGTGTGTGCTGGGGGGAGGCAGCCACGCCTCTGTGGCTCCAGAGACCTGCAGATTATAGAAACTATCCCCAAGGAGCCTCATCTACACCAAGATATGACCTAGGCACTTCCAGACTTTGGTGCCGTGATGGGATTCTGGAGGACCCTGGAAGGGGATGGATGTGTTCTGCATGTGAGAGGGATATCAGTCACTGGGGGGGGGGGGTTTTGTCACAGGACAGAGTCACCCCCAGAGATCCTCACTTCCTGGCATTCACACCCTTGTAGAATCCCAACTTTCTGGCTGTGGGGTAACCTTAGATTTCTGCAGTGTGATAGAACTTGTTTGTGTTTTACTCTGAATCTGAAAGAATTTTGATTTTACAGAAAAACTGCAAGGACACAAATAATAAATAAAGCCAGTAGGTAACACTCATAGCGAACCTTCAGATCTCATGCACTTGGCCATCATGGCAGAGTCCCACTGCACGATGGAACTGCCTTATCATCCTGGCTCTGTGCCCCGTGTAACAGCGAGCAAGATGTTCATACCGGAACCTCTGTTTCTCTCTCTATAAAGTGGGAATATCTATGTTATATCCACGTCACAGATATACACAGCATCTATGTCATATCTACGTCACCATATACACAGCATCGTGCCTGGTATTAACTGTCTTTACTGGGTGCATCCAAGTCTCCTGTATGCCTGACCTTGCTTGGTGACGTCAGGAGCAACCCACGCTCCCACACCAAGGCCAACTGCCCATCCCTGACTTCCTCCCCTTCTCCTCCATCTGTTCACTCGATGAAATCTGCAGAGGGTGCTCCCTCCTTCACATACTTTGCTTCTTCCACTCCCTCTCTCTACCTCCCATCTTCATTTCTTCTAAGAATTGTTGGAGTAGAACATAGCTGGTCACCCCGAGTCCATCCTTTTCCCGTCAAATTCTCCATTCTACAGCCAGAACCATCAAACTGGGTTAGCGTCTCTCCCTGCCCACAACTTCTGCATGGCTGCAGCCTATTATATGTCAGATGCTGACCTTTGCATCCGTGATATAATTTAATCCTCACAAGGCAGGAGCTTCTGGGTGAAGGACAAGACCCTTCATGGGGTAGAGTTCCCTACCAGAGGTCAGAGGGGTGGGAGGTAGAGGGAGATGGGCGCCTGCCACCCCCCTCCCAAGACCCATAACACGATGTTCAACACTGGCTTCCACATGACCCACCTCTGGTATCCCCCTTTTTTGCAAAGCATTTCCATTCAATACTTATTTGTCTCCCATACAAACCCTTGAGGTTCATGGGGCAGACACGTCTTCCCCACCGTGTAGCTGAGGAAGGTGAGCCAAGAGGCAACGTGGCCTGCCGAGAGCCCCTTGCAGACCGCGCATGTGTGACAGCCATCTGGAGTGCCTGCTGCGTCACCCAGTCATCCAGCTCCTGGCCTGCCCCTTCACTGCCTGGCCACCTCACTAACCAGCGCCTTCTCCCCTTTGATCATACTTTACCGCACACAGACGTGGACTGGAGCGTGGACATCCACGCCACTCACCTGAGCTATCAAATCTCCATTTTCCGCGTGCACCAAGATCACAGCTCCCAGCCCCTTAAGGAAGGTGAAGGCTTCATAGAGCTGGGGAAGAATAAATAGGGGTCGGGGGGAGATAAAATAAATTATCACAGCCTGAGCAGCTGCAAAGACCGTTGTGCTCACACGCAGTCGGCCGATGCGGCACAGCCGCTCTGTTCACACCGATGGAGAGTTAAGCCTTGGGAAGGATCTCCCTTTGACCCTGACATCCTTTGGATGCAAAACCGAGAGGCTGTGGGTACGGCAGAACCGATCAAGCCGCACCGGGGCACGATACACCCTTGGTGCCCATCCGTGCCTTTGGCCTTCGGCTCTGCTCCGCTGGAGTGCCTTCAGCTGCTGCTGAGGACAGCCAGGCAGAGTCACTGGTGTTAGTTTTACCAAGACTGTAACCGAATGGGCTCAGTCTGTCCTGCGGCACCCGCGTGCCTCGGGAGGTCTGTACATCTTTACAAGAACTTTGACGCATGTCATTTTACAGACCACGGTGGGGCAGGGGCGCAAAGTCTATAGTAACTCTAATGCTCAGATAATATATACCCTGCCGGGCACCCCCTCATTTAGCCAGTACAGTTCCTGTCTTCTTCCCACCTGCAAAGGATCAGCACCCAGACATTCACGCGCGGCAGGGCCCAAAGCCGCCATGTTCCTTCTCCGGGGCCTCTCGAATTTTGCCTTTGTTCCCCAAGGGTGTAAGACAGCACCCCACCTCGGGACGTGTGCTTTTAGATGGAGACAGCAGGTGGGAGGGACACCTTCCGGGACTCCATGTGCTCAACTCCATCAGCCCTGGGGTTTTGGTGGTTAGAACAGAACAGGCAAAAAGTTCACTTACGCTAGACAGACTCACGCTACTTTGTCATGAAATGGAACCAATTTTAGCCTTCGGTGACACATCAGAGGCCTCCAGGGCACCTCAGGGTAAGCGAGTCCCTATAAGTGCACGTGTTTATTTTGAAAGGCAAGGCACAAATGCACTGCCCATTGCACACCAAACCATATGGTAATAAGGAAGAACAGCTTATTGGCATCCATATGTGCCCGGCACTGCCCTGGAGCCTTGTATGAACTCATTCGATCCTCTGACAACCTTTACAAGGCAGGTGCTCTTACGAGTCTAAAGCACAGAGAGGTTGGGAAAGCTGCCTCGGGCTGCCCAGCAAGGCCAGAGCTTACATTCTAAGCAGTCTGGCTGTCGTGCCCTTCACCCGCCTTTTTAAACGGCAGAAGGCAGGGCAATGATAACAAAACAAACCAGGAGCCCCAGGGGGTCAGAAGGCCAGGTGCCCGCTGTCACCACGTCACCCACACCACCAGAACATCACCTTCTCTCTAGCTGTTCCCCCCACACGACAGTCATTTGAAGCCAGCACGGCCAGAGGTGACCGCCCTGCACAGATGAGAAAACTCAGGGAGGGGGTGGCCCCAGTCACTCAACTGGCCGGAGAGACAGTCAGGACTCCCGTCTGGGGCAGAGCTAAGGACATGGTCCCCGGACCTGCTAGAGCCCCAGAACGCACTGCTCCGCTTTTGTCTGTAATAGGATCTGAGTCTGTCTTCTCAATGAGCTTTTAAGATGATACTGAGGATGAGCTGGGTTTGGGAACCAGCATCCAAGCGCCCCCCGCCCCGCCACTCTACTCAAGGAGCCAGAAAGGGGTGGGGACTTGACACAGGTCACTCTGCAATTTACTGGCCAGACCAGGACGTGAACCCAGAGCCCTCCCTTGCCCGTTCTGACATCTCCCTTGCCCTGTGCTGTCTGGCCCGACAGCATGGCCTATCCCTGCCCAGGAGAGGAGGTGTGTAGAAGGACCTACCTGGCTATCAGACATTTGGTAGAGATCCTTGTATGCCATGTAGACTTGGAAGGAATTGATACCTGTTTCAAGATTAAAAAAAAAAAAGAGAGAGAGAGAAAACAGAAAAATGCATGTAAGAAAAGAGAAGGGTGCCTTTCGAGTCAATCAATGGTCACAGTACAGAATGGTGAAGTTAGGATAGAGGGCTGCCCCTGGGACTCAGTGGGGACACCGAACCCAGGCTGGGGGTGTAGGCGAGGGTCAAAGGAGCCTTCCAGGGAAGTCACACAAGCCGAATCTGAAGGAGGAGGAGGGGGTGGAAGGGAAGGAGGGAGAGGAGAGGGGAGGAGAGGGAACTATTTGGATTGAGAGCAGGGTGTGCATGGGTCAGGACGGTAAGGAGGATGAAAAGACACGGTGTGAAGGTACTAGAAGTGGATCCCAGGGACCACGTGGGTTTTTTAATCCCTCATTATTTTTATGTTAAAATGCATGGAACAGAATCCGCCATCACCGCCATTTTGAAGTGTACGATTCAGCGGCATTTAGTGCATTTACCATGTTGTGTAACCATCACCACGAGCCACCGGAGCCTGTGTTTTTAAAGTAAGTGACATGATCAGGCTTTTTTTTTTGGGGGTCTCAGAAAGACTGTTCTGGAAGCAGTGAGGAGGATGGGGGATGGGTCTGTAGAACAGCAAAGAGGAATGGCAGCTCATAGGGTGATGGTGAAAGCAAACGGGACAGGTGTGCTGAGACTCTGAGCCTGGACAGGAGCTGAAGGGTGGGGAGAAGATTCAAAAACAGTGAAATGACAGGATTTCATGTGCTGTGTGGACAGACCAGCAGGGAGCAGGGGACGTGGGGGACTCCTCCCTAACATGCCTGCCTGACGACAGGGACTACGTCTTAAATACTATTTTATTATTTTTTAATGTTTATTTATTTTTTAATACTTTTTTAAATGTTTGTTTATTTTTGAGAGAGAGACAGAGCATGAGCAGGGGAGGGGCAGAGAGAGAGAGGGAGACACAGAATCGGAAGCAGCTCCAGGCTCCGAGCTGTGAGCACAGAGCCCGATGCAGGGCTTGAACTCACAGACCATGAGATCATGGCCTGAGCCCAAGTCGGACACTTAACAGACAGAGCCACCAGGCGCCTCTTAAATACTATTTTAATTTGTATACCACAATATGTGCTGTGCAATTAATGATTGGTCATGGAGTCTGGAAGCGTCTGGATAAAATGCATTTAAAGCAAAACTATGAAATGGGATTTAGAATTCCTTTACGTGAAATAATGGGGAAGACAAACCAAAAATCTCTTCTTGTATAGAAAACCCTGGCAGCAAAAATTCCTTGTCAAATTATAAGGAAAAATTCAAAGAAAAAGTAATATTTGGAAATTAACATTAAAAGGATCAGTTTCTGGGGCGCCCGAGTGGCTCAGCTGGCTAAGCGTCTGACTCTTGATCTCAGCTCACGGTCATGATCCCAGGGTCGTGAGATCGAGCCCCATGTCGGGCTCTGTGCTGACAGGGCAGAGCCTGCGTGTGATTCTCTTTCCCTCTCTCTCTGCCCTTCCTTTCCCTCTCTCAAAATAAATAAATAAACCTAAAAAAGTTAGCAGATAGTTATCAGGATGGATAATTATGATAGCAACACCATCCACGGATATTCTACTGGGGTATCTGGCAAAGTTCTATTTCTTACCTGGATGGGGGAGCCTCATACTAATTCATAAAGCCACATTTTTTTTTATCTGTGTGGTTTTTCTACTTCTGCTTTACTTTAGGTTAAAAATATTAAAATAAAAGCAAAGAAGCCAAAAACCCTAAAGAGAAACAGTACTTTCAGACAATTTAAGAACAAAAAAAAAAAAAGGCTAAGGAAGATAAAAAAAAAAATTGATTTTATTTGTAATCAGAGTAATTCACACTAAAACCTCAGCACTGCACCACGTTTCGGGTTATGTTGCCATAAGCCGGGAGCTAGTGAATGCGCATGGAAAGGAGTCTCTCTTACATACCAATTTGCACCTGCTTAAAAAACCAATTAAGCAATGCTATCGAGAGTAGTAAACAGCCCAGTATATTTGGCCGGATAAGCCGCTACTAGCAGTAGAGGCTCAGGAAACACAGTGGGCCCTGGTATTCGCAAAACCTCCCAAATTCACAGATACCATCATTACAGTTTCTCTCCGAGGAGGCCGCGTGGGACGCCAGTTCTCAAGGACTGCACTGAGCACTTAACGGGACTGTCAACCATACTCTCGGAAGCAGCCATATCCGTACCACGTGACTCCAGACCCCAGGTGTTAGTCCAGGGCTGGGCACCTGGCAGAGACTGAGCTGAGCCAGGAGGTGGGACCCCCAAACACGTGGCTGGTCTCAGAAATAGTGATGACACCCAGACAAAGGGCGGGCCACTGCATTCCACCGTGGTGACACAGAAGTAGAGAATGCAGGTCAAGGGTGGGGACGGGGAACAAAACTGGCTCAGAGAGAAAAGCACAGAAGAGCAGGAGGCAAGACTCTCCTGCGAAGCATCCTTGGATACACATCATCCCTCAGGCAAATCTGCTCTGTTCAACTTAAGCCAAGCTCTGGAGGGAGTCTGTTGTTTGCAATCAAACACCGGGATGTTGCTACCCATATTGGTGAAGAAAACCTGATTCCTCGGCAACAAACAAGTTTCTTTACTGCAGAGCTTCTCCCAGATTTTAACACGATAATGTGCATCAAGAATATTCAAGAACAGAAGAAACAGAGAGCATTTCCCAAACTTCTTGGACCCCAGAAGCCCTTTTTCATGGAATATTTCTTTTCTCACTCTTCAAATATTTACTGAGCACTTACTATGCGCGAACATCATCCTAGAAGCTAGAGATGTGGCTGTGACCCAGGAAGATGAAAGGATGCCTGCCTACCTTCTACGTGGAACAAACGATAAGCGAGTAAATACATGAGGATATTTCATGCAGAGATGGGTGCTAGGAAGAAATTAAACAGGCTGGTAAAATTTTTAAACTTTCACAAAGTTCTGCAGGGACTCTGCCTCTCCCCACTCCTTGAACGCAGGCTGGTCTGGAGACGTGTGCTGACCAGTGGCCTGAAGCAGAAGTGGCACCGTATTGGCCCCAAGCCTCGCCTTGGGGCTTCCGGCTCACTTTGGAGCCCCGTGTGAAGGGACTCGGGAGAGGGTCCTGGAGATGGTCATTTTGTTTATCCATTCACCCGTCGATGGGCATTGGGTTGCTTCCACCTTTTGCCGCTTGTGCATAACACTGTACAACTATCTCTTCAAATCCCTGCCTTCAATTCTTCCCAATAAATACCCAGAAGTAGAGCTGCTGGACTGTAGGGCGGCTCTATGTTTAATTTTTTGAGGAAACTCCATACTGTTTTCCAGAGCGGCTGCACCAATTTGCATTCGAATCGATGGCGCCCAAGGGTTCCCATCTCCCCACATCCCTGCCAGACGTGTTCTTTTCAGATTGTTTGGTAACAGCCCTTCCACGGGGTGTAAGGTGGTATCTCATGATGGTTTTCACAGTTGCTGTTTGAACCCAGTATATTTTGGAGTGGTTTGTTATAAAAACAAAGGCTAAGTGATGCAGAAATCAGTGCCTAGAGGTTGGGTGCTGCAGTGGCCAAAACCTTGTGGCCTTGGCCTTGGGATCGAGGAATGGGTGGAGTCAGAACAGTCCTGGAGGAAACGGTAAGGCAAAGGCTAGGTAAAATACCGAACAAAGCGCTAGGGGAGGGTGGAAATGGGCCATTCATACTAGGTAGCAGCAACATGATGGGAAAAACTACGACTAGTAACTTGGAGGAAAATGCACCCAGAGAACTTGAGGACCTGCCTAAAATGATTTCCATGAAGAACATTGCGTCGATTGGCGTCTTTAAGCTAAGTGTATAAAGCACCAGAAGACAGACATCAAAACAGACCTGAGGGACAAGGAAGGAGCAGGTTGGTTTGTAAGAGAAATTCAGTGAACACACAGGACTTGTCTCTACTCTTGCCAACCTGCAAATAGTTCTCCAAAATGAAAAATGACCTCAAGTGTAAGATTAAACCAAGGGCAGGGGCGCCTGGGTGGCTTAGTCGGTTAAGCGTCCGACTTTCGCTTAGGTCATGATCTCGCGGTTCGTGGGTTCGAGCCCCGCATCGGGCTCTGTGCTGACTGCCAGCTCAGAGCCTGGAGCCTATTTCGGAGTCTGTATCTCCCTCTCTCTCTGACCCTCCCCTGCTCATGCTGTCTCTCTCTCTCTCTCTCCTAGAAATAAATTTTTAAAAAAAAATTAAAAAAAAAAAAAAGATTAAACCAAGGGCAGACCCGGAGCTCTTTGTTAAGACCTCATAAAACCCCAAGGTGGTGCCCAGGAAACTTCTTTGGTCAGACAAAAGGGCTTCTAAGAACCTTTTTTCTTTTTTTTTGAAAAAAAAAATTTAAGTTTTATTTATTTTTAAAGAGAAAGAGAGAGAAGATGAGCAGAGGAGAGGGAGAGAGAGAAAATCCCAATCAGCTTCATACCATCAATCAGCGCAGAGCCCGACGCGGGGCTCGAACTCACAAACTGTGAGATCATGATCTGAGCTAAAATCAGGAGTTGAACGCTTAACCACTGAGACCCCAGGCGCCCCAGGGCTTCTAAGAATCTTAAAAGTGTCATCACAGAGCACACTGCCTGTCACCTAAAGGAGATAGAAGCATCAGAAAAGATTTGTCCATGGGCACCTGCGTGGCTCAGCTGGTTGACCATCCAACTCAATTTCAGGTCATGATCTCACGGTTCATGGGTTTGAGCCATGTCAGGCTCTGTGCTGACAGTGCAGGGATTCTCTCTCCTTTATCTCTGCCCCTCCTCCGCTGCATGCATGCGTGCGTGTGAGCTCTCCTCTGAAAATAAATTTATACATATAAATTTATACATATAAAATTTGTCCAATGGAGTGAGCTACAATGTGACTCATTGGAAACCCACAATGCTTTTAAGAAAACTATACCCTCTGTGACTAAAAGAGACTGAGCCTGTTCAAAATGAACTTTCTAGGGGCGCCTGGGTGACTCAGTCAGTTAAGCGCCCAATTTCGGCTCAGGTCATGATCTCACAGTTCGTGGGTTCGAGCCCGCGCGTCGACTCTGTGCTGACAGCTAGCTCAGAGCCTGGAGCCTGTTTCAGAGTCTGTGTCTCCCTGTCTCTCTAACCCTCCCTCATGCCTCTCTCTCTCAGAAATAAATTTTTTAAAAACATTAAAAAATGAACTTTCTATGGGTAGAATAAGAGCTGAGAAGATACTTTGCTGCAAACATGGGCCATTTTTATGGAAAGCAAACTACATCTTCCAAGGCTCAGGCCAAGAGTCCAGAGGGTAGAGCCTGAGCTACGCAAGCCGTGGCCTCAGACCGGGACAGGAAGCTTCTCTGTAAAGAGTCAGACATTAAGTGTTTCAGGCTTTGTGGGCCACATATAGTGTCTGCCTCAAATTCTTCTTTGTTTTCCTGTTGTTGTTTGGACTTTGTTTTGAAAACCCTTAACCATGTAAAATTTCTAGTTGATAGGCTCCTGTAGAAATGGGCCACGGGTCCTATTTGGCCCACAGATTGGAGTTTGCCAGCCCCTGACCTCCGGCACTGCTCCCAAGGGGAAGGATTGACCTGGATGAAGGAATATTCTCTACCCAGAAAAGGTCTGCCCAGAAATGTGTTCAGACGGATTCCAGAGTTCCTATGGAGTTGTGATCGTGGTGCCACTGCCTCTCTTTTCCAAAGGGACTGTTTACTGTTGTCCCGTCTGCCCCACCATCGTATGTGAGGTACACAGGGAGTCAGAGGGCACATAATTTACCTCTTACGTTCACAAGTCTTTGGATCAAGAGAAGCCATAGCCAAGGAATCTCATCCACACCCCATATAAATGCTCATAATGAGATATTGGACTCTGCCCGATGCCATAACTGGAGGGGAATTTTGAGATGGCTGGACGGAGGAGAGTATTTTATTTTATTTTTAAATATTTTTATTTTATTTCTAGGAGAGAGAGAGAGAGAGAGAGAGAGAGTCAGAGAGAGAGGGAGACAGACTCTGAAATAGGCTCCAGGCTCTGAGCTGGCTGTCAGCACAGAGCCCGACATGCGGGGCTCGAACCCACGAACCGCGAGATCATGACCTAAGCAAAAGTCAGACGCTTAACCGACTAAGCCACCCAGGCGCCCCAAGAGTATTTTAAATGAAGTAGAACTGTACTAATTATGGCCGGATGAGACACAACTCAGATTAAAATGGCCAGAAGTTCTTCCAAGTTCATCTCATCAGTGGAGGAGTCTTTTTTTCCCATCCCTTGAATCTGGGGTACTCTTGTGGCTCGACTTGACCAACAGGATGAAATGGAAATGATGTCATGTGAGTTCTAAGCTTAATCTTCAGGAGGGCTTCCAGCTTCTACATTCAGCTGTTGGAACATGGCCACCAAGTGAAGAGGCCCTAGGTAGCCCATGAGAGGACAATAGATCACGTGTGGAGCATCCCCCCTGCCCTCCCTCCTTCTCGCAGCCATTCCAGCTAAGGCCCAAATGTCTGAGCGAGCCCAGGCAACATCAGTAGAGAAATTGTTCAACTGAGCCCAGCTGTGGTGATCATCCAACAGAATCAGAAGGTAATTAATGACTGCTGTTTTAAGTCCTAGGTTTGGAGTGGTTTGTTACACAGCAAAGCTAGCTGTTACACAGGGCAATGTGATTAAGAGACGATGGAAGTTCTCATAGAAAGATCCAGGAGGTTCATACCAATAGTGGAATGACACCTTTGCCCTTGCACTGCTGTTCTTAGAAAATAACCAAATGACACAGGCTAAACACTTGACCTCAGTGACACAGCCCAGCACCTAGCCAATGTGAGCTCCTCTCTTCTTTACTGGGTTCATTCCTTTTTTTCTGCTTTTCAATGGTTTCTGCATTAAAGTTTCTATTTTGAGACTGAAACACTGCTGACATCCAACAAAACCAGTAAGTGCTATTAATAGGGGTCTGTGGCTTATAAAACACAGGCAGGACTCCCTTATCAGTGGTTTATAAAAAAAAAAAATCCCATCCCAAAGGAAGCCATTCTCCCTTGCCAAGTCTACACAGCATGCTGGCACTACCATTTTCTAGAATAACTTCTTGTATTTTGAGATTTCTAAAATAAGCCACAAGTTGCTTGATCTAAAGATGGATTCAAGTGCTGCACCATGGCTCTCACATCACACGGGCTGAGCCTGTCCTTGGGAGGCGCAGGGTGAACCCGTTCTTTCAGCAGCCTGAATGTGGTGTAAAGAGCACCTGGCAAGAAGGAGGTTGGGTGCTGGACAGCAGCTTTGAGGAGCTGCACCTGTGGCCCGGACAAGGGCTCCCAGCGAAGGGAGCACCCAAGGGAGCTAACTAACTCCAGCCTGGGCCCCAGCTGCCAAGCCTGTGCACTGAGAGAAGGGTACGTTCATCGGACGGATCGCCCCAAGAGGGTGCCTTTCTGCAATTCTCAGAGACACCAGAAGTGCCAGCAGCACACAGACAACCGACTCCATACACTAGCTGCTGTGTGACGCCGCGGAAGCGATCACACCGCTGAGTTCGGTTTCCATTTCTTTATCACCTGTGCTTTATTTTGCAGTCAGTGCTGATGACCATCAGGATTCCTGAACACGTCCTCTGACTTAGAGAGCAATGTGCTAAATACATGCAGTAAGTATGTCCTGAGAACTTACTCTGTGCCAGTTGCGTGCTAAACACTTGGGGTGCAGAAGTGCATAACAGCATCTGTCAGGAACTCAGTCAGCAACTCAGTCAGCTCCCCGATATTTGCTGCTCCTGTTCTATGTGCAGACATCTGAGGAAAAGCCCTTGAGAGCCACTTGAGCACCTTATAACCTATCCTGGGGACACTGTGAAGCCCCCGCAGGCATTCACACTAATTACTGTTGTAAAGCCCACTTCTGTGGCTGGGAGAGGAATGCGCTGGAGGGGTAAGGCTGGGGACAGAGAGCAGGGGTGAGGCCGAGGAGGAATCTGGAGGAGATTCAGATCCACATCAGATCTGAGCTACTGCAGAGGCAAAGCCACGGGTCCAGTGATGGACGGGGAAGGGAGAAGGAAGGGCACCTTGGAAATGATCATGGACATGGTTCCCCAGATTTCTGTCTTGAGTGAACGGCTGGACAGGGGTGCCCCTCACAGGGATGGAGATCCAGAGTGGGAGACAGTAGACTTCACGGGAAAAGGTACTGGGTTTGGGAGAACTTGGTGGTAAGTCCTAGCCCCGTGCGGACGTCTAGCGTTATGCTCTATGTGAGCCGGGGCCAGCATCACGGTGGATGGGTGACCCTGGTGACAGGACACTATGGAAGCTGGTGGGCCCCTCAGGCAGGGGACCTGGACTGGAGCCCTGAGGTCACCACCATTCACTGAGCACCTTGGGAAGGAGAAGGAAGACCAGGCGGGGCTGGGCAGGGCTTGTAAACGATCCCACACGTGTTTTGATGGGGCTGCAAGTGCACAGAGGTGGGGAGAGGGCTTCACCCAAGGCTCCTGATGGTGCTGCTTGCCTTGGGGATTAGAAGGAATCTGTGCACTTAGAAGCCCTGATAACAGTACCTTTCATAACCCATCCACCCAATCTCAGACACACAACTGGCCAACAGGAAGAAAAAGGAAGAATAATTGCTCTTGGCAAGAGCCAGCCTCTACAGAGGACCAGGGAATTCCTGCTTCCCTCCAGGCCGTTTGGTACTAGCAGCCCCTACAGCCTGTCTTTGGTTAACCCTCTGGGCCCCAGAGGAGGGCACCTTTACTGGCTCACCCATCCTGGGGCAGAGGTCCTGGGGTCTCCTTCAGGAGATGTGAGGTACAGCCTGTGACCTGTCCGTGGGCCCAAGGGTCATAGGGGGCTGATGCTCCTTTGGCTCATTCCCAAAATGCTGACACAGGGTAGACACAGGGGAGGCCCTGGGCAGTCATCTAGCCAGCGGCCCCAATGCTGCTTTGCATCAGAACACCTGAGCTTTGCAAACACATCCCTCTGGGAATTCAGGCTTAATTCAGGCCTGGGGCCAGGCTCTGGCAGCTTCCTAAGAGCTCCCTGGCCCAGGAGAAGAACCAGTGCTCTAACCCAAGTGCCTCCTGCTTCTGATGAGACAATGGAGCAGGCCACTGGATGCCGGCCTCAGGCTGGGAACAGACATGAGAAAACCAACCTCCTCTTGATCATCACAGTCCACAGGGCAGTGAGAGCTCTGAGCCCCACAGCCCTGCTGGAGAATCCCCCTCTGGGGCTGTGGGGGCTCCAAGGAGACCCCATCCCGGAGTCCAGAGCAAGTAGGAAAGGCTTCTAGAAGGTGTAGTTGCTTGAGCCCATCCAGGAGGATGAGCCTTCACACTGGACACTGGTTTGGGACCTCCCTGTGTGCCTCAGCTGCACCGAGATTAAGCAGCCTGAGGGCCACCAAATGATGAATGAGGCTGAAGGCCCTGGCAGGAGGTGGGGTTAGGCATCAAGGATCCTGCCTGAGGGACCACAGTGCCCTAGGTTCCCAGGGAGGAGGAGATGGGTAGTGGGTGCGAGGCCCCATAGACAACAAGCTGCTTCTTGCCCAAAGCCCTTCCACTGAGGTCCCTGCTTCTGTGGGTGGCCGCATAGACACCAGCCCTTCGCACTGCATCCGCTGCTCTGGCAGAGCCCGCCGAGTGTGGCCACGGACCCCTGGCTCTGGCAGCACTTACTCCTCTTCACCAGGGCAGATTAGAGTAGGACCTCTCTCCACAGAGAGCATGAGGTCCCCAATGCCTGGGTTCCGGGTGGAATTAGTAGCTCACCATCCATGGTACCTCAGGATAAGCAATCGCTACCATGCATGGCCTACCTCTGAGGTTGCTATGACAACCACGACCTGGCATCAAGGTGGAGAATTAACACTGAGTTCAGGGCATGGGTTTCGCACCTGGTACCTAGCCCTGGTGCTGTGGACGAGGGGCCGCCGAGCAACCAGAGAGCTCAGCTAGGGGACCTGCCCACCGTCACACGGCCAGGAAGCAGAAGGGCAGGATTTATACCCAGGTGGCCCACCTGCTGGGGTTGTACCACACCTGCTGCTTGCTACAAGGCACGTGACACAGGTCATTTCGGAGTGCACTCCTGTGAGAGTCATAACGCTGCCTGGTTTTAGAAAATGAAACCAAGTTAGGGACAGAGCCAGTGACCTGCCCACCTAGTGCAGGTCAGTGGAACCCGCCCAGCTGGGTCCCGGAAACCACCCCCTCCACCACTGTCTCCCACCCCAACACCAATAGCCCCACACAGGGTGGGGAGCACCCAGGGTCCACATCCTGGTCTTCACCCTATAAAATATCTGCACAGGTAAGCATGGACATCTTTGCAAAAATGTATTCCCAGAACACTGTTTGAAACACCAAACACCTGCAAATAGGCTGTGGCAGGTGCCGTCAGGAGTCCCCAAGAGCCCTCTTCGGAATGAAGGACTTCTCCCCTGCTCCCCACCCCCGGCTGCTGGAAGAGCTGCGGGCAGATGGCCATCAGCTGTCAGGCCTGTTTGCACCACCCTCCATGCACAGAGCAGCGTAGCTCAAGGCCAAGCCCCATCCCAGAGAGGCCACACCCCACGCCGGGCTGGTGGGAGGTATGAAGTCCCCACGCCCTTGGCTTCTTCGAGATCCATCTGAAGGTGTCCAGGTCGCAGGGCTCCCCGCAGCCAATCCTGTTTCCTGGGCTTCGCTCACAGGGGTGGATCCTGCAATCACCCTGTGGGAGGCAAAATAATGGCTCTCCCCAAAGACTGGACGTCCATGCCCTAATCCTCAGAACCTATGAATACATTCCCTTCCCAACAAAGGGAATCTGCAGATAGGATTAAATTAAGGATCCTGAGATAAAAGGTCATCCTGTGCTAGCAGAGTGGGCCCAGTGTGATTACCAGGGTCCTTTTTAATGAAGGAAGGAAGAGAAAGGTCTGAGTCAATGAGCGAGGAGACAGTGGCTGAAAAGATGAAGGACCATGGGCAAAGGCACTTGGGCAGCCTGTACAGGCTGGAAAAGGTAACATAGTGGTGCCTTGGGGGACACAGTCAGTTAAGTGTCTAACTTTGGCTCGGGTCATGATCTCACGGTTCGTGAGTTCGAGCCCCACGTCAGGCTCCGGGCTGACAGCTCGGAGCCTGGAGCCTGCTTTGGATTCTGTGTCTCCCTCTTTCTGCCCCTCCCCTGCTCATACGCTGTCTCTCTTGGTCTCAAAAATAAATAAATAAACATTAAAAAATATTTTTTTAAAAAAAGGCAAGGAAGTGTCCTCCCCAGGGCCTCCCGAAGGAGCCCACCATGCCAGCACCTCGTCTTAAGCCCTAAAGCCCACTTCAGACTTCCAGCCTCCAGAGCGGCCGTTTGGGTTGTTTTCAACCACAGGCTATTATGATAGCAACGTGAAACTAACCCACACTCACTTCCTGCAGGCCATCTTTTGCCTCAGAGTCTGCTCCCTGCAAGTCCTGACAACACAGGTTTTCAAAATTCTCCACGAGGGAGTAGATTCACCCAGAACCTCCAGAAAATGGAATACTCTTAGGAGAAATGATGGAATGATGATAAAAGCAATAACTGATTATACAGCATACAAATCAGAGGCCAGCACTCCTCTAAGTACTTTATACATACCCTCTCATTGGATCTTCAAAACAACCTTTTTATTACCTCTATTCTCCAGATGGGGAAACTGAGGCACAGAGAGGTTGAGGGACTGGCCTTAGGTCACACAGCCACTAAGTGGAGAGGCCTGGTTGCTCATAACACTTTATTGAGGATAAAAGCATACTGCAAGGGTGCCTGAGTGACTCAGTCAGTTAAGTGCCTGACTCTTGATTTCAGTTCAGGTCTTGATCTCATGGTTCGTTGGTTCAAGCCCCGCATGGGGCTCCATGCTGACAGTTTGGGGCCTGGTTGGGATTCTCTCTCTCCCTCTCTCTGCTCCTCCCCTGTGGGTATGCATTCTCTCTCTCCCTCTCTCTGCTCCTCCCCTGTGGGTATGCATTATCTCTCTCTCTCTCTCTCAAAATAAATAAATTAAAACGTTAAAAAAATAAAAATATTCTTTAAAAAAAGCATACTGCAGGGGCACCTGGGTGGCTCAGTCAGTTAAGTGTCCGACTTTGGCTTAGGTCATGATCTCACAGTTCATGGGCTTGAGCCAAGCATCGGGCTCTGTGCTGACAGCTCAGCACCTGGCACCTGCTTTGGATTCTGTGTCTCCCTCTCTTTCTGCCCCTCCCCTGCTTGCTCTCAGTCTCTGTCTCTCTCTCAAAAATAAACATTAAAAAAAATTTTAAAACAGCATCCTGCAGATTATGCATATTATAGTTCCACCTGAGTAAGAATTATGGATATGTGAGCATGCAGCTCACAAATACACAAACAAGAAAAATGCCTAAAAAGACAAAAGGAAATTATCACTTTTTGCATTAGACACTTCCATGTTGTTTCTCATTAAAAGCGCCCCAGTTCTTAAACTTAAATCAATAAAAAACATTACACAGCACGAGTTAGACACTTAAAACCAGGAATGCACCTAAAAACTGCCACAAGTCATTTCCTTACAAGCGTCCGGTCAAGGGGAGAAAATTCTTGGCCCTCTTCCAGGACAATGCAATAAACGTGACCCCACAAAGTCCCCTCCCCCACAGAGCTGCGGTGCTATCTTGTGACAGCTCTGTGATCTCATTGTCCCACCAGACCCTCTTCACAGTCCCACACAATCAGGTCTCCCTAAAGCTGATGTGATGAGGCCCATGGGGAGAGCGGAAAACTGCTCAGGACTTAACGTGAATTGAGGAAGGCAAGTTGCAAAACAGTAAATTCCCCTTGGATTATGACTCTGCACAAAATAAGAGAGGGACTCACAGCCACTGCATTGGAGGGATGGCGCCTTCATGTGGAGACCTCACACATAAAAAACCCAAATGCCTAAATGGACAAAGAATACAATCAGACATTCACATCAAACTATGCAAAATGTTTGACATAATTAATGATAAAAGAACTGCAGTGTACAGTGGTAGGCTGACTTCGGCTCATCACATTGACAAGGATTTTGTAGAAGTTAACACCCAATGGTGCATGCGTGCAAGGAGCCAGGGACATGCAGACGGCGGCAAATGTGTGCATCCTTCAGGAAAGCAGTTTGGCTGTTAAGTGTCACAATCTTGAAATATTAAAACCTTGACCCTGCAAATTCCATCTCTGGAAATCTAAGGAAGCAATTAGAAATGCAAACAAATGTTTATAGACAAAGATGTTCACCGTAACACCATTTACAGTAAAGCGAACGGAAAGCCTAAGTGCCCCATAAAAGAAAATAACTAAGCAAATTAACCATTGCATTCTACATTACAAGCCAGTAAAAAGTTATTAATGAAAAGTAATGATGACTCATAAAATGTTAACTGCAGATAGAAAGATTCCAAGTAACTGCCAGTGTATAAGTATATAAGGAGAAAACTGTCTAAATAGACAGGAAACGGAAAGCAATACGCCTTAATGTTAACATAAGTGGTGAGTGGGGGGTATGTATGGCCAGGAGAAAAGAACTTTTTCCTTCTCTTTATTTTCTGACTCTTTTGTATTGTGGAGAATATACTCTTATAATGAGAAAGCACAGCATCTATATCTTAAAAATTGAAAACACCCTCTAGGTCTCCTTGTGCATCTCATTCGTTTGAGGTTGCCTCTTTAGAGAGCATCTAGAACGGCCCCTCTCCAGACAGACCACCCCTGCCCTGGTTCATTCTGTTCTCTTGCTCTTTGCTTCTTTAGTTTAAGTCACCTCAACATAATGCCCACTGTAAAGTGTCTACACTGTGCAGGGCCACCTGGTGCGAGGGAGTCCAGACAGACGGGAACTGGGCTGGGATACAGAGTTGGATAGAGACAATTCCTGCACTCACAGAGCTCAGGGCTTAACAGAAGAGCCAGACAGAGAATCGGTGTCCCATAATCCAAGCACAACGGAGGGAGGGCCCAAAAAAAGGGAAATTGGAGAAGGTGCCTAGTTGAGCTCGGGAAGCGGAGTAGAAGAAAGGGCGGTCCTGGTAGGGCGTTCAGCATGAGCACTGGCCCAGTGGTGAAGCAGGTTTCAGGGGGTGGCATCCAGGCTAACAAGTACCCCAGATACGTTTAGAGCATGAGAAATGAGACAAGATGAGGGAGGGCCCTGTGTGCCAAGCTAAGGAAGTCAGACTTTCTTCTATGAACAGGGGGACACCTCCAAAGGGCTCGGAGAAGTGGACAGACTCCTTAAAGAGGATCTGGTTTCTCCATCGTTTGTGCGGCAGAGTGCGGCACACAGCTGGGCTCACAGCAGTGCAGACAAAGGGATTTTTCGTTCCACATAAGCAGACCCACCAAAGAACCAGGAATTCCAGAGCTGAGCCCCCAGTCTGAGACTTGGACTGACCTTTATCCTGCACCAGCACCTCCAACTCCTCCCGAACGCCATCGTGCCAGCTTGTGATGTCCACGTGGAGGGAGTAGTCACAGCAGGATTTGGTGTCAGCTGCTTCATGCCATTTCTCGAAGGAGGTCAGCAGGCTAGACCCAGGTTCAGGGACAACATGGTCAACTGTGAAAGAAGAGTATTTGTCACGTTCCAAAATGTTTGGGACCCAAGTTGTTCCAATGGTAGGTTCTAAGAGCCTCTTCACCCCAGCATCACCATCACACTGTCATCACCATACCACCATCATCAGCGTCACTATCAGTAGCATCACCACCTTAACCATTACTATCACTATCACCCAACTGTCAACACCACCACTATCACCATCATCATCATCATCACCATCATCATCGTCATCACCATCATCATCATCATCGTCATCATCATCACCATCACCACCATCATCACCATCATCATCATCATCATCACCATCACCACCATCATCACCATCATCATCATCATCATCACCATCATTAACACCACCATCATCATCACGATCATCATCATCACCATCACCACCATTATCACCATCACCACCACCACCATCACCGACACCATCATCACCATCACCACCATTATCATTATCATCACCACCACTATCAGCAGCATCATGACCACCACCATCATCATCACCATGATCACCATCACCATCATCATCGTCACCATCATCACCATCATCATCACCACCAACATCATCATCATTGTCACCATCACCACCACCACCATCATTATCCCCATCATCATCTTCACCACCACCATCATTGCCATTATCATCATCGTCACCACCATAATCATCATCACCACCATCATCATTACCATCATCATCATCACCATCACCACCATTATCATCACTACCATCAGCATCATCACCACCATCACTATCATCATCATCATCACCATCATCATCACCACCACAGTTATCATCATCATCACAACCATCACCATTATCATCACCATCGTTGTTATCACTACCATCATCCCCACCACCATCATCATCACCACTATCACCACGACGATCATCACCATCACCACCATCACCATCACCATCATTATCATCACCATCACCACCGCCATCAGCATCACCATCACCATCACCATCATCACCATCATCATCCCCCACTTCCATCACCAAGATCAACATCCTCATCACAACCCTCTGCATCATCACTCCTACCACCATCATCAATATTGCCATCAGTGTCACCCTCATTATCATAATCATCAGCAGTGACACCGTCACCACCATTGTCATTGTTACCTTCAGCAGCAACAACAGTATCACAACTATTGAGTGATTACTATACCTCAGATACTGCCACAGGGCTTTCCATAAATTATCTCATTAAATCCCCACAGCCACCCCATGAAGGGAATATTAATATCTCCATCTGCAGATGAAGAAACTGAGGCTCAAAGACGGCAAAGAACTTGTCTAAGATCACATAACTAGTTAAGTAGTAGGAAGATCCCGAGTCTTGTCTGCTCTGCGAAGGTGAAAAATACCTTGGAGACTAAAGGATGTTAATTTCATCACCCCTTTTGTCAGATAAAATCTTCAATGCGAAGCAAATGAAAGGGGAGATGCCTGACTTTGAATCCTGCTTGGCTTCATATATCCCTCCAGCTACTGCCCTGCTTCCCTAACACCCACCCTTTATAGCCAGATGTGTATGAAGAGTAATCCTGCTCCCGCTTACTCCACCCCTAAAGTGCTCACTGGATTTGCTAATTCAACCTCCATGTCTCAATTTAATGGAAATGTCCAATCCTGATCCACTGGACTTCTCAGGGTACAGTGACTCATTCCCTCCTCTTGGCTTCCATGACAACATGGCTTTCCGACTTGTATTCTACTTCTGTGGCCATTTTTCCTCGGTCTCCTTGTAGAATCTTCTGCCTCTACTTGGCCATGAAATGCTCAGATTCCTCATGGCTTGGTCCTGGAATGTCAATGTAACTGATTAAAATGTACCACTCCCTCTTAGCTGCAGAACTCTGAGATCCGCTGTTTTCCCGACCTCTCCACCAGGAAAACTCGAAAGCTCCTCAAGATTAAAATGTCCCACGCTTTATGCAACATGGTTAACCACTTGCAAATCTGGTCCCCGGCCACCTCCTCACCTTAGTTCCATACCTAGGATCCAAGAGGTCATTCTTGACATTTCCTTTCTCTCAGATACTCCTGTGTCCGACCCATCACCAAGTACTTAGATTTCCCTCCTATGTATCCCTGGAGCTGTCCACCTCTGTCCACTCCATGGCCACACCCATAGTCCCGGACACCCTCTCCTCTCAGTGAGCTACTACTACAATCACTTCCCACTGGTCCAGAGACATCTGATCTAGGCCACTCTACTCTGGTCTCTTTAAAACCCAAAGCAGATCAGCAGATCACATCATTCTTTGCTTAAAGTCCTTCAACAGCTGCTCATTGCCTGTATGAAAAAGTCCAAAATTCTTCCCTCAGCCATCGAAGCTCAGCACACTGTCCTCAGCTTCCAGTCTTTTCTCACCCAATTCTACCCCTGAGTCTCTGCACTCATGTCTCATGGGCCTTCTTCAGTCTCTCAAAGGCAAAGCATGTTCTCCCTTCACAGGGTCTTTGCACATGCGGTTCCCTCTTCCCGGGGCTCTGCTCCCCTCCACCCTCTTCACGCAGTTAAATCATTCTCATCCTTCAGATCCCTGCACGAATGCCACTTCTTCAGGGGAGCCTTCCCTGAATGCTTTTCCCCTCAGTTCAGAGCTCTGGGCACCTTTCTGTTGTAGCCCTAATCACAGATTATAGACACGTATGTATAGTTGTATATGATTTGTCACACCCCACGAGCCTGCAACCACTGGAGAGCTAGCACCTTGTCTGCTTTGTTCATCCTCTCCCCCAACACCTAGCACCGTGCCTGGCACAGAGCAAGCCTCCATTAGGATCTGTTGAATGAAAAAGTGGGGTGGGGACTCAGAACCCCGCTGCCCCTCACAGCCTCCTTACTATGGTCTTCTTGTTTTTATAGGTTCTTGGAGTTCCATGAAACACACTGTAAAAACCAGCCTTTTACAGATGGGGAGGAAGAGCCCCAAAGGATGGCTTAGGGGCCTCCCCAAGAGTCTCAAAGAGTCTCTTATCATCATGATAAGAGAGCAAAGGGGGACTCTGGAGATCCTGACTCCTCATCTGGGACTCTATCCTCTGCTCCACACAGGTCACTTGAGCCTCAAACTTCCATCTCCAGCTCACAGAACCATCTGAGCTCATATTTCCAAGTACTTATGTGACCGGCACTACACAGGAACCTCATGTACGTCTCCCAGCAACACTATGGTGGTGGGGGTGGGGGGTGAGGCTTATGTTATAAGACTCATCCTATGGGGCACCTGGGTGGCTCAGTCGACTAGGTGTCCAACTTCGGCTCAGGTCATGATCTCACTGCTCATGAGTTCGAGCCCCATGTTGGGCTCTGCTGACGGCTTAGAGCCTGGAGCCTGCTTCAGATTCTGTCTCTCTCTGCCCCTCCCCTGCTCTCTCTCTCTCTCTCTCATATATAAAAAATTAAACATAAAAAAGTTAAAGCTCAAAGATTGAGGCTCAGAGAGGCCAAATACTGCCCACAATCATACAACTATGATTGATCAAGATCAAAGATCTTGCTCCAAATCCCTCCAGATCCAGCATCTGGGATCCTTCCACCCTCCCAACCAGTAAATACAAAGGCTGCTTTTTGCAGAAAGGATCAGGGCTGTGCTTGCCTCAGGAGCTGGGCCATCCCCTCCTGGCTCAGGAGAACAAGGCAGTTATGACACATGAGCTCCGCCCACAGTACTTCCAAAGGGGTTCCTTGGAGGGAGAGACATGGGCAGGGATGTGGCCAGCTTGGGGATGAGCCACCTGGATGCAGAGAGCCTAACAGTTGAAAAAACACTGAAAATCAACTGTTGCTTATTTAATTAAAATCATTTATGAAGGAGCGCCTGGGTTGGCTCAGTCGGTTAAGTGACTGACTCTTGATTTTGGCACAGGTCATGATCTCACGATTGCTGACACTGACAGTGCAGTCACGAATGCTGTGTCTGTGCTGACAGCGCACAGCCTGCTTGGGATTCTCTCTCTCCCTTTCTCTCCGCCCCTCCCCAACTCCTGCTTGCTCTCACTCTTTCTCTCTCAAAATAAATAAATATTTTTAAAAACCATTTATTAAAATGGAATGCAAGAGAGGCACCTGTGCTGACTGCCAGCTCAGAGCCTGGAGCCTGTTTCAGATTCTGTGTCTCCCTCTCACTCTGACCCTCCCCTGCTCATGCTGTCTCTCTCTCCCTCAGAAATAAAATATTTAAAAAAAAAATGGAATGCAAGAAAGAAAAGCTATATATATATATATTGTAAAGTGCAGTAGAGGAAGAATACAACGTCCAAAGACACCACTGTGATACATGGCATTATTTGTGCATGATTTTTTCTCCTCTCCCCACCTTGCCCATGGTCCATGGTGGGCAGAGTGCAGTTCCAGTGACTTTGGGTTTGGCCACGTGACTTGCTTTGGCCAACAGAGCTTCAGCACATAAGCAAAGACATAAGGTGGTAAGAGAAGTGACAAATTCCTGCCAGACTCATCTTGCCCTTCTGCTATCTGCCAGGAGAAGGACACAGTTGAGGTGGCATTGTTTCCAGGATGAGGGGGGGGTGTCATGGTGTCCCTCTGAACCCAACCCACAGCCTGAAGCAGCCCCACTCCAGTCCTATCCCTGGTCCCTCAGCTCCTGGACCAAGAAAAACAAGTGATGCTTGAAGTTTGGGGCTATTTGTTATGTAGCATTATCACAGCATTGATACTGACTAGTACAACCACTTCCCCACTGTGTAACCTCCAGTGACTTATTTCACCTTTGTCAGCCTCTACTTCCCCATCTTTCATAATAACACCTATATGACTGGTTCCCAAACTTTAGCCATGTGCACACCAGGTTCAGGAACTTTTGGCTTTGTCTTCCTACAATCCATATCATTCTTTCCTTGACACTTTTCTTTAAATCAGTCCACAGTTCGTAAAAATGCAAACGTTCATTTTAATCTCCCAAGAAACAATAATACCCATAATGTGCTAGTCATTTAATTTCAAATGCATTAAAATAATTTAAGCTTTTAAATGTCTATTGCTAATAAAATGATCGGTGTATCACCAGTGGCACACAAAATATACTGGCCTTTATGGTAGGGTTGTGGTGAGTTATATTAAATGGTTCCCTGAGCAAAGTGCCTGGTATCTATACGGAGTCTTGAGGTGTTGCTGACGTTGCTGGTGGTGAAGAACCCAAGTCACATGTGCCCAAGGCAGGGGTGCAACTCACTGATCATGGTGGTCCCGCCTGCCAGAGCTGCCTTGGTCCCTTGGAAGAAGTCATCGGCAGTTGTCATCCCCTGGGAGGGCTTCTGCAGGTACGTGTTGACATCAATACCTCCAGGAATCACCATCCGCCCATTGGCCTCAATGGTCTTCACTCCACCAGGAACTATTAAGTTCTCTCCTATTTGTCTGGAAACAAACAACAGAAATGGCCTTGGGTCCTTAAAAGAAAAATAAGATGATGGTCAACCATGTGGCGTCAGTTCCACTGGGTAAACATTTCTGAGCCAGATCCTATGCAGGGCACTGGGTGGACAGCAAAGTCAGGCAGGGTTCCTGCCCTCGACGGGCTCACGGCCTAACACAGGGGAGAGGCATTGAGCAGGTGGTTACAATCCAGGGCAGCAGAGGGGTGGAGAGTATAAGGTGGGCTGCTTTGCTAGCCCAGAAATCTGGGAAGGCTTCCAAGGGGAGGTGGTGGCAAAGGGTTCTCAGAACAGCCTGTCCCCCCAGAGTACTTCACCCTCCCTGTCAACCACTTTGGGGATACAGAGGACAATGATTGTAGGAGTAGAGTCCCCTTAGCTCTGCAAACTTTGGACAGTGCTGTGGGCTGAAGTGTGACCCTTCCAAAAGCTATATGTTGAAGCCCTAACCCCAAGGACCTGAGAATGTGACTGTATTTGAAGACTGGGCCTTTACAAAGGCAATGAAGGTAAAATGAGGCTGTTGGGGTGGGCCCTAATCCTACAGGATTGGTGTCTTTGTTAACAAGAGAAGATCAGGACATAGACCCGTACAGAGGATTGATCATGTGAGTACATGGGGAGAAGACAGCCGTCCACACACCACGGAGGCCTCAAAGAAACCCACCTGCCGACATCCTGACCTCAGACCTCCAGCCTCCAGACCCGTGAGAGAATAGATGTCTGCTATTTTAAACTGCCCAGTCTGGGGTGCTTTGTTATAGCAGCTGTGGCTAGCTAATACAGACAGGCAATCAGGATTTTCATTTTAACTCTCAGAAGCACAGACCTCAGGAAAGCCGCTAGACTCCCCAGAACCCACAAGAAAAACCCACTAACATGGCAAAACCTGCCTGGAGGGAATCCCACTGGGGACGGCAGAGTTTCTCTGCACCTGCTGACCATCACTTCTGTGTCCAGATGCACCAGGTGCCTGCCAACTCCCTCCAGAAGGAGGGGAAATTCCAAAGGGAGGAAGAAGAGAGAAAAGTCTAAGATATTCAAAGCCTGGCCCCCCTGTGGTGGCAGAAACCCGTGTTTCATCTGTTGGAACCAGTGTCAGGAGAAATATGGGGGGCGGAGGGGAGACTCAGCCAGAACCAGGACAGATACGACAGCCTCCAAGGTCAATGCCTGGTGAAGACCACTAGATCTGAACATGAGCAATTTTTATTAAACAAACAAACAAACAGCTGTTCTGAACTCTTCAGATTAGGTGGCAACATCCTAAGTCACACGAAAACACCAGTAATGAAGAGACAGGAAAGCGTGGCTGCAGTGACCACCATGCCAGGCCCCAAACAGAACCCACACCCAGCTGGCAGACAGGGGTCCTCTTCGACCCCTGGGCAGGGCTGGCCCGGGCAAGTGGGGTGGGGGACAGCGGCCCTGGGGCTCCCCTTGGGGCTCTCCCACAGAGCTGGGGCATCACACACCATCTCCTGAGAGTGAAACAAGCCCAGTGGAAGTGTAGTGCCAGGGACCACGGCCACTACCACTCCCACAGCCACGGCCGCTGCTGCTTCCAACGCTAATCTCCTTCCCTCTGGAGTTTCCATCTCCATGTGCAGACTCCTGCTTTGCCCGATCCTCCCGCTGTCCAGCTCCAAGCACATGGCTGTATGTCAGGAGCCGAAGGGCAGGGGTCCCGGAAGAGACACCCCCAAGCCTTACAGCAGGAGCTGGGCACTGGCTCTTCCATACACTTCATGGATGATCTCATTTAATGCCTCAAATGGCTTTTAAAGAAGATGGAGTAATATGCAAATGCTGAATGCTGCCACTGGCTTGGGCATGATCCAGACGGGGCATGGGCTGGACCCACCCAGCACAGCCCTACTGCGGGGATATCCGTGGAGTCTGAGTCGGTCTGGGACCCAGTCATCAGCAAGTACTGCTAGTCAGGGCCCATCTTCAAGGCATGACAGCCGCCTCTCTTTACAAGAAGTAAAAGAAGAAAACAGAACTCAGAGAGGTATGGTGACTTGACCGAGGCCACACAGCAAGTCAGTGGTGGGTCTGGACTCAAGCCAGGTCGCCCTAAATCTAATATCTAGGCTCTGCCCACCGGCTGTAACTGCCTTCCTGCTTCCCTTATATGGAAGGAGCAGATTCTCTTCAAAGTGGGATTAAACCAAATGAACCCCTCAGTGTATTAGGAGGAAAAACCTAAAAGGCAATGTGTGTGGAAAAGAAGCAAGGAGAAAGAGAGCTCTGTGGATTAGACAGACGCCCTCCCCCCCAACCCCAACACCACGCTCAGGAGTTTCTGGCGACCAGCGTTTGAGTCACCAGCACTTAGCAAACTGGATGGGACCCTCAATGAGTCAATAGATTCTGCACAAACACAGCTGTACAGCCGTTAGGAAAACTCGGGGTTCCATCAAAGGGAAGGGAAATAACTGAGCCTCCACATGCCGGGTGGTCCCTCGGGGTCTCAGCCCTCCCACACCTGCTTCCCGGCCAGCTGGGGTCCGTGTTCCTCTTGACCATCCGGAGGCTCATCTGCATACACATATACAGCAAGCACTTCATCAATGCAGCTCAGCCAGTGAGCTCTTGCTGCATGCATACATCCTGGACTGCAAGGCTCTTGGGGGGCTAACGTCAAACCCCGTGAGGCTGGTGGGAAGGTGGTCCCGCAAAAGTGTCAGCATCCTCTACCCCTCATGCTCCAAAACCCCCCAGGCCCACAAATCAGGGTTTACCCTGGAGTAGCCGTCTCCTTCTCTAAGCAGAGGGTTGACCTAGGGACCTCACCCCCCTGGCACACATGGGGGTATCTCACTCCTCCAGGCTGTACTGTGGCCAAGACCAAGGTCCTGCACTGACGGGTCAGGGTTCCTCTGCTTTGCTTCCAGTCAATACTCCTGGTACCTGTCTGTACCCGGCACTGGGCCAGGCCCCAGGTGGGGAGGCCCTAAGGCGGGGTCCCTAGTCAGGGCCATGTGCAGCATGAGGAGCGTGGGGACTGGCACGCAGGCTGGCCAGCAGAAGTATGCTTCCAACGTGGCGGTCTGGGAAGGCTTCCTGGAGGAAGAGCTGCACAAGCCGGACCCATAGGACAAACAGGGGCTGGGGAAGGGGGCGATGAATGAGAATGAGGGAAGGGCAAGGTGTTTCCGGCAGAGGATTTATGGGTGCAGGGCTGCAGGCGATTTATGCAGGATTTATGGGCTGGCTCTGGGGTACCATGTTTGCAGCGTGGCTGCGAGGAAGCAAGAGGAGGGAATCACCTGGAAAAACAGAGGCTTGGGCTGGACTTGAAATGGCTGGAGTCTGGGGCTGGAGTTGGGGTAGGCAGAGGGGGGCAGAGAAGGGCTCCTCCTGCCCCTCCTCCTCCCTCCTCCTCCCCTGACCCCCCCCCCCATCAAAGCCTACATGGGCACCAGATGGTCCTGTTAACAGACCCCATTCCTGTCTGACCTTCACCTCACGCACATTCCCCTCTGCCTTTCCTTCCCGTGCCCGCAGCCCCAGCTGGATACTGAGTCTCCGGCTCCTACTTTTCCGGACTCCAGGGGGAAACGCTGATCAGAGAGCAGATCCGGGGCACCGGTCCCACAAAAGAAAAAGAGTCGAACCTCTCCATTACGAGCCGGTGAAATGTGGGGGCCACATCCAAACCACTGTGTGGACTGTGCCTTCCCCCAAACTTGTATGTTGAAGCCCTGACCTCCTGCATCTGAGAGTGTGACTTACTTGGAGAGAGGGCCTTTATCGAGGCAAGTAAATTAGCATGAGGCCCTTGGGGAGGGACCCTGATCCAACGGGACTGGTGTCCTTGTAAGAAGAGGAAGAGACCCCGGGAGTGCGTGCGCGGAGAGGGACGCCCTCGGGAGGACAGCGAGAAGATCGCCATCCACAAGCCAAGGAGAGAGACCTCAGAAGGAACCATCCCTGCCGGAACCTTGACCCAGAACTTCCAGCCTCGAGATCTGTGACAAGTGAAGTTCTATTGTTGACGGCGCCCAGCTGGGGTTCTCCATTACAGTGACCGAGCAGCTGGCCGCACCGGGATGTCAGAGCTAGAGAGGAAGCCGACAGGGAGACAGTGCAGGCGACTTCCGTGCCGAGGCATGTCTTTTCTTTAAGGGCCACGGCCCTGTCCTCACATCCTTCCTTTCTCTCCCGCCCTCCTCAACCCAATCCAGAAATTCCGGGCAGGTGGAAGAAAAAGCGGTGAATTCAGTCCTGTGAACTAGATTGACGCCGCAATGTGGGGAGCTGTTTTACCGGACTTGCCCGCCGTTTCCTGCAACAGGGCAGGCGCCAGCAGGTGCCCATCACAGCTCCCCGTGCATCTGAGGGCCCGCGGGAGGCTTGCACGGCAGGGGCACTCAGTGACTGCTAGCCCCTCCCCACCAGTAGCTTGGACCTTGTCCCTCCTCGAATGTCTCCATCCCTGCTATTCACAGGACATAGCGCAGTCATTCGGGGACAGAATGCCAGCTGTCCGTTCCCTCTAAGGGCCAGGCAGCCTGGGGAGACTAGCTCCTTAAATGATGTGGGTTTTGTTTTGGGGGGTGGGGGGGAGCTGCCTGGCTCATTCGTTTAAGCGTGCGACTCTTGATCTCAAGGTTGTAAGTTTGAGCCCCACATTGGGTGCAGAGGTTACTTAAAAAATAAAATCTTTTTTTTTTTTAAAAAGCTGTGTTTTGGTCAACCCACTTTATAAGTCCATCTTCAAGGTAGACATCCGCATAGAAGGACTGGTCGTCATTGATGATTCGTCCACCTTTGATGAGGAGTCGGTCACTCTGAAAACCCAAGCAGAGTATTAAATGTCGTTAGGGAAAAGCCAAGAATTATTTTTTAACTTTTAATATAAAATTATCCAAATAGTTTTGAAAGTAAAGAAATGGCATAAAAAAGCCCCCTCACGCCCATCACCCAGACTCAAAACCTTCAACACTCTGCCATTCATATTTCACCTATGCTGTGCCTCCCACAATACCTCTGTTTTATGTTTGCTGGGGTATTTTACAATAAAATCCCCAACACTGTATCATGTCACCTGTAAATACTTCAGTATATATTTCTGACCATTAAGGAGTTTAAAAAATTGTTTTACATTCGTTTATATTTTGAGAGACAGAGGCAGCCTGAGTGGGGGAGGGACAGAAAGGGAGAGGGAGACAGAGAGAGGAAGAGACGGAGAGAGACAGAGACAGAGACAGAAAGAGAGAGAGAGATTCCCAAGCAGGCTCTGTGCTGCCAGCACAGAACCCAACGTGGGGCTTGAATTCACAAAAATCATGACCTGAGATGAAACCAAGACTCGGATGCTTAACCAACTGAGCCACCCAAGTGCCCCAAAGAGTTTTTAAAGAAACCCAAACTATCATCTCAGCAGACCCAACTGACGTTAATTCCTCCGTATCAGTTAATGGGCCACGCTCAATTTTACTTGGCTGTCTCAGAAATGTGCTTTTACCATGGGCGGTTTGAGTGGGAATCCGCCCACAGCCCCCACCCTGCATGGGATCTGTCCCTCCCCCCTCCCTCTCGGACGCCATGCATTTGTTGCAGAAACTGGGTCATTCGTAGAACATAGTGTCTTAAGGCATTATTATTGAATATAATAAAACTCAATGTAGAGACCTTTTAAAAACTAGTAGAAAGACTATAAAATAAACACAACCACCCCGGAATGACCTCCAGTCAACATTCTGATGTTTCTCTCCACCGTTTTCTGCAAATCCTCGTGTTGATGACCATAATGCACGCACCCATTCACTCATCTGTGACCCCATCAGATGCTGGCGCACTGCCTCGGCTCCCAGCCCAGGGCCAGGGAATGTGTCCTAGTGGAAATGATGGACGAAGAGGCAGAGGCTTTACAAGCCTTGGGTGCAGGGAGTTACAGGAGGAAAAGGGGGGTGGGTCCCCACCATGGGAGCAAAGTTAAGGAGCTGTCCCCCTAACCAGGGGCCAGGTAAGACCAGCTCATCCCTAGAAAATAAGTTGAGATAAACTGTTCCAAACAACCAGTGGCAAGAAGTCCAGGTAGGGCGAACTCTCAGTGTCTGGGCAGAGAGAACTGGTAGCCAAGCCCAGAGGCAGTAAAAAAAACAAAAACAAAACAAACAAACAAACAAAAAACCCCACCACAGCAAATTCTAGAAGCCAAAAAGAACACAACTGTGTCCTTTTCTGCATTTTGCCATAAGGGTATCCCAAGTTATTACAGGTTCTTCATAACCCTAAGTGTCTACAAAGTATTCCACCATATGGATACACAATAAATTGTTTCATTATCTCCCTACTTTTGGGCATCGGAGTTATTTTTGAGTTTTCACACTGGTGACATTGCTGCAATGAGTGTCCGTGAGCATCTCCGCACACAAAGTGTTTCCCTCAGCTTGACTTCTTAGGCTCGGTTCTCGGAGGCGTAACAACTAGGTCACACAGTATAAACCTCGTTTATGGCCTTTGATAAATATGATGAGATAGATTCCCAAAAGTATTGCCCTTATTTGCCTTGCATAAAATCACCAAGCACCTTTGGTTATTGTTAATAACTGTTCATTTGCATTTCTTGGAGACTGAATTTTTTTTTTCCATCTGTTTATTTTCTACTTCCACTATCTCTTAGCCAGAGATGTGGCAATGAGTAAATAAACCACAGCCTCTCTGCCCTTAAGCCCCAGGCCTTGGGTACAGAGACAGAGTGAACAGACATTAACAATTCAGGGCAGGGGGTGCCTGGGTGGCTCAGTTGGTTGAGCATCCAACTTCGGCTCAGGTCATGATCTCGCAGGTCATGGGTTCAAGCCCTGCATCAGGTTCTGTGCTGACAGCTCAGAGCCTGGAGCCTGTTTCGGATTCTGTGCCTCCCTCTCTCTCTGCCCCTCCCCCATTCGTGCTCTGTCACTCTCTGTCTCAAAAATAAATAAACTATTAAAAATATTTTTTTAAAAGTCGAGGGCAGCTACTTCTGAGGGAGTGTCTTCCATGGGTTTCCCTGAACGCAGAGCCTGAGATAAGGATTGGAGGCAGATCATGGATATGGAAGGTGACTGCAGGAACGGTCATGAGGAAGAAGGGTTAGGCACAGAAATCCAATGCAGGGTGCTCACTGATCTGGCTACTACTGGGATTAACTGGGGCTTGATCTCACCCAGATCCTCTAAGGAACGGTACAGAATGCACATGACATCAACCAGGAGAAGAAGGCAGAGGATACTGTACAAGCCCAGAGAAGAAGGGTTAACCCAAACTAAAGAATTAGTGGAGTCCTGTTGAGCAGAAATAGAGCACACAGCCTCCGGCTTAGAACCCTCTGGTGGCATCTTGCATTGGCACTATATTTTCTTTAGAGTGAAAGCCAAGGTCGGTGAGACCCTACGTAATATGGAATCCCACCACCCAGGCAAAATTTACCTTCTCACTTGCTTCAGGTCTCTGTTTAGTGTCACTCACCTGAGAGCCCTCCCGCTGCCTGCTCTGTTTGGAACAGCAAACCCCACAGTCCCTGCCCACTTTGCTTCATAGCCCCTACTACAGTGCATCCCACACATTATATATCTACATTTGTCTAAAATGTGACTTGCCCACTGACATCAGAGCTGTGATGGTCCCCCACTGGCTGTGCCAGACACAACTCACAGGGGACACCTGTATACAAGCTGATGTAGACAGATGGAGCACCTACAGCTGTGCCCTGAAAATGTCCTTAAAAGACTGTTAGCTTCACAGGGGTAGAGATTTCATCTATTCTCTTCAGGGCTGCATCCCCTATACCTTAGACACAACCTGGCCGGATGGATAGATGGATGGATGGATGGATGGATGGATGGATGGATGGATGGATGGATGGACGGACAGATGGATGGATGGATGGATGGATGGATGGATAGATGGATGGACGGACGGAGGGATGGACAGAAGGATGGATGGATGGATGGATGGATGGATGGATGGATGGATGGACGGAAGGACAGATAGATGGATGGACAGATGGACAGATGGACGGATGGATGGATGGATGGATAGGCAGATGGAGGGATAGAGGGGTAGACAGGTAGATGGATGGATGGATGAATGGATAGATGGACGGATGAATAGACGGATGACAGATGGATAGGCAGATGGATAGAGAGACAGATGGATGAATGAGTGGATGGATGGATGGATGGACAGACGGATGGATGAATGGACAGACAGATGGATCCCTGAACTGATTCTTGAAGGATGAATGGATTAAGATGGAGAGAAAAGGTATCAGAGCCATGAGACAAAGAACTACAAGCCATGAGGCAAGGGAGACAAGTATGATGAACCAGCACATCTTATTCCACAGCAGGAGAGCCTCTGTCTTCAAGCTCAACCCCTCCCAGGCCCTACAACCTGCCTCTTAGCTCTAAGATAGAAGCCAGCCACGATCTGCACATTCCCAGGAAGGATACTCCGGTACCAAGGGAACGAGGAGGCATGGGCTCTGCACACCCAGAAACAGAGACCAGTTTGTGTGGAGGTTTTCCTGGGCACCATAAAACAGGGAAATGTGAGTCAGCAGCAGCAGCTGGTGCATGGCTTCCAGAGCGTGGCCTCCCGCAGGCAGCTGTCTGCTTTGTCACATTTAATAGAGGGCTTTTCAGGCTCAGCCTGAAAGGTGGTATTTAATGCACTGCACACCAGAAGATCAGCCCCCCCTGCTCTTTCTAGAATCAGATGGTGCTGCTTGTATTCAAATCCACCTCCTCCGCAACTACCAGCCGATACTGTGTGCAGCTACTGCAAGGGTCTGAGCTCCGATATTCTCAGGTGCAAGCGTATTTTTAAAACAGTAAGTCCCTAATAAGCCAAGAACTGATGTGACTCCCTGCTTTTCTTCCTTAAAGTTAGCAGTGCCTTTGCCTTTTAATTGGCATGTTCAGGATCATGTTCTTTGGGATTCTAGCTCAGAGGGGTTTAAGCAGATGCTATTCCCAAAGGGGATTCCCAGGGGTAGTGAGTTTAGAAAATTCTGGGTTAGGCAGAAACAAAAGATGGTCTATATGACAGGAGCCCAGATCCTTTACTCTGCTGATGGGTAACATGAATATGCAAGAGGGGGATTGCACTTACATCTTTTCCAAACATAGATCATTTCGTTGTGTGCAAAGTTTGATAAGGGTACTTTCCCCAGACAATGCCTTGGGAATTGCACTTTACAAGAGCTATGCTCTACGCTAACCCAAGCCTGTTTGCACTGAGTGGTTCTTATGGAATGTTGAGTCTGATCTGATCTCAGATGGAAATGGCACTTAGAGACAAGGCGACCTCCCATGCTCACACAACTAATGGGTACGGGTTAGACCCAAGGCTCCCTAACTTCCTGCCCAGCATCCGCTCCATCAAACACATCTTAAATATTTCTTCTGTCACATCTTAAAATATTTTCATACTCTAGGGGTGTGGGTGGCTCAGTCGATTAAGTGTCTGACTTCAGCTCAGGTCATGACCTCACAGTTCATGGGTTGGAGCCCCACATCAGCTCCGTGCTGACAGTACAGAGCCCGCTTCAGATCCTGTCTCCTTCTCTCTCTGCCCCTCCCCCAAGAGCTCACACACACACTCATGTGCTCTCTTGCTCTTGCTCTCTCTCTCAATAATAAACATTAAAAAAGCACATTTTGAAAAAAGCATTTTCACACTCTACAATCCATGCCATCCATAATCAGATGTAATTTAGAAAATACCAAATGACTGTGACCCAAGGACCTAGCTAGAATTCCAAGGCTCCCTTTTTCCATGCAGGAAATCTGAGTGTAAAATCTCACACCAAGAGGAGCGAATCTGATGGCTCATACTTTTTAAGAATTTAACAACCTAAAAGTCACACATTTAAAGGAAAATTAATAATGCCCTGCCTCTCACAGATAGCACATGTGAGCAAGGACAATTATTCTGTATCACAATCACCATTTCAGTTCTTTGAAGAAAATGAAATACCTCATTAAAAATTCAACAAAAGCCCAACAGCTAGAGTATGCCAGAGACCGCCATTCATTCCATGGTGACAGCAGTGACCTAAAGGGAAGTATGCTCAGTATGGCTCATGTCATTGGATCGGCGTTATGTAAGAACAGACTGTCCAGAGTCAGATGCAAGTTCCAGTCTCTGTCACCTTCTTATCCATGTGACTTAACCTCTCCTAGCCTCAGTTTCCTCATCTGCAAATGGGGACAACTGCCCCTGCCTCATAAGGCTGTTGGGAAAAGTCCACAGGGTATATACATAAAGCGCTTAGCACTGGCCTGGTATGTGTAACTACTCAATAGAGTCACACATTGTTTATCTTTGCCATTTTCTATAGCAGGAGCTACGCTCAATACATATTTAAGGAAGGAGTATGCACAGCTAAAAGAAATAGCACTTGCCCTTAAGGAGTTCTCAGCCAGTGGGGGGAGACCAGAAGGGCTGGGGCAGAGGGAACAGCAGAGACTTCCAGGAGCACAGAGGTGCCCCGATTCCAGCTCTTCCAGGGGGAAAAATGCTTATCTAAGCTGGAAGCAGGAGTGGGAATTAGCCACGTGGCAAAGGAGAAGAGACTACAGAAAGAGGTGTGACATGGGGACAGGCACAGAGGGACAGGGTGTGCTGGGGGACACATACATGGTTTTATCTGGCTGACGTAGGACCTCAGGGTAGGGACTTGGAGAGGTATTTAGATGCCACCCCACGGGACTCTAATGCCATGTGAGGAACGGAGTCTGGGCTGGTCCCCATGATCGCGAAAGGGTTTTCTTCAAAGAACTCAAACTTAACAGAAGCTTCTAAGCCGAGACATCACACAAATACTGGGCAGATGTAGAAAAAGGGAAACTGATTTGTTTCCTCAAAGCGGGGGTTTCTCAATGAGAATAAGCACTAGACACTTTTGCAAAACATATCAAGGGCCTTAAAATTGTTCATGATTTTTGATCTAAAAATTCAGTGCTGGGAATCTGTCCTCAGGTAAATATCCCCAAACAGGATCAAAGGGTTATACATAAAAGTATGATCCAGAATTAATTTTAATCATATAACCACACCACAAATGGGTTGTCATTCATCTACTAAAATATTTCCCAGGAATATTTTTTTTTAATATTTTATTTATTTCTGAAAGAGAGAGAGAGACAGCGTGAGCAGGGGAGGGGCAGTGAGAGAGGGAGACACAGAATCTGAAACAGGCTCCAGGCTCTGAGCTACCTGTCAGCACAGAGCCTGACGCGGGACTTGAACCCATGAACCGTGAGATCATGACCTGAGCCGAAGTAGGACACTTAACTGACTGAGCCACTCAGGCGCTCCTTTCCCAGGAATTTTTAAGGACAGACAAAAGTGCTGGACAATAAAATGTTAGGCAAAAATGCAAAATACCAAACTCTCTATATGGTAGTAATTCAGTGGGGAGAGTAGATCTTTCTGGCAGTAATAGTCTCCCCCCAGCAGAGATTATGGGGTGCCCCCATGCCCCACTCCCCCTTGCATACCCTCTGTTACAAGACTGAGCACCTGTCATGGTCATGGCTCATGTGTCCATCTTCTGTAGGGCTGGACATCCCTTGCTGACCAGCAGTTCCTGGGGTGATTCATCTCTGGATCTCAGGGACCATCCAGGGGTATTTAACAAATGTTTGCTGAGCAGGAGGAGAGGCGGAGACAGACAGGAGGCAAGGAGAAAGGGAGAAAAAAGAAGAGAATGTTTGAAAAGAGAGAGAGGGAGGAAAAGAGTGGGAGATAAAGAGGAAGGAAAATGGACGAGAGAGAGAGAAGGAAGGAAGGGAGGAAGTGGGAGTGGGGCAAGAAACGCCGAACAGGAGAAAAGAGCACACTGACACATCAGACATCTCTTTCTCTGCTTTTAAAATTCCCTGAAAGCTTAAGCTTACTGCCTGGGAATAGACGCAGCTTTAGTGCAAAGCCTGTACAACACAGATGACGCTGAAAGAGCTCTCAGGAAGGGCCGCCTAAGCCTTGGTTCTGGGCAGGAATCACATCTCTGCCAAGGGTCCTTTGAGTCAGAGGAGAAGCTCAGAGCAGGGGAGGGCTTGTCTTCAAACCCGCTATTATCTTGCATCCAGCCTCAACTGGGAGGGAGCTGGTGTTGGCGGGACGCCTTCATTCTCTTCACAAACACTAAGTACTGTGTTGAGTGCTGCTTACAAAAATTAGCCCTTAACGCTTCAGCCATGCTTACCCATACAACAGCAAAGCAAACAATAGGCAGCCTCAGCTAGGGGAGGTCTGGGTCACAGCAAAATGTTTGCATCGTTGTCTATCCTTGAGTGGATGAAACAAGAAACCTCCCTGCATTCTGTTCTCCCTCCTGCTTGCTGGCAGTGAAATCTGTCATCTCCACCACAAAGTCAGAGGGATGGAAGATCCATGAAGGGAGGCTTGGAAGAAAAGAGAGGTGCAGTTCTAATCAAATCAGCCCCCAAATCACTAGTTTATCAACTGGAAGACAGCAGAAAACCAAAGCTGTAATTGCACAGACAGGGAAAGACAGTAACATCAAGGAGGGGACATTTAAGCTGGGTTCCGAAATATGAGAAGTTCATGAAGTCAAAAAGGGGGGAGAAGTGGAGCATTCCAGCAAAATAAATAGTATATACACAGACACAGTGGTCCCAAAGTTCCAGAGAGAAACAAGGAATGGAAAGGGCAAGTTGTGTGCTGTCCGTGGTCCTGACACGTCATTGGTCATGAGGATAGCAAGGTTTCTCCCAACTCTGGGATGCTGAAGGTCCCTCTCCCTCCTCCAGCCTTGGAGCTCCTCACTGTTCTCCTTGCTCAGCTCATTGGAATTTTGTAGCCTGTACATTCTCAGAGAACAAAAACAATCGTGACTTATGCTTCACAATGTATGTGATTGGTTCCAAATACTTTTAACGCGTAGTACCATCCTTGCCATACCTTAGTTCTCCCACCCCAAGAAGTTGAGGGAGGCATGGGGCCCCATATCCCCTCTCCTATGATGCTTCACAATGTAGACATTGGAATCTGAAGTCAATAAACAGCATGTATCAAAAAAGGATCTCAGAGGATTAGGGTTAGGGTAGGAGGTATGATCTTCACAGTGAGAAGGCAGGTCCACCAAGGATGTCTGGGTACATACAGATTCTGATGAGGCTGCCTGGCTCATCAGTGGGAAGGGGCTCGGAGTAACTAAATGACCAGCCACCCCCTGGCAAAATGAAGAATCTCTTCCCCCGAAGGGCTGGCATGGAAATGAGTCTCGGGAAGATCAGGGACGCCCCGTTTTGATAGAAATGTGCTTGCCCATGCATTGAGCTGCATTCTCTAAGACAAAAGAAATGTCAAGGTAAGTTTTCAAAGCTACCAGTCCTTCAAACTCTACAAGCCACCAATGCTGAGGCTTATGTTTACAACTCAAAGATTCAACAGGACAGGAAGGCACACCTCATTCATGCGTGTATAACTTACAACATGGCACCCAAGCCTAGATGATTCTCAAAATCCATTGGGATTGCCTGCTAAAAATTCCAATCCAGGCGCTTTTGCCAAGAATTTCATTTACCAGATGTAACTTACAGGCCAGGTATTTGTTCCTAATAAACTCTCCCAGGTAATCCTGATGTAGACCCTCTGTAGTAGATTGTGCTTTACAATTCTCTCTGTTCCCTCCCCACCTTGGCATGCTCCAATGTGGGCGCAGTGCTCTCCTGCCCCACCAGATGAGGGCACACCCATGTGCCTTGCTTTGACCAACAGAATGAGAGTGGATGCGAGGGCACCAGTCTGAGCACAAGCTTCAAGAGGCAGTGGGATTCAGCTCCATCTCTTGACAGTCCATCCTCTGTCATGAAAAACCACATGCCCGAGGGTGCAGCCTCCTTCATTCGGAGTCCCAGAAGGAGATGATATGAGGAGAACAGAAGCCTGATGACAAATCTGGCCGAGCTCTGCTAATAAGCTTCTACCACCCACAGACCTAAGAGCAATAATACTTTGAGCTGTAAGTCACAGAATTACAAGGCTATTTGTTTATATGGAATTATTGTGTCAAAGCATATTGATACGCCATCAAGATTCTGTGCTGAGGGCTGCCTGGGTGGTTCAGTCAGATGAGCATCCCACTCTTTTTTAAAAAAATTATTTGTTTTGAGAGACACAGAGAGAGACAGCATGAGTTAGGGAGGGGGAGAGAGAGAGAGAGAGAGAGAGGGAGGGACGGAGGGAGGGAGGGAGGGAGAATCCCAAACAGGCTCTGCACTGTCAATACAGAGCTGGACGCAGGGTCCGATGTCACAAACTGTGAGATCATGACCTGAGCCAAAATCAAGAGTTAGATGCTTATCCAACTGAGCCACTCAGGCACCCCGCACATCCCACTCTTAATTTTGGCTTAGGCCATGATCCCAGGGTCATGGGATCAAGCCCCATATCAGGCTCTGCTGACTGTGGAGCCTGCTTAAGATCTCTCTCTCTCTCTCTCTCTCTCTCTCTCTCTCTCTCTCTCTCTCTCCCTCTCCCTCTGACCTTCTCCCACTCTCTTTCTCTCCCTCTAAACAAAAGAAAAGAAGAAAAAAAGGTTCTATGTTGAGAGCTGCCTGAGGGATTTTCCAGCTCAAATGCTTCAGAGTCCATGACTCAGTCCCCACCTTGAATAACCAGAGCCCCCTTCCTCCCAGGCCTCCCTTGCAGATCTAAGTGCAGCTGCTGCACATTCTTATTCATTCACAGAAAACCAGCCCCGTTTGCCTTTGATTTTGCCTCGGGGGACAGCCCGTCAGCCAGCAGCCCTTCGCCGCACTTTCCAGGAAGGCAGCCCAAGAAGAGGCAACAGGCCTGAGACCCAATCTAATTAACACACATTTGCTCTCCCTTCGCATGGGCAGAGAGCACAGTGGCATTTTCCTCCTTCATGAATCAGGAATACAGGGGGTCCCCATGGATTGCAGGCCTTCTCTGGAAGCCGAGGCCCATTTCCATGACAACTGCAGTTTTCACAGCAAAATCTCAGGTCCCATGATACTGGCAAACATTCAGGAAATACTCCCTGATGGGCTGAACATCTGGTTTTAAAATAACGCGCTCCAGGGATGAGCCCAGGAGTGAGCTGCCCCAAAGGACAATGATGCCAACTATCTCTGTATCTATGTCGGGACCGGCCTCTGTGTCTCCTTGTCTCTGCTTTCCACCTTATATAAAGCAATCTGAACAGAAATCCTGTCTCTTTAAGGAAATCGCATGCCTGAGTGCATACTAAGTGTCAGCTCTGCATTCATTTTTAATTTTTAATTTATCTTAAGAAGTGGGTATGACCGGGGCGCCTGGGTGGTTCAGTCGGTTAAGCGGCCAACTCTTGGCTTGGGTCATGATCTCAAGGTTCGTGGGTTTGAGCCCCATGTCGGGCTCTGCGCTGACAGTGTGGAGCCTGCTTGGGATTCTCTGTCTCCCTCTCTCTCGGCCCCTGCCTCTCCCCATCTCGTGCTGTCTCTCTCAAAATAAATAAACTTAAAAAAAGAAAGAAAGAAAAAGGAAGTGGGTGTGATTGCTACAAATAAGAGAAGTGAAGTAATTTCTCAAAGTCACACAGCCAGGAGATGGTGCTTCCTGATTTGAACCCAGTTCCACCCGGCAACTAACAAAGTGACAGCCCCATTGCCTCCTGTTCTCCTCACTGTACCTGGTTAACGTGTCTGAGCCTCAGTTCCTTCCTCTGTGCAATGGGGATAAGCAAGAGTGGGACATGGATACACATTCAGCTACTTATCAAGCACATTCCCAAGGCCATGCACTCACATGACCTCCTGAGAGAATTGCCGCATTATAGCCCAAAGTGGGGAAGGCAGATCACAGGGCTCTGGGAGTTGCAAAGGGCTCCAGGGAGGGGAGCTACTAAATGCAGAGGTGTAGTCGCCTAATAAACATTGGCAATGTGTCCTGTGAGCCACATGCTGTCACGCTCATTGTCTCGTTTGTTGTTGTTTTTTTCTTAAATAGCTTATTATCAAGTTGGTTTCCATATAACACCCAGTGCTCATCCCCACAAGTGCCCTCCTCCGTGCCCATCTCCCCCCTCCCCCCCACACCCATCAGTCCTCAGTTTGTTCTCAGCATTCAAGAGTCTCTCATGGTTTGCCTCCCTCCCTCTCCCCAGCTATTTTTCCCCTTCTCCTCCCCCATGGTCCTCCGTTAAGTTCCTCCTAATCCACCTGTATGTGCAAACATATGGTAGCTGTCCTTCTCTGCCTGACTTATTTCACTCAGCTTATTAACACCCTCAAGTTGCACCCATGTTGCTACACGTGGCCAGATTTCATTCTTTCTCATTGCCATGTAGTATTCCATCGTATAGATAAACCACATCTTCTTGATCCATTCATCAGTTGATGGACACGTAGGTTCTGTTGGTGGGAATGTAAGCTGGGGCAGCCCCTCTGGAAAACAGTATGGAGGTTCCTCAAAAAACTAACAATAGAGCTCCCCTAGGACCCAGCAGTAGCACTGCTAGGAATTTACCCAAGGGACACAGGAGTGCTGATGCCTAGGGGCACATGTACCCAAATGTTCGTAGCAGCACTCTCAACAATAGCCAACACATGGGAAGAGCCTAGATGCTCACTGTCTCATTTGACAAAGAGGCAGAGTGGCCGGCCGGTTCAGCACGTGGGTGCTGAGGCAGACTGCTCATGCTCAGAGCTGGCCCCGCCCTTACTAGCCCTGTGTCCTAGGCAAGCTCTCTCCCAGCCTCAGTTTCCCATCTGCAATGCAAAGAGCTCTTTTGAAAGTTAAATAAATTCACACGTGGACAAGCACTTAGAACTGTGCCTGTGTGTGTCTGTGTGTCTGTGTTTCAAGTCTGCAACCTGGGGAGTCAGATCTCCATGAGATGCTCAGTTCCATCTTTGACTTCTCTCTAAATTCTTGCTTCACAGCCAAGTCTTTCCTAGAATGTGCTGAAAGGCTTTCCAGAAAGTCCTCGCACGCACCTGGGGGTCCCCACTTCCCACCGCACCTGCCCCCCCATCAGCCCTCGCCGCCTCTCCCTCCACTGCCTGTCTCGTCCCTTCCACATGACAGCCAGTGACCTTTCTGAAACACAAATGCACCCATGTCGTGTCAACCCTTCAAACCCTTCATCAGCTTGTCCTCACGTGCAGGACAAATTACGCCCAACCCCTCCCCCCTCCGCCAGGCTTGTGCCACCATATTCCACGGCTCACCACACACTGGCTCCCTAAAACCGCAACTTCACATCTCCGTGCCTTCCTCCGGCCTTCCTGCCAAACCTGCTCTACCCACTGACCTCCAGCTCACGGTCCTGACCCCAGGAACACGTCACCCTTGAAGTTCCCACAGTACAAGGCATCACCTCATGGTTAGCGTTGCTTCGTGATGTTTCATCCTCAGCTCGTCTCTGTCTATCTCTGCCATGAGACTGGGAGATCCTGCACAACAGAGACTACAGCTTATTCACATAGAGCTTCTTAGCTGGATGACCTGGGGCAAGATACTTAACCTCTCTGTGTGCTTTGGTCTCCTCATCTGCCAACAGAATGAATCAAAGTAGCAACTCACAGGATTTCTAGAGATTATGTGTAAAAGCACTTTGTACACCTCATATACATTATGCTGGCCTAGGTAGTCCAATCTTTTATGCCAAATGTTCCGTGTCCAAGCATTGAGGAAGCAGGAAAAAGACGTCATTGCATTTATCAGCTTCTCAAAGGTATCTGTGACCCGAGAAAGTTTTTTTAATGTCTATTTATTTTTGAGAGACAGAGAGACATAGCCTGAGTGGGGGAGGGGCAAAGAGACAGGGAGACACAGAATCTGCAGCAGCTCCAGGCTCTGAGCCATCAGCACAGAGTTCGACGTGGGGCTCGAACCCCTGAACTGTGAGATCATGACCTGAGCCGAAGTCAGATGCTTAACCTACTGAGCCAATCAGGCGCCCCAGGCTTACTGATCTTAAGCTATAACGAAAAATACTGTGTGACCCTAGAAAGTCTTTATGCCAGTTTAAAACATGCCCAGTGGGGCACCTGGGTAGCTTAGTCAATTAATCATCTGACTTTGCCTTAGGTCATGATCTCGTGGTTCATGAGTTTGAGCCCCATGTCAGGCTCTGTGCTGACAGCTTAGAGCCTGGAGTCTGCTTCGGATTCTGTGTCTCCCTCTCTCTCTGTCTGCCCCTCCCCTACTCATACTCTGTCTCTCTCAAAAATAAATAAACATTGGGGCGCCTGGGTGGCTTAGTCGGTTAAGCGTCCGACTTTCGCTTAGGTCATGATCTCGCGGTTCGTGGGTTCAAGCCCCGCGTCGGGCTCTGTGCTGACTGCCAGCTCAGAGCCTGGAGCCTGCTTCGGTCTGTGACTCCCTCTCTCTCTGACCCTCCCCTGCTCATGCTGTCTCTAGATAAAACATTAAAAAAAATAAAAATAAATAAATAAATAAACATTAAAAAAATTTTTTAAACATACCCAATGATTAAAGTTTATTTTGAGCCTATTTTGTTCTGCATGTCCAGAAATAAAGGATAACAAAAGAGAAAAGGAGAAAATGAAAGGGGAAAAAGAAGGAAAGAAAAATCCTAAGATTGTACCTGGACTGTATGGTCCATGAAGAATAGAGAACCAGAGCCATTTTGGAAAAGAGAAGATTCAAGTACAAAATACCTTTCAGAGCATCCAGGAATATCAGTGTGGAAGAGGTGGAGGGCTGTGAGCATTTGGAGGGCAAAGTAAGGCAGATTAGAAGTAAGCAGCAGATTCTCAGTCCACATACCTAACAGCTTTCCAACAATGGAGCTGCCTAAGGATAAAGCAGGCTGCAGAGTACGGTGGTGAGCTCCCTGTCACTAGAGGTATGCAAGGAGAGGGTATTTGGAATTCCTACACTAGAGGAGTGATGGGGGGCTGGCGGAGAAGCAATAGACCCCATTCCCTGCCTTCTTAACTACACAAACATTGAAATTTTTACATAACTTAAAAGGTTCCTTTCAACTTTTAAGGTTGTATACATAAAATATTATTAGATCTTCAGCCCTAAGGGCCTATGATGTATGATAAGATACAAAAGACAGGGCAGCATAATTTGGGGACAGGTACAAAATCTCCAGCAGCTCCCCGTGTGCTCTCTGCAGTTCTGTATCAGATCCATTGAGTCTTCCCATGGAACTGACCCTAATCATTATTCAATCAAGGCCTGGGGGACACATGTGCTATGATTTGCTCCAACTTAAACGTAAGGCGCTTATTGTAAAATCCAGCTTTTCCGTGGGAAATACGATGAAGCACCTTCACAGATCAGATCTGGTCTCTCCCCACTGCCGAAGTACCACTGGGGTGGTCCTGTTTGGGCTCCAGGAAACCCTTCACCCCACCCCCACCTTCTCCTGGATGGCAACCACCTAAACACAAAATCCACGGACAGGACATTTGTTAAGGAACGTCAAATGCAGGAGTGGCTTAAACCTCGCTCAGCAAAGCAGCACCATTTACAGCCTGATTTCATTCATCCACCCGCCCATGCAGTCTGTGGGTCCCTCTGTGAGTCACCAGCGTGCTAGAGCACTCCTGAGATCCCAGAGAAGCTGTCCCAGCCCTCCAGTGTTCAATGAGGTTGGACAAGCCCCAGTTACAAGTGTGCGAGTGCTCATGGCTCCCAGCCCCCGGGGGAAGGATCCTCCACGGAGAATGAGCACAACGAATACAAGTGCAAAGGGCCAGACAGGGGAAGCCTGGTCAGGAAGCTTGTTCCAGGTGCCTGGGGCCTGTGAGGGGAGCCACAACCTCACAGGTCCACGGCCATCACGTCCCTCCTCTTCTGCGTGCTCCTGTTTTCCAGACCAGCCCCTCCATGAAATACCTTACTTAGACCCCACTCCTTCTCCCAAGCCACCAACGCCGACTCAGAGTTCCTTTCTCAGAGCAAAGTTATGATTTCCTCATTGCATCTCTCCAGGACCATGAATCTCACCCTGTGTTCGGAACACATGTCCAGGCGCGCCTGGGTGGCTCAGTCAGTTAAGAGTCCGACTCTTGATTTTGGCTCCGGTCACACTCTCACGGTTCATGAGTTCGGGCCCCATGCTTACTCTTTAGCACCCTGGTACTATGCACTACCCTGACTCTGTCCTTCTTATAGACTCAAGGGCAAGTCCTCTTGATGGTTTCTTTCCAGGGCAGGAGTTTCCCTTGATTCACAAAAAGTGACGCTCATTCAATACCTCCCAGCTTGTGAGCACTTGTGAGCCCGTAGGATGCCAACTGATACATGTTACTGGAACAATGTGTCAACTTTGTTGCAACAAATACAAATTTTAAATGCTGATCAAAATTTAGCAGCACATCTGCAGAGGATTTTTTTTTTTTTTTTGATGTGTCACTTTGCTCACAGCACATGGGCTGAGAACCACTGGTTTCTAGAATATCTCCGATCTTCTACCAGTGCCTCCTGTAATGGGTCCCCACTTACCATATCTGGCCCCTTGGCTCTGAACCCTGCTCCAATCTAGATTTCCAGTTGTCCACTGAGACCCCTCAGTGAGGTGCTCATTCCCCACTCAATTCAAGTGCCTTTTCTTCCAACCTCACCCCTTATGCTTCCTGACCACCTCATCATTGGCTCCAATATCACCTTTGATGTGCCACAATTTTCACATTTAACCCTCATATCTCCTTAAGAAAATCTAACATAAGGCTTCTCTCCATCGATTTAGGTCTGGATTATGGGACTTGCATTGGCTGTGTGACTATGAGCCACAGTTGAACACAAGCTCTTAAAGGCATTTCAAGTTGCTACCAGTTGCTATCACTCTCTTCTGACTATATTCATTCCCCAGTCCAAATCTTGTATATGCTGTTCACATGTCTTACATGCTCTTCCCTTGTCTCCACCAATTAAATCCCTGAACATCTAGCTCACATTGTCTCCTAAGCCTCAAGAAGCAGACTTCCCTTGTCTGCTCCTTCAGCCTGAGTCTCAAAGTGGGGAGACACAGGAACAGCATCCAAGGGCAAAGCTATAGTCAATCCACAGCTCGCACTTAGCGTGAACAAGAATTCAATGTCTGCTGTTGAAAACCAGACCTGGTGGTTGTGTGCTATAGAACAACATTGCCTAATACACCTTCCCACGGTAAGAGGAACAGCACCTAACCTACAGAGGACACACCATGTGCAGGCACTATTCTAAGCACCTTACACATATTATATTAATTCATTTAATTCTTGGGGGAAAAGACCCTGTGGGACACTATTATTCCCGTTTTACAAATGATGCATAGAGAGAACAAGTGGCTTGCCCAAATTACGCAGCTAGTAAGTAGAAGAGCTAGCAGTTAAACCCAAATTGTCCCATTTCAGAATCCACACTCTTACATGCCACCTTATGATACCATCGTCCCAGTTCAAGAACTTTCAGTGGCTTCCTGTTACCCACAAAATAAAGTCACAGTATCCTAAACTTGGAACTGAATCCTCTAATCCAACTCTATAGAGAAAAGGAATCTGAAGTTCAGGGAAAGGAGGTGATTTGCCCAAAATCAAATATCCCACTTACCTTTGAGCCAGACTTTGAATCTATCTGCTACCTCCGTCATGTTGAGTACATTCTACCCGACCTCCAAAGCACTATAGAATTCACATTTCTTTCAAATTCCTCACCCCCCGATCTATCTGTGACTCACCACTCACTCTCTTCTGACTATATTCATTCCCCAGTCCAAATCTTGTATATGCTGTTCACATGTCTTACATGCTCTTCCCTTGTCTCCACCAATTAAATCCTTGAACATCTAGCTCACATTGTCTCCCAAGCCTCAAGAAGTCAACTCCTATAGCGTCCACCAAAACTGAGTCTCCCTCTGCCCAAGTCCCTCTAACACCTGCGCTCTGTGATTCTTGGGTGCTCGTGTGTGCACCTTGCCACTTAGGTGGTAAGCTTGCTAAGGCTTTGGGTCATGAAATGGGGATTTTTTTTTTTCACTGCCCGTCACACCTCGCACAGTTCAAAGAACAGAACAGACATGCGGCCAACACTTGCTGCTCACCCACCATCCTGAATTTTTGTTTCCTCAAAGACAGAGCCTGAGTTGGGAGAGGGAGACGATCATCTGTCAGCCACCTACAGTGTGCCAGGCACATTCACATATGCTGTATCACGTGGATTCCCTGTTTTCAGTCTGGGCCAAGTTTATTATGAGACACAGACATGCAGGGCTAAGTTGGGGCTAGATTACTGAAGGAGTCCTAACAAGATCAAGGTTACCCTCTCTGAGACACTTTTTTTAAGAATTTAATTTAGGGGGGCCTGGGTGGCTCAGTCAGTTGAGCGTCGGACTTCGGCTCAGGTCACAATCTCTCCGTTCGGGGGCTCAAGCCCCGCATCAGGCTCTGTGCTGACAGCTCAGAGCCCGGAGCCTGCTTCCGATTCTGTGTCTCCCTCTCCCTCTGTCTGAATATTCCCCTGCTCACGCTCTGTCTGTCTCTGTCTCAAAAATAAAGACACATTAAAAAAAATTTTTTTAAGAATTTACTTTAAACAAAATAATTTTTTCTCCTGAGAATACAGCCCACTTCCCTCCCTCTGGTCATGAACTTGACATCACTGAGCATGTCTGCTTTGCCGTCCTGGATGCTAGAAGCTCCGGATCGATATCAGATGTCCAGCTGCACACCTCCAGTGGATTGAAACACTGGCAGGCTTGTTCCCTGCTCTTCCTCCACGCTTAGCCCTGGTATTCTGTGATTTCACTAGATCCATGACAAATCTCTGTAGGCATCACAAAGCCTTTGTGTGAAAAAAAAAGGGGGTGGGGGTAAATAAACTGAATACCTATTAATACACAGAATGGCATCCTCAGGAAGAAGCATGTGGGGCTCACGTGTGTTTCACATGTTTGCACATGACAGTCATTAATTGAGCCTGATGTTTTCCTTACTGATGTCTTTCTCCCCTGCTTATCATCACTGTTCGATCGAACGCATGCAGACACACAAACACGTACAGATTTCAACCAGAGAGTGATTTTCAGAGCAGGCAGCCCAGCCTATCCTCTCCCTTCTACTTGAATCTGGCTGTTCATTCCTCCACAGGTCACTCCAAGAACTTTTACATGCCACTAAGGCTCTGTGAGCCTTCATTTGGGAAACAGGGATGATCAAACTCACCCACCTCCCTCCTGGGAGTGCTCTGAACACTGAGTCAGAGATCACGGAGGTCATGGTGAATGCTCTAACAGCGTGCAAAACCACAAATGACCAGTACTCATGAAGTCCTACTTTTAATAATAATAATTCTTCACCACGGTGGCGGACACACTTGTCTCCCCCCACAGCTGAGCAGCCCCCACCCTCCTTAGTGGCTCTGTTGGGAGCCTAGAGCTTTGTGGGGCCAGGAAGCCATGTGCCTTTGTTTGCTCAGAACCACACCCAGGATATTCCACTTAACCGCTGCAGTGGCTCCAGGAACAGCTTTGCCTAAGTTAATCCCTGGCTGTGCCATTAATTTTTTACAAAGCTACACATGAAGGAGGGCTTCGTAAATATTTTAAACAATCCTTGGAGGCTGAAGCTAAGTGTTTCTGCTTTTTCCCTCCTCTCTGCCGGAGGCGGGAAACAGAGGGAAGGTGCCCACTCACAATCGAGGTGCGTAGAACATTTTCCTAACTCAGCCCTGCCCTTTCCCCTCTGCTCAAGGTACCCTCTCCCCATCTCTGGATTCTCTGCATAAGCTGGGACCTTACCCTAATTGGCCAGATGACAACGCTAAGGCTCACAGGGGCACACAGTGACGAAACCTGGAGCAGGTGGGGTCCCTGGGGATGAGCTGAGTTCTTCTTAGTCTTTTTCCGACCCCCAAGCCCCTCCACAGGCCACGCCCACCATGGCTACTGAAAATAGCCAGGATTTGCTCCAACCGCACAGAGCAGCCACACTTGGAAGCAGAAGTCGGGTTCCCACAAGGTGGACTTTCCTTCAGTTTCTCCAGCATGCCGCGTTCATTTGCCACTGGGGCTCCCTCCACTCACGCAGAAACTCCCCCTCCTCCCTGTCCTTCCTGTCCCTCATCCCAGGACTAGGGAGAGTTTCCCCACTGTGGTTTCCACCAGCCCCCACACCTTGATGCAATTTCAGGTAGAAATGTCAGGCTTTGGGGCGCCTGGGTGGCTTAGTCGGTTAAGCGTCCGACTTTCACTTAGGTCATGATCTCGCGGTTCGTGGGTTCAAGCCCCGCGTTGGGCTCTGTGCTGACTGCCAGCTCAGAGCCTGGAGCCTGTTTCAGAGCCTGTGTCTCCCTCTCTCTCTGACCCTACCCTGCTCACGCTGTCTCTCTCTCTCTCCTAGAAATAAATAAAAATATTAAAAAAAAAAAAAAGAAATGTCAGTCTTTGCCAAACCCTGGGAAGGGCAAGGATAAGCCCGCCTCATTCCTGCTTGGCCTCTCACCCAGCACAGTGCCCGGCACAGACCAGTGCTTACTATTAACTTACCGGACGAGTATGACGGGGCGCAAGCCGGGGGCGCAGCGTTAGGAAAGCCACAGCACCCTCCTACTCACTCAATGGCATTCTAGTCCCTGTCACAACATGGACATTATCAGAGAAAGACCCTCAGGAAGCCGAGGGGCCTGCAAAGGAGCTCCAGTCAAGTCCTTCCTCTCTGGTTTGCTGTTTCCTTAAACCACAGATCTTTCTGGATGGAGTGGGCTTATGTGGACCAAATAAAACACAAGTGCTCATCAAGGGCCTCCTTCCCAAGAACTAAGTATAATTCTCAGCACCTCCTCCCCACTTCTGCAAGCTATTGAAGCTGCTGGAACCACTCCATTTGGTTCTCTTTGATGCACAGGCCCGACTACTGGCTTCACACAAACACTAAAGCAGCAGAATCAGCCAGCAGCCCCACCTGCACCTACTGTGTGCCCAACACGCACTAGGCGCTTTGCCAGAGTCCTCCCGGATGCTCACTGGTCCTCGGAAGCGGCTAGTGTTGGCCCCTATGGGGTATCAGAGCACGGAAGCCAAGAGGGTCGGCAGAGCAAGGATGAACAGCCAGATCTGTCTGGTACAAAAGCCTGGGCAAGTCCCCTCCACTCGGCGGGTCACAGAAGGAGGGCAGGTGGCCGCTGTGTCCCTGTAGACTAAGAACTGTTCAAGTCTGGGGCACCATCCTTACAGACTTGCCTCAAAATTCATCCGGCGAAACTGCCTTCTTGGGACTGGGGCCCTGGGGGGACCAGACCTGCCATGGGCCACAGCCACAGTGGGACCCAAGGCTCCTGACTCATCTGTCACTGCATCACCAGCACTGCCATCACATGCCCTGGCTCCCCTCAGGGGGGAGGCCTCTAGAGTCCCAAGGCAAGGACCTGCTCAGACACCCCCCTCCTCCACTTTCCTCCCACACTGCTTCGCCTGGGGGCAAGCAGACCTCGTCCAGTGACTCACAGGCAGCCAGGGTTACAGGGCTGGCCACTTGCACCTTCGTGTCTCAGCAGGCAGGGATTATGGGTGCGGTACAGGTGGTCTCTGCCCTCAGGGGTCACACCTCTAGACACAAACTCACCAAAGGTCTGCTGGCAAAACCTGAAGCTGAGCCCAGGAGGAGTTTCCTAAAGGAAGACTCAGCCCACAGGTGGACAGGAGGCCTGGGGGGGGGCTCTCACCCAACCTTCTTCTCATTCATGCCCCAGCCAGTGCTCCAGCCTCTGGGAGGTTTAGGGAGACAATGCCTCCCTCAAAGCATTTATTGAGAAGACTCAGTAAAATAATGTCTGCAAAAGACAAGGCAGGTGAATGGGAAATGTGAGAGCCCTCCCCCCACCCCAGGCTGGCCTCCTGTAGGCACCCCAGGGCTCCCAGAGCCAGGATTCTGGATAAATGAGTAGGAGTATGCTCCTTTCCTGTCTTCAAACCTCAGGTGTCATGCTGGAGGATTCTATCACACCCAGAATCCCACCTCCCAGCACCTGGCTACGCCAGCGCCCAGCACCTGGCTACGCCAGCGCCCAGCACCAAAGGCCCACTGGCTTCCCCGGCGCCTTCAGGGCTGGTTTGGGCCCACTCTGGTGCCAAGGAGGGAATGGGGTGGAGGCCAGGTCTCCCCACCACTGTGTCCTTGGCCCTCAGCTCCCCACCCAAGACAAAGCAGGGATCCTTTGTTTCCGGCCACACCCAGAGACAGCCACTGAGGGCTCAGCCCCACTACCCTCCTACCCCCCCGTGTTAACCCTTCTGGGGCCACAGCTGCCATTTCAGCCCCATGAGGGTTATTTTTAGCCGTGGTGAGGAATGGGAGGGGCTCCTCCATCATGGCGCTGTTTCTAGGTCCAGACTTCCACTCCATCAGTACGGGCAGGGGTAGGGGCGGGGGAAGGGGGGGCGGGCAGAGGTCGGTATTTTTCCCTCCTCTGGCGTGGAAGGAACTCGGCGGCGAGAGCTGGACCAGGCAGAGGCCCCGCGCAGGACGCGCGGCCCTCCCCGCCCCATCCCCGCTCCAGGGCCGGAGGGAGGGGTTCGGCCCCCGCGCCCCTCCCTCTTTTGTTCAGTGCCGCAGCCTCCGGGTCCAAGACACCCTCTGGTACTTCCCGTGGCGGTGGGGGGGCTCCAAGCCCGCGGGGAGAGGGACCCGAGACTCCAGCCCCGCCTAGCCCTGAGGGGCTCCCCCCACCATTGTCCCCAGAGGCTGGGGGGAGGGGCTGCAAGGCTGAGATCGGCCCCGCCCCACCCGCCGCCACGCAGGAAGCCTCGGGGGCCGCCCCTGCAGCGCCCCCGCCGCGGATCCCGACCCTGGTGGCGACCCCCCCGCCCCCCGCGGCACAGAGAACGGCGGGCGGGGGCCCGGCTTACCGTGATGTGTGGGATGCTCTTCTTGCCCTGGTAAGACATGGCCCCGCTGCGCCCTCGGCCCGGCCGGCGGACCCGAGGGGCTGTCTTTTCGCTCCGCCCGGTTCTCAACGGGTCGCGCTCCCCGCGGGCGCGGCGACAGAGGCCGGGAGGGCAGAAGAGAGGGACGGAGGCTCGGCGCCCCCGGCTGCTCGGCCAGCTCGCCGCCGCCGCGCTGCCAGCGCCGCCCGGCTCGGTGAGGGGGGCGGGGGGAGGAGGGAGAGGCGAGGGCGGGGGGAGGGGGCTGCAGACAGACAGCTCCTCCCGGCGGCGCGGAGCCGAGCCCGATTCGCCCCTCTCGGCTCGAACCAGGAAGCTCTTCCCTTCCGATCCCCCCCCCACTCCGCCCCTCGCCCCCCGAACCGCCCAGCGCCGCCGACCCCCGCCCCGCGCGCGCGCCCTCGGCTGCGCCCCGGCCTCGCTCTCGCGATTGGGGAGGTCTCGTTTTCAGGGGGCTTCTAAACGCCAGAGACGGCCGTCGCGGTGCAGGCGGAGCCCGCGGCAGCGCCACAGGTGTGCGGCGCCGCATCTGCGGGCCTGGGGACAGCTGCGTGCGGGAGGGAGTGCGGGGCGGGCGCGGGGGACCCGCCCGAGGCGCTGCGGCCTTCAGGGCCCTGGGGACCCGGCCCGGCGGCGGCCCCCTCCCCCCCCGCCTCTCGTGCCGCAGCCTCCGTTTGTCCGTCCGCTCTGCACACTCCCTGAGCAGAGCTACATTAAGCACTTTTCCAGCTCCAAAGCCTGCAAGCCATTATTCAGCCCTTTTTCTTAATATCTAACCCCAGACAAAAGGTGACCCATCTCCCAGACTCCTAGGCCATGGCTTCTGCCACCCTCCCACTCACAGCATCGAATCAGCCGCCCTGAGGGTTCAACAGGAGCCTGGCTGCCAGGCCAATGGAGCGCAGCACGAGAAGAGAGACAAGGCCCTAACCGAATTCATGGCTGACCGGCTCTACCCTCTGCAGCAACTTCCCGTCACACAGGGGCCTGGCCCTGGGGCCACTAGGTCACCCCCACACTCTTGCCTACCAGTGACTGCCTGGAGGGCCAGACCAGTGGCTCGGAGGTCCCCACAGACCCCGGGGGACACTAGGAGACAAGAGGAGAGTAGGATGTCCTGCCTGCCTGGGGAGAGGTGGGCAGGAGGCCGGGGCATAGCTTAATAAACACGTCGACAGGAAAGGAGAAAAGAAAGAAGACGGGGGGCGGGGCGGGAGGAGTCCTAGCAAGCCCCCACAGCCCCAGACAGGTGCCCCAAATCTCCAGACAGAATAAAATGCTAACTTTCACTGCCATTCACTTTCTGCCCGCAAGATACAAACCACGGTATCTTTTAGAAGACCCAACTTCTTTACTTTCGAGTTACCACCCAGAAGGAGGGTGTGCTAGGGGTGGTAAAGCCCCCCCACCCCAAGCAGGTTGAGGCCTGAAGCCCTTACCTTCACAGGCCTCCTAGAGGCCAGTCACCCAGACCAGAAGTCCAGAGATGCCTTGGCCTTGAAATGGGGGTGGGGTTATAGGTTCACAAAAGAGAAGCATCTTAGTATCCCCAGGAACGCTAGACCACAATTTCCCCATTTTACAGGTGGGAAGTTGAGGCTTACAGAAATAAAATGATATCTCAGGTGCAAAGTATGTTAGCTACGCAGAACAGTATCTGAGGCCAAGTTGGCGCACACCTTCTCTAGAGCTCACTCTTCCACACTCATTCCTCCAGCCTCTGGGCTCGAGCTGTGCCTCGAGCTGAGCTTAAATCCTAGTTGGTGACCAGAAGCTGCGGGTGTCCGTTCCCATGACGCTTGCATTCTCTTCCTCGGCGTTCAGTCCCAGGTTCCACGCACTAGGACGTCCCCGGGGGCCAGTCCGGGCAGGGAGGCTCGGGGGCGGGGGGCGAGACCACGTGCGTGTCGGGGGAGGGGCACCCGTTCGCGATTGGCCGAACAGACCTCTGCTCCCGAGCAGACTTGCCGGGCACAAAGCGCCGCAGTGGCTGGGCCTCGGGCCTCCGCAAACGCTGCGCCTGCGCTGCAGAAACCCCTCCTCCCTCCCCAGGAGAAGGCTCTCCGGGCCGAGGGGACTTCTCCCGGCCCCATACCCTCTGCAAAGCCCTGGAGCCGCGAAGCCCGCCCCGGAGCCCGAGCCCGGGGGCCGCCCGGTCCACAGAAAGTGAAACGCAGCCTCTAGGGAGACCGTGAGCCCCTGGGCTCCGCAGTCCCGAACCTCGGGGGCTTCTGGAGCCCTAGGCGCGCTGGAGGCGCCGCCTTTTGTCCAGTCCCTGAGAAGCCATGGAGGAAGGGAAGAGGGAGCCGGAGGAGGAGAGGGCGGAGTGGAGGAGGTGACGCGACCGGCGTCCCCAAGTGCCTCCCTGCCGGAGCCCGGGGGCTCTGCCGGCGCTGGGGACCCTGACCGTAGCTTCGTCAGGGACGCCCTTCCAGGCTGCCCCGGACGCGCACAAAGCGCTCTCGCCTTCCTGATATTCCACCACGCCTCGTGGGCGGCTGGGAGAAAAAGGCCATATCCCCATTTCACAGGTGGAGAAGCTGAGGTTCAAGGGGGCGAATGCCTCGGCTGGAAACCAGGGTTTCCCGGTACCGACCCCAGCTTCTGGATCCACAGCCCTGAGGCCTCCTGCTCGGGCTCAGAAGCCCGGATCCCAGGTGAGGTCGACCACCAGGGAAGGAGGTGGTGAGGGAAGAGTAAGAAGGGGTGGGGAAAAGAAGATGACTCTCTTGATCCCTCCCTCCCTTGCCCCCCACCCCGTCACCTCACACACCATCATTGTAGACCTCCCCCTCAGGGCGCCGGATTCAGGACCACGGAGAGTTCCCGAGCCACCGGGACGCGAGGCGGAAGGCGCGGCGGAATGGGAGCTGCAGGCGACCCAGTATTGCGTCGTTATCAGCCGCGGGCTGCCCCAGCCCCCACTCCTCCAGGAAGCCCTCCCAGATTTCTGTCTGGATGGAGCTCTGCTTCCTCCCTCTCGCCTTATTCCTTTCATAGTACTTAAGAGGAGAAGGGGTAATAAAAAATGATAGTAAAAATCAAAAACGAACATTTATTGAATGGCTCACTACCAGCACTGATTTAATTCTCACAATGAATCTATCGTCCACCCTGGCCTGGGGTGGGGCCAGCGTGCTGAACCAAGACTCCCCAGCACCTACCAGGGGCCTGGGGCCTGAGCAGTGCTCAGGCTTCGAGTTCCTGGCTAAGGTGACAGCTCGCCGGCCCTCGGCCGTTCTAACTTCCGTTTTCCTGGCATCTGGCCTCGACCCTCACACAGACAATCCCAAAGCCGAGCTGTCTGTCCATCCATCTTCCTCCAATTCCCTGGCGACCTCTAGCTTAAGGGAGAAGAGCTGGAGGGCCCACGGCCTGGCATTCCCTCTCCTTGATGCGCCTGCACTTTCCGAGGATAAAAACCTCCGAGTCTGGGAAGCTAAACTGGGGTTCAAATCTCCGCGGTGCCTCCAACTTGCTCTGGGAAGAGGGCACGCTGGCGTCGTGCTGCAGGACTCGGGAGCGTCCCCTGAAGGTGTCGGTGCCTGGGGACAGCAGTTTCGAGTTCTATCTGCCCGACCCATCTACATCTTCAACCAAACCTTTGCCCTAGAGAGCCCAGAGGGAGCACACGGGAAAGGTTTCTTTCAGCTTTAGCCTGTGCGACCAGACCACAGACGTCTCACCGAACCTCTCCCAGAGCCTGGTACACAGCAGGTGCCCTATAATGACTAACGAGTGTGTGAATAAATGAATGGACGAATGCGGAAAGGAGCTCCCCTCCTTTTCATTAAGCAGAAAATGGGGATCCCTGGGTTATTTCACCCCAGAGGTGCCCTCGCATTTTAAGGGTCCATGTGGCAGCTTTAGCCAACTTACTTTCCCCCTCGCAGAACCTTGCTCTCCCCTTCCGCAGAAGAGGGTGTCGAAGGACCGTTTGGGGTCTCACGGGCTATGCTGGCCATCCCCGACCAAATAGCACCACCTCTGCGACCGTCCGGGGTGATGGAGTGGGGGAGGGGCCTTCAGGGAGCCCGGCGGTGGCGGCTCCAGCACTGCCCTCGGGCGGCTCCACGCCCAGCTGCCCCGAGGGCCCCGCCCCCCCGTCCGGTCCGCGCGCGCCCCGAGGGTACCTGGCCATTGTCCCGGCCGAGTGGCAGGTCGCGGGGCGCGGGGCATCGGATGCGCAGCGCGGGTGGGCGCTCTTCGCGCTCGCCCGGCGAGCTGACTGCCGAGCCCGAGAGCTCGCTCACGTCGCTGGCCGTGTCCTCGCTGCCGCCCGGCCCCGGCAGGCCGACGGCGTCGGGCCGGCCAGCGCTGCGAGGCGTGCGCGCCGAGCCGCGGCGGCCCACGCTGTACGCGTCGAAGTCTATGGTCTTGTTCTCGTAGGCGCCCTCCACCGCGGCGAACATGCCGCCGTACTTCTGGCGCGGGGTCTGCGCCGCGCTGCCCGGCCGCGCCAGGTAGACGGGCAGGTCGTCCTCCGTGTTCCACGCGCGCCGCCGGTCCGCCATGCCGGTCCCAGGCCGGCCGCCCGCCCGCGCTCCCGCCCGCCCGCGGCCCTGGCCACCGCCGAGAGCCGTGCTCCGCGCTCGCTGCGGGCCCGCGGCGGCCCAGGCGCGACTGCGGCCCGGGGAGGGGCGGGGGCGGGCGCGCGGCGGGGCGGGGCGGCGGGGCCGGGGCGGGGCCTCCGGGCGGCTGCGGGCGAGCCGAGCGGCCGGCTACAAAGGACCGGGGGGGCGGGGACCGCGGCGAGGGCGGGGAGGGACAGTGACGTGCCCGAGCCGCAGCGCCGAGGGCGGGCAGCCGAACCGCAGCGCCCTCGCCACACCCCCGCTCCCCGCCCCCAGGCCGAGCGCAGGGCGCGAGGAGAGCGAGGGGTGGGAGCCTCGAGTGCACACACACACACACACACACACACACACTCGCGTGCGCGCACACACACTCTCCAGGCACACACAGGTTCGCACTAGCACACCAGACAATTACGCCACAAAACACGTGAGAGACGCACAAATATGCTAGCACACACACCAGAGTCGATTCCACTCACGCTCCTCCAGACACACAGGCTCGTTCACTCCTATCAGAGACACTTTTGCACACACGTACAAGCTTGTACATTATCCGTGCCAGTTACACACACCTTCACTGTAAATTCTCATAGTCACCCAACACTGCCAACCCAGCATGACACCGAAATTAATTGCACCAGCTGAGAAACAGTCACACACTGGACCCAGCATTCATTCACTCCACACTATTCTATTGAGTGCCCGCTGGTGCTTAGCACGCGGTAGGCGCTGGGGACAGCGCTGTGGAAAACATGTGCCAAGTCCTGCCCTCTGGGAGCTGACATTCTAGGGAAGAAGGAAGCAAACACACACATAATGTACCAGGCGCTGCTAAGTGCCAGGAAAGCTGATGCGGCAAGGCGAGAAGGGTATGCTACGGCCCCATTGGCGCAGGCAGACAAGAGAAATACACTCCTGCATGGGATCCAGTGACACACACATACACGTTGCTCACTGCTACGACACCCACTCCACACAGAGATTGTCACACACTCATACCAAAGCAAACTCACAAGGTGACTCCACACAAGCGCACTCATAAACCCAGTCAGGACACCCACACAGAAATCCACACCAGAAATAAGGAAAGTTGGAAGCTTAAATAGGAGCGCTCCAGAGAAAGACACACAGAGAGATAGATGAATACACATACACGCATTCTCCTGTCAGTCACCCAGACATAAATATTCCCCATTCTAGGGTCACCTCCCACGGCACCTTGTACTGCTTACGCTTAATGTGCCAGGAGCTTGCAATCGAGGGTCCCAGGCGTCCTCTGACTTAGGCCAGGTGGAAGGCATGGGGTCTTGGGGGTCATTCATCTGTGTCTCCCCTCAATCCTTCTTCAAGGCCAGGCTCCATGTGTCTTTCTAGACACTGTCCCTCATTTTTCCACGATTATTATCAGGCAGAGGGGCCTGAGGGTCTCTGGGGACCTGGCGAGCCCAGCTGCTCTTTCTGCATGGATGGAAGCACCAGCTGCCGACCCTCTGCGGGCGAGTCCAGACAGGCAGCATCTGGGCTGAGTGGGGACCGCATCAGGGGGAAGAGAGCCTGACCTCACACCCTGCCTGGGTCTTCTTGTTCTGGGAGCTGTCGCTTCAGCACCGGGTCTGGCCAGTTCTGGAGTCCCAGACGACAGCCAGAGTCACATTCTCATTCTTGTGACTGCCAGAACCCATGGACTGATCGCTCTAGGGCTACTGGCCTCATAGTAGCTGACACCTCCTCACATTTACTGTCTTTCAATCCTGTAACAAACTGCCCACTTGGAAGATGAGGAAACGAGAGAGGAGTAGTGAAAGCAGAGGAGTAGTCCCTCGGATCTTATTCCAGCCAGGTCGGGAGCTCAGTGGGCATTTAGCAAGTCCTTTTTCCATGCTGGGAACATAGAAAGGAGTATTTATAAGGCCCCTGCCTTCAAAGAAGCATGTATGACAGCAATGCAAGGAGTACTGACCATAAAAAACATAAGAACAAAGAATATCAACCCCCCCCCAACTCTCTCTTCTATCCACCCCATCCCTCATGCTGCCCTCCTCACTCCTTTGTCCCTGAGCACCCTGGACAGCTTTCTGTCACAAATAATCCTCTTGAGGCCTAGAGGACTCTAGGCTTCATTGCTAGTGTTTTCAATAAAAACGTCCATCTGTCCTGGGAAATACTATTCCTAGTATATCCCAGGCAAGGGAATCTCATAATGAAGCCCACCCAGAAACTTCTCCCAAAGCTTCACAAGTATTCATAGCCACTACACCCACAGAAATAACAGAGAATCCAAGATTCTGAGTTAGACCGAACTTTGAGGTCAGTCCTCCATGCCTGTATCTGCTCTCAACATTTTGAGAAGGCAGTCTCTCCTTGCTTAAATACCCCTGGTTCTGGAGACCCCACTGCTTTCCAAGAAAACACTTTCCACTGTGGGAAAGAGCTAGAACGAGGCAGCTATCAAGACTAGGAGAGAGTGGGACAAAGATGAAGGAAGGGAAGAGTCACCTTTTGCAGAGCCAAGAAAGGAAAACAAAAGCTCCCATTTACAGAGCATTTACTACATGCCAAGGACCATGGTAGGCACTTTACATATAGTAATTCTTTTAAGCTTCCCAGCAACTTTTGATGTAAGTAGCCTCATTTTACAGATGAGTAAACTAAGGCTCAGAGAGATAAGTGACTTGGCTAGAGTCACAGCTGGTAAATGATGCTGCTTGGGATTTAGACACAGTAGTCTAGTCCCAGAGTCTGCATCTTAATAAGTACTTGTTACCCTCCTCAAGACATGTGGCTGAATATATCCCTTTAGGGGAAGGGAGACAAAGGAGTAGACCTGGGAGGGGGGAAGGTGGGGGCTCCTGAGTGGCTCAGTTGGTTAAGCATCTGACTCTTGCTTTCATCTCAGATCATGATCTCACAGTTCCTGAGATCAAGCCCCGAGATGCGCTCAGCACTGACAACTTGCAGCCTGCATGGGATTCTCTCTCATTCCCTCTCTCTCTCTCTCTGTCCCTCCCCTGCTCATGTACAATGAGGGGGCGGGAAAGGAACAGGCCTGGGATAGTCCAGATTTTGGGGTTAGAATCCTGTCCTCCATACAATGTGGGGCAACTAATCATCCTTCATCCAACATACATTTGGTCACCCACTGTATGTTAGTTTGCGTTACTCCTCAGAACTCCTCTGCTCCCCTACAGACAAGGTGGGGGGGTCTGACTTCTATGGAGTGTCAACCACATATACATAAGGGCCCATGCACACACCATTCATCTCTACACACTACACTCTGCTTTACACGACACCAGCTCTCTCAGCAGCCCCGTGTGGCAGACAACACCATCTCCATTTTCAGGCTGGAGCACTGAGGTGTATGCACCTTACACTCACAGCTCCAGTTAACTGCCAGGAGGTGATCATGCCAGGGTTTGGCTCAGCTTTGTCTGGGTGCTTCTTACAATGTCCCTTCATTCAAGGGCAGTAACCCAAGCATAGCACAGAAAGGGAGGCCAGAAGCCAAGCTGGGGGTGAAGGTTAGGAAATGCATCTACCAGCCTGCAGAGAGTCCAAGAGAATAGCAACTGGTGGAGGCTTGCAGAGAAAAGCCCAGGAAACCTGAGCAATCTACATTTGGGCCAGAGGATGGCCGTGACCTTCCCCATCTTGTTCTCTGATTGCTCTCAGTTCTCCAGGGAAGGAGTGATCACAAGTGAATTAAACCATGGCATTGGGCGAAGGACAAGCCAGGAGCTCATTCTGTCAGCCCATGAGAGCTTCCGGGGTGATGGCAGAGAACAGGAAGGGTCACGTCATCACATGGCAACAGGAGAGAACAGGAGAGGCCATTCAGTTCCAATGCGCATTCTCCATCAGGGGCCCTTTTGGGCAAACAGATGCAAATAGATATTTTTAACAAGTATCAGTTGTAAAAACAATGCTTTCCCAAAGACATGAAGGGAAGGGAATTGTAGTTTATTGTGAGGTATGAATTTGCGAGGCCAGTTAAAGTTGTGTGGCCACAAGTGGCAGAGATATAGTTCAAGTTCAGGCCTGTTTGATTCTAAAATGTTTGCCTTTTGCTCCCACTGCCTCCAAGTCAGTTCATAGGGGATTATGGTAGGCAGAGTAATATCCCCCTCCCAAAGATCCCCATCTCCTAATCCCTAGAACTTGTGTAGATGTTATCTTACATGGCAAAAGGGAATTTGCAGATGTGGTAAAGTTTGGGATTTGGGGAAAGGGAGAATATCCTGGATCATCCAGTGTGGCCTCATGTAATCATAAGCATCCTTATAAACAAAAGAGGAAGGCAGGAAGATCAGAGTCAGAGAAGAAGACATAATGACAGAAGCATGTGTCAGACTCAGAGAGATATGAAGATGCTACGCTATTGGCTTTCAAGATGGAGGAAGAGAGTATAAGCCAAAGACTGTAGGCAGATTCCAGGAGCTGGAAAAGGCAAGGAAGCAAATTCTCCCCAGAGCCTCCCAAAGGAACACATCCTTGCAGAGATCTTGATTTTAGCCCCGTGAAACTCAATTCAGCCTTCTAATCTCCAGAGCTGTAAGATAATAGGCATGTATTGTTTTGAGCCTCTAGGTTCATGGTAATGCGTTACAGCAACAATAGAAAACTAACACAGCCTTAGAAAGGGCCATAAAGGAAGTCACTTCGTTATTTGTGCAAAGTGGATTTGACTTCTGAGAAGGACACTATTCTCCACCAAAACTCATCAGTAAGTTAGACATTCAAAAGGGAAAAAAAACTTTAATTGTGAAAAAGCATACATTTTAATGTACAAAATTACACAAATTATACATTTAACTAACATAGAAAAATACATCTTGGTAACAAGAGAAAATGCCAGCCTAGTTTACACAAGATTGAGCAATCGTTACAAATCTTGAAAACCCAGAAGGGAACTTGGAGCCTGATTCACAACTGATCGGGAATCTGATGGGTGTCTCCAGGGACTGAGTGCTCTGTTCATTTGCTGAAGGCAGGAGCTGGAAGACAGCCACTTCTCCTGGCCCCAAGGGAGGGTTCTGCTGAGGAGCATCCAGAAGGAAAGGGGCTCTGCTCCTGTTGCCAGACCACTACCATGTGAACCCACACTTCTAACTGAGGGGAGGGCCAGACCTCTGCCAAAATCCTGACCCTTATGTTTATTAATGGCCATATATAACATAAAATTCCTTTAATGTTCAAGCAGTAGCAAGGTGTAGAATTATTGTGCATTTGGGACCCAGTGGGAGAGTCTTCAATTTCCAAACTATTGTCTGTGCTTCACAGCCTTCACACGATACCCTCCCAGGAGTCAACCTGGAAGACTGAAGAGAACAGGGAGGTTCTGCCAAAATGAATTCCCAAGCCTTGTTCACCCTCTTTGTCAGTGACACCCAGGCCCCTTCCCTGCCTCATCAACAAAAATGGGTTGTGCAAATCTCAACAATCTGAGTGGGGAGACCAATGGAGTCACGCAACTCAGCTTCATGTCACCTGCCTGACCACGGCACTGAAATGCATCTGAGCATTTCCAAACAGGTGAGGAAGGCTCCCAACATCTACAGAGCACCAATATGTGCAGGTACTTTAGAAAACATATGCTATCTCATCAAGGCTCACACCTTCCCTCATGTTTCCATGGAGGACGTTGAGATTTAGAGAGGTAAGCTCACCACCCAAGCTTGCACAACCAGATGGTGGCAGAGGACAGTCCGAACCCAGTGTATCTGGCCCATAACTCCCTTCCATGATCTCTATTAGAGGCAGACCTTTGCATCGCCCTCGTTGAAAAAGTCTAATAGTTATACCATGATGATATAAATATTTATTCCCCCGTCACTTTTGATGTCATATTCATTAACATGGTATTATATTGCTTTACCTTAAAAAAGAAAATATTGATACAGAGTTGATATCAAGTTTTCAGCCATTTTTAACAATCCCATTCATTTGTCATCCCCCCTCCCCTTATTCTGCCATCATATAAATGTGTCATCAACCCCCCTTTGGACGTAGCCTCATAATACTTTTCAAGGACAAAATAAAATGGTGGTGGAGCAAACCTGACTTTGATTTGTATCAGTTCTCCTGTTAGTCTTTCCATGACTCCATGGAACACATTTGTGCCATGGATGTAGAAAACAGGTTTGGATGAGAGCTGTGCTTTCTGAAACTAGACAGGATTTAGGGAAGATCCAATGGGATAAAGAAACCAATCCTTCCATCCTAAGCCTACCAACTTCTTAAAAACAAGTTTTAGTCCAAGGCACATACTATCTTTTTTTAGAAATTCTTCTAAAACAAGGAAGAGGGCTAGATACATGAACAATTCCCAGGGGTCTTCCTTCTCCACCTCCTTAAGGCATCAAGAATTCCCAAAGAATTTATTTCAAGTCCAGATAGGAACCCAGTTGGCCATTGGCACAAATGCTGAACAGAAATCAGCTTCTATTTGGTTGCACAACTGATAAAGCTATATATAGTGGTGGATTTGGAATATCTATTTCTGGAAGATCTTAGGATGCAGTCAGCTGTACACAAGAGGTTCATCCTCAGTGTCTATTGCATCACCCAGCTGTGTTGTCTGAACTTCCGTGCAAGCATGCCGTGATCAGCCACCAAGCTCAGCATCAGGTTCTGCCACAGTAGGGCTGAATGCTACAATGCCATGCATTTCATTTTCCTAAGGATCATTAGCTGCTTAAAAGTGCCTCTAAAGGTGAAGTTACAGAGCTGACTCGTGGTCAAAAATACTCCAAAGTTGAAAAAATTCCTCCTATCAACTCTGAGTACACATTTCTTTCCTAGCGAGGAGCAAAAATAAATGAGTCTAACACAGAATAAATCCCCAGTGGCATCTTGGAACTTAATTAATATAGGAGATAGGAGAACTTAAAGGGATAATCTGATGCTTTTCCCTCTGGCCGCCCATTAGAATCACTGGGGGCCTTTGTAAAGATCCCCGCTTGGGTCCCACCCAAGATAGGCTGATTTCAAGGTCTGGAAGGGGCCTGTGTGTTGGGTTTTTAAAAAGCTCTGCAGGTGAGTCCAACTTGAAATCACAGCAAAGAACTATCGCTACCTAGAGCAATCTTTATAGCCTACCAATGGCTTAGAGAGTCGGTTTCGCAGAGCTCATGGGGCAGACCTCCCTGCTCCCAGCCCATAGCCCTTTCCACTGCAAGGCCCTAACTGCAAAGAGAAAGAAAGGTCGAGTCTCTAAAATATGTCACAAATGTCTAGCACCCTATTCTCAGAAGTAGACAGTGCTCAAAAAAGGTTCACATTCCAGTCCTGGAATTTCACCCTGGATTAAACAAGAGTTGTGAAACTCTTAAAAGTGGCTCGCCAGCCTGAAGGTAAAAACAAAACAAAATTTAAAAAACACCAAAAACCTTCTCTTGTTATAAAATTTATGCAATAAATTATTGAGTAACACAAATAGAAGAAAAGGAATTGATCTTTTAAAGGATTTAGCTCCTCCATCCTCTGCATGAGGGGTCACTAACTTACACAGTAATCTCATTGCAAAGTAGATCATAAACTTTTGCTGGGTTCTGCTGCTTGATTTACACATTGGGAAACTAGGGTAGAGAAGGCTGTGGAGAGATTAACTTAAATCACAATCATCTCAGCCTGGCCAGGAAGCAGGTGGCTTTCTATGGTATCTTGAGATTCAAGGCTCCCGCAGGGAGAAACAAGGGCACAGATTCTATACAAAAGGAAAGAATTCCTTGACCTGATACATGTTGCTAAGTGATGCCATGTAGATTGAAACCCACTAGAAAATGAATTGCATCAGACCCGGATCTAGAATTCCAAATCAGAAAAGCGTGCATCGTGGCATAGTTGGAGAAGCCTCTATAAAGACATCAGAACCAGATTCAGTCACATCTGCAATCAAGAGATTGTGTGACCATGGGTAGGTCACGTAATACCTCTGGGCTCTGGTTTCCTTACCTCACCTGTCAAATGGGGTATTTATGACAAATTAAGTCTCCAGCTCCAATGATGGATGCCTCCAGATCTATCTTAATTACTGTGCCTCTGATCTGCTCAGGGAGGGGGTGGTGGCATGGCCACTCTGAGAACACAAGGAGCAGTGGAGTCCCACCTCGGTCCGCAGAGCCATCAGACCACGCTGCCTCTGTGTCTCACTGCTGCCACACCTCTGGGGAACCTATTTTAAGAACACTGCCTAGCAGTTTGTGGGGAAACGTTGCCATGCCAACTCCTTGGCTGTTGCTAATCATAATCTACGAATGCATACTACAACCATCTGACAAGCAATCTTCTCTTCCTTAGCCTGGGGACCTTTTCCAAACTGTCATGAGACAGACCACCATGTTCATAATGGCACACAGTAGGTGCACAGTAGACATGCACTGAATTAATGACATGAAGAAAGCATATGCACAACACTGAGGTCTGCAAAGTGCTTTCCCTTCTAGTTTATTGGTTAATGCTCACAGTAGGTGCTGAGGCAGCGATTTTATTATCCCATTTGACAGGTAAGTAAAGTGGGGAGGAGAAGTGCCTTTCCCATGGCCAAGGAGTATGCCGGCCTCATTCATCTCTGAGCATGGCCATGAAGGTAGAAGCTTTGAATGCCAGATCCAGTGCTCTTCCAAGAGAAGCCAGAAATTCATACTTTTATGAGAAGTCTTCCAGTTTTTAAATGGCATTGCTAATCTCAATAGTGACAAATACAACGCAGGTATTTTTACCTCTATGTTCACAATAGCATTATTCACTAGAGCCAGAGGGTGGAAACAACTCAAGTGTCTGTCGACAGATAGATGGGCAAACAGGATATGACCTGTCCATCCACGGAAATATGATTGAGCCTTAAAAAGGAAACATGGATGAGCCTAGAGGACAGTATGGCTGGTGAAATAGTCCCAAAAGGACAAATCTTGTAGGACTCCACTTATATGAAGTTTTCAGAGCAATCATATTTGTCAAGATGGAAAGCACAGTGGGAGTTTCCGGGGGCTGAGGCAAGGGAGAAGTGGGGGGGGAGTTAGTGTTTAATGAGGACAGAGTTTCAGTTCAGGAAGATGGAAAAGTTCTGTAAATGGATGGTGGTGACAGTTGCCCACCATGTGAACGTACTAACCTGGGCATTTAAAAATGGTTAAGATGGTACATTTTATGTCATATGTACTTTACCACTGTTTTGTAAACAAACCTAAGCCAAACAGGATGTGTTTGTGAGCCAGATCTGACCCAAGGGCTGTCGGTGTGCCCGCTGCAGACTACAGCTCTCTGAGATCTGCCCCGTGGGTCGTGGGGCCTGCCTGTCACTTACCCCTCACTGAGCCAGCCCAGGTTCTGCTGAGGCCAAAGGCTTTGGGCAGATCCTGACCACTGGCCTGTCTCCTTGCAGTCAATCTCTGCCAGAAGCAGCAGGGCAGGAGAGAATTCGGCTCATGGAGATTGCAACCTGCTTTTCATTCTGTCTTCCAGGGGGATGTTTAGAGTCCAGTGTCCCTGTTACGCCTTCAACTGTCCAAGGAAGATGGCATCACAGTCTTGTAATTTACAGGGAAGTCTTTTCAGAGAGACCAACCCCCCTCAGTGGCTGGGCCACAATGCTCTTTAATGAGCTTTGAGTGCTTTAAGAACTTTGAAGCGCTCTGGTTATCTGGGGGACAATCTGTGGACACAGTTGCCTGAAGTGACAGATGGTTAAATTAGAACAACTCTTCCACTTACTCGGGAAGCAAGAAGACAGGGTACAGGAACTTCCAGCCGGCCAGAGTTTAACACACAGTAGGGACCCAGCAACTGTTTGTTGCAGCGGGCAGAGTCTCCTCTCATATGGGGGCCGGGGGGACTACAGACTCATCCACTGTCAGACTGTGAGGGTTACTGGAGGGCATGTGGCTGCACCCATTCTGTGGATCAGAAACTGAGGCCTCAAAATCACCAGCCAGTTAGAGGCAGAGCCGGGTCTCTGAGTTCTTCAATGGAGCCCTTTTCCCCGAAACTAGGCATGTTTGGCTTTTGAGGGTTCCAGTTTCATTTGACAATCTAATGAAACCCATGGCCCCTCTTCCCAAGGAAGCGCTCACATGCATACAATTTTTCACACAGGTTAGAACCTTCACCTTAGCTCAGGCTTCTGCAGGAGGTCTACAATATCAAGATGACTACTAAGGCTTTGTAAAAACTATAATCTGCCATGCTACCTCATCACCCATCTTGGATGGCAGCAACATAGAACTGTAAGTGTAATGAGTAGTAATAACAGAGTATGGTCAGTAATAGGAATGAGAGAATCGCATTTACAAACCACAAGGATCTCTGACCTGTGGGAAGCATCGTACAGTGTGCAGGACACTTTCATAGCCATGAGGTCATTTAGTCATCAGAACAAAACTGTCAAGTAGGCGTTTAGACCCTCAGACAGATAAGTGGAAGTTCGAAGTAATTCGTGCAAGGTGACATAGCTTAAGAGAGGTAAAGCCAGCCGAGAGGTTGGGACTCCAGAACCGAGCTTCCTCTCACCACCTCGTGCCAATCCATGCAGCTTCTGATAGTCAAGAGCCATCCTTTGGTCCCCTGGCTGGTATTATACAAAAGGGAGACATTCCCATGAATGACTTAGAATAGGAAGACAGTCCTTTGACTTGTAACTCAGGTCCCAGGAACCACAAATCCTGGGGCCACTGCTGCTCTGTTGGTCAGTCGGGAGGGATATAAATATTTCTCAGATGGATGTGCGTGCCTCTGTGCTGTCTTCTTTCCTGCAACAACAAAAGTAGGGAGGTGAGACTTTAAAGGGGACATACCAGCCAGCACAGCACCCCCATGATGCCATCTGAATGCACAAGCCTTTTAAGATGCTAGGAGGCCCATTTACATCTCTAAGTGTAGGGGTGCCTGGGTGGCTCAGTTGGTTGAGAGTCTGACTTCAGCTCAGGTCATGATCTCATGGCTCATGGGTTTGAGCCCCGCGTCGGGCTCTGTGCTGACAGCTCAGAGCCTGGAGCCTGCTTCGGATTCTGTGTCTCCCTCCCTTTCTCTGCCCTTTCTCTACCCAAGCTCTGTCTCTCTCTGTCTCTCAAAAATAATTGAACATTGAAAAAAAATTTTAGGGGCGCCTGGGTGGCTCAGTTGGTTAAGCGTCTGACTTCGGCTTAGGTCATGATCTCAGTTTGCAGGTTCGAGCCCCGCATTGGGATCTGTGCTGACAGCTAGCTCAGAGCCTGTTTCACATTCTGCATCTCCCTATCTCTCTGACCTTCCCCTGCTCACTCACTCTCTCTCTCTCTCTCTCTGCAATAAATAAAGCATTAAAAATTTTTAAATAAATAAATAAAAGAAAAAATTTTAATGTGTTGGGTTTAAATCATGATATCTGTGCACAATTTCACCAGCTGCTCTCTCAAGAAAAAAAATATTAGCTTGGAATTAATAGACAGTGGCTTCTTTATTGGGGGTGGTTTTCAATTTTGAAATAATACAGAATAAATGTTCATGTGTATTTGTGCAGAAAGGGTTTTTAGCTTTCATGAGACTCTCAAAGGGGCTAGTGGCCAAAAGAAGGTTAAGAACTGATCCAAGGAAAGAGATAGACTGAGGTTCTCGAGGATATCTTCATTTATCTGCTCAAACCTGGGCACCTGCTATATTTCAGGCTCAGTGCTAGGTGCGGAGGTTACAGGGCTTGCGCTTGTGAGGCTACAGTACGGTTGAGGAGACAGAGGGTAATCTAGGAATCACAAAAGGGCAGCAGTGAAGAAGGAAGCCAGAATGAGACAGTTGTAGGTAACCAGGAGACAACAATCAAGGTGGGGGGAATAGGAGAGTGGGTGGAGAAACTTACCAGGCAGAGAAGGGTGGAGCCTACGCAAAAGTCCTATGGAGAGACGGGGGGTGGGGTGGGGGGGGGGGAGAACACAAGAAGCCAGGGTGGAGAGAGCAGGGAAGGGAAGGACAGCATGGCAAGATGTGAGGCTGGGAAGGTCTGCAGTGGCAGATGCTGGGATGGAAGGAAATTGGGGACTTCCAGTGCAGTGCTAAGACATGGTAAGGGCTCAATCAATGACAGATAAAAGGAAGGAAGGAAATGGAGGAAGCAGAGGAGAAAGACTGCCTGGGGACAGAGATAATTGAATAGAGTCTTAAGTTTTCTGGTCAGAAGAAACAGCTTGGGCAGAAGCCTAGAGGTGCAAAAGAACACAGCTCAGCAAGGCACATCAGCTTGCGAAGAGGAGCCTTCATTGCCCAGACAGCTGGTGATCCAGGAAACAAGGGGGGCTGCCAGTCAATAAGTGCATTTGAGCAGCCTGATGGTTTGCAGAAGGAGACCCCAGAAACGGCAAAGCCATATCAGAGAGAAGCATCACTTTCCAGTTCCACAAGTGCTCCATAATAGACTTCACAGGGGTGGGCTCTGTAGTAATGCCCAAGGTCTCCAGAAATGGATAATGGTGGGTCACCCACAGTCCACAGCCACATGACATGGAGGTTCATTGAGGATGCCAACCACAGCATACCTGGTGTGCCCCCAGTATGGGAGTAGATAAAGTCAGATCACACTCACTTAGGTTATCTGCTTGTGTAGGTATTTTCTAAGTCTGCTTTTCAAAATGTATTTGCATATATCTTATTACCTGCTTTAAATCTTTTCATTTGAAGGAAATGAGACAAAAATAATTTCAATTCCAGTCTTCAAAGCTTATAGGATCACTGGTATCCAAATTTCGCTATGCATCAGAATCACCTGAAGAACTTGATAGGAATTCAGATTCCTGGCTCAAACCCAGACTTAGGAAGTCAGCATCCAGGAGGCTATCTCAGAAACCTATTTTCAATGAGTTTCATATCCATGCATTAAGCTGGGTGATTTTTATGCATTATGCTCCTGCATTAGGTACCAGGCATTTGGGCACTGCTACATTGTGTGATCTTGTGTGTGTATTTCAGGGTAAAGTCTTCTTTACTGGAATCAGGTGAGTGATACCAAACATAAGAAATTGTCATCTTTTGGGGTGCCTGAGTGGCTCAGTCAGTTAAGTGTCTGACTCTTGATTTCAGCTCAGGTCATGATCTCACGGTTTGTGAGATCGAGCCCCACCCTGACAGTGTGGAACCTGATTGGGATTCTCTATCTCCCCTTCTCTCTACCCATAAGTAAATAAACTTTGAAAAAAAGAAATCATCATCTCTTGTCTATATCATGCATCAGGTTCATGCCCAAATCCTTGCACTGATCTTGCATTCATCAAGAATTTAATGTAATAACTCCTCTAGCATTAATAAACACCATAGGGTTACCTCCATAACCTATGTGGGTCACACATAGATGATAATTCCTGATAAAGTTACAGTTAAAAATTATTACAATACAAAGATACACAACTCCTGAGAGACAGCCAGCAGATGCAATAAATGGGAGAAATCGCTCTGGGGGATAAATGTAACAGGAACTCTAAAAAGGACTTTAAAATAAGAATGATTACAATATTCATAAACACATTCTATAAATAAAAAATACAGTGATAGAAGACCTCAATGGGCAGGTTAAGCAGTAGACTAGACACAGATGAAGAAAGACCTTGTGAACTGGAAGACAGATCTGAAGAAATCACCCAGGATTCAGCACAGAGAGATGAAGAGGGGAAGGGGCAGAGGAAGTTACTCTAGACTTATAGGTTATAAATGGCTTTTCTGAGGAGACGATATTTGAGCTAAGACTAAAATAACAAGGAGCATCTAGCCATGAAAAGAAATTTGAGTCAAGAATCCTAGGCAGAAGGGACAGGTAGGCAAAAGGATCACGAATGAAACAAACTCGGCAGGACCCAGTTGGCATGTTTGAAGAAGAAAGAGCAGGTCACTGTGGCTCCACTATGTGAGAAGCCACCATGGGGAGGAGAAGAGTGTGATCCTATGAATCCCTGTAGAGTCAATGAGTGGACCTAGCTCAGGAAGTGGCGGTTAGCAGGAAGCAAGTTTCAGCCAAGGGTAAAAAAACTTCCTAACAATGAGAGCTACCCCACCCTCCCTCCCTCCCTCTCTCCCATATTCATTTATTAAATCATTCACTCACTCATTCATTCATTAACTCACTCATGAGCTCATACACTCACTCACTGACTCAGTCACTCACTCATTCACTCATGAACTCATTCACTCAGTCTCCTGTTCATTCATTAACTCATTCACTCAATTCACTCTCTCATTCATTTGTGCCCTCATTCACTCCTTAACTTGTTCACTCACTCATACACTCATTCCTTCATTAACTCATCCACTCACTCATTCATGCACTCACTCACTAACTCATTCATGCATGCATTCTTTCCTTCACTCGTTTATTCATTCATTATGAACTCATTCACTCATTCACTAACCCACTCATACATTTATTCATTCATTCACTCATTTACTCATTATCAAGTACCTACTATATGACAGACATATAGCAGGAAATTGAGAATATTGAAGAGGACTCCTGCATTTGGAGGAAAATTTAACCAGTGGATTGTAAAGTCCCTTCCCCCCATGTGACTCGATGTTTCTATATAATCATGGCAGGTGCTCACAAGCCTCAGAGGGCTGGAGAGTTCTAAGCTCCAGCTTCCCTTCCTGGTCCAATCGGGGAAGCAAATGCATGAGCAGATAACAGCAGAGATCCCAGGCAAGGAGATAACCACATGATGGGGAGGGGGGAAGCCCTTGGGTATCAGAAAATGAGGGCAAAAATGGGGACACTAGTCCATGCCCTACTTAGTTTCAGACCTTTATGAAGACAAGATCTCCTCTATGAGAGAAGGCACTCTGACAGAAGGAGCCCACACAGATGTGACTCTCCTTGACACCGTTCACTTAACCCCCAAGGTCAGGCGGCCTTCCGTGGGGATGTATAAAGGAGACAAGAAGGTCATACTTGGGGACCGCTTCATCACCACCCTTTCTCTCACTCTGATGTGTTAATCAAAGCAGTGCCGGCCTGACCTACTTCATAGATTAAAAGTGCCCAGAAAGTACAGAGCTGGTATTCTGTGCTTGGATTCCTCTCTCTCTCTGATTCCTCTGCGCCCTCTGCACTGTCATAGTTCGGCCAGACCAGCACCCTCAATTACCTGAACCACGAGGATAGCTTCCTAACCAGGCTCCCTGCTTTCAGGTGAGGCCGCACCCCAATCCACGCTCCGCACAACAGCCAGAATGACTAGAAGGCTGAGTGTATCACTGCCTTGCTTCTACTCCCTGTCTTTCTCTGCTCTTAGGATAAAGCCGAGTTCCTTAGCGAGACTTCCAGGAGCCTGCAACACCTAGCCCCGCCCACCTCTCTTATCTCTTCACTTGAGATCAAGCCCTTCTACTTTGTGCAGGGGCCGCAGGAACGCCTTGCATACTGAGCATGCGCGCTGTGGTCACACAGAGAGCTAGGTGTCTAAGGTTGGAATGAGCGAACAAGTGCTCGACGGCAAGCGCTCCTGGCACCGAGGGGCACATTCAGTGTGTGTTGCCTTCAATTTTATTCTCTTCTTGATGTTTGCGGGTGAGGACCTTCTTTCCAGCAACACTTTATCAGGAGCAGTTCCTGAGCCAGAAATAGTTTCCCTTTTCTTCTCTCTTTTTTTTTTTTTTTTTTTTTTAATATTTTTGTTTATTTCTAGGAGAGAGAGAGAGAGAGACAGCGTGAGCAGGGGAGGGTCAGAGAGAGAGAGAGAGATACAGACTCCGAAACAGGCTCCAGGCTCTGAGCTGGCAGTCAGCACAGAGCCCGACGCGGGGCTCGAACCCACGAACCGCGAGATGGTGACCTAAGCGAAAGTCGGACGCTTAACCGACTGAGCCCCCCAGGTGCCCCATAGTTTCCCTTTTGCTGTGTCCCTCATCTGAAGGTGCAGTCTAGCTCAGTCAGTAAAGCAGGTGCTTGGCTCCCTGCATACCGGACACCGGGCCGAGCTCTCAGGCTTTGCACAAATGCAAGGTTTGTGCAGTCAGGAGCTGTGGGCCGGGACTGCAGGACCAGCGAGCAACACCCTGGGGAGGAGAACTTGGGTAAATGGGGATGAGGAGGGTGATGTGGGAGCACCTGCCCTGAGGGGGACCTGGTGCTCCAAGAGGGAGGATCAGCAAGGACATAACCGGATAATCCAAGGATTCCAGGGACAGCAGCCCTCGACCACACCGCTCACGGGTCAGCCTCTGTCCTGAGCCCCTGACAGGTACCTCCACACTGAATCCTCACGGCTCCCCGCGATGCGTGTTTATCATTTTCCGCGTTCACGGAGGAGGACATTCACTGAGGCTTAGCAAGGAGTTTGCTAAGGCCCCGCAGCCAGTAAGTGGTGGCAGCTGGATTTTAAAGGAGACCCTGTCAGATTCCAAGGCCCACAGAAAAACACACGTGAAAACGGCCCCAAGCAGGGGGGCGAGAAGGGGTGCAGACAAAGGACAGATTAAACCTGGATCAACTTAATGGGATTCTCATTGAATGCAACCCAGTTCCAACATATTTCCTCAGGGAATATTCGGCATTTTCTTGCAAGTAAAGGGGAATCTAATGCAAAATTTGTGTGTGTGTGTGTGTGTGTGTGTGTGTGTGTGTGTGTGTGTGTGTGTTTCAAACAAAAGCCTTCAGAATCTGAGAATCTATTCTGTTGGCTCCATCTGGCCACTAATTTTTATATTTTAATGTGTCTGTTGTGGTCCACATTATGCTATAAACAGGTTTGGTGTGAATCACGGTGTTTTAATTAGAATATTAGTTATTCCAAAGAAGCTATCTAAAATAAGTCTCCATATAATTAGTTGAGATCCCCAGAGACAAAGTGGCCCCACAGTCATCACCCAGCTCAATTATGGCCGAGCTTGGTATTGCTTGCTCCGTAGCCCTCCAACTAATGCCCTCTCCGCTTCACCCTTGCCTGTTTCTTCCAGCGCTGGGCAAAAAGCTGTTTTGGTGTTCAGGTCAAACAGGGATGAGATCCCTGCCATCAATTTTTGGGAGGGCCACTCCTTCATGAACTCGAAAGTGGTACCACGTACACATTCCTGCAACAGAGGTTTTACCAGAGCTGATGGGTTTCTTCTCCCTTCATGCCTCTTTTTTTTTTTTTAATTTTTAACATTTATTCATTTTTGAGAGTGAGAGAGACAGAGCCTGAGTGGGTGAGGAGCAGAGAGAATGGGAGACACAAAATAAGAAGCAGGCTCCAGGCTCTGAGCTGTCAGCACAGAGCCCTATGTGGAGCTCGACTTCACGGACGGTGAGATCATGACCTGAGCCGAAGTTGGTTGCTCAACTGATGAGCCATCCAGCCGCCCCTCCCTCTACGCCTTCTGAACATGTGGGGGTTTTCTGGCCTTTCCTAAATCCAGAACTGCCCCCCTCCTCCACGCACCAGTGGGCCCTGGTGTGTGTTTGAGAAGACTGGATGCGCGCACGAATGGATGAGAGAGAGATTCCAAATTTGTAAAAGCAACAGCAGAGAAGTAGAATGAGCAGAATGTGTTTATAACTGCAGTAGATACAACTTTACCGATAAAGTAGGCCAGGATCCGGGCAAACAGCATTTTCAGCCGCTTCTTCAAACTGCTTTCACAGTCATGCCTCTGTCTTTGTATAAAGAGGAATGATCACAACAGGCACGGCCCCATAGCTCCCTACCTTTGCGGCCCTGGGCAGCTACTTCACCTCTCTCTTTCCTGACGGTAAGGGGAGGGTGATAACCCGCACCTCGCAGCGCTGCTGTGAAGACGGTGGCAGTCAGAGGCCTCAGCGAAAAGGACGGCTGGCATCTGAGCCTTGGCAAATAATGGAGATGCCAGACGACAGCTCCTTGAGGATGGCCACGTCCCCAGCGCGCGGCCCAACTTCTGCAGCACAGCCCACAGGCAACGGTTATTCTTTTTTTCTGTTTTAACATGTCTATTGATTTTCAGATTCTGCATCTCCATCTGTCTCTCTGCCCCTCCCCGATTCATGCTCTGTCTCAAAAATAAATATCAAAAAAAAATGTTTATTTATATATTTAGAGAAAGAGGAGGAGGGGCAGAGAGAGAGAGAGAGAGAGAGAGAATCCCAATCAGCTCCACACTGTCAGCACAGAGTTGACACGGGACTCGATCCAACGACTGTGAGACCAGGACCTGAGCTGAATCAAGAGCAGGATGCCCTACTGACTGAGCCAGCCGGGTGCTTCCCAATGGTTACTCTTGAAATACATTTTGAGTAAGGGCAGTGGGGTCAGCAAGCTGAGTGGGTAATGGGGAAAGAGCATATACTAGGAAACAGGTGAGCTCCTATTCAATTTCCACGAGCTTCCTAATCATATGGAATACAGAAAATATGGATACAGATAAAACATTTTCCCTCCTCTTCTGAAATGCCCTAATCTGTGTTTCAATATCAAGAGTCATAGAAGCCATTTTCACGTTCACTGTTCTTAACTTTCTGGTCTAATTGATGGATGCATTCATGAGCAGAGGCCCCTCTGAATCTCATTATGCTGGGGCTCCTGGCTGTATTGATCCTATTTAGAAATAAGGCAATAAATCGTCCACAGACATAATGACCAAACCCACAGGCTGCTGAGGGAGAGGGTCCAGAAAGCAGGGCTTTCCCACACATTGTCTGCCTTTAATTTTGGTTAGAGGTGCGGATTTCCGAATCAGTGATAGGTATCAATGGCTTTAAAAATGCTTGTTCCCTTTGAGACAGCCATTCCAATTCTGAGAATCCATCTCCAGGAAATAGTCTTCAGTGAAGACTAAAATTTGTGCACGACGGTAATCACCATGTTATTTATTACAGAAAAAAAGAAAGCCACTCGAATGTTCAATAACAGGGGTCAAGAGGGTTTTGTGGCATATAAACCATGGAAAGTGAAGTTTATGAAGACTGCTAGCAAGGGGAGATGTCTACAAGATGAGGTGATAAAATTGTACATTGCTTCTTATTAGGAATATTGTGGGGAAATGTACCCATAGGGATAAAAAGGGACATGTGCCAAAATGCTAACAGTGAGTTGGTTTCTGTGGGTTTTAATGATTTATTCTTTTATTATTTAAAAAAATGCTTGTATGTTTGAGAGAGAGAAGGGGGGAGGGGCAGAGAAAGGGAAACAGGATCTGGAGCAGGTTCTGTGCTGACAGCAGAGAGCCTGACACGGGGCTTGAACTCACAAACTGCGAGATCATGACCTGAGCTGAAATCACGAGTCATACACTTAACCGACTGAGCCATGCAGGTGTCCCTTTAAATGGTTTCTTCTTAACTGCAATTACTTTCTGTAATTTGATTTTTTCAGTAGGTACGTAAGCATATGATGGCCTCTCTTACAAAGACAGCAGATCTACAGGAAAGAACGTGTATAATGGTACTCCTCACTTCTCACTTGTTAGAAATACTTAGTCTAATGTCCTATTCTATAGTGTTAAAGTAATTTGTACTCCCTCTCCTTTGGATGTAACCTTGAGTTTGCTTTACATGGCTGAGTCAGTAACTCGGTATGGCCTGGGATTTTCCATGCATAAAAAATGCAGAGAAAAGCCACTTTCATCAGATTAAACATGAGATGGATGTGCCGTATCATAGTCTACTTCCCCACGGGGATGGATTCTCCCATGTTTCTCGTGAGTATTAATCTAGTCTTATTTATTTGTCTGGTCACTTCCTTTTCTTGATCCAGTAAGCAGCTCAAAAAGGTGCTGAGTTATTCTAAATTCTATGCCTATATTATTCTATATTACCTTGAATTCACAGGATGGGCATTGCAAACACCTCTTACCACCTTCTAGTCCAATTCCAGCCCAAACCAGTCTCCAGATAATAACCAGAGTGCCCTTTCTAGGATGTAAATTTTATCCTGACATTCCTCCAACAGGCTGAAGAGCCTTCAGTGGCCCCCTCCACCACATCAGACCTTGACCATGTCATCATTTTTCCCCACCCACAGTCTAAGGTCCACTCATATCCACCCTACCATTTTTAGAGACACTATGCTCTTCATACTATTATGTGGGCTCAGGCTATGGAAAGACACAAGTTGTTGGCCAGTCTGCAGCTATTCCCAATCCCTTTCTCCCTTGTCACCTCCCAGCCCAGAGGTTGGGAAGGTGAAAATTGGCTTTCAAGTAGAAATGGTCACGGGACACATCTATGGGTGAATCTGGCCAATGTGATACAAAGCATAGTTGGCTGGAGGCATCTGGGGAAGGGTTTCCTTTTCCTTTCCTCTTGGGACACAGCTGTGAAGTCTGAAGCCACAGCAGCCCCCTTTTGACCACAAGGCGATAATCAATAGGAATAAACACAAATAAGTGGTAGACAGTGGAGCTCAGGGCGACGTGGTGCAATCAGCTGAGGGTACAATGAGATGTGGCCCATCATTCACCAGAGAGCCCGGGGACCAGGTGGACGCGAATGATGACTAAGAATGGTTCCAGGGTCCAGAGCGAGAGGCATATAATGAAAGGGCAACATTTGGAAAACAAAACAAAACAACACAACACACTGTCACTTCTGTCATCATGAAGCTCCAAGAAGCTCCCAGAGACAAGACGCCCCCAAAACCTGAAATGCAAGAAGCAAAAGAGAGGTTCTCATGGCCCCTTCCCCTGCAGGAGGGACGTTGAGCATCAGTAGTAGAAAGGGTGGTGAGCTCTGGGTTAGAGGCCCTTTGCATGAGTTGTGTGACAATCCCAATGAAGTGATGCAGTGACTCTGACACACAGCATGTGTCGATAGTGTGGGTTCCTGTCCCTTCCCTCTCTCCCCAACCGTCACCCCCAGCTCCACTCAACCTGCATGTGACAGCTTTGTCATCTGGCCTTTTGGGCTCCTTGGTGACACTCACAGCACCCTGGGGCCTCCTAACTGGTCCTTCCCGTTCTTATAGCCACTGGTGGTCCTGCTGTGCATCTCCAAACAGCAGCCATAGTGAACAAACAGCAAGGCAGTCCACACCCCTGCTTTAAAAATCGCCAGTGGTACCTACTGTAGCTCTTGATGCAAACCCCCGTCCTGGCCCTCAGGCCCGAAGGACCAGCTCACGTCTGCCTCTCTTACCACATCCCCCAACGCTCCCTCCCACGCTTGCCGCCCTCCCAGGACTTGGGGTTCTTTGCCGTCCCCTGCGTACCCAGGTTCTCTCCTGCCTCGGGGACCTGGACATGGTCTTTCTTCTGCTGCTGGAATGTTTTCCCTCCACACTCAGAGACCCTCTACTCATCCTCCAGATCTTAGCTTGGCTGTCACTTCCTCTGGAAGTTTCCCTCTCCACACTCCCCATGTTATAGGCCCACACCATCTTCTTCTTGGTAATCACAGGGACTGGAATCGATGGATTTCTTAGGTAAGTATTTGTGGACCATCTAAGACAGCCGTTAGCTCTTTGTGCTCCTACACTGAGCTCAGGGCCTGGCACATAGGAGGTTTTGATAAATACTTGATAAATAAGTATTATTTGATAGCTAAATGAATGGCACTTTTACTAGACTGATGCCATCCCGGTTAATAGCCTTTCAAATGAGTTCTCTATTCTTGGTTCATGTTTGGACTTTAATGTATAACCATCCTTCTTTTCAAAGAAACAAGCAATCGAAAACAAAGAATTTTGCACCTTTCCCTGACAGTAGGCACCAATCTTTATCTCTCCTTTAAAAAATGATGTAAGATGGGGCTCCTGGATGGCTCAGTCAGTTAAGCGTCTGACTTCAGCTCAGGTTTTGATCTCACAGTCTGTGCGTTTGAGCCCCACGTCGGGCTCTGTGCTGACAGCTCAGAGCCTGGAACCTGCTTCTGCTTCTGTGTCTCCCTCTTTCTCTCTCTGCCCCTCTCTCGCTTGCCTCTCTCTCTCTCTCTCTCTCAAAAATAAACATTGAAAAATTTAAAAAAAAAGAAAGAAATGACATAAGAGTAATAAAGTCATAGGCATGGAGTGATCACTGATATTTGTGGGTGGGGTGCTGTACCTAGTTAATCCTCACAACCACCCTGGCAGGTAAGGCCTCCGCCCCAAAGATGAGGAAATGGAGTCATGGGGTGCCAAGTGCCTTGCCCAAGGTCACCCATCTAGAATGTGGTGTTGCTGGAGTTCAAATCTGGGTAGTTTTGCTCCTGAGTCATGCTCATGAGTGGCTACACCACCACCTTTGGAAGGAAAAATACAAAGAGTCAATCTCTTCCCGTAGTTAGGTCTTTGCAAGTGGTTCAAGGAGGCTTCAGCTCCTGGGTAATGAACTGTGTCAGGCCCCCACGGCTGTAGGGGCCAAGTGTGTAGAGGCTTCGGGCCCAGGGCAGGGACACCACAATGTTTAAAGCTTGCCTGTGGGTGGTAATACGCAGCCAGAGCTGAAGGTCACGGGTCCAGAGCACATTCCTCTCCTGCAGAGGGAGAAACTGAGACTAGAGACACAGGAAACGCACTGGAGGTCCCATGGGGCGTGGCGAGTTTCAAAGAGAGTTTGCTGATGTGACCCCTGGTCAGGACGTCTATTAGTCTCTCTCTCCCCCAGACGGTGACTTTGCCAGTGGGGGTGGGGGGCTGACATCAGATCTTAGGACCCCTCTGTCTCGCTCAGGGGTGTCCCCTGGCTGTCCCATCTCCAGGGCTGATGTGCCATCACAGCATCCAGCACAGAGAAAGCCCCAGATTTGCAAGCTGGCACGTCCAGCCCGTTTCTATGGATACTGCAGTTCAGGAAGGTTCTGGAAGTCTGGATGGGCTAACTGGGGTGACCCATCAAGTCTACTTCACTCATTCTCAGAAGCAGTGGGCTGAGGCAGGTGAGGGCGGGCGTGGTGGCAGAGGGCACACCCCTTCTTCAGGGACTAATGTGCCTCAGTGCCCAAAGCAGCCCTTCTCAGCCCCTGCAGGGAGGCCGGGCTGAGGATGCCCCCCGGAAGGCTTCTCTGAGCACCAGCAACAGAAACGTGGCTGACAAGGACCACTGCTCGGTCTCCAAGAGCCTCCTATCCAGTGCCACCACCCCGATGGCATCCTGTCACAGAACCAGGATCAGCAAACCCCACGCTGGCCCGGCCTGCCTTTGCAGGGCCCGCCGCTGTGAGTGAGCGCAACACAGGCTGGTGCGAGCAGGCTCTGGAACGAGGGAGCCAGAAGACATTGTTGCGGGAGTAGAGGCAGGTAGTAAAGGAAATGCTGACTCACTGAGCCTCAGCAAAGCATACGATGTAGGACACTTCACCAGAGCCAACTCTGGATTCAGGATTTCTCAAGGGTAGAATCATTATTTACTGCAATCAGGAGCTGAGGCTCTGGAATCAGACTGCCATGTTCAAATCCCACCTCTGCGGCTCATCTGCTGTGTGATCTTGGGAAGTTAATTAACTTCTCTGTTTATTTTTTTTTTTAATTTTTAATGTTTTATTTATTTCTAGGAGAGAGAGAGAGACAACGTGAGCAGGGGAGGGTCAGAGAGAGAGGGAGACACAAAATCTGAAACAGGCTCCAGGCTCTGAGCTGGCAGTCAGCACAGAGCTCGATGCGGGGCTCGAACCACAAACCATGAGATCATGACCTAAACGAAAGTCAGACGCCCAACCAACTAAGCCACCCAGGCGCCCCTAGCTTCTCTGTTTCTGCATCTGTTAGCGGTAGACAGTAATATCTACTTCCCACTGTAACTTGTAAGAATTAAGTGAATTTATGTGTGCAAAGTGCTTAGCACAGGGCCTGGAATACGATAAGCACTTACTACTAGCTAGTATTGTCTTAGTCTGTTCCAGCTGTTGTAACAAAGCACGTAGACTGGGTGGCCCAGAAACACCAGAAATGCAAGGCCACGAACGCAAAAATAAATAAGCGGGACCGCATCAACCTAAAACGTGTCTGCACGGCACAGAAAACCATCAACAAAGTGGAAAGGCAAACCACCAAATGGAAGACAATATTTGCAATCATATATCTGTTAAGGGACATAAAGAACTCATACGATCCTATGGCAAAAAAAACCCCAAAGGAATGAATTTAAAAATGGGCAGAAGATCTGAAATGACGTTTTTCCAAAGAAGACATCCAGATGGCCAAGAGGCACACAGAAAGATGTTGCACATCACTCATTATCAGGGAAATGCAAATCAAAAACACACTGAGATATGACTTCACACCTGTCAGAACGGCTAGTATCAAAAACACAAGGAACAAGAGGTGTCGGTGAGGAGGCAGAGGAAGGGGAACGCTCTTGCACTGTTAGTGGGGATGCAGACTGGTACAGATACTGTGGAGAACAGCATGGGGGGGGGTGTCCTCACATAATTAAAAATAGAACTACCCTATGACCCAGCAATTCTACTCTGGGAGATTTTTGTTTTTAATTTTTTAATGTTTATTTTTGAGAGAGAGAGAAAGAGAGAGACAGAGTGCGAGAGGGTAGGGGCAGAGAGAGAGGGAGACACAGAATCAGAAGCAGGCTCCAGGCTCTGAGCCCTCAGCACAGAGCCTGACGCAGGGCTCGAACCCACGAACAGTGAAATCATGACCTGGGCTACCCACTGAGCCATCCAGGTGCCCCTACTCTGGGATATTGTTGAAGGAAATGAAAACATTTATTTGAAAGGATGTCTGCACCTCTGTATTTGTTGCAGCATTAATGACAACAGCTGAGACAGGAAAGCAACCCAAGTGTCCATCGATGGGAGAGGGGATAAAGAAGATGTGATGTATGTGCACGATGGAGTATTACTCAGCCACAACGTACAATGGAATCTTGTCATTTGCAATGACACGAATGGAACCCAAGGGCATCACGCTAACTGAAATAAGTCGGAGAAAGACAGATATTACATATGGCCTCACTTACCTAAGTAGAATTTGAAAAAATAAGAATAATTTTACAAATATGAGCTCATGGTTGCAGAGAACAGATCAGCGGTTGCAGGGGTGGGGGGGCGTGGGAGAAATGGGTGAATACGGGGAAAACATACAAATTTCCCGTTATAAGATAAATAAGTCACAGGGATGTGATGTACGGCACAATGATACCACTGATAATATTGTGCCGTGTATTTGAAAGTTGCTAAGATAGTAGATCTGAAAAGTCCTCATCACAAGAAAAAGAATTCTTATGTGTGGTGGTGCATGTCAACTGGGCCAATTACGGTGACCATTTTGCTATATGCACATATATTATGTTGTACACCTGACACTAATATATTGTTATATGTCAATTATAACCCAATTTAAAAGTAAGCAATGGCAATGTATCACTCACAGTTCTGGAGATCAGGGTGCCAGCACGGTCAAGGTCTGGTGAGAGCCTACTACTGGGCTGTGTCATCATGCAGCAGAACGGGGGGGTGGGAGGTCTGTGGGGTCCTTTGTAAGGGCATGAATCTGGGGCACCTGGGGGGCTCAGTCAGTTAAGCGTCTGACTTTAGCTCAGGTCATGATCTCATGGTTTGTGGGTTCGAGCCCCACGTCGGGCTCTGTGCTGACAGCTCAGAGTCTGGAGCCTGTTTTGGATTCTGTGTCTCCCTCTCTCTGACCCTCCCCTGCTCATGCTGCCTCTCTCTCTCAGAAATAAATAAAACATTAAACATTTTTTTATTAAAAAAAAAAAGGGCACGAATCCCATCATGGGGGCTCCACCCTCATGACCTAAGCACCTCCCTGGGGCCACATCTCCCAGACACCATCCCCTTGGGGTCTGGGTCTTCACCATGTAAATACTGGGGTTGGTTTCTATACAGCAGGTGATGGAATCCCCCTCCCCCACCGCCAGTCTCCACATATCTTCCATCAATTATCACTTGCTCAGTAGTGCTTGGGTGAGTAGATCCTTTGGCGGGGCTCAAAGAGAAGCCAGAGGCCACATCCCAGTTGGATGGTGGTTGGGTGAAATAGATATGACTCAGAACACAGGAACCTGAGACCCTGGAAGAAGCACACGTAGGACATGAACATACATGTGTGTCTGTGTATTACAGGATGACACGTGTCTTTCGGGGCACGCACGGAGAATGGGATGCCATGACGATGTAGGTAAGGTTTCCAGCTGATGGAAACCACTGGGGCCTTTGTGGAAGAAGTGATTTTTGAGGCAGTGTCCGAGGGCAGGAGGGGGTAACCGCGGGGGCGCCGTGAGAAAGGCAGGCAGTGGGAAATGCAGAATGTGTGTCGGGAAGAGCCGCTGGGTGGGGTGGGTTGGCAAGTAGGGCTGGAAGACGGAGGAGGAACGAGCAGGGAAAACTGGAGAGAGGCTTTGAATGTCGAATTAAGGAGTTAAGACTTTTCCCTGAGATACTGGGGAGAGAGATGGAAGTATTTTTGCACAGGGGTGATATCAAAAGTGCTGCTCTTCTAAAGAATGATCGATGTGGTGGCCGGTGCTAAGGGGAGAAAATGGGGACGGGAGGGCTGGCCCAAGAGTGTAGGCACAGGGCTGCCTGAGGTGGGGGGCAGAGGGGGCTCAGCTCCTCCGTCAGACACAAGAGGCCACTGAACAGCTCTCTGATGCCACTTGGAAAGTCCCCACGGGGACCAAATAACCAGGATGAGCAATAGTGCATTCTGCCCCCCAGCAAGCTGGTCTCCGGCCAAAGCAGGGAACTGACGGCGACCCAGAGAAAACCCAAACTAGAAAGATCTCGGCGTGGCTGCCCAGCTCACATCCAGCTCGCGGGGAAGACAAATGAATACCAGTGGGTTGGGGAGTGCCTGCCTGGTCCCTGACTGCCTGGAGACCAGCTTTCATTAACTCACTTCCACTCCACACTCATCTAGCCTGCACACCTTTGCAGGTGACGGGCCCCATGCTCCGCAGGGAGCAAGACAGAGCCCTTAGCGTCAAGGGGCTTGCACTCCTGGGGGCCAGAGTGGGGACTGAACCCCCCAAAAGAGGCCGGCACTGCATGTGACAGGTGACTCTGTAGAGGAGGTCTTTGGGAGAAGGTTCCTTTACAAATTGCTTTTCTAACAGTCTGGTCAGAGGCCCGTCACTCTTCAGTGGTGCCCGGTACAGAACAAATGCTTGTCGCATGTTACAGGGATGGATGGACACACAAGTTGAAGCCGTCAAATGATCCACAGAGTTTGCGGGACTGCGGCCCCCGTGCTCTAAGTGTCACACAACCCAAGGTCTCTTAATTGGTTATGTTTTCTCACTCGGTGTTTCTAAAAGGCCCTCTGAAAGCAGGGGGAGAGAATTCAGCTCACAGCAGACTTCTCTCCTGGCTACCCTAAATTTTAATTAGTCGTAATCGTTATAAACATGTTTATAGCACTTGAGCACTTACAAGCCACTTTGCACACGTTATCTCCCTGGGATCTCACACAATTCCTCCGTAAGGAGGGACAGACGATCAACTTTACTGAGGGTGTTCATGATCTTCCCTGTTACGGCGGGGAGGGGAATTGGGATCCTACACGTGCCCCTGATCCACGCTTGTGTGCTGAGTGTCTTACAAATGTTGTTAACAGTTCGCTTTCACACGCAACATATGAAGTCACCTCAGCAACGATGCCAGGGAATTCGTATCATTCCTATTCTACATGAGAAACTGATAATCAGAGACGTCAAACATCTTCCCCAAGGATACACAGCTGGTGAGGTAGGACTTGAACCTGGATCTGCGTCACTCCCAGGCTAGTCATCATGACAACAAAGACGGTAAACGATGATGGCGGTGGAGGTGGTGGCCCCCTGTTGAGTACTAACTCTGGGCCAAGCACTGAGCCTAGGGCTCTACAAGTTTTGTTAATTTAATACTCAATTTAATATTAACCTAGTAGTCAGCTAATAGTGATTCAATGCTGCTGACAATCCCATTGGGTAGCTGCTATTGGCACCCACCACGATGGGCCCCAAGCATGCAGGGACTTGTGTGTCGGGAGGCCATAGGGGGCTGGGACCTGCTGCTTCCCAGGCGTTAGGTAGCTCTGGGTTTACCACTCTGTGCTGCCAGTTTAAGCCTCAGCACGAAGCATCGTGGCCCGTGCTAGAAAGTAGAAATAGACCAGATGTATAGACTTCCTCTCAAGAGGCACGAATGAAGTGTATCTCCAGACCTGATACTATTTGAATTTTGTTTTCATTGTGCTTTTTCTCATAGACCCTGAGAAGGGTGACTTCAGCTCCGAAGAACAAAGATTTTTCTAAGAAATCAAGGGCTTTTGAGCCATTCTTAGAATGGCTAAAATTAACAACTCAAGAAACACCAGACGTCGGCAAGGACGCGGAGAAAGGGGAACCCTTCTGCATTGTTGGCGGGAATGCAAACTGCAACCTCTCCAAAGAACAGTGTGGAGGTTCCTCAAAAAAAATTAAAAATAGAATTACCCTAGGACCCAGCCATAGCACTGCTAGGCACTTATCCAAATACCTACGGGGCAGGTAGGATTTATCCAATCCTTACAGAGTAAGGATACAAAAATGCTGATTCGAAGGAGCACATGCTCCCCAATGTTTATAACAATGCTATCAGCAACAGCAAATTATGGGGGCGCCTGGGTGGCTTAGTTGGTTAAGCGTCCGACTTTCACTTAGGTCATGATCTCACATTTCGTGGGTTCAAGCCCTGAGTGGGGCTCTGTGCTGACTGCCAGACTGGAGCCTGTTTCAGTCTGTGACTCCCTCTCTCTCTGACCCTCCCCTGCTCACGCTGTCTCTCTCTCTCTCCTAGAAATAAATAAAATTTATATAAAAAAAAAAACAATAGCAAATTATGGAAAGAGCCCAAATGTCCATCAACTGGTGAATGGACAAAGAAGATATGAAGTACACACACACACACACACACACACACACACACACACACACACACACACAATGGAGTACTACCTGATGATCAAAAAGGATGGAATCTGGCCATTTACAACAACATGGATGGAACTAGAGGGTATCATGCTAAGTGAAATAAGTCAGTCAGAGAAAGACAAATACATGATTTCATTCATATGTGGAATTTGAGAAACACAACAGATGAGCATAGGGGAAGGAAAAATAAGATAAAAATAGAGAGGGAGGCAAACCACAGGAGACTCAAATACAGAGAACAAACTGAGGGTTGCTGGGGGGGAGGTGGATGGGAGACGGGCATCAAGGAGGGCACCTGGGAAGAGCACTGGGGGTCATATGGAAGAGATGGATCACTGGGTTCTACTCCTGAAACTGATACCACACTGTCTGTTAACTGAACTGAATTGACATGAATACATTTAAGAAAAAGAGAAATCAAGGTCTTTTGAAATGGACTGTGCGGCTCAGGGCCATAATGAGTCCCCTGTCTCCAGACGTCCAGGTAAAAGTGACAAAAAGCTCAGGATGTCGCAGTTCTGTGCTTGTGGATGCGTCTCTCCAGTTAAGAAAAACCCACCAGAGCAAGAAATCCAAGTAGGGGACTCTTTAACAAGGTAGAGGGGAGGAGAGCAGCCCTGAGAGCCAGAGCCCAGCAGGGAGCCGTCAGGGGCAGCTCCAGAGCCCACGGGCGCTTGCCGCCAAGGGGTTCTTCTGCAAACACAAACGATTTTCCAGAACACGGATATCAGACCAGCCCCCGCCAGGCCGGGAGTGAAGCAAGACCAAAGCGGATCCATCTCATCATCGTCCTGGGCTGACAAGGTCACCGTGTGAACCGCAGAAACGCCCAGCGCCCCCCATCCTGGCTGCGTTCGTTTCCTATGGCTCCTCCACCAAATTCGCACAGGCATGGCCCTCAGGGGAGTCTTGCCTCCTTGGAGGTAAGATCGACCGAGATGCCCACCCCCCACTTCTGGACAGCGTCCAAGCCAGAACGAAGCCCATCTTCCTTGAAACCCCCCACACCGCGTCCCAGAAGCCTCAGCCCTACAGTCAGGACTTTCTGGAAACCGCAGTGTGGGTGGAGGGGCTGTATGCATTTGGGAGACGCATGCAGGGGGGTACGGCATGAGAAGAGGCTCCATGGGCCTGGAGTTTCGGGTGCCGGGAGCTGCGACAGCATGCAGTATGGGGACGGTCACCCTCTTTCGGCAGATGAGACGGCCCCCACCCTGGGTTACGGGGGTTACAGAACCCGGGCTGGCCTTTGGGACTCGCAAACCCAGGCCCTCCTCTGCCCCTCAGTCATGCAGGACAACACAAGTAGGCGCCAGTGCCTTGAGATTGGGGGGTGGTCAACAGGGGGAGGGGGAGGGGGCTGGTGGAGGAGGGGGAGGCTGGGGAGGGATGCCTGGACCCCACCCCAGCAGCAGAGGAGGGAGCAGCTAGAGAGAATGTTGGTGGAGAATCGTTCCATGCAGAGAGGACACCCGTAGATCATCAGGGCAATAGAGGCAGAGGCCTGGCCCGCAGCAACAGGGGGTGCCTCTCCCATTCCTCCCTCAGGGAAGAAGGGAACAGAGGCCACCCCCAGCCTCCTGTGTGGTGTGGGGGAGGCAGGGAGTGGGCGTCTGCTCGCCCAGCGCAAGCTGTGTCAGAGGGGCAGAGTTCTAGATAATTGGAAGCCCTGTTTTTCAGATCTGGCCAAGTTCCGGCTGCCCCGGGGGCCCTCAACCTGGGCTAGGGGGGAGGCTGATGGAGCAGAATGACTGGGTGGCCCGGAGGGGGTCGGGGCTGGAGCCAGATGCCTGGCCCGGCCCGGGACAAAGCTGTGGGAGAGAGCACGGAGGGGCAGGAAGAGAGGGTGGGGAAGGCGCTAGGGAAGCCCACAGGCAGGAAGGAAGGGGACCAGGTGGTGTAGGGGCACAGTGGGCGGGGAGCGGCCTTGAAGCAGGGGAAGAGACTCAGCGCAGAAGGACCAGGAAGGGAGCTTTGGGTCTGAGCCCAAATGGAGGCTGGGCTGGGAGCGGCGTCTGAGGGAGCGAGCTGTTAGAAGCCAGACGGAGTGGGTGCAGGACCTTAGCAGGCGGGAAGCAGAGGCCACTGGAAAGCAGGCAGAGGGGAAGTGGGGAGGGAAGTGGGGGCCTGGCTGGAGCTAGGGAACCATGGGGTCGGGAGGATGCATGTCTTCTTGCAGGGAAGACGGCACAGCCGGTGGAGGGGATCCTAAGAGAAGGCAGGAGCGGGGGCAGAAGCCGCAGGCAAGGAGCCCCCTCCCTCTGGGACTACAAGAAAATGAGGCAACCTGGGGAGGGGGTGTTGGCAGAGCTCCCAGACACAGAGTCCCCTTTTTCTTTTCCAGTTTTCCAGAACTGTTCCAGTTAGAGGGTGCACGGGGAGCATAGAGGCCCGCGTCGGAACTGGTGACCACTCCCTCCGAGGCCTGAGATCTAGAATGCACTTGACCTAAGGCTACAGGGCCAGGCAGGCCAACGGTCACCCCGCAGGAGAGGCTGCCTGGTGGAGGGGCTTGCACGATGCCACAGGCAACCAGTCTGTCCCTGGAGGTGCAGAGAGAAGGCTGGCTGCGCAAACAGACGGGTCCCAGGCCTAGACATCCAAAAATTGAGTTTCTATGGCAACCTGTCTCTGACCTGCATATCCTACAAATGTTCCACTTCGGCAAAGCACTTTCTTCTTTCTTTCTTTTTTGAGAGGTAGAAAGGGCACAAGTGAGTGAGGGGCAGAGAGAGAAGGAGAGAGAGAAAGAGAATCCCAGGAGGAGGAGAGGTAGAGTGAAAGAGACAGAGAGAGGGAGAGAAGCAGGGCTCATGCTCAGCAGATGTGGGACTCGAACTCACGAGCCATGAGATCATGACCTGAGCCAAAAGTCAGGTAGATGCTTAACGAGTGAGCCACCCAGGCACCCAGCAGTAAAGTACTTTCTTAGCACCAGGCCCTGCATGGTCCCGGCCCTGGGGATCCCTTGATCTTGTAGGGGAGATACGTTCCCACCAGGGTTTGGGCTGAGGGTGCGGCTAGGACCCCATCCCTGGGAAGCAGCAATGACTTCCGGAGGTGGTAGCAGCTCAGCTGTGAGCTGACCAAGGTGCTGGGAAGATCTGCAGCCTCCAGGACATCGTTGGCAACATAAGGAAGCCCAGGGTGGACACCATTAACTGCGTACCTTAAATTTTCACGATAGCCAGAAGACGGAAACAACCCAAATGTCCATCAAATGACAGATGGATAACAAGGCGGCATATCTACACAGAGGACTATTATCCAACCTCAAAAGGGAATGAACTACTGACACGCACCACGACACGGCCAACCCTTGAAACCTCAAGCTAAGTGAACGGGGCCAGACACAGCAGGCCACGCGCTGAACGATTCCATTTGTACGAAATGTCCAGAAGAGGCACATCCAGAGAGATAGAAAGATTAGTGTGCTTCTGGGAGCTGGGGGAGGAGGGAATGGGCCCCAAATGCCTAATGGGTACTAGGGTTTCTTTTTAGGATGACGAAAATGTTCTGAAGTCAGTGAGGAGTGATGGATGGACAACATTACGAAGGTACTAAAAGCCATGGAATTGTATGCCTTAAATGGTCAGTATGGTGGATCTTATGTTATGTGAATTTTACCTCAATTTTTTATAAAAATGAATGAGCCAGAACAGCACCTGTACCCTCTGACCTGTAGGTCACAATCCTGAGCCAGAGGAAGAGCTAAATAAGTTGATGGAAATAAACCAATTTACAAGTAGGACCCCACCCCCACCCCCTGCCATTCTTCCGGCTCCATCTCCCACCCAGCAAGGACATCTGCTCTGTCCTTAGGGAGAACCATACACAGTGCCTCCACTCCAAAATGTATTTGTATCATTCATTCATTTACTAATTCATTCATTCAATAAATATTTTATGGGTGCTTTTTTTCTTTTCTTTAAAAAAAAATTTTTTTTGAGAGAGAGACAGACAGAGTGTGAGCGGGGGAAGGGCAGAGAGAGAAGGAGACACAGAACATGAAGAAGCTCCAGGCTCTGAGCTGTCAGCACAGAGTCCAACACAGGGCGAGAACCCTGTGAGATTATGACTCGAGCTGAAGTTGGATGCTTAACCGACTGAGCCATCCAGGCACCCTTAAATTTTTTTTAAAAATTTTATTAGTTTTTTTTAATTTATTTCTGAGAGAGAGAGAGAGACAGTATGAGCAGAGGAGGGTCAGAGAGAGAGGGAGACACAGAATCGGAAGCAGGCTCCAGGTTCTGAGCTAGGTCTCAGCACAGAGCCCGACACGGGGCTTGAACCCACAAACCTCGAGATCATGACTTGAGCCAACATCAGACGCTTAACCAACTGAGCGATCCAGACACAATATTGTATAGGTGCTTTCTATGTGCCAGTGTTTCTGGTGAAATGCGTGAAGGCCCTGCTCTCACAGCTCTCCAGTCTGGAAGGGGAAGGCAGACAGGGAGCAGATGCACATTTGCCAGATGGCCATGAGCACTATAAAAAAGCACAAAGTAGGATAAGTGGGGGGTAGAGAAGGCTTGGCTGTTTGGCCTCCCCCTGCAGCCAGCTGTGGCTGGGAGCCAAAAGACTGGTCATCCAGAGGGCACCGGGACAGATGTCATGGCTGCAGATATGATGGCCACATATATGTAGGGCCACCAGTGAGACCCCCATGCCTCAAGGGCACGACTCCCCCAGATCCTGCCCCCTCTCCAGCCCACAGCTGACCGCTGACCACTGGCTCCAACCACATTCAACCCTTCCTTATCATTCTAGCCTCTGTCCCTTGTCCAGTGTATCCCCTCTGCCTGGAACTTTCTCACTTTCTACCTCTGCCCTCTGCCTGATAACTCCTACCCTGGCTCCGGCTTCCGCTTAGAGTAGCTTTCTCCAGAAACCATTCCTCAACTACACTGCGGATCCCCGCCAGCCTCTGCCGGGGCCAGCTCCCTCCTCTGCGCGTCCCAGGGCCGACCATGCAATGTTGCCAGTGTCTGACCCAGCGATGCGTCCCTAGCGGGCCCCGAGCCATCAGAACCTGAGACTGCCTTGGTCACCTCTGAGTCCCAGGTATAGCTCGCTGGAGGGGTCTGAAATGAGGAGCTGAAATTAACACATGGAACTTGCAATATTAAGGAACATAAAGTTTATAGTCTTCTATAAATGTTAAATGTTCACAATACACCCGATAATTTAATTGAGGTAGGGCTCATTAAGTCAAAAATAGAAATAAAAGTCTTTTACAAAATCCTCCTGAATAATGTCTTAGTTCATTTTATATTTGGGGAGCATCTACCAGATGCAGGGGCCTGGACATAGAGGTTTCAAGGTATTTAATCGTGCAAGGGCAAAGGCGAAATCAGTAAACAAAGCCCTTTGCTGGGCTGGCTCTCTCTCTCTCTCTCTCTCTCTCTCTGTCTCCCTCTCATAAACACACACACACACCTCCCTCAGACAGCAGCAGCCAGGAGTGCGGGCCACCAGGGAGCACGGGGAGCAGATGATGAAGTACCTTTGTTTGCTCTGCCCGAGCGCGAGCGCAGTGCGGAAGCCAGCGGCTGGTCTGCGGGCTGATGGACACGAAGGGAGAAGGTGACACTCCCCGGGAGCTGCTGGAGGAAGGGGGTGAGCGCCAGCGTGAGCTGGAAGCACAAATGTCATGATGCCTCCCCAGGGCCAGGAGCTATTCTTCCTGGGGGGAACACCTTCCGGTGTCACTTCTAAAGGGGCAGGTCTTCCAACATACAGACCCCATTCCTAGAAGTGGCACCTCCCAACTCATATTCCAAACTGCTTTTTAAAAACTTGGGTTTTTTTTTTTTTTACAGGGCACCTGTGTGGCTCAGTCGGTTGAGCGTCTGACTTCAGCTCAGGTCATGATCTCATGGTTCGTGGGTTTGAGCCCCGCTTCGGGCTCTGCGCTGACAGCTGAGCCTGTTTCGGATTCTGTGTCTCCCTCTCTCTGACCCTCCCTGCTCACGCTCTGTCTCACTTTGTCTCTCAAAAATAAATAAATTTTTAAAAATTTAAAACTTAGGTTTTTCCCCCCATTATAGAAGTTTTATGCATCTTAAAGATATTTGGAGAGGGGTACCTGGGTGGCTCAGTCAGTTGGGCATCCGACTTTGGCTCAGGTCATGATCTTGCGGTTCGTGGCTCGTCGGGCTCTGTGCTGACAGCCAACTCAGAGCCTGGAGCCTGTTTCAGATTCTGTGTCTCCCTCTCTCTCTGACGCTGTCTCTCTCTCTCTCTCTCTCTCTCTCAGAAATAAATAAAACATTTAAAAAAAAGATATTTGGAGAAACAGATAAAAACAAAAAATAAGTCATCTTCCCAGAAACCACAGGTGTGTGTGTTTTCAACACAGTTGAGATCATGACATTTCACAGGGGTTTTTACTTAGCGTTATAAGATTGCCTCAAAGCATCGTGGTCGCAGCAGCCATTGTTAACAGCTACGTCATCTGCAGGTTCATCGTTGCACACCCACCTCTTAACACTGTCCTGGGGACTAGGCAGGCACTCAGAAAATGTGTGTTGCATGATTGTGAAAAGGCCAATATGTCACTGAGGGGATACATGATTATCTACTTGACCATTTCCCGCAGTTAGGGCTCTAGGCTGTTTCTAATAGCTAGCAGGTATAAATCACACTGTGACAAATAGTGCAATTAGTTATATCTGTGTCTCAGTGACCACGCAAGTGAAGAATCCCCAAAAGGGGCTATTACACAGTCGAAGGGTATGAACATTTCTCAGACTGCTGGCTCCTCGGCCAGCAGGCGTGGGGTTTTTTGTTGTTGTTTTTGTTTTTAAAGCAAAATCTGCTTTATTTTAAAAGCTGGAGGCTGTCTAAATATTCCTTTATCCCAAACCCAATACCCAAGGTAACTAGGATTTACATTTTGTTTTGCAAAAGTGAGTGCATGCTCCCTTAGGGATGATATCAAATCTTGACATTTATGCACAATATGAAATATACCCTTGGAGGAGCCAAGAGAACAGACTCTGAAGTGAACTGTATTTGAATAGCAGTGACTCGTATTAGAATCAAAAGGACAGAAGGAAGGAGGGGGAGGAAATTTACGACTTCCTTGTTATACACAGAAAAATCAAACTGGGAAACTGAGGGAAATGAAGCTCTCGTACATAAAGCACATCTTGAGTAAATACGGCAGCAGCAAGCTGTAAGCTTCAACCAAACCCCGTGGTGCTTGGTTCTCAGGCTGAACACACCACCTTACAAGCTAAGAGTTCAAGTGCTCGATCCAATTACCTAATTCTGCTATCACCTAATAGAGAGTAATTAAGTGTCGAGGATGCTAGATCATTAAGGACTGTTGTGACAATAAACACCTTTAAATATTAGCTTCCCCACAGTGAGCAAACCTGATGGGGCACCACCAGAGGAAGTGAAGTTTCAGATGGCTTTTACATGATAGGTTTATGGCCTCATGAACCTTCACGGTCTTTAAATTTTGTTCCTGTGTTTATAGGACTCAGATAACACCTCCAGGGTGGATACGGAAATCCCCGAGTCCCCGGTAGAGGCTCCCCTGTGTTGCAGGCGCGGGACCGAGAATAGGGGACCTGGGCACTGTGCCGGCCACAGCTCCACCACCGACAGCATTCTGAACCTTGTGCAAGGCGCTGTCTCTCCCTGGGCATCAATTCGTCCTCCCTTCAGTGAGGACGTTAGGCTGGATGGTCTCGGTGCGCCTTCTGGGTCTTTGGGAAATAGCGACTAGCGAGAAGAGTCACCATTATTGGCTTTTAATGATGTGCCGGGTGCTGTCTCGAAAGCTCTATGGGGAAGTTCCGATCCTGCCCTGGGCATCAGGCTGACCATGGCTTCAAGTATTGGTTGAAAACGTCATCAAACTTTCCTGAATTTTTTTGTCTGTTGGCCACCTCACGGTTGAGATTTCGTAAGTTTTGAAAGACTAGGCAATTTTAACAATTTTTATCAGCGTATCTGGGCACCCCCCCTCCCCAGCATCACACTACAGGGACAGATGCAGCAGCTTTGTATACGGGGTGCACGGAGCATGACGCCCCCCATTCCACGTGGGAAGGTCTGACCACCTCTCCCCAGTAGCTGGGTCACCCTCCCACGAGGCTGTGCCAACGTGTGCCCAGCTAAAGGGGCTGTAACCAACTCCAGTGTCTCTGGGGGGGAGCACGTGAGCCCTTGGGGGGGGCAGGGACCACGTTTTAGATTCAACTCTCGATTCCACTCTGCTGCCCAGGATGCCTGCCGGGGCCTGGGAGGTGCTCCAAACAATGTTCAAAGGCATAGATGCAAGGAGAGAAGTGCAGAGGCCATGAGGGAAAAGAAGGCGGGGGGTGGGGGGGTAGGGATAGCCCCGGACAGAATGAATCGACACCCTGTGCGTAAGTGAGTGAACGATTCACGCCGACTGGCATTGAGTGCAAGAGTGCCTGGCTCTCTTCCAAAAGGCCCAGAATTAAAGTGCCGTCCCCAGACCCCAAGGTGGCTGGAATCCATCTCTGTCAGCGAGCCTGAAAAGACACTCCCTGAGAACAGACTGAGCTAGGGACATGTGGGGGACCCAGCCCCCCAGGGCCTCACTGCCCCACCCCCGTGGCTGCTGTCTGCCCACGACCACCGGGGCGGGGTCGTTCTTGGGGGATCTGCATGGCGCTACCAGGAACAGTGTTCTGTTTCCTGCATAGAGAAATACATCCTCCGGAGGGTGAAGACTTTTCTCTGTCTGTCTCCCTTTGGGGAGGATGAAATAATTTGTCATTATCTCATTTGACGGAAGAGGGAAAAAATCGTCAACACAAAGAGCTGTTTTCCCAGAGGATGCGGCAGAACTAAACTCCTGTCCTCCGAGTCCCTGCTTCTGGGCGGGCCCTGCTCCACTCTCCCTGCAGGAGGATTCCTCATGCTACCTCCGCCAGGGAGCCTTCTCAGATTACTTACGCCCCCTCCATGCACCCAGCATCCCTGGCTGGATCCACACCTGTCCTGTGCGCTTTAATGCAGAATTCACCACCCCAGGTAGCCATCATCTCCTTAGCGGTCAGTTCCTCCCTCAGTTAATTTATTCAAGAAAATTTAGAGATCATCTGGAGAAGGGGAGACTGAGGCTGGCGAGGCCACACCGAAAGCTACACTAGAAGCTGTGCAAGAACATATTCGCTCAATGACTATTTAGAGAGAGTTGCCACAGGACCCCCAAATGGTAAGTTCTTTCCAGTACCTGCCTCCTTGTGGGGGCTCACTTCTGCACAACGTTTGGACCTCTGCCCATCGGGGTCGAGACAGCAGGTGTAACTCAGGAAGCTGCCAGGTATCAGCCCAGCAGCCACCTGTCTCCACAAGCCGACGAACCACAGCTCCTGGCTGAATGCCCCACGAAAGCAGAAGAGATGATTTCCATTCTAGCACCTTCCTTCCTTGGTCTGTTTCCAGAGCCCCCACATGAGCAGTGAGGCTGGGCTCCTTTTGAGAACCTGGCCATCCAAGAGGGGCATTTAACAGCCAGGACTAAAGCAGCTTAACTCTTCGGAACCTCAGTGTCCTTCGCTGCACGGTGAGAGCATTACCAGTTCACAGATGGTTCTACATGATGAAATTACAGCCCAGAGCACAGCTCCCCGCCCACAGCAGGCACTCCTCCTCATCAAATATTCTCATTATTGTTGCCCGTTATCCTCATGATCTCTGTTCTACAGCTTTTGTAACTAAGTTTCCTTTTAATTTTTTTAATGTTTATTTAGTTTTAAGAGACAAAGACAGAAAGCGAGTAGGGGAGGGGCAGAGAGAGAGGGAGACACAGAATCCGAAGCAACTCCAGGCTCCAAGCTGTCCACACAGAGCCCGACGTGGGGCTCGAACCCACGAACCGCGGGATCATGACCTGAGCCACCCAGGCACTACCTAACTTTCCTTTTTGAAGAGCTACCCTCCAAACGAGGGATTGGGAGCCCTGGGGGAGAGAAGCCCCACACGGAGCAACAAAGCCTGGTTCTGCTGTGTGGACTGTAAGCCAGTCGGCAAGCCCTTTGATTCGTGTGGAGCTCAGTTATCTCATCTGTAACATGGGGACGGTCCGACCTGCCTTGCTCTCCTGCAGGGTGGAGGATGTATCCGATGTGACCAGGCACATGAAAACACTTTTTAAAATACGCCTCAGAGAATAAAAATACACGCTGTTACTGCCCGGCTTAAAGTCTCCGGATGGCTGCCGACTGATTCTGGGAGAAGATCCAAATTCCCAGGGCACCGCTCGCAGAACGTGGTGTGATGGGGCCTTTTCTGCTTCTCCAGCCTCCTTGAATGGCAGTCTGCCCGCTCCTCCCACCCCACCCCCACATTCTCCGTGTGCGGGAAGGTGGGGGGCGGCGAAGAAGTCCCAACACGCATCCGCCACATCAGGCGTCCCTCCAGTGACTTGCTTCTGCGACTGGAGCCCCTGAGGGCTGGCACTGTCTCGCTCATCCTGTGTCCCCAACAGCAGCACTCGGCCGGCCCAGACTCGCTCAGTGTCTGGTGCAAGGATGAACGGGCAGGGGGGGCGGGGCTGCCTCAGGCAGAGCTATTTTTTCTGTCCTGTCCAAACCCCCTCTTCCCTGCAGGACTCAGGTGCTCATAAGAAACGGGCTGGGGCGGCTACAGTGTCCTCTCTGGCCTGGACCCACATGGAGGACGCCACTCTCAGGGTGGCTCTCAGGCAGCCCTGGGAGGCATGGAAGTGAGCCAGGGGTGGGTGAAAGCCGCCCTGAGCCCAGAAAACAGCCAGACACTGGGATCCTGGTGACAAGCTTCCGTGGAGGGGGCTGGGGAAGGGAGGGGAGAGAAGAAGGAAGACGAGAGGAGAGAATGTGGGAACAGAGAGAGGGGGAGGGATGACCCCAGGATCAAGAAACCCCCCTGCTTTTCCCTCTAAAACTGGAGAGGCACCTGGTATAGAGGTGGAGAATGTACTTCAGAACCAAGCCCTCTACACTTGAGCCCCTGGGCAGTGTCCTTAGCCCCCCCCGTGCCTCAGTTTCCCCACCAGTAGAAAAGGATAATAGAGCGAGGTGCCCACTGGAGAGCTATGTGGATGAAATGACCACATGGCCATGAGCGTTTGGAGCAGCGCGAGCTTCCGGCCTGCACCCCAAAGTGTCAGCTCCTGTTTGTAACATCCGTGAACCTCAACTATCATCACCGTCACACGTGGATCCTTTCTATGTCACCTGCCTCTGCCATCTCTCTGCTCCAACATCACCAATGCAAATTCCTCTACACATTTCCTTTGATGGGAAAACTCAACACAGAACTGAGCTTTTTAAAAAACTCGATCGCCACCTCTATGCGAGAGAGCCTCATTCGCTGCAGGAGGGGCTCCACGCTCCTCGGTCTGCCTTTATCTGGCCCCTTCTGTCTTTCCCTCTCTATCCTCCTCCCAGGCACAGTGACCCTTCAGCTTTAATATCGCCTGCCCCCACCCCCACCCCATAACCCTGCCTCCCAGTTCCACGGGCTCCTCTACAACCGATCTAAGTGGCGCTTCCTTCCATACCTGTATCTGGGTCTCCTGGGCCATGATCTGAGCTCTGGGAACAGGATTCACTTGTAAATAATATCAGTAGCAGTATTCACCGTCGTAGTAATAGTTATAATGACATTTACAATAATAATGCTAATGGCCAATACTGCGTATTCTCTTTTACGGGCTAGAGACCATGTCAAGGGTCTTCCTGTGACCTGGGAGGAAGCACCATGTTGGCTCAACAGCATACATCTGGATGTAAAGTGCCCGGGTTCAAATCCCAGCTCCTACTTTCTGGTGGGGTAAGCCCCAGCCAATTATGTAACAGCTCTGTGCCTCCGTTTTCCCACCTGTAGACAAGGCTAGCAATTGTGTGCACATAGGGCTTCCGGAGGGCTCTGAGTTAGCAGCCGTAAATGCCGGGAAGGGCGGTTGGCACCCAGGAAGCTCTAGCTGCATGTTGCTGTTGCTGGAGCCTGTCTCATGGTTTCCTTGCAGTGGCTCAATGAGGAAAGCATCCTACGCATGAGGGAATGAAGGCTTGGGGGTGAGAGACTTGATAGAGGCCCCAGGTGGGGTCGACACCCCGCAGGACTGGCCCCCAGGTGGCTCAAGGCCACAAAGCCTGTGCTCACCTCTTCTCCACATTGCTGACACTGACTGGGTTCTAGCTCTGCCATTTTCTGGGAATTGGTGTGGGATCGTTGGAAAGTCAGAATCACAGCCCCAGACCTCCTGCCCTATCTTCCCATTGACGAGATCCCCAGGTGATACTATGTGCCTTGACCTTTGGGAAGCACCACCCCACTCGTGACCCCCTCGGCTCCAGAAGGGCTAGGTCCCAGACTGCCATAGTCACCACTGTCCTCAGGGCTCAGACAGCATCAGGCACATAGGAAGTGCATAGGAGACATTGTTAGCTGACCTCCGGAGGGAATATCAGTCTCTAATTAAATTCCTCTTGTCCTGGGGCACCCGGGTGGCTCATTCAGTTAAGCGATTAAGCGTCCAAGCTTGATTTTGGCTCAGGTCATGATCTCTCTGCTCATGAGTTCGAGGGTCGCATCGGGCTCAATGCTGACAGCATGGATCCTGCTTGGGAGAGTCTTTCTCTTTCTGCCCGTCCCCTGCTCTCTCTCTCTCTCTCTCTCTCTCTCTCTCTCTCAAATTAAATAAACATTTAAAAAATAAATAAATTTCTCTCATCCCTCTTCCAGGCATAGCCTCCTATACTCAGGACAGGACTCCTGACAAGGTGGAGATGTGGCTCTGAGTGCTAGTCAAGGCTCCAAACTGGAGGCCTGAGCTCTTACGTGCTTTGCCATCCAGTCTGTCCTTCAACAGATACTTTCTGTGACCAACCTTGAGCTGGGCTCTGGGCAAGGTGTAGGGTTGTAAAGAAGACCAAGGAAAGATTCAACATCCTGCAACATGGCGGACAGGGTAACTTCCGCATTGTGGGATAAAGCACTTAAAGTGTCTTCTACATGGAGGGTTGAACTCACAAGCCAGTGAAGGAAATCTGCGTGAGAGACAATGCCACCACTGTCCCTGGAAGGCTGTGCTGGCCTCTGTGCATGAGGGGAATGGGATTTTACACATAAGCGAAGAGAGTCAGGGACCTGGAACTGAGACCATCACAAGAAGCCAGCACCCTAGAAGGGCCATTCCCTCAGCATAGTAGGTTGGGTGGGAAAACTCCACTTTAGCATAAGAGATCACAAGGAAGCTGTCTCTCTTAGCCTGAGCTCTAGGTGGGGTGAAAAAATTCCCCCATGAGAATATGTGACTAAAAGTCTGTCTCCTATGGGAATTTGGGGCTGAACTTACGTCATCCAAATGGCCTGCAAACCTCCAGTCGGTGAATGAACAGAAAAAGATGCCCCAAGCCAGTGAAACCACTGGCTAATGATTCTCCTAACACTCCTGACATCCCACAGTAGGGGCACTCCTGATTCTCCTGGGCTGTAATATCCCTGATATCTTTGAACCTGTAATACTTTTGGGGCTAAAGCTGAGACACACAGTATTCCCACAGATAAAGCCCCAGGGACCAAAACTACAGAACACTCAAGAGAATAGTATTTCATGAGTGAAGACATAAGACATAAATCAGCAGGGTTAAGTTCCCCAAGAATATCAAATAATAGAACTATTGGATAAAGACTATAAAGTAGATTCTTAAAATAATTAAAAGAAGGTCTAACTTATATACAACACTTACTAGCAGTCAGGTTCTGCTCTAAGAGTTTGATATATATTGACTCATTTAACCTCAAAATAATTTTAAATGGCTAGGTATTACTGTAACTTTCACTGTAAAGATGTTAAAACTGAGGCACAGAAAGGTCTCATTGCCTAAATTTGAATCCCCAAATCCTAGTTACAGAGTCTTCACACTACAAAAGAATAGTGAACTTGAAGATTGATCTAAGGAAATTACACAGAATGTTACTTGAAGAGATTAGAAAACATGAAAGTGATTATGAGCCATTGAAGAAAAATGGGGCACTCCAATGATGTTAATATGGGTTCCAAAAGGAAAGAAAGGAGTAGGGAAGGGTAATATTAAAATATACAATAATAGATTTTCCAGAAATGCTGAAAGATATAAATTCTAAGATTCAGGAACCACAAGTTCCAAGCACAATAAATAAAAATAAGCATGTCTTGTAGCAGAAGTCTAGAATCCTAAAGACAAAGAGAAGGTCCTAAAAGCAACCAGAAGGAAAGACGAATTACTTAAAAATCTATGGCAATTACACCAATAGCAAGCACCCTGATAGAAACCAGAGGACAACAGAATAATGCTGTCACATTACCAAGAAGAAATAACTGGGGATCTAGAATTCTATGTCTAGCTAAATGATCACTCAATAATGAAAATAAAATAAACACATTTTCAGGCATAGAGTACGAGCTTACAGAAAAAATGTCTTACTGAAAAAATGGTAGTAAAGAATGTGTTCCAGGGAGAACTATATTAAATCTCCCCCCCACCCCCGCCAAATATAAGAAGGAATGGTAAGCAAAGAAATTGGTAATTAAAACAAATATTGACTATATAAAATAATGGCTAATTTGAGAAGTATAAAAGTAGAGTGGAAATATGCTTCTGGGCAATATGAAAGATGTAAAAGGGGTTATCAGAATTAAAGCCATTTAGGATCTTGTGTATAGGAGACAGATAGAGATATTAAGCTGGGAATGCTCATTGAAACTTTAAGGAGTTGCAGCTCAAAGAATGGAAATGTATCTAGGGTGAATAAAGGAAACTTAATCCATTTTATAGAGAGATGGAAATGAGAAAAACAGGAAGCAGAGAAAAGGCAGGGTAGAGAGGAGGCACAAAATAAGATGATGGAAATAAACACATACATCACTTATCATAAAAATTATAAATGGAATAAACTCCCTATTAAAAAGAAAAAGATCATACTATTGGATTTCAAAACACAGCCTCAGGCTATTACCAGAGACATACCTAAATTATAAGGAAAGAGAAAGACTGAATTTAATAGAATAAGAAAAGTTGTACCAACAAAACACTAACCAAACAAACTCAATATCACTATATTAACATTAAACAAAATAGATTCAAAAGCAGAAAGAAGGTCACTACCTCCTTGTAAAATAAAAATTCATAGCTAAAATGAGCAAATCAGGAGACTATAGATGCTGGGGAGGATGTGGAAAAATGGGCACCCTCCTACACTGTTGGTGGGAATGTAAATTGATGCAGCCCCTCTGGAAAACAGTGTGGAGGTTCCTCAATAGAACTCCCCTATGACCCACCAATAGCACTGCTAGGAATTTACCCAAGGGATACAGAAGTGCTGATGCCTAGGGGCACATGTACCCCAACGTTCATAGCAGCACTCTCAACAATAGCCAAAACATGGAAAGAGCCTAAGTGTCCATCAACTGACAAGTGGATCAAGAAGATGTGGTTTATCTATACAATGGAATACTACATGACAATGAGAAAGAATGAAATCTGGCCTGTGTAGCAACATGGATGGAACTTGAGGGTGTTATGCTGAGTGAAATAAGTCAGGCAGAGAAGGACAGATACCATATGTTTGCACGTATAGGAGGATTAGGAGGAACTTAACGGAGGACCATGGAGGAGAAAAAGGGGAAAAATAGTTGGAGAGAGGGAGGGAGGCAAACCATGAGAGACTCTTAAATACTGAGAACAAACTGAGGGCTGATGGGGGTGGGGGAGAGGGGAAGGGGGGTGATGGTCATGGAGGAGGGCACTTGTTGGGATGAGCATTGGGTATTATATGGAATCAACTTGACAATAAACTATTTAAAAAATCAGAAAGAAGGCCACCGCCTCTTTGTAAAATAAAAATTCATAGCATAATAGAAAAATACCAGACCTGCATGTACTGAATAATATAGCCTCAAAATACACAAAACAAAATTAAGAAAATTAGAAAGAGAAATCGCTAAATCTCTCACCATCATTGGATAACTAAACACATCTTCAGAACTTGACAGATTGAGCATATCAAAATGCCAGTCTGACCAAATAAAATTTGAAGAACATAATTAACAAGATTGATATAATGGCATACCTATAGAAGTCTGAAACCAGTAATAACTAAATATGTACTATTTTCAACCATACCAGGAACATTTGCAAGAACTGATCATCATCTTGGAAAACAGAGCAAGTCCACACACACACAAAAAGGCATAGGGGTTGTAATCAGTTTACTGGGTCCCTTGAACAAAATGGTGCCATTTTCCTGCCCCAGCCTTGGTTTCCCTAAATGAAGTAGTTGAGCTGATTCATCTGCATGTCTCAGAAAATTGCTTTATTGTTTTTTCAACTTAATTTGGATCCATCCCTAGTTTCAATTCTGCTTAATATCACACAAGACAAATTTTTCTCCTGCATTATAAAAACCTGCCAAACCCCGTTCATAATACCATGTCAGTTTTCTTTTCTTTCTTATCACTTCAGACAAATGATGCCTCTTTTCTGCCTTGGCTTCACCCTCATCTTCCCAAGTTTGCTGCTGAGACAGATGGTTCATTCATCAAGTGGTGTGCCTTCCTCTGTCTGCTCGTGTTTATCTGCTCCTTTGATTTATGAAAGAAATGGAGTAAATCAATCGTCATTGTCACTGTCCACAACAAGCACATCCTTTTCCTGTTCGCTTACATCCCTTCTTCACAATCAGAACAGTCTTCCTACAGTACACAGCCATTCCCCTGCTGGAAGCATCTCTGTGGCTGTAAGGGACCCTGAGCTCAAATACCTACAGCAGCCAGATGCCGGTCCGGCTAGCTCACCGGGTCCTGTCCATGGTAGACCCTATACACTGATCCTCTGCTTCTCAGTATCTAGACTAGAAAAACTTTGTTGTTCAGAGATTTTCTTGTTGGGTCACCTACAGCCCACTCTGCAAGCTTTAGCAAATATCTGGAGGAGGAAACCAATCAGGTGTTTGAAGTACCACCCCCCTAACTCCCCAGCCTCTAATTTTGTCTCTTTGACCCCAGTAGAGGGCATCTCTCTGTCCCCTTCAGTGTCATCTACTGTACCAGGTCTGGACTCAAAGCCTTGTTCCAAGGTCACAAAAGACCCCAGAGAGAAAGCCAGTTGGCTCTCCAAGCTTTTCCCTTCCCCAGAACCAGGCTCCTCTGTCTCTCACCACTTCAGCTGCTCCCTGAGGATATGAATGGATAATTTTTATATTTTATACAACATAGACTTTCTCATCGTTCTTGGCAAGAGTGGTTGTCTTCCGCCAACAAATTCCACCCTACCCAGAATTGCATCTCAGTCTCTAGCCAAAAATTCACTGTCTTTAAAAGTCCAGAGGAAAGAGTAATAAGCACATGGGATGAAGAAGTATTGGGTCCACACCCACCTTGCTTTATGTGGTCAGGACATTAAAGTGACATCACCAACAGCTCCTCTAAGATGGACTGACTACATAATTCTATTCTCCCTTGTCAATTAAGGCCCTTCAAAAATCATGTGCCTCTCTCTTTCTTAATGCCTGGGAGGAGCCACACATCTCTGCTGATATTCACGTCTCTCATCAGCAAAGTCAACATGACTCCGCAATCCTACCACTCAACAGAAACCCTACCTCTCACCCATAATTCAGTTTGCTACTGTGCATTTTCTTCAAACCTTGCAGTTCTTGCTAACAGAAAGAACCCCAGTGCCCCTCTGCCAGCCCCTAGTCTGCAGCCTAGATCCCACCATCTCCATCATTTTAACAGTGCTGCAGACCTGGCTTGAATATTCCTAGTACAGTGAGGTCCTCACATCACCAGGGAGATAATTTTGCTCTGTGAATAATGGCTATAAATTCAATGTGCCTGGCAGGTCAGCAGGCCTCAAAAACATTAGCTCTCTCTGTAAAAGACTGTTCTCAGAGCTGGTCACGAGACTCCCTCCCACCTCTGTGTGTGAAGGTGCATTTGCAAAATGACTCCCCGGCTCCACCTACCAAGAGAGTCTGGCTCCCTGGGGCGCCTGGGTGGCTTAGTCGGTTAAGCGTCCGACTTTCGCTTGGGTCATGATCTCGCGGTTTGTGGGTTCGAGCCCCGCGTCGGGCTCTGTGCTGACTGCCGGCTCAGAGCCTGGAGCCTGTTTCAATCTGTGACTCCCTCTCTCTCTGACCCTCCCCTGATCACGCTGTCTCTCTCTCTCCTAGAAATAAATAAAACATTTAAAAAAAAAAATTAAAAAAAAAAAAAAAAAGAGAGTCTGGCTCCCTACTGCTTGGGCTGGCCTGGTAACGGGCTTGGATCAGTAGAAAAGGAGCAGAAGTGACATTGCGGGCATTCTGAGCCTGGGCTGCAGGGGCCTTTAAGGTCCTGCTCTCTTGGAAAGCTGGTTCTAGACCAGCAGATGCCAAATGAGAGCCCATATGAAGCAGAACTAAGCATCCTCAGAACCGACCAGCCAATGGCTGGCACCAACCGCCAGACGTGAGGCCATCTAATGACCCATTCCTGGTCGAGCTGTCTGATTATCATGGCCATGTGCATGACCCAGGTAAGACCAGCAAAAAATTATCCTGTAGAGCCAATCCAACCTGCTAACCCAGATGAACAAAGACATAAAATGGTGGTGGTTTTAAGCCAGTAAGCTCTAGGGTGGTTTATTATCCAATATAGCTAACTAATATGCTTTCTTTCTGCCAATTAATAGACTGTGATGATGATGATGATGATGACGATGATTTACATTAACTAGATGCTTCCTTTGTGCCAGGCTCTAAATAATCCTTACAACAACCCTACCAGTTAAGGACTATTATTGTCAATGAGGAGACTGAGGACCCGAGATGAGGCACTCTGCCTAAAGCTGCACAGCCAGAAGGGGATAGAAGAGGGGCTGGACTGCAGGTGTATTGGCTCCAATTCTAGCACCTCACCTCGGCTTACGTGCTTCTCTCTCACCAGGCCATCCTCTCCCCGGCTCCCCGACCCTCACCCCACCCCCCTGTGACTTCCCCCGGGGACCCAGATAGAATGAATATTCCGTTATGCAATAACACCTCCTCATGCATTTTTATATTAAAAATGTTAATTTCTAGAACAAAGCAGACGAAGATCTCTGCTCTGAAGGGTCTAAATGCAGGCCCAGCACATGCAGCTACTCTGTGCACACACTCACATGCTGCAGACCTGTGGGGTAGGCAGCCGTCAGCCTCATGTTACACACGGGGCCAAGGGAAATAAGGACACTCGCTCAAGGTCACTCAGGACTGGAACCCAGGTTGGCCTGATCCCAGACTTAAGCTTTCCCTAACTGACCGTTGGACTCCCCTTCCCTACAGCTCCTTGGGTATGGGTGTCCTGCTTCTTCCCCAAACTAAAGGCCCCATTTCCTTTCTTTGTCCTTAGGTCTTCAGTCCCAAGAGCCTCTTGTTTGCCAAGGCTTATGTTTATGGAGTGGTTTCAGCTTAACTGTACACACATTTATGGAGCCCTTAGCATCTGCCGGGCCCTGGGGAAATGGCAGGCTTTAAGGGGAAATCCAGTCCCAGCTGCCTAAGAAAACTGCAAGAAGAGGTGGCACCTGCCTTGGAACCACAGGGTGCAAGGGGTGGGTGACAAATGGGATGAAAAGTCCTCCCCTTGTGCACACACTGCCCAGGAAGCAGCAGTAGCAATCAATGCCAGACGAATCAATAGGAGCATCTGCAGTGCCAGTCTGGTTGGCTCAGAGCTAAGATGGCAGCAGGGTGGTCTGAGAGCAGGCCAGGGGTTTGGGGGTCAGACTGGGCTGATCACCACAGGACATGGCAAACTGCTTCAAGTCTCAGTGTCAACATCTGCGAAATGGGAGATAACACTGATTTCTTGGCATCGTTATAGAGGTTAAATGCAGCAACATGATCAACAAAACTAAAGGCAACCAACAGAATAGGAGAAGATATTTGCAAATGAGATATCTGATAAAGGGTCAGTATCCAAAATCTATAAAGAATGTATATAACTCAACATCCAAAAACCAAATAATCCAGGTAAAAAATGAGCAGAAGTCATGAATAGATATTTTTCCAAAGAAGACATCCAGATGGCCAACAGACACATGAAAAGATGCTCAACGTCACTCATCATCAGGGAAATACAAATCAAAACTACAATGGGACACCACTCCACACCTGTCAGAATGGCTAAAATCAACAACACAAGAGACAGCGGGTGTTGGTGAGGGGGCGGAGAAAGGGAAACTCTCTTGCACTGTTGGTGGGAATGCACACTGGTGCGGCCACTCTGGAAAACAATATGGAAGTGCCTCAAAAAGTTAAAAATAGAACTAACCTCCAACCTAGCAATTGCAGTACTAGGTATTTACCCAAAAGGTATAAAAATACTGATTCAAAGGGGCATATGCACCCCGATAGCATTATCAACAATAGCCAAGTTATGGAAGTAGCCCAAATGTCTATGAACTGATGAATGGATAGAGAAGAGGTTGTGTATATATACAACGGACTATTACTCAACCATAAAAAAGAATGAAATCTTGCATTTTGCAATGACATGGATGGAGCTAGAATGTATCATGCTAAGCGAAATAAGTCCATCATGAAAGACAAATACCATATGATTTCACTCATATGTGAAATTTAAGAAACAAAACAAACAAACATGGGGTTGGGGAAGAGAAACAAAGCAAGAAACAGACTCTTAACTATAGAGAATAAACTAATGGTCACCAGAGGGGAGGGGGGAGGGGGAGAGGCTCATGGGGGATGGGTGAAAGAGGTGATGGGAATTAAGAAGGGCATTTATTGTGATGAGCACTGGGTGCTATATGGAACTGCTGAATCGCTAAGTTCTACACCTGAAACTAATATAACACTAACTGGAATTTAAATAAAGACTTGGAAGAAAAAAGAAAGAAATGTGGCCCCATGTGTGACAAGGCTTTGGAAAATGCTCAGCCTTTATACAGTCACATAGAGAGTGTGCTGAATGGTACCATGTGCTGGACACATGGTTAGACCCTGAAGGGTAGACGTCTTGTCTACTGTGTTGTAGACATAGGTATCCTTAATTTTTATAAGAGTACTGGGCACACAGCAGGTATGAGGAAACGGTTATTACATGAATGAATAAAGTAAGTAGCTGCTGTGTCTTAAATAATTTTACTAAGAGTAGTAACACTGTGAAACACTTAAAACTTGCTCTGTGTCGGGCTCTGTTAGCACATTGCGTATTTAGTTCATTGCTCCTACGAGCAGGAGACATACATACTCTGCTTATCTCTACTGTATTTGAGGAAACGAAGGCCCAGGGGAATTCAGTCACCTTGTCCACAGCTAGTAAACAGCTGAGACTTGCTCCAGAGTCTATTACCTGAAAGACTGTGAAATCACATGACAAGCACGCATTGTTGAGTGGGAAATACTACTACGTATCATTTTACACAGTGTGATCGCAAATTGTAAAAAGTCTGGCTGAATAAGGATAGACGTCCAAACGCTGGAAGTGGACGTCTCTTAATGCTGGGAGTCCATGTGCTTTTGTTTAGGTTTTGAATTTTCCAAGCTTACTCACAAGCATTTTATTAGCAGGAAAAATTGTTACTTAAATTATGTCTCTGAGTATCCGCTCTGCCAGGTTTAGTTAGGCACTGGGCTTATTTTAAAGGCTATGATGTTATCCTGGTTTTCTGGGTCACATCTGGGAGGCTCCCAGCCTGACCCAGAAGAGATGTTCAGGAATTCTCGGCCTCTTTCCTCACCGCAGCCGCTTTATTTCAGGATATCTGGTCACCCACAGTAGGCTTCTTCTTAAAGTGGCCACCTCCTCCCTAAAACCATTCTGAACGCAACAGGACCTAACAGCATCTTAATGATTTTGCTTCTTTACGTCCACTCTGTGGATAGGCACCAAGTTTCCCCAGTGGTTCTCAGTCTTGCGGCCCCCGCCTTTAATTTTTGAGTTTTCTTGGGGGTGTGCCTTTGGGCTTGGTGTCCAAGCACCAGCAGAGGGAACCTGGGATAGCGTGGAGGTACATGGTGTCCTTTCCAGATCCCTCGTGGGGAGTCAGGGTAAAGCAGGCCTCCACCTCTCACCCACGCGGTGTGGTCTTGGGCAGATGTGAACTTTTGGGAGGTCCCTCAGGCAATCCTGGAGCTCCCATATCCCTCCAGCAGAAACCTCTGACACTCTGTCCCCAGACGATGGGACAAGCCCTGGGCAGGAAGTCACAACACCCATGCAGCAGTCACCACATGCCACTGGTGAACAGAAGCCTTTCTCATGAACAGAAGGATCTTCCTGGGTCATGGGAGCCCTCAGTCCCCACTGCATAATCCAAAGCAGAGAGTGGAGGGTGCCCTTAGTAAGCAACGCTCTATTTAGACAGCCTGGAAAAGGCAGAACATCCCAATCTTCCTTCCGGTGCCATTTGTGATTCAGCTTGTCCCTTGGATTCCTAAGGGGTTGAGCCAGCTGCTGGTCCCCAGGTCCCAGCTAAGGCCAAACCCTGAAGACTCACTTTACCGCCCTCCACATCCTGCTCCCTAGGATTCGATTAGCCTCCATATAGAGCTCTAGAAAAAGGGCAGATGTGCCTCTTGGCCATGAGTACTGAGCATCGTATATTCGGTCCAGTGAGCAAAGCAAGCCCCAGACTGTTCTGGAATTGCCCGGCCCCAGGAAGCACAGCTCGGACCTGCCCAGGCCTCCTGACTCCTTGCCAGCCTCTCCCTCACCATCTCAGTGGCTCCTATTAATCATGGAGGGAGTTTCAGATTTTTTTTGAGTATCTACTATGTGCCTCGGCTCTGATGAAGCTTGGTCAGCTGAACTCCTGCTGTGTTTTCATATACTCTGCTGGTCACTCCGCCTTCCTGGCCCCATTCTCTGGGCCCCAGGAGGCCGACCCCAGAGGATGAACCCAAGAGGCCCATCCTTATGGATGACCCCAGGTTGACCTCAAGAATAACATTTCCCTTGGTCTCTGGTTCCTTGCCAATGAAGATGCAGGCAGGTGTCTGGAGAGAGGGAAGACAGAAGGTTCCAGAATTTATTCTCTGTCCTAGCAAAACACTGGGCAATGGCAGGGTAGCTCTCACCAGCTTCTGGGGAAGCAGCACCCTGTCCTCAGCCTGCAGCCCTTGGGTGGTAATGACTTCCTGCTCTTGCTCCCCTCACCCCACCCCCTCCTCAACAGCAAATACACTCACTTCCTCCTCCTCAATCACCCACTTGGAGATGTTGCTTCTTTCCTCCCGGAGCCGGGGTGTTGGGTGAAGAAAATGAACTATGTAGCCTCCAAGACATGCCCTTCTTTTCCTGTTGACCCAAATTCTACCAGCTGGAGAGTTCTATGGTCAAGCTCCCTTTAGGGCTGCAGAGATGGGGGCGGGGGGGAGAACTCAATGCCCATCATCTCCCTGCCCCCTGGAGTGGTAAGTGCAGCCAGAGGAGACAGATGGATGGTACAAGAAGTTCCCTGCAGGAAAAGACCTGAGGAGCCACATGACTGCAAGGGCAGCTGGGGCTGTGGGGGCCAGGCCCCTGGAGCCTCTGTCATCTGACAGCCTGTGGAAGCCAGCCCCCCCGCCCCCCGCAGCCCTGGGGCCTCCCTCATCTGACAGCCACTGGATCCTGCATGAAGCGGGTTTCTCCTGTGTGTCCTCTGAGGTCCTGGTCACTCCCACAGAGGCTCTGGTGAGCAGCTATGTCCAGGGGATGGGAGCCACCCTGAGGAATGCCAGCTGGCTCTGTCCCTCTGGGAGCCCAGTGATGTCAGGGAGGTTACGTGCATTCCAGCCTTAGAAACTCAAACTTAGAAAGTCTGAAAGTGTGAGCTGTCAGCCAGGCCAGCAGGAACCCACGGCAGCCAGCTGACTGTCACCATCCACTAATACTGGCACGAGATGACACGGAGCCAGAGACTGCCATTAAAGTACTTCTTCCAGACTCCCCACTGCACCTGTGAGACTGTCATACTCCTGTTACCCTGGACAACTGGTATTCTGTTATCTCCTTTGGGTATGTGAGCCCTGGGGATAGTACCTCATCTTTCTAAACTCAGCAAGCACCCAGAGCAGGCAGTCAGTAAAAGTTGGGAAGTGAGTGAGTGAGTGAGTGAGTGAGTGAGTGAGTGAGTGAGTGAGTTTGTTAATGAGGCAGTTAATGAATGAGTGTGTAAATGAGTTAATGAATGAGTTAGTAAGTAAGAGAATGAGTGAGCTAGTGAGTTGATGAATGAATGAGTGTGTGGGTGAGTGAGCTAATGACTGGGTGAGTCAGTTAATGGATGAATGTGTGGGTGGGTGAGTGAATGAGAAAGTTAATGAATGAGTGAGCGACTGAGTGAACGAGTGAATGAATGAGTTTGTGAGTGAGTGAGTTAAAGAATGAGTTGGTGAATGAGTGACTGGGTGAATGAGTAATGAATGAGTTTGCAAATGAGTGAGTGAGTGAATGCGTGAGTGAGTGAATTGGTAAGTAAGTGAATAAGTGAGTGAGTGAATGAATGAATGAGTGAGTTAATGACTGACTGAGCACACCTACAGCTTGTAAACTTTGGAAGTAGATAAAAATCAAATACATGGAATAGCTAGGTAGTAGGCAAGGGGAAACTCCTCGTAGAAGGGTCCCAGCACACACATAAAGGAATGACGCAACTTATCAGTTTGTAACCAGTAGTGAGTCCCCGAATCTGGGTCCCGGGCAGCACCACGCAAGGAGAGGCAGCCAGACCCACGCCCTCCTGAAGGAAGAACACGACACCACCCGTAAGAGTCCGGGGGCAAGCCCAGTGAGCCTGGACCCTACCAGACCTCTGGGTCCAGGGCCCAATTCAAGGACACTCAGAGGGCACAGCACCACAGGGACACAACCCGCGGGAGCCTGCGTGGGACACTGCAGGGCAAGCACCTGCTTCCGCCAGCAGCACATTCCAAGAAAATAAAGATGAGAAGAGTTAAAGGAAATCCCACAAGTGCACGCTGATGGACGAGTGGGCAAACAACATATGTCCACCCAGTGGAATACGATTCATCCTTAAACGGCAGGGCATTCTGCCACACGGGACAACACGGGTACACCTCGCGGACATGGTCACAAAAGCACAAACGCTCTATGACCCCACTTACCGGAGGTCCCCGAGTAGTCAGATCACAGGCAGAAAGCAGAAGGTGGGTGCCGGGAGCTGGGGGAGGGGATGTGGGGTAAGTATTTCATGGAGACAGAACTTCGGTTCGGGAAAATGAGAAAGTTCTGGAGACAGACGGTGGAGATGGTTGTAAAACAGTGTGAGTACTTATTGGTTAAAATGCTAAACGTTACCACAAAAAAAAGACATACCAGCCAATCACAGCATAAGGACCTCATTTAGCTCCTGATCCAAACAAACTGCAATCAGTTTTAACTATTAACTTATAAGTCAATTAGCAACTTGAAAGCTGGGTGTTTGATGAAATCTAGGGTTATGAATTCAGTGATAAGTTGTCCAGTTTTACTTGGAAAGAATGCATGTGGGAGAAGTGGGTGGTGTGCAGATGAATCGAGAGTGTTCTGGAATGAACCAGTGTTGAAGCTGACTGACATCTATGTAAAGGCTCCTTTTATTATCTTGTCAACTTTTGAAAGTGTTTGTATTTTTTTCATGAAAATAGTGTTTTCCAAAATGATGCCAGTGAATTTCTCTGTTCAGATGAGCATCTTCACAAAATACAAACGTCCCTAGAAACTATCAGCCATTCACCACATAGCATGAAATAGTCACAGTAGATGACTGTCCTGGTCACAGAACAGCAGAGCCACCTGTACCCGGGGAATGACCGCTCTGATGGACGGTGGTGGGGGGGTTAAGAAGTAGGGCAAATGGGAGTGGGAAACTGAGGCCAACACATTCATGCATTCATTCAACAAACACGGAGCCCCCGGTGTGTGCCAGTCACTCTTCCAGGCGCCGGGAGTATCTGTGGGACAACAGTGTTGGGGGTGGAGACACACACACACATGTGCACGCACACACACACACATGCACAGAGGAGCAAGGAGAAGGAAGGGAGAGGGAGAGAGAGAAAAAGAGAACGGAAGTTAAGCTTTCAGCTTTCTTTGCTGTACTGAATTCCTGCAGCAAACCGCAGGAAGTGAGCAAGCTCACGCCTCAGAATCCCAGCTTGGTGCTGGGCCGGAGGAGTAGCGAGTTCCTAACACAGGACCGAGGACGCAGGGCTCAGCCTACTTGGGGGTAAAAGGAAGGGATCAGTGGCCTTGGGGGACGGCAGTACCCTAATCGCCCCTGGGGGTAGACCAGCACCCTGTCTCCGGCCTTGGGAAGAGCTCCTGAGTCAGGCCCGAGAGAGCATGGGGAGCAGAAGACAGGCTTCTGGCAACTTCACGACCTGGAGGGCTGCACTGGGGAGGCCTTGGGGGGGGGTATCCCATCTCTTCCAAGGCCCCCTGGTCTCGCCTGCAGACTTAGCACCTCTGGGTCTGAGCAAACCAGAGCACAGAGGGCACGCAGACCCGTTGTGCAGAATCACAAAAAGGTACCTTCGAGGGGGTCGCAGCCTACAGGCCTATGTGGGGGCTGGTAAAGGGCACCACTTTCTCCAGACAGGCGTGTGGTGAGGAGAGAATAGGGCTGGATTTCGCCTTTTTTGGCCCCGGCCAGATGCTTTGTTCAGTACACAACCTGAACAACCAGACACAGCAGCCCCAGAAGAGTTTGAAGAGGGTGGCTGGCTGGCTGGTTCCTGCTACCTGACAGTAAACCCCACCCCCTACCCCAGCAGGCATTCTCTGATCCTGCGTTGCCTACCTCGAACCCAGGACAGCAAATACACAACAGGCCCGTAGTAATGGCTTGTACCCAATAATGAACCATGGTTAACAATGGTGGGGGGAGGGGTGGCGGGGAGGGGCGTGGGGGGAAGGTTGGCTACTTGAGGCCGCTGGGACCTAACCCATCAGCCTGTCTGCAGGCTTCCCCTTGCATGTGTGTGGTGGAGGAGACAGCTTCTTGGGTCTGGTCCAGCGTGAGGCAAACCCCAGAGTGAGAGCCCAGCTCCCCCTCCACGCACCACCCTCCCCGCTCCCCAGCCTCACACCTGCGTCCCAGCCCCAGCAGACAGAGCTGCCAGACCTGAAGCTCAGCCCCAGAGGGTCTGGGCGCCCAGGAGAGCACTTAGCTGAGATTTATAGCCGAGGAGAGAGTTACTGCACGTGTGTGTGTGTGTGTGTGTGTGTGTGTGTGTGTGTGTGGTGGAGAGGGAGGAGGGGAGGGAATGGCTGGGAGGAGGAGGGAGGAGGGGAGCAGGATTAGCCCCTGGCAGGAAATCAGCCGACCGCGGAGCCCCCTGAGCTGAGCCGCGCCGCAGAGGGGACGGGGCTTTGGAGCAGGGCAGGGAGCCCTGTGTCCTGAAGGCAGCGTAGACCTAGAACAGAGCTGAAGCTTCTCCGTGCGTCTCATCCGGAAAGGGCAAGTCCCACTGCAGAGCCCAAGGCGCCGTGAGAGCCCCACGCAGCCCGGTGCGGGCCCCTGGCCAAGGGAGAGGCAGGGCACAGCTTCAAACAGACGTGCCTCTCCTCTCCCAGGGTTGTGGAGGTATGTCACCAGGGACACGAGCCACCATCGGTCCCATTCACGGTATAGAGGCCCTCAGGACAATTGTTCTCAGAGCCCAGAGCCTCAAGGAACGTTCTGCAAACCTGTTTCCTTTTACTGGGAAGTCAGCTCGGTGAAGTCCATGCCTTGCCCCTTTTTGCCTTGACTCCCAGGAAGCTCAGAACTCACTTTTCCATTCAGTTGTCACAGGTACCCAGAGCCTCAGTGCCCAGAATAATTACTCTCTCCTACTCCCTCTTCAACTATTATTTGACCCTAAGATTTCATGGTTCTGTAAGGCACATTCTTTTTCTTGTATCTGTCTTTTATTTTAGATCTAACTCCTTCCTGGACACAGATAGTAACACATGTAGCATGCCCAGCGGTGGGGAGAGATTACAAGGGTGCAGAAGTGAGGACCTGCGTGCCCGGTGGAAAGGAAATTGATTTGAGGGTCAGAATCCTGTGGGCTGGGACTGAAATCCTGGTTCTAGCAGTTTGAGCCTCTGGGAGCCTCAGTTTTCAGAGCTTCAAAATGGGCACGAAGCCCCTCCCTCACAGACTGGACAGTGAGGAAGTTCAGAGATGCAGCACCGGCCCGGAGCCACTGTGCCCAGGGTGATGACGGATGTCATTTGGCCACAGGTGGGGGCTGTGTGCTGATGACTCCCGCAATGGGCAGGGTGCTGCTGTCCCCTGACTTGCACAGGCAACGAATGTAATGACAGCAGAAATCTCATAGCTTACATAGTGAGGGGGCTCTGGACTTTATGCCTCACGGAGCTGCCTCCCTCAGATAGAAGGCCTTTAAGTGTCCCCATTTTACAGATAAGAACACTGAGGGGGCGCCTGGGTGGCTCGGTCAGTTGGGCATCTGACTTCGGCTCAGGTCACAATCTCGAGGTCTGTGAGTTCGAGCCCCGCATCGGGCTCTGTGCTGACAGCTCAGAGCCTGGAGCGGCTTCAGATTGTGTCTCCCTCTCTCTCTGTCCCTCCCCCGCTCATGCTCTGCTTCTCTCTGTCTCAAAAATAAACATTTAAAAATATTTTAATTTAAAAAGAAAAAAGAGCACTGAGGCCCAGAGGGGCTGAACTTGCCCGAGGCCATACAGAGAGGCAACAGCAGGGAGGCAAGCAGAATTCGAGGCTGGAGCGGGCCCTGATCCGCCGCGGATGGGGGGCCGGCACAGGGGACCCCAGGGCAGACGCTGGGAAGCCGGCCGCACGGGCGGCTTGGAGACCCTGTGGCTTCTGCAGAGGAAGACGACGCTGGAGGGTTCGTCGGGTCAGATCCCCGAGGGACTGCGGGCCAGCACTGGGGCTGCGGTGCCTCCGCACACCTGGGCTCAGCAGAGGACGGGGCTGCTGGAAACTCATTTCACACGCTACACAGAAAGTTCTTTATAAAGTGCTTCTTCCTCCGCCTGACAGGGGCGGCTGGCTTTCCGGGGGAGGAGTGGTGGCGGGCTGGGCTATGGGGTAACATCAATGCCCCCACGGCTGAGAATCGGGCCCCAGTCTCTACTTGATCCTTCCAGAATACACTCTGCAAGGTGGATTCTGTTATTTGCATCCTTTTCCAGGGAAGGAGACAGAGGCACAGAGGAGTTAAGTAGCTTGCTTAAGGTCACACAGCAGCCGGCAGGCAGAGCTGGGATTGTGGCCCGGGCCGACTGGCTCTCTCTCTCTCTCTCTCTCTCTCACAGCTGCTACTGCCCGTGTTAGATTTGTCAGTTTTAAGAAGGTCAAAGGGAAGAAAAAGGACACACCCGAGCAGCAGAAATGAACAATCTTCCAGATACATGAATGAACAGGGGCTTTCAGGAAATGGAAGTGGGCTACCCCCGGCCACCTGGGGAAGGGTCCTGGCAAGGAGCCCCTCCGCTCTCTGGGAAGGCTGTTCGAGGACGAAGCAGAGCAACAGACAGGACCAGAGACCCTGGAGGAGGCGGCAGCTCGGAGCTGGTGGCGGGGGCCGGTACAAGGCCTCAGCCTGCCGGCACTGGGCGGCTGATTTCGGGACGTTTGCTTTCGGGTTTGCTGCGGCCCCTGAGAGCTCAGCTGTGTCACCACGCGGGGCCCAGGCAGCACCGAGGCTACATTCTTGTCTCTTTTGCCGCCTGACCCCCAACCCCCACCGGCTCTCAGTCCTGAGCGCTGGGCCGCGCCCCCAGGCCGACCTCGCCCCTGCTCTGCCCCCATCACTCTACCTGGAGGGACTCTTTTTCTTTCCGGTTCTTTCTTTTTGGTTTTCAAAAATCCCAGGCAGAGACAACACATCGGATGAACGTCCGTACCCCCCACGGTGCTCCAGGGCCTGTTTTCGGAGCGTATGAACTCACTAGTCCCTCAGACCCTCCCTGGGAGGCAGGCACCCCCATTTGACAGATGAGAAAACCGAGGCACAGAGAAGTGAGCTGAGGCAGGGTACGCGTGGGGCTCCTGCCCACCAGTGCAGGGACGGGGCGCGGGTCACAGACACCAGACCCCAGCAGGGCGCCGGTGAGGTGAGACTGTGTTCAGAGTGGTGTCACTTCCTTTCTAGAGGAGGGAACAAGCCGCCAGCGGCTGTGAACGCAGGTGTCGGCAGCAGCTGCTGCGCGGGGCCACCTCCAGCTTCCGAGACCCCAGCCGGGCTTCCACCCTGGGAGCTGGGGTGTCGGCCACCGAGCTCGGTGCCCAGCACACGGCGCGCTCAGGAACCCTAGGTCCCTTCCTGCCGGCCCACCCGGGCCCCCACCTCTGCTCCGGGGACCGGATCGCCCTTCATGGCTCAGCCGGAACGCCCCCTTCTCTGCTCCCTGGCTGCCTCCAGCTGCCTGCAGCCTTATCGCCATCGTCCCTGGTGGCCGATTCCGGCACCCCTGCCCTGAGGTCACTATCGCCACACATCACGTCCCACCCAGGCTGCCAGGGTCTGCAGGACAAAACCCAGACGGTCCCTATTGGAGTCAGGAAACAAACGCCTGCTTAGAAATTCTCACCTCCCCACTCCGGAGTCCCCGGGGAGGGCAGGGGCCCCTCTGGCTAGCTCACCACCCCCAACCAACCCAGGCACATGGTGGGGGGAGAGGCTGGGAGGTAGATGCTGCACTGAGAGAACACGGCAGAGCTGAGGGCAACCAGGACCCCCATGGCTTGCAAGCGGGACCTCCCAGGGGTGGCTGGTGGGGGCTCTCAAAGCGACCAATGCTTCTCTACCTCGAGCCAGCCTTTCCTCCTCCAGGAATTCACCCTCGGATGTATTCACCCATGTGCCAAGAGGTGTGCGTACAAGCATTTTCATGCCAGCGCCGCTTTGAAGAGCAAAAGATCAGAAACAACGCAAATGTCTGTCAAAGAGGACGGGCAGAGCCCACACGATGGAAAACAATGCAAGTGTTCAAAACAGGAATGCGATTCAATGTGATCCCAATAAAAATTGCACCAGCATTCTTCTCAAAGCTGGAACAACCTATCCTAAAATTTTTACGGAACCACAAAAGACCCCAAATAGACAAAATAATACTGAAGAAGAAAACCGAAACAGGAGGCATCACCATCCCAGACTTTAGCCTCTGCTACAAAGCTGTCATCATCAAGACAGTATGGTATTGGCACAAAAATAGACACATAGACCAATGGAATAGAATTGAGAACTCAGATTTGGACCCACAAATGTATGACCAACTAATCTTTGACAAAGCAGGAAAGAGTATCCAGTGGAAAAAAGACAGCCTCTTTAACAGATGGTGCCGGAAAACTGGACAGCGACATGCAGAAGAATGAAACTAGACCATTTTCTCACACAATACACAAAAATAAACTCAAAATGGATAAAGGACCTGAACGTGAGACAGGAAACCATCAAAACCCTAGAGGAGAAAGCCGGAAACAACCTCCTTGACCTCAACCACAGCCATTTTTTACTTGACACATCCCCAAAGGCAAGGGAATTAAGACTGCATCAAGATAAAAAGCTTCTGCACGGCAAAGGAAACAATCCATAAAACTAATAGGCAACCGACAGAATGGGAAAAGATAGTTGCAAATGACATCTCAGATAAAGGACTAGTATCCAGAATCTATAAGGAACACACCAAACTCCACACCCGAAAAACAGACAACCCAGTGAAGAAATGGGCAGAAGATATGAACAGACACTTCTCCAAAGAGGACATCCAGATGGCCAACAGACACATGAAACGATGCTCCGCATCCCTCCTCATCAGGGAAATACAAATCAAAACCACACTGAGATACCACATCACGCCAGTCAGAGTGGCTAAAATGAACAAATCAGAGAACTCTAGATGCTGGCGAGGACGTGGAGAAACGGGCACCCTCCTACACTGTTGGGGGGCATATAAACTGGTGCAGCCCCTCTGGAAAACAGTGTGGGGGTTCCTCAAAAAATGAACAATAGAACTCCCCTAGGACCCAGCAATAGCACTGCTAGGAATTCACCCAAGGGATATAGGAATGCTGATGCATAGGGGCGCACGTACCCCAATGTTCACAGCAGCACTCTCAACAATAGCCAAAACATGGAAAGAACCTAAGTGTCCATCAATGGACGAATGGATCAAGAAGATGTGGTTTATCTATACAATGGAATACTACATGGCAATGAGAAAGAATTCATTCTTTCTCATCTGGCCGTTTGTAGCAACATGGACGGAACTCGAAGGTATTATGCTAAGTGAAATAAGTCAGGCACAGAAGGACAGATACCATATGTTTTCACTCATAAGTGGAACAGGAGAAACTTAACAGAGGACCGTGGGGGAGAAAAAAGGGAAAAATAGTTGGGGAGAGGGAGGGAGGCAAACCATGAAAGACTCTTGAATACTGAGAACAAGCTGAGGGCTGATGGGGGTGGGGAGAGGGGAAGGGGGTGATGGGCATGGAGGAGGGCACTTGTGGGGATGAGCACTGGGTGTTATATGGAAACCAACTTGACAATAAACTATAAAAATAAATAAATAAAACAGGAATGTGAAATGTATGTTCGGATGCAGAATAATCACCAAGATATAGTAAATGAAAAGGCCCGGGTGCAGGACAGTACAGAGCGCCTCCCTCGGGTACAGATGTGTGTGCCCATGTGCCACGGCCTCTAGTACACCAGTCTATGGAGGGATTCATAAGAAACTCCTCCTTAGCACCTTGGGGCCCCTGGGGGGCTCCGTCCATTAAGCGTCCGACTCTTGATGTCGGCTCAGGTCGTGATCTCGCTGTTCGTGGGTTCAAGCCCTGCGTCTGGCTCTGCACTGACAGCTCAGAGCCTGCTTGGGATTCTCTCTCTCTCCCTCTCTGGCCCTCCCCTATGCAGTCCACCTCCCTGCCCCCGTCTCTTGAAAATAAATAAACTTAAAAAAAAAAGAAAGAAAGAAATTGGACTTTTTGGGCTCTGGGGAAGGGAGGGGAAAGGAAGAAGTTTGCACTGTGCACACGTCTGCACCTTCCAAATTTTGAAGAATGAAAACGTCTTACTGATACTAAACGTATATGTTAAATAAAACAAGAAAATTATCACAGGATTGCAAAAAAAGGCGGCACCTTCCTTCTGGCAACTTCGACCCCAGGATGACAGAAAGACAAGTCCATTGACCCTGTTTCCTAACCCTGACTGCACCCCAGGCCCTGGCACATGTGGCTGCCGCCTCCCTCCGTGGCTGCCCCCTGCTCATCTCCAGACCTGTCACGCTTGGTACTTCCTCCAGGAAGTCCTCCTGGGCCCTTTGCTGGTGAGTCGCGGCTTTGTGCCCCCAGACCCTGCGCTCCCCCTGCCGCTCCGGCCCATGGCGGTGCTGGTCCACCTGCACGTCTGCCCGCCAGGGGCTTGGGGGATGGAAACCTGGAACGAAGCCCCTGGGACCCAGCGCCCAGCCCTTCACCTGCCCCAGCAGGTGCCCCAGACAGTGTCTGCTGAGCAGAACCTTTTCCACTCGAGGAAAATGCCTCCCGGGAGAACAGGACAATGAATCAGGCAGCGGGGAGAGACGCCGCACCGCACTTGACATTTCCTGCGGCTTGGCCACGGGCCAGGCCGACACTCTCATCTGATTTGCTTAAAAGCCCGGGTGGGGCCCTTTTGCAGGAGCAGGGCCGACGGGGGTGGGGAGGGCGTGCATTACCTCGCTCGGGCTTAGGGCCTCCGTGCTGCCAAGCCTGGCCGGGCAATCCCAAAGAAGGTCCCCATGGTGGCTTGCTGACAGTCCTCTGACAAATTGCTTTCTGCCGCGGCAGCCGGGGCCGCCCATCTGGCCGCTCTCCAGGGACCTGGGGTCACTCACAGCGGCGGTCCCGGTGTGGGGGGAGGCCCGGCGCCAGCCCCTGCCGGCCGCGTCCCTGCCTGACCCCACTCGGCCACCCAAGCAGGTGCAGCGTCCGTGCCGGGGGCATCTGACCAGACTGGGCGCTGGCCACATCCGGCCCACCGAGGCGGTGGCCCCTTCCGAGGGCGGGGGCCAGCGGTCGGGGTGGAGAAAATGCCAGAGTCCTCCATCCGCCTCGGCAAATGTGCCACCCTGGAGTCAGAGCACAAAGCAAGACCCAGCTTGAGGCAACCGGAAGTGCCAGACCCAGGCGTCCGTCATTCACGGCCAAGGTCACAAGCGGTTTCTGCCTTCAGAAGATGATTTATTATGGAATCGCCTTGCCTTCCTTTAATGGATTCTCCCCAGCCGCCTCCCCGCCGAGGCCCCGAATATGGGAAGCGGGAGGCAGGGAGCACTCGAGTGACAGGCGTCAGGGCCTGTGAGCCCGCTGGGAGCGTCCTGGACCGGGGCGGCCTTGTGGGCGTCCGGCCGGCTTAGCAGTGAGGTGTCGCCGGCTGCTCCCCGACCTCCCCTGGCTCACACCTCCTCTTCCTCATAGTCCCAATGCTCCAAGCTGATGGCGTTGTCCCAGAATGACGGTGGAGAAACTCCGTAACAGAGGCCCCACACCGAGTGAGGCGCCGGTTCTGCAGGACGCCGCACGGCTGGCCATGCCGCGGCCGCGGTGGCGGTCGGGACGGCAGTAATCGCCATGTGTTCAACACTGGGCGTCCTTGAGCACCAGCGATGGGGCCGCAGGGTTGTCAGGAGGTCCTGGGGACAGACACGGACAGCGTCTTCTTTTTCCCTGCTTCCCGGGACCTGGCCTCACATGGCGGTTGCCACGAGATGCGCACTGAACAAACGGATGGGTGGGTGCGTTGGTCAATCAGCCCAAGGACAGGTGGGTGGAGGTGATGACCCATCACACAGCCCCTCGGGTTCGCCAAGGGGGTAGCAGCTCAGTGTGCTGACGCTCAATCGCCCCGCTTTTCTTAGGAACCAATGGCGCCCCCAGTTCCGCTCAGAATAAATCCCTTGGTTTCTATCACTGCCGTGTGGCCAGGTATGTGAGACGTCACATTACGGGAAGCTGGGGGGAGGGTATAGGGGATCTCCCTGCACTTCCCAACTTATAAAGTTAAACTGCATTAAATAAACCCTACATGCTTTTCCTGCTGCTCCGGGAGCTCCAGGTCTCTCGTCCTTGTCCTGAAGTGACCAGCGATTCCAGGAAGGGATGGAACTGGGAGGGTAACTTTGACCTTTCCCCCAATGCCCCCATCAGCCCCTTTCCAGAGACAGCGATGGCGTCTCTGATTGGTGAACCAGGGATAGGATCTGAGCATATGCGGTCTGAACCCCCTTGATTCTTTTGATGGGTGGCTTGCCCTCAAGATGGATGCATTTTCTTCACTCCTGAGTCCTGCACCCGGGTCAGGAAGATGAGTCCTATTCTCAGCGCAAGGGAGGGGTGCTGGAGGGGATGAGGCAGGAACCCCCTGTAGCTGGCTTGGCAACGGGCTGCTTTGCACATGTCTTTAGTGACACACTCAAAGTTCAGTTCCATGTCTCAGGGCCTTTGCACGGGCTGTGCTCTTTGACTGTAACACCCGTCCCCACCTCACCCATGTGTTGAACACCTCAATGGGCCTAGGGGCTCTGCTCAGCCATCTCCTCCTGAATGATCATTTCCCAAGGCCAGGCAGGAAGGGCTTCTCCCTTGATCTCACACCTCCCGGCACACGTAATGGGCTACACCGTGCACTATTCACATGTGTGTCTCCCATCGCCCCGTGAGCTCCCTGAGGCAGGGACCAGAGTTGGCTCACCTCCCTCACCCTCACGTTGTATCTCCTGGCCTTCGTCGGATGTCAACAAATGTTGCTTGAATAAGTGGGACTTATTAGAAAATTCTGATGGGTTTGAATGCTTTAAAATGTAAAATATATACTTAAATCGAGCATTTCACTTAGTAGACCAAAACCTTTTAAAACACGAGGAGGGGCCCCAAGGGCAGGAAAGTAACGAAACAGTTCTCTGTGGCTGACAATGTTAGGAGCTTTCAGACCAGTCCAGGGGTTCCCAATCCCAGCACTGTTGACATCTGGGCTGGATAATCTGCTGCAGGACACCGTCTTGTGCATTGTGGGGTGTTTAACAGCGTCCCTGGCCTCTATGCTAGATGCCAGGAGCCGTTTCCGAGTTACAGTAATAAAAAGTGTCTCCGGACATTGCCAAAATTTTCTCTGGTTGGGAAAAATCATGCCCAGCTGAGAGCCACTGAACCAGTCACTCGGTAGGTGTTGGTACAGCAGACATTCCCTTTGCTGCCTTGACGGGAGGCAAAGCCCGAGCTCTCGGAACACGCGAGGCACAGTCCGGTATTTCTCCCACGCTCTGACAAAACCAGCACGGACCCCGAGCCAGAGGCAAAACTGCTTGGCACAGGATGAGAGCTTTGATTGCTACCAATTTCTTAAAGCAGTGTCTGAAGGCTCTGCTTGAAATATTTATAGAGTCTATGAAATGGCCCCGGAGTGCGAGCGGTTCTATTAAATTTATAACTCCAGCGGTGATTTATTGACCTGGGAATTGCTGCAAATGCTCTGCCTAAGCTCTTTGTGGAAAGCCAGGATCCTCGCGGGGCTCAGGAGCTCAGTGGGCGGCGGGAGGTCATCGGCTCGGCGGGCAGGACGGGGCAGTGCGTCTTCCTCTTCCAGGCTTCGCACAGGGCATGCTGGATCCGGACCCGCTCCAGGATCGGCTGCCGGCCCCAAGGGTGAGGAAAGCTGGAGGCAAGAGCAGAATGAAATGGACTCTGCTTCTCCCCGCTCCTAAAAACTCCCTCATCCCACATTCATCCAGGGAAGACATGGCGGCCGTAAGGAACATTTATGGAGCACTCTCTGTGGCCCGCACAAGTGCTTCCCTTGCAGTGCTCACTCCCTTCTATTACAGTCCGACAGGGCACATGACGCCGTCCCGGCCCAGCAGGCGAGGAAGGGGGGCTGGGGGTGGCTCTCACTACGTCACCCAACAGGTGTCCGCCTGGACAATCACTGATGGGTGTCCCCACAGAGCGGGTGTCCACCCTAACGCCTCTTGTTTGCAGGGATGAGAGATGGAGAGCGTCCCGTCAAAAGGAAATCAATGTCGACTGGCTGCCGACCTCACGCCAGCACCACCCACCGCTCTTCTCAGTGAGCTGGTTCCCCTGATTCCACGGAGTCCTCGCCCAAGCTGTCATCAGACCCCCAGGACGGGTGCCTGTTTCAGAGACTCTGAATGGCTCTCCTAAACCTACGTAGCTGCTGAACCCAAGCCCACTCGACCTCAAATCCCCCTTCATGTCCGGCATCCACACTTATCAAGCACCATCTGCAAATGACGGAAGGAAGGACCCCTGTGCTGGGCAGTGTGAGTCCTACTTCTGTCTCTGCTCAGTCCTCTGGCAGCGTGCCTCAGCAGTCAGGCAGGAAGAATGGAGCAAACCTCTCCCGGGGCCCCGGGAGGCAGTGACCAGTGGGCGGTGTTGACTCTCAGTTCTGCTGATGGCTGAGAAAGAGGCAGAGGCAGGAAGGAGAGGAAGTGCGGGTCAGGAGGCAGCATCCTGTGTGTCCCGCCTGGACCAGCCCCTCCCCTGCGGTGCCCTCACCCAGTGGCCCAGGCAGCCTGATGAACGTGCGGGTCTGCGGCAGAGATCGAGCCGGGAGAGAGGCCCCCGCACCTGCCAGTGGAGCACCCGGGAGGGGGGCACCGACCATATACCGAGGAGCGGGCAGGCCTCCTGGAGGAGGCGGTATCTGAGCCAGACTTTTGAGACAAAGCAGGATTCTGCTGTTTTGAAAAGTGAAAGTCATTGGGGCGCCTGGGTGGCTCAGTCGGTTGAACGTCCTACTCTGGCTCAGGTCATGATCTCACAGCTTGTGGGTTCGAGCACCGCGTTGGGCTCTGTGCTGACAGCTCAGAGCCTGGAGCTGCTTCGGATTCTGTCTCCCTCTCTCTTTGCCCCCCCCCACACACTCTGTCTTTCTTTCTCAAAAATAAATAAACATTTAAAAAAATTTTTTTAAATTAAAAAATAACCTGAAGATCAATGCATGTAATGTGCAAACAGCAACGTAAGGAGTCTGGACTTGTCATAATAATAATATTTAAACCTCAGGAAACCACAGACATTGTAGGAAGAGGTGGTACGATATTTCCTAAGGGTCAACCTATGGCAGGGGACATTTCTGGAGCCGTATGATATGACAGATATTATGCTAAGCAATGCATACATATTCATTCAGTCTTTAACCCAATGAAGCAACTAGAATTATTACCCCATCGTACAGATGAAGAAGCAGAGGCCCAGAGAGATTAAGTGACCTGCCTATGGCCACACAGCTAACAGGAGGCACAGTCAGGATTTGAGTCCAGGCCGCGTGGCCCCCCAGCCTGCACCGTTCGCCCCTACAGTCGGCTGTCACAGATGAAGGGTGCTCAGGGAGACAGTGGCGTGATCAGGCTGTGATATAGGGACAAACATTTCTTCCATCACCAAGGTTTACCAGCCTTCTCAGGATATTTGTGCATATTCCTAGGCTCGCCCTGCTTTTTCCTCTTTCTTCTCTCTCAGCTCAATCATAAAATAATAGAATGGTGACATGTGACTAATTTAGTTACTGTCCTTCAAACCTGACCTCGTTTTGCTGATAGGTCACTGATGCCCTGGTGTAGTTATTTAACAGGCTCGTTCTCACTGCAGGAAGCTCGCCCCCTCGAGCCAGCCCGCATCTACGGCAATCTGTTGCTCCCCCAGCCAGCGGGCTCTGCTCCTTGATGCCCTGCACCGCCGGGCAGGAGTCAGCCTGTGGGGGGAGCGGGGAGGACGAGGCGCCCGCGTGACCTTCTAGGGAAAGCCCACCAGCCCCCTTCTCTGCCTCTGCCACCCACCGGCCCTCATGAAGACCTCCCGTGGGCCGGGTGCAGGGCAAAACACGGGAACCAAAATGTCTGCATCGACACCCCGTCATCTCCCTGCGGGTCATGCAAACGTCCCGCGGACTCGCAGCTGCGTCCGAAAGCGGAAGCGTGTTTGTGCTGTGGCATTCGACATGCATGGCGACGACTTTGAAGAAAGCTAAAGAACAGCCCAGAAACTTGGAGCACCTTCTGGCTCATTCATTCGTGCAGTTTGTGCTCCGCCTATCACCGTCAGACGGCTGCTGTCATGTTTCTGGCCGGCATCACCTTCGCAGGGTTTTTCTCACCCCGAACTCCAGGCTGGGCTGCACAGGGGTCAGGAGAGACTGTTCCCACCCCCCACCCCCCACCCCCCGTGGAGGCTCCATACATCTGGCCACACGGCGGCTGCAGCACCAGCTCCAGATCCAGGCTGCCTGGGTTGGACCCCAGCTCTGCTGCTCACGAGCTGTGTGACCCGGGGTTGGCTATTTACCTCCTCTGTGCCTTGTCTCTTCTCACAGGTAAAGGGGGCAAATGCTGATACTATTTTGTAAGCCCCCCGTGAGGACTGCAAGAGCCAGAGCAGGCACTCAAGAAGGAGGCAGAGCATTTCTTCGCCCCTGGACTCTCATCAACATGGTCGCTGGGATCTCCAGGTCCCCCTCTGCACCTCCTTACTTCCTGCCACAGCCGCGTTTGACTGCCCGCAGTGCCCCTGATGCCTGAGAACCCACCCTCTGTCTTTCCAGGTGCTGGTTCCTTTGTCTAGAATCCCTTCTGCCTGCTGGGGATAAGCCAGGCCAGAGATCAAAAGCCAGAGGAAATTTTCCTAGAAAAAGACCAAAGCTGGGGGAAAAAAGTACTCATTCTTGGGTCATAAACCTGTAGATGTGTAATTTAAAATGAAAGTCACTAGTCAGGGAAGAAAAATGTTTAAGTCAATAACAGGGGAGCCTGGGTGGCTCAGTTGTGTAAGCATTCAACTCTTGATTTCAGCTCAGGTCATGATCTCATGGTTCGTGAAATTGAGCCCTGCATCAGGCTCTGCGCTGACGATGCGGAGCCTGCTTGGAATTCTCTCTTTCTCCCTATCTCTCTGCCCCTCCCCTGTGTGTGCTCTCTCTCCCTCTCTCTCTGCACACCCCCCACCTTCTCTCAAAAATAAATAAATAAAATTTTAAAAATAAAAGGTCAATAACAATAGCTGCCATTTATCGACCGCCTCTCTCATACCGGGCAGTATAGGAAGCAGGTTATGTACGTGATTTCACTGAACTGTCCTAACAATTCTAAGAGGCAAATGTTGCCTCTACTGTTTAGATAAATAAATTAATAGAATTGTGGAGGCAGGAGAGAAGCCATGGGAATGACAGGTGGAAGGAAAGGACCAATGGGCTGAGCTAAAATGCTGAGAATAAGATGAGATTCCCGAGTAATGGCGGCTTTTTTTTTCCCTCCTGAGTGGCTCTCTTGTTCACAGAGTGTTGAGGCCCTGCTTACCTGATTTTGTGCTCATACCGGCAGTAGGCAGTATCATCCCCATGCTACAGACCAGGAGGCGGAGACAGATGCACTAAGTCATCTGCCCGACATCACACTGAATTACGGCAGGGATTTGAACCTGGGCCTGTCAGACCCCATGTCTCATAAGTAAATACATTTTCTCTGGGCAAAGAGAGGGCTGCTCTGGCTCTATCTGATTAGGACATTTTGGACTGAACCCATAAATACTAGAAGAGCTGAACAGAGCTGAACACACCTTCTATTTAAACCACCCGAGAGCTATCGAGATGGTCAGGATCTGAGGGACGAATGCTGAAAAAGGAGAGAAGCCAGAGTCTCTGGCATGACCGTGGGGGCCACACTTCCCTCCGGGTGAGGGCAGTGCCTGCAGTAATAGTGGCAGTTGTGAGTCAGAAGGCTCAGCAGAGCTTTTCCCAGCCGCATGGGACTGACAAGGCCGAGGGCAAAAGATGCTGATAAACACTACAGTCCTCTGGTCAGGACCCCAAAGGCTATACCCAAGGAGTACAAGGCATGGGAAGGAAACAGAACTCGTGAGTGCTGAAACTCATCTCTGAACCAGGTTAGGAGATGAGGAACGGCCTGCTCCCCATCTAGCCACCTGTCACATACAAAAGGAAGCTTGCTCTGGATGGAGACGATACACTATGAAGCAGAACCCCAAAGGATACCTTTAGGTTTTGACATATGATGTCCAGCACCCAGTGAAAAATAACCAGACACCGAATACACCGCTTGACCCAAAACACAAATTAAAGAGCAGATAATAGTCAGAGACGAGGAGGGGAAACCAAAGGGTATCTGTGGTGTTGGTCATTTTTCTAGTTCCCAACCGGGTGATGGCTTTTTTGGGTATCGCTCCACGATAACTCATTGATCTGCACGCTTATGTGTGCCCTTTTCCGTATGTGCATTACAGGCTTAATAAAAATGTTTATCTATGAAATTAGATGATGGAAGCCCTCTCACCTTTGGAGAATCCGGTCTAGCCGTGTTCTGTGTTGGCCACTCAGCCTCAGGAACAGGCCAGGGCTCTTCATGCAAAGGTCTTTGGATGCTGCTGCTGTCCGTTTGGGGATTCAGGAGGTATTTCTGAGCTAGAAAAAAGTATTCTCAGTCAAGCCTCAAACCAGAAATCTATTCTAAAAATCACAAGCCTATGAGCCTTAGGACAACATTTTCCATTCTCTTCCATCCCCAGATCCCCCCGTGCCCATGACAGAGGCCCTCTCGGGTGCCCACGAACCCTTGAGTGTCTCGTCCGCATGTCTCTGATGGTCCCATCATGGCCATGGGTGTCCTAGAAAACTACCTGTCTCCATCAGCCTTCCCTCCTTGGCCACCAGCTCATTCACCACAGGGACCACCACCCCTGCAAGCCGACCCGTTTTTGTAACCCCTGCAATACACCCCTCCCACCCCGGGTCTGGTACACAGTAGCCTTCCAGACACATTGAGGGGACAAGTAACTCAATCAATCTAGCACATTTCTGAGGACGCTGAGCCCACAGAAGGAGGGACGCTTGCACAGGTTAGTGGCAGATGAAGAACCGAGTGGGGCTGATGCCCTTCCAACCGTGAGAACAGATGCCAACTCAGACTGCTAGGAGGACACGAAGGGCTGGCCCATCCTGACCACATGCAGACCGAGAACAGATCTCTCTTTTTGGGTCAGACACTCCTGAGCAAGGTCAGAGTATCCTCCTTCAAAAGATAAGACTCTAGGGCTCAGAGAGGTTAATTAACTCATCCAAGATAACACAGCTGGTAAGCACAAAATAAGAATTGTTAGAGGAGCACCTGGGTGGCTCAGTCAGTTAAGCATCCGACTTCGGCTCAGGTCATGATCTCACAGTCTGTGGGTTCAAGCCCCACGTCAGGCTCTGCTGACAGCTCAGAGCCTGGAGCCTGTTTCAGATTCTGTGTCTCCCTCTCTCTGACCCTCCCCTGCTCACACTGTCTCTCTTTCTCTCTCTCTCTCTCTCTCTCTCTCTCTCAAAAATAAATAAAACATTTAAAAAATTTTAAAAAAGAATTGCTAGATGAGATCTCAAGAGCAACTCACTCACCTAGAGACGATGCCATCCCCACTTTCTCCATGATTCTTTTTTTAATGTTTATTTATTTATTTTAAGAGAGAGAGAGTGAGCAGGGGAGGGGCAGAGAGGAACGAACACAGAGAATGCCAAGCAGGCTCCACACTGTCAGCACAGAGCCCAGTGCGGGGCTGGAACTCAAGAACTGTGATGTCATGGCCTGAGCCAATGATCATGGCTTAACCAGCTGAGCCACCCAGGTGCCCCACTTTCTCCATGTTTCTTCTGAGCTCCCGAAATGAACAGAACCCTAAACGAATCCCTTCCCCCATGCTGAGAGCACACTGCACTTAACCAGGGAAATCCTGTCTTCCCAGGTAGCATCTCATTTTCCTTCTTAGTAATAAACAGAACAGGGGCGCCTGGGGGACTCAGTCAGTTGAGCGTCCGACTTTGGCTCAGGTCGTGATCTCACAGTTCATGAGTTCAAGCCCCACATTGGGCTCTTTGCTGACAGCTCAGAGCCTAGAGCTGCTTCAGATTCTGTGTCTCCCTCTCTCTCTGATTCTCCCTGCTCACGCTGTCTCTCTCTCTCTCTCAAAAATTAAAACAAATAAAAAATAATAATAAACAGAACAAAAGCAATCACCCGTTACCTTCTTTCTATGTAACCACTGTTAGACTTTGAGTTTATCTCTCAACTTCAATTGCCACTCACACAGATGGTGTGGTCATAGAGCTCTATCACTGCAATCATCCAATACATCCCATTCTCTATCTTTTAAAAATTTAGGAGAATATCATAATTTCCGTGGTATCACATGGTACTCAGCAGCGTGATTACAAGTGACCAACACTTCACTGAGTATATGGGTTCATTAACAATGCTAGAGGTCCCCTGCCCTGCACAGCTTTTCATTATTAGAAATGTGCCCGTATGAACACACCTGTCCATTGAGTTTTTCCACACCGAGAATACTTCCTGAGGATGAATCGCCAGGAATGAAAACACAGGGCTGAGGAGTTCGGCCACTTCTGTGGAGTGCTTTCTGTCCTGCATTCATTCTCCTCACACTGGGGAGGGAGAAGGCAGGGCCAAGTAGGGCAGGAGGGGGAGCAAGCGGGGCCGGTTCCTCCCAGTCTGCACTTGACCCTGGCCCACCTGTCAGAGGGTCCTGCTGGCTCAGACCACATCTGAGCACACAGATATCGCTAATTGAAAAGCGCACTGACCTCTTACAGCTGCTGCTGTCTCCGACGCGGCGTCCAGGGGGGGGCCGGTCTGGAAGAAAAGACACGTCGGCAGTTATTCCGCGTGACCCAGGAGAAAAAGCCTCCGCAGGTGGCCGCGACTGGGAGTGAGCAGGTCACTCGCCCCTCGCTGCGCGAAGCTCGTTCTCCAGTCAGAGCCAGCCCTCCCCCCTCTGCCCATGACCCTCGAAGGAGCCCACGACCTGCTCTCAGGGGATACAGGTGCAGGAAAGCGATTGCATTTCCTCTACTCAAGTTAAATCTCCAAACGGAGACTGTGATTCATGTGTTTTAGAAACTGCTGTGAAAAGCGAGGGGGCGGGGGATGAGGGCAGCTGGACGGCAAAGTTTCCAGAAGAAATAGTCTTTCTCCATGGAGGTCCTGCAAGAGCTCGCAGGAGCCGATTGCTGAGCTGTCCCCGGGGCCTCTGGCTCCGGCACCCAGAGTTCAGGTCGGCCTTGAACCGGAGTCCCCTGCACCACCGTGAAGACTGGGTGCCTGTCCTGCATCCCATGACTGTGCAGGGTCTATAAAAGGTGGTGCAACAAAGTTAGCTCGCTGGCGGGCCCTGACGGGTTTATCAAGAGCAGGGCTGGACCCTCAAGGCAGGTCAGATTCTAGGCCAGCAGCCCAGCCCTTGTCTCCCCTTCGGCATTTCTGGCCAGGCAGTGGCCCCAGTGCGTGTCATCTTGTGTCCCCATCCCTGTGTCCTCTAAGTATTTACATAAGCAGCCCTCCTGCCTAGAGGCCCCGGCCCTCTCTCTCTCTCTATCCTTGGCGAACTTCTATGTATACATCATGACCTAATTCAAATGCCCCCTCCTGCATGAAGTCTTCCCTGACTTCACCCGGCAGAGTTTAGGAAGCTGCCTCTCACATAGCCCTCCCGTGCTGTGCTGTGACAGTGGCTCCTTGTCCCCCTAAAACAGATTGACCAACCCAGCGGCCAATGCACAAGGGCACAGATTACGGCTCGACCGTCTTCCGATGTGAATCCAATCACACCGCACTTGCCGGAACCTTCTGTATGAGGCACACTGCCTCTTCTTTCACGACGCTCCCGGCGTGCTGGGCTCACATGCCCAGGGACGCTGTGTGCCTCCCAGCACCGTCGCCATTCACAGCCCCACGTGCAGCCCAGACCCCTTCGCTCTGTCTTTCCGGCGATTACAACCCTTTTGTATCCGTCCAGGCCTGGCCTGTGTGCCTCCTCCTCCAGGATGCATCTTCCCCATCAAGTCTCTCTCTTCTCTCTGCCCGGAAATGTATGCTTTCCCTTGCGCCTGGCTTCTGAGGGACTCTCGTGCGACGCTGACTCCTTCACCACGAGAACGAGGTCTCACTGACCTTCGCGTCCCGAGTAGCCCCGGATCCATCCGAGGATTCAGCACAGGATCGGGGATCTAGAGACCTTCCTTCCTGCCTGCCCCCCGTTCAGCCACCAGCCTGGCGACGCTCAGAGCCAGGCATTCTCCCGCCGACCCTGCCTCTGCCGCCTCCGTGGTCTTGGCCAAGCAAGACACGCAGAGCCTGCGCCGCGCCCTCTCCATCCGCAGAAGGGAGGCGCTAGCACGTTCCTGGCGGGGGAGGGGGGCTGTCAGAATGCAGTGAGAACGAATTGTCTACTAAGTGCTCCACACGGGGTAGCAGACAAACGTCCGTCCTGCGAGCTCCGCTCCGCCCCTTGCTCTTCCCCGTGGAAACTTTTGGGGGAATAGTCTAAATTTCATAAAAGGCAAGCAATAAAGGGAAAAATAATTTCCTGGGTCCTTGGAGGCCCAGGATGGGGAGGGTGGGGGTCGCCGATTTAATGAATTAGGGGAGTTTAGGGCTCAGAGCCCCGCCGCTGCTTGTGAAGACGCCGTTTTCCTGGAAGCCGGGCTGCAGAGCTTGCTGACGACGCGCAGGGGAGAGCAAGAGCGCTTCCCGGAGGCGGAGGGAAGAGGAAAGCGCAGGGCAAGAGGGAGCGAAGGTAGCAGCCCACCTTGCGGGGTCGCCTGCCCCCCCAGGGCTGCAGTCCCGATGACTCCCCGCTGACGGCTTGCCAAGTCCCCCCCGCCCCCCCGGGACCCCAGTGCTCCGTGAGTGCCTGTGTGACAGCTCTGGGTGGACTTCTGGCACGAGACTTGCTGAAACCTTCCAGAGCCCTGGGGACGGACAGCAGACCTCCTGGCCCAAGAGAACCGGCCGCTCAGGGAGGTGAGGGTGAGCACCGTGGTCACAGGCTGGCAATCCTTTGGGGTCTGGGTGTCTTCATCTGCCTGGTACAGCCGTGCCGGGAGAAAATACAGTGACCCCTCCCCTACGGAGTCCCAGGAACTGCAAGCCAACTCCTCAGGTTCTCTGATGGGACCTTCTATTTGTTGAGTGGACCGCGGGCCAGACCCTGGGGGAGGTGGTCCAGGCCCAGGCAGGAGGGCGTGCCCGCACCCTAACCAGGGCCGTCTTCGGGGTGAGCCCTGGGACCCCTTCTCCAGCTCCCCGCTGGCCGCTAGGGCATCCAAGGAGGGGTGACACTTGAACAGAAACCTTAAAGAAAGGTGTCTGATTCCTGGCTTGGGGAAGGTCACCAGCCTAGGTCCTGGCAGAAGCTGGAAAAAATAATAGGTGGCCTGGGACTGGGGGAGAGGGACACCCCACCAAAGCCAAGTTCAAGGGGTGGGCGGAATTGAGACCCCTCGCCCAGGGAAGGTTTTAGGAACCCGAACAAAGGAAGGAAGCTGCCTTCCCCTTGCTCCCACCACCAGGTAGAGGCAGGGGGGTAGCGAGGCCCCGTGTTCCCCCTGCTGAAGGATGAGGGGATCGGGGGTCTGCCCCACTTTAGAACCAGTGCCGGAGCTGCAGAGGCCAGCGCAGCCAGGGAAACGCACGGGGGCCGCGTGCAAGGCCAGAGGCGCCAAGGGTGAGACGGGATGCGCGCGGACGCCAGGACAGCAGACAGCCCCAAGGGCCGGGCAGTGCCCCCTCCCCTCGTCCCTGCACCCATCCTGGCCCCTCAGTGCCATGCCCCGGATGTCCCCGCTTCCCCCAGCATCTGTGTCCTGAGATCCCAACCTCTGTGTGATGTATTCAGACAGCGCCTTTGGGGCGTGATCAGGGCCTGAGGAGGAAGCCCTCAGGGTGGGATTAGCGCCCCTGTAACCAGAGACACCGGGGAGCTCGGCTCTGTGGGGACATGGCGAGAAGGCAGCCGTCTGCAGCCAGGAAGGGGGCTCTCTCCGGCACCATCCACGCCTGCAGCTTGACCTCTGACTTCCAGTCTCCGGAACTGTGAGAAATGAATGTTCGTGGCTTAAACCCTCTACCCCCCTCCCCGTCCCCCTCTGTGGGATTTTGTCACAGCGGCCAGAGACGACTGAGACACTTAGACACGGCCCCAAGGACACGGCACGGGTGTGCAGCTGACTGAGGCTCACCGAGTATCACCCACCCTGTCCGTGCCAGGAAAGTGCTCAACGGGAGGTGCTTACTGGCCCGTGTGACCCGCGGGGGATGCGAGGACCTTCCTCCTGCAGGGCGGGCATGCAGATGGCTGTGGCTGTGGCCGTGGCCCCAGCTGTGACCTGGACCAGCTCTTTGACTACTTGGAGCCCCAGTTTCCCCCCGGACAACGCAGGCTTTGGGAGGAAGAAGTGAGCTAATGGAAAATGCTGTCACAGGGGAGGGCTGAGTTCCGCCATCATCCCCACGTCTAGTGGATAAAGGGCCAGCCTGTCCAGGGGCCCGTCTGCTTGGGCCCCGCCCCAACCCGCATCCCCATCCCCCTCAGATCTTTGTGTTTAGTGGGAGCCTCTTCCTGAGGCCAGGAGCCAACCACCCGGGGCCTCCAGGGTCCAGGCCCTACCAGACGGTTCCACCAACCCCACCACTCGGCCTCGGTGCTCCCTCTGCGCTGGCACATCCCACCCCGAGCCCACCTGTGTCCTCCTGGCCAGCTGGGCTGTGCCCGCAGGCTGCAAGTCAGAGCCCAAAGCCTCCACGGGGAATTCCATTGTGTTCTCTGAAATGAGAGTCGGAGCCCGTAAAACCCACCCCCTGCCCAGCTGCCAGCAAGGCTCTGCTCGGCCGCCTGGCCGTCGGTCCTCACGTCACTGGCTGTTGAAACAGAGGAGCTGGCGTGTGCACAGCCCGCCTGGGACCTGCAGCCGGGCCTCACCCCTACCCATCCCTGCTGGGTCAGCCTTCCCGAGCACGGGGACCCTCTCCGCCACCAGCACTGGTGTCCCCACTCACTGAGGACCGTAGCGTAAGTGACCCCCCCCCCCAGTCTCCCATCACTGCTCCCAGCCCCCGCAGCCAGCCCGGAGCACCTTGGGTTTCTTAAACACATCACCGCCTCATAGCTGCACACGGAGGGTCAGCCTTCCCGAAACAAGAGGGACCGAGTCATTGAGGGCCTGGGGTGTGCTGGGCCCCATGTTCCCAGCACACTGCACCCCCTCCCGCAGGGGTGGTGGCTGCAGCGGCTGGGGACAGGAGCCCCCGCCAGTGTCCAATCCCAGCTCAGCTCAGGGAGGCAGCTTCCTGCAGAGGCCAAGCTAGAAAGCTAGTTGTAGACGTGTGTCTTTTGGCAGGACTTGTAACCCCTGAGCCTCAGGCTTCTCCTCTGGGAGAAAGTGTCCGTGCGCTGTAAGGGGTACCAGTAAGTGTCCCCTCTTAAGGCCACAGAGCTAGACAGTGGCCACCCTCTTGGTGGCTGCCCACACACAGTCCAGCTTCCCACCAAGTGGAACCCTCTGTCCAGGGTATTTAACGCATGATCTCTCTTCATGTGGACTCTGCCAAGTAGGCTGTACTGTTCCCATCTTACAGATGGGAAAACTGAGGCTCAGAGCAAATAAGAGTCTTGCCCAAAGACGCACCCATAGTCAGTCTCTGTCTCAGTCCCGTTTTTGCTTCCTTCATGACACCACAACTTAGGATTAGTTAGTCCTTCGCTGCTTGCACGTTTGGTCTGAGAAATGATTCACCGTTTCTCCTCCAGGGCTCAGCACCTGAGGCCACGGCACCCCCCCGATCATGAAAACAGGGGTGTTCTTGGAGAGCAGAGTTGTAAAGTAATGCAAAATGAGTCAGGGCAGGTTCAAAGTCACCTTGAAAGAAGGGAGTAGAAGCTTATACATCTGGCCATTGCTTCCAACAGGTCTCGGGGAAGACGCCCTTGACCAGCAGGAGGCCCGTCCAGCCCCAGGAGCACATCCTTACGGAAATGAATGAATCAGGCTGATAACACGATTGATTCTGCCTGTTGTCATTCCAGCCTCCAAAATGACCTTCTGATTATAAACGTTTAGTGACTAACAAACGAGCAAAGGAATGAATGAATGAACTTGACTTTCCCGACAGCTCCACTCTCTAGGAGGAGAATATGCTGAAATTCTTCCGTCCTTCCCTCCGATACTTCAGCCTGCACATGGTTCTAGTTCTCACAGAAAATGGACCCATTAGTGTTAGGGTTTATACATCAGTCTCTGTGAATTTGGTCATTATGAGTCAGCCTAGCCAATCCCAGTGAACATTTCAGTTCTAGTTTCAGAGCAGCCCTTGGGGGGTGGGGCTCTCACTGCTGTGCCGCCCTCTCAGCTCAGACGGCCAGCTGGCCCTCTCGGGTGACACGCAGTGCATCCCACGCCCTGGAGCTCTCCTTTCCAGCCTGCTTCAACCAACACAGAGCCTGCGCAAAGCTTCTCAACAAGATGCTAACTTCTTCCTCAGCCATATCCTGGCTCTGGAAAGGCTTGAACCACTTAGGCAAAGAGATGAGCACTGGACTGAGAGTCTGGGACTCTGGATTCAAACTCTGGCCCTGAACTCAGCTGTCATGCAGCCTGGACCAGATCCCTGGGCCTCCTGGTCTCCATCTCCTGGGCTGGGTGGTGGCTGGGACGAGGGGGCCTCTGATGACTGTGGGGGGAAAGGCGGGGACAGAGAAGGCCGGCCTTGGAGGGCAGGGCTGGGGAGGCCAAGTCAGGGGCAGCAGACCTGGTGCTGAGCTGCCGCGCGGGAGCATGAAAGCAGGGCCGGCTGTGCCTACTGCAGGGACCGCGTTTCGCGCTCACACCATTAGGGGCCGCGTTTGGCGGGGGCACTGCTGGCTGGTCCCCAGGAACAAAGCTGCTCGCCAGTGTGTGTGTGTGTGCGTGTGTGTGTGCGCTCGTGCGTGTGCGTGTGCGTGCACATGGGGAGGGGGGCTCAGCTGAACGCCCGCTGTACCATGCCCACAGATGCCCGAGCGCTGCTGTCCAGAGCTGGGCACAGATCCCAGGGCGCCTCAGCAGACCTGGGTCAGATCTGGCATCCAGACCATCCACAGTACCTGGGGGCTGTGTGACCCTGAGTGAGCCTCCCAGCTTCTCTGGGCCTCAGTTTCCTTTTTGGAGAGGAGAGCCTCATTCAATTAGTGCATTATTTCATTCACTCAACCAGTATTCCCAGGGTAGCTTCTCTGTGCCAGGCACTAGGGAGACAGAGATGGTTACGGAGGATCCCGGCCCCAACAGAGAGGTGCTGACAAAGCTCCTGCAACAGCAGGAGAAAATTCCTCCCATGTTCCGTGTCATGAGCATCCACGTGCCATGGAGGACAGAGGAGGTGGCTAACTCTGTGGTCCATGGGAATCAGGGAAGGCCCCCTGGACAAGGTCACACTTGCTCTGTGCCTTGAAGGATGCATAGGAGACTGCGGGACAGAGAAAGATGCTGTCAGAGGAAACGGGAAGTGCTAAGGCCCTGAGGCGCATGTGTGAGAACCGCCTGGTGAAATAAATGCCATGGTTCTTGCAGGGCACTGAGTTAACACTCTGTGTGTGTGTCGTGAGCGCTCTGAGGGTACGGATGCCCAGATCACCATCCTGTACTAGCCAGGAGCACAGGTACTGGCCCGAGTCTTGGGCATGTTCTGGGTGGGCTCAGTGGACAGAGGGAGGCAGGGACAGTTCAGGTCAGGCCGGTGCACAGGCAGGCCAGGTGCCCGCTGCTCCCGGGGAAAGAGGGACGCCGCAGGCTGCGGACACTACCTCTGGGAGCCCCGGAGCCAGGAAGGCGGCCGCGTACTCGGCCAGCGCCACGTCGCCCACCATACGCCGCGCTGTCTCGGAGAGCAGGTGATCCGCCGCCCCGTGTCTGCATAGCTCCCGCAGTAGGTGCGTGATCAGGCGGTTTCTCTCCTGGCACTTCTGGACCAGAGAAGCCAGCTTGGCCTGCAAGGCGGGGGGGAAGCAGAGACGCTCCTGGTGGGTCCACCTATGCAGGGCACCCTCAGGGGCGGGGAAATGGGCTGGGCTCTGGGGCATCGGGGTCCCGCTCTGTGCCCCCTCCCTGCCGTCACTTCCTGCCCCCAGAAGCCGGTGCAGCTCTGAAAAGAAGTAGCCGCACTCACACACCCCCCCAGGGGCTCCCCCCTGCCCTCAGACAGGCCCAGAGCGTGGACCCCACCACTGACCACCTCTGTGACTAAGCTCCTCTCTACCCCTCGACTTGCTCATCTGTCCAAAAGTCATTGTTAAGGGCAAAGGGGTTGCTGTCCCTCTGTGCCTGGCCCCAGGCTTCCTTCTATCCCGACAGTGAATTTTCATAGCTGTGGGTCTGTCTCGCCGTAGCCTGGGAGCTCCTCAAGGTCAAGGCTGACATTCCCCTGGACCCCTGCACCTTCACTGTGCCGTCACGGGGCACAGAACGGCCCCTGGGAGGGATCTGCTACACGCATGGAGTGAGCAGGGACCCTCCCGCCATCAAATGACCTCCCACATCTGGGCGTGTCTGGAGCGGGTGACAGACCCTCCTCATTCAAGACTGGCCCTGGGCGAGTCTCCTTCCCTCCTGGGGTGGCCCCTGCTCCATCAAAACAGAAGATGATGATCTTTTCCTGCTGGGGAACATTCCCTGGGCAGTGATGCTTGGGCGGCTGGTACTGGGTGGCAGGCCAGGAGGGTGGGCCAACCTGGAGGCCGGGGTTCCCCGGGTCCCCTGGATCACACCACCCCAAACATCAGGGCTGCGTGCATTCAGCCAGCACTTGTTTAACACCTTGCACACAGTTCCCGCGACAGAGGGAGGCTTTGTCGATGGTGGTGGTGACTCTCTCGGACTTGTGCTGGGGAGCCTCGGACATCAGAGCTGGGGTCAAATCGTGACTCTGCTACGCAGTAGCGCTGCGTGATTACGGACATGTCACTGCATCTGTGAGCCTCAGTTTCCCCATCTGTAAAGCGGGGCTTGTGCTCCCCTTCCTGACATGTTGCTTGTGGATCTTAGGATGAAATCTGTGTGGAGTACGTGACACATGGCAGGCTCTGTAGTTTACAGGGACTGTGGTCCTCATTTAGGTAAAATGTACCAGGGGGGTGCCTGGGGGGCTCAGTCAGTGGAGCATCTGACTTCGGCTCAGGTCACGATCTCACGGCCAGTGGGTTTGAGCCCCGCATCAGTCTCTGTGCTGACAGCTCAGAACTTGGAGCCTGTTTCAGATTCTGTCTCTCTCTCTCTCTCTCTCTCTCTGCCCCTCCCCTGCTCGCACTCTGTCTCTCTCTCTCTCTCTTAAAAAGAAATAAACATTAAAACTTAAAAAACAAAAAAGTAAAAGGTACCAGGAAATGATTAAAACGAGAGGGGATGGAAACCTCACATTTTCCTAGCACTTTCCAGTTTACTCTCCGCGTTTTCACCACTGCCATCCACGCGGTGTCAGAACGAGCTGTGAGGGCCGCCCGGTGGGGCTTCCTGTCACTTCACGGTTGTAGGCCTGACTCACAGACATACGTGGACCTCTGGGATGGAGGGGGGCTTTAGGGATTGTGTGGCTCACATTTTTTTTCTCTTTCTTATTTTAGAGATGGAGAAAGCAAGAGAGCACACGTGAGTGGGACAGGTGGGGGGGAGAGAGAGAGAGAGAGAGAGAGAGAGAATCCCAAGCAGGCTCCACACTCTCAGTGCAGAGCCCAGCACAGGGCTCGAACCCATGAACCGCGAGATCATGACCTGAGCGGAAATCAAGAGTCAGATTTCCGCTCAGGTCATCTGACTCAACAGACTGAGCCCCCCCAGGCGCCACGTGGCCCACATTTCTGAGTGAACATCTAAGGAAACCGAAGCCCCAGAGCGGATAGGGTCGGTGAGTCACTGGGGCCCGGGGCCCCCCTGGCATCCTGCCCGGAGACTGCCCAGGAATGGCGACAGGCCGTCAGGTCCACACCCCAAATCCAGGTGCCATATCTTAGGTGAAATGTGTCATCTCGACCCAACTACACATCCGACCGACTGGCAAAAGACATTGGCCAGTAGTGCCACTTGGGAATCGGTCCTAAAGAACTGTCTGGCTACACGGGGAAAGCATTTCTAATACAAAATGTGCATCGTGGTGTTTAGGTGTTTAGATTATAATAATGCAAAAGGAGGGTGGGGAGGGGAGGACGGACAGACAGACCGAGCAAGGGCACGGCGGCCATATGAGCCATGGCCTCTCGTGTTTTGCTCTCTGGCATGTGCCGCCGCTTCAGAGGTCGGGACAGACAGGGACAGTCCCTCTGGGTCACGCTCTCAGGCAGGAAAAGAGGACAGGGACGTGGAGGTGTGGTGGGGCCTCAGAAACATGTAAAATATACTGGGAGAAAATATATGAAAGCCCTAGGTTCAAATGGGGGTTTGGGGGGATATTTGTCTCTTTCATTCTTCTTTCTAGATTTATTTTATAATAGACATAAACTATATCTAGAATGGGGAAAATACTAAGCTTTTTTTTTGGAAAGAGACATTGCATTTCGATCTCACAGACATATTACCTTCAAAGGAGCCACGACGGAATTTGCCTCATGTTGCTTTTTCTGAAGTTCCTCAAGCTGAAAGAGAACCAGTGTGTTTGATAACATCGAGCCCCTGATTACACAGCCTGAGCCTCCCCGGGTGAGTTGGGCTCAGAGAGGTTGGCTCTGGTCCTCTCTCTTCCCACAGGGGGAGGGGGGCTTCAGCGGCGGGGGGGGGGGCTTTCCATCACTTGCCCAGCGAGATCGGGGTGGGGAAGGATGCTCTGAGCTCTACGAATGAGTTCTGCTGGTTTGCAGGTGCGGGCCAGCTCTGTTCCCTCTTCCTTCCAGAAGGAAGCCTCCCCGGATTCCCGATGAAGAGATGCCAGCGATTTTTCTGGGGCCGTGTTAACCTCTGGGTATCAGAGCCAGACACCCTGGGTCCTAATCCTGGCTCAGTCACTCACTGGCACTGTGACCTTGTGCAAGTCACCTCTCTTTCTGCCTCAGTCTTCTTGTCTGTAAAGTGGAGGTTATAGTAGAGCCTAGCCAATTAGTGAGGATCAGAGTGAGGAGTGCATGCATTGTTTCCCGTAAAGTGGTTAGAACATCCAGTTAAAACTCACTGAACGTAAGCCATTATCACGAACTAGCAGAGGTGCCAGGCACGTGAGGAAAGGCTCCCTTGGACCTTCCAGCCTCTCCCCGCACACAGCCGAATACTGATGCTTGCGGAGCAGAGTTACCCAGCGCATCCTGTCCGAACTGCTGACCCACCAAATCATAAGACAGAATAAGACGGCTGTTGTGTGAGGACTTCTGCCTCTCCCTCTCATTCCTCTGCAGTCAGTACAGGAAAGCTACACAAATAAAAGTCCTTTTTCCTCTTCACACCCTCTGCTGACCTCTAACACTGTTTTTAGCCTTACAGACTCACCATCAGAATGCCTACACTTACGAAACTATGTTATTCAAATGCCTTACATCTTGGATTGCCATTTAATTTTAAATCATGATGTTATTTTGGGGCGCCTGGGGGGCCCAGTCAATTAAGCGTCTGACTCTTGATTTCAGCTCAGGTCATGATCTCATGGTTCCTGAGATCGAGCCCCAAGCTGGGATCTGTGATGATAGCATGGAGCCTGCTGGGATATTCATTCTCTCTCTCTCCCTCTCTCTCTCTCTCTCTCTCTCTCTCTCTCTCTCTCTCTCTCTCTCTCTCTCTCTCCCCCCTCCGTCTCTCTGGCCCTCCCCAACTCCCGTGCGTGCTCTCTCTCATAATAAATAAATAAACATTAAAAGAAAGTAAAATAAGATAATCAAATCAAATCATGGTGTTACTTCTATGTCAATTCACACAAACAGACCACATTCTTAAAAATCCAGCATATTATTTCATCACGAGGCTGAAACATAATCTATTTAACTGATTCTTTGTGAAGATGTATATTGTTTCTTTGTTTCCCAGACAGGCTTCAATGAACATTTTTATATAGCTATTTGGGGGGGAGGGTATACCTTCCTAAATGTATTCAAAGTGCAAACTGCCAGCTCCAAGCCAACTGTCTGCTATTCGAAAGTCTCTCAATAATATTTGCAGGCTTGGATTCAACCATCTCTCTGCTTCCACTTAGGAAATAACATGGATACATTGCGGTGCACCATATCCTGGGGCATTTGCCATGAAAACATGAATGAGAAGAGACTAAACAGACAACAGGTGGGAGAAAATATTTTCCAGTAATGTATCTAACATAGGACTTGTATCTAGAACATGTACTGACCCTTCCACCTCAACAACAACGAAATGTACCACCAGCAGTGAAATGGACAAATGATCTGAATGGACGTTTCTCCAAAGGAAGACAGATGAATAGCCAATAAGCGTCATCAGCCGCCAGGGAAATGTAAATCAAACCACACTGAGACACCACTTCGTGCCCACCTGGATGGCGGCCACCAGACAGGCAGTGGTGAATATCGGCGAGCTGACGGAGAGACTGGGCTTCTCCAGGCAGGTGGGAATGTGAAGCAGCCACCAGAAGTCCGTCTTAAGGTAACTGTGATTGAAAAACCCCATCATCATATTGCAAGAATTTCACTACTGAGCTGAAAACTATAAGAAAAGGAACCAAATGGAAATACAAGGACTGCAAAATACAATCCCTGAAAATAAGAACTAAAATAATGGGTTTATGAGTAAACTCAATGCTCTTGAAGAGTATGAACTAGATGATGGGTTGGAAAGAAATATTCAAATGGAAGGGCAGAAAGAGAAAAAAGATTAAATATACTGGAAAACAGACTTCAAAATATACGGGATATGGTAAAATTAAAAAAAAAAAAAAAACCCTACCATGTGTAACTGGAGTTATATTTTTCACAGCTCAGTGACAGAAGGAAAAAGCAATGATACCTCCCTTGCTGGCCGAGGACACAGTGAAAAACACTGGTTATTGTGGGTGCCAGTGCCGCGGGAAGGCATTCTGCAATACATATTAAGAATCAACATCTCAGGGCGCCTGGGTGGCTCAGTTGGTTAAGCGTCTGACTTCAGCTCAAGTCATGATTTCACGGTTCGTGGGTTCAAGCCCAGCATTGGGTTCTGCGCTGACGGCTGGGAGCCTGGAGCCTGCTTCGGATTCTGTCTCTCCTTCTCTCTCTGCCCCTCCCTGGCTCGTGCTCTGTCTCTATCTCAAAAATAAATTTAAAAAATAAAAATAAAAAAGAATCAACATCTCCACTCTGGACCAGTACACTCCCAGTTTTCTGAGCTTTTGCATATAAACGGTCATTTGTAAATTAATGGAAATAACCATAGATCCAGCAACAGGGGAATGAAAATCACACCCACCCAAAAGATTACCGCACAGTCAAAAAATATATATATTGGACACAAAGGCTCTGAAGCAACATGGATATGAGACTAAGTATAGTGCATCTGATTATACAGAGACGGCTTGGGAAAAGAGCCAGAAATTGCATCACAATGTGGATGATGTGTTTTCCATCCATCAGCTTGTCAAAAACATGTAAAGTGTGATAACATTCAGGGGAACAAGTGTGGGCAAACACTACACTCATTTATTCCTGGTCGGAGCATAAACGATGTAGCCACTTAGGAGGGTGCTTTGCCTTTCTGTATCAAAGTTAATTTCGTACATAGCCTTTGACCCAGTAATTACTTAGCTAGAATTGCTCCCTTTGCAAATGTAGCAGAAACCTATCCGAAAATGGAGGTATAGAAATGTTCACTAAGCTTTGTTTGTAGGGCAAAGAAGCAGAAAAATTTGGATTTCTAGAAACAAAGAATTGGTTAAGTAAGTTATGGCTTGGCCTCTTGAAAAAATAATATGCCAGATTTTTTTAATGAGGTCACTTTGTAGGTGTTGATATGGAAATATTACCAATATTTTTTATTAAATGATAAAGTCAAGATGCAGAATGTTTTGGGGTGGTATAATTTTGTATATGTATACGTGTCCACACGTACACTTAATATGAGTAGATAAGGTTGAAAAAAATACTGGAGGTCAGAAGGGGTTAGGTCACAGGGGGGAAGGACTAATTTTTTTGCATTTTAAGAAAAGAGATAATTATAGCTTTACATGCACATGTAAGAAACAATACAGAGATTTTTGCCTTGTTTCTGCCCAGGGGAACATTTTGTAAAACTATCGTATATTATTTACAGCCTTATAATGTCAATTACACTGACATTGGTAAGTCTTCCAATCTTACTCAGGTCCCTCCAGTTTTCCTTGTCGTGTGTGTGTGTGTACTAAGTTCTATGCAATTCTATCACTCCTGAAGTTTCACATCTCCATCGTCACAAAGACCATGAACGGGGACACCTGGGTGGCTCAGTCACTTAAGCTTCCGACTTCGGCTCAGTCATGATCTCGCGGTTCATGGGTTGGAGCCCCGCGTCGGGCTCTGTGCTGACAGCTTGCAGCCTGGAGCCAACTCCAGATTCTGTGTTTCCCTCTCTCTCTGCCCCTCCCCCGCTCATGCTCTGTCTCTCTCTGGCTCTAAATAAATAAATAAATAAAATTTTAAAAAAAGACCATGAACAGTTTCAAATCTACAAGGATCTCTCAGCCCTTTTATAAGGTCTCACTCACTTCAATCCTACAGAGGAAGGACTTTTATTTATGCAACATGTGACAACCTGTTAGACTTTCTAGAAAACCATAACGTGTATCACCACCGTTAGGTGAGACAGAAGTTAGCTGGGTGGAGAGATTCCTTCCTCACGCTGCTCTTTGCTTTAGACAGTGAATAAATACTAGCAAACCGCTGGGAATGGTGGCATCTTGCCCAATTGTTTCTTCTATTCTCAAAACTCCCTGGAGCCTGGGAACGTTGCATTTACAGGCAGGGAAGGATGCACGGGTCCCGCCTACCTCGTGCTTGAGCTGGTCCCGGAGGCGGGAGGCTTCCCCATGTGAGACCTGCAGCTCCCGGTGGGCCGACGCCTGGTCCCTGAGCTGGCAGCGCAGGGTCAGCACCTGGTGCTGGAGGCGCCCGACGCACAGCCTGAGGTCGTCTCGGGGGGCGTCTGCCTCCAGGTCCCGCCGCTGTAGAAATCACAGATCTGCATGAAACACTCAGGTTAGCTCATCTTCCAAAGTGATTTGCCTTCACAAACGCATAGGACCCCTTTTCCTTCTTAATTCTTATTCTGTTTACATTTTTTTTTTCAGGTTAAAACACTTTAGAAAATAAAGTAGCAGAAATCGCTCCACATCCTATCAGCCAGAGGAAGCATTATGTTATCGTCTGTATATTTTCTCTGGTGTTTCTGCTATGCCCTTCCTCATGCCTGTGCATGTGTGAGGGGAGCCCATTGAGCGGAGGGTGTTGGGAGGAGCCTACGGAATCAGAGAATAACATTCTAGAGTGTGATTTTCATATATATGTATATAAGATATGTCTATATCTTTATCTTTTGCACATTGCTTCAAAAAATATGCAAAATGGCATGACATTCCAGAATCTATTTCAATTGATTTCAGTCACCACTCTGCTGAAAAAAAAAGTATAATGAATGGAATTTAAGGTTCAAATCCAATTATGAGTTCTTATTCCATTAAAGCATCATCTGTTTATATAAAAGAGGAAACCACATTTTCCCCGCTTTTCTTAAATCAGAACAAAATTGTCTCTCACTCTTTCTGGGTCAGACATGGGCGGCTTTCATTTGGACATTATGGGCAATTTCTGGGAGGGAGAGAGGCAGAAGGAGAGTAAGTTAGCACTCTGGAAAGGGCCATGGAATAGTATGATGGCACCATCCCCGGGGTTCTGGATTCTAAAGTTTTATTTTTTACTAACACACACACACACACACACACACACACACTTTTTTCTTACATAACATTTAACATACCATATCTATCTTTTGTATTCCTGCTTTTCCCCCTTAATACCATATCATGAGCATTTTTCCGTATTAGTAAAGAATGCTGAAAGCTGTTAGCACACATGGAACATTCTGCGACCTGCTAAATGCGCAGGTCATTCTTTTTTTTTTTTTTTAAATGTTTTATTTATTTCTAGGAGAGAGAGATAGACAGTGTGAGCAGGGGAGGGTCAGAGAGAGAGGGAGTCACAGACCGAAACAGACTCCAGGCTCTGAGCTGGTAGTCAGCACATAGCCCGACGTGGGGCTCGAACCCACGTACTGCGAGATCATGACCTAAGCGAAAGTCGGACGCTCAACCGACTGAGCCACCCAGGCGCCCCTGGGTCATTCTAAGATTTTGCCACTGCAGGGCGCCTGGGTGGCTTAGTCGGTTTGTCCGACTTTCGCAGGTCATGATCTCGTGGTTCGGGTTCGAGCCCCACGGGCTCTGGTGACAGCCTCAGAGCCTGGGTTTCAGTCTATGACTCCCTCTCTGACCCCTGCTCGCCTCTCTCTCCTAGAAATAAATAAAACATTTAAAAAAAAAATTAAAAAAAAAAAAGATTTTGCCACTGCAGCTGAGGCTGTGATAAAGGCCCCTACACATCACTACTCACAGACTCTGAGTCCCTCCCTGGGATCATCAGAGAGGGGATTTTTCTGGGTCCGGGGCCCAGAGTATCATTAAGCTCAGTTCACGTCCTAAAGTGGCCCGTGAAGGAGCGAGCCTCATAGTCACCAGGCTCCATTTGCAGAAACCTCGAAGCTCCGAGGCTTCCCGGACTCTCGTCCTCAGTGGTGGCAGTCCACCTTTCATCAACGGCAGCCACCCTGGGAATGTGAGGCCTGGGGAGGTCACCTCTGCCTCGTGTCCCTGGCCCCGGGCTGGGAGAGGAGGGGAGAACACCGTGTGAGGACACAACCCACGTGCCTCGCGGCTGATGAGGCCTCCCCGTCGTTAGCAAGGAATCCGTGAGCAGAATGTGGTTTTCTTCTCATTAATAGCAATGCACAGAGCGTGGGCCTGAGATGCGCAGGCTGGGCCCTGTCAAGAACAGATGGGTCTCCGAATGGTCCCATGGAATCCAGTTCTAAGACTTGCAAAACAACTTGGCCTTTCTGGGAAGTCTGGTGCCTTCGCTGCATCCCCCCCACCCACGCTCTCCCCTCTATGACTTGGACGAGGGCTTCGCCCCAAGGACCCCAAGAGAAAACCCCCAGTGCGTTCTAAAGGGAATCAAGGGGTGGGGTGGGGGCCAGCCCTGCCTGCCACATGGGAGCAGCCTTGTGAACGGCCCCGTGACCCACTTGTTCCCTAACGGACATTATCAGCACAGGCTCCGGCCACTGCTCCACTTGGGCTGAGGGCCACGGTGCACATGGCCTCAGGGAGCTCTGTCTGCTGGGGAGACTGACACGGCGTGGAGAGGGGAAGCCAGGAGGCACTAAACCAGAGGCACCCAGACATGTGGTGGCAAATGTATCACAACTGTAGCATTTGCTGACTTCTGTGGAGTAAAGCCACAACAGGCTATGAATATGAGGTCATGCCCCTGTCCTGAGCCCCGCCCTCCGGGGTACTGGGAGGAGATGTCCCCCCCCCGCCCCGAGAAGACCCTGAGGCTGAGCAGCAGGTCCCAGGAGGAAGCTGGGGTCGAGGAGGGGCAGAGCAGACGCCAGCGTGCCCAGGGCAGGATGCACACGGCAGTAACGAAGGCTCCCGGGGCCCTGATTACAAAGCACCAGAAGGAAGTTGCAATTCACGCCAAGAGCAAGAGGAAGAGGCGGAAGGATTTTAAGCAAAAGAACAACAGGATCGAGTGTTGACTTAGGATGATGGGAAGGGGAAGCTTGTTCACCCTCTGCCTCCTGTGCATCAACAAACCTCATTTCTTTCAACTCTGGTTTTTGTCTGGAATCCTCCCTTCCTTTAGCGCGAAATCCCTCCTCCCTGGCATCGTGTCTTGGCTTCGTGTCTTAACTGCAAAGTTGTTCTGACTGTTCCTCTGTATCCACCTGGCCCTTTGCCTCACAGCAGACAGGGATCTTTTTACAGAAGAAATTGAACCATGTTGTTCTCCCGCTTAGCACCCGCCAGCGGCCTCCCACTGCAGTGACAAAGGATCATAATGGGGGCTGCAGGCTGTCCCCGCTCTGCCTCATCTCACGCCACACCCCACCCTTACGCACATGATCTCACCACGCCGGTTCCTCTGTTTTTCCAGCGAGCCGGGCTCACTCCTGTCCCAGGGCCTTGACACTTACTTCTCCCTCTTCCCAAAAACCTCTCTGTCTGCTGTTCCTTTCCCATCTGGGAATGCTCAGGGTGATATTCCTCTCCTCTGAGTCCAGTCCCCAGCAGGTCTGAGCAGCTGAGATTGGACAACTACAGAATCTGGGGAAATGCATAAAACAATTCTTTGCAAGCATTGAATGGCAGCCAAGGCAGGGCTACAATCCTTGAGGAAAAGGATGGGCCCCAGGGGAAGCTCCATTTCTCCCTGGAACCTAGGCTGAGTGGTGGTCCTGCTAGACGGAGGGCTCAAGAGGATGGAGTTCAGAAGTGCTCTGATAGCGGGGTCTGTGGAACAAAGTAACAGGAAGGGGAGCGCCAGGTACTGCCCTAGAAATGCCTCCTTCGGGCCTGGACTGAGTCCTAAGCTGAGCAGTATCGTGCAGGACTCTGGGGCCTCACTGAGGGGAGAAGCTGGAGGCCAATTGCTGAAGAGACTTCAGAGATTGCGCACTGTCACCAAGATGGCAGACTTCTGGCCAAACCCAAATTGAGTGTCCCCGGTGAATACTCAGGGGCCTCAGCTGCTACCACTGAAAGGTGAGGCCCCAGGAGCAAGATCCACACTGTAGGAGGAAAATCAGGCCCTAGGACTGGGTTGAAAGTCACATACACCTACACAGGAATGATCCGGTCTGCTGATCATCCCACGACCTTCCAGGACAAGACACACTCAACATCCTCTAGAGGGAGCTAATAATCTGGAATCTCTACCACATCTCATCCTGCATGATGTCCAACATAAAAAATGTTCAAAAATTACTAGACACACGAAGGAGCTGGAAAATGGGACTTGACGAAGAAACAAACAGTCGATTAAAACAGACCCAGAGATATCTAGATATTGGCATTAGCAGATAAGACCTTCAAAATAACTCTGATTACATATTTTTTTAAATATAGAAAATATTGGGGCACCTGGGTGGCTCAGCCAGTTAAGCATCTGACTTCGGCTCAGGTCATGATCTTGTGGTTTGTGGGTTTGAGGCCTGTGTCAGACTCCATGCTGACTGCTCAGAGCCTGGAGCCTGCTTCAGATTTTGTGTCTCCCTCTCTCTCTGCCCCTCCCCTGCTCACACTCTGTCTCTTTGTCTCTCAAAAATGAATAAACGTTAAAAAGTTTTTTTAATATAGGAAAGATAGATGAAATAAACAAAAAGATGGGAGTATTTCAATAGAGTATCAGAATCTCTATAAAAAGGGTTCAAATGGATATTCTAGAGCCACAGAATAGAACAAATAAAATGAAGAACTCATTGGATGAAATTATCAGAAGATACAACACAAGAGAACACAAAATTAGTGAACTAAACAACAGGTCAATAGAAAATCCAAACTAATACACAGATAATTTTTAAAAAGGAAAAAACACAACAGTTTCCAAGGATGTGGGATATAGTCAAAAAGTCTGAATTTCTAGGGGCACCTGGGTGGCTCAGTTGGTTGAGCATTGACTCTGGCTAAGGTCATTGTGGTTTGATCTTGTGGTTTGTGGATTCAAGCCCCACGTCAGGCTCTGTGCTGACAGCCAGCTCAGAGCCTGGAGCCTGTTTCAGATTCTCTGTCTCCCTCTCTCTCTGACCCTCCCCTGCTCACGCTGTCTCTCTCTCTCTCTCTCTCTCAGAAATGAATAAAAACATTACAAATTTTTTAAAGTCTGGATTTCTAGGAAATGAGGGAAAAATAGGACAGAACAAAATACTTCAATAAATAATGACCCAAAATTCTCCACATATGATAAAAGAACAAAACCTTGAACCTACAATTTTAAGACACTCAGAAAAATGCAAGCAGGGTCCATATAAATAAAACCACACCAGGCACATCACAGTCAAACCACCAAAACCCAGAGACAAGAAGGAAATCTTAAAATAGTCAGAGATAAAATAATACATTGATTTCAGAAACACAAAAGCAAGCAGAAAAAAAACTATGACAAACACAACCAATGTTGAACAGAGACTATGGGAGGCAGAAGGCAATGAAATGCAATCTTCAAAGAGCCAAAAGAGGAGAACTATCTGCCTGCCTAAACTTCTGAACCCAGATCCTCACCAGGAGAAATCACCAAGTTCTTCAGGCAGAAGGAAAACATATCTCAGGAATGGAAGCATGAATGCACAGCACAAGAACACAAGGCGGTTTGTACATGTAGAAGGTCATTGCTTGCTTTAAACAAGTAACCAACCTTGTGACATTTATTATACGTAGACATAGTATATATGATAAAAATGAGAAAAAGAAGAAAGGGTAAACGGAGATAAACTGTTAAGATGTTTGCACTATTCATTAAAATTATTTATTTGGGACTTCTATACTACAGGGTAAAAGTACTAAGGTAAGGAAAGTACATGTAAATAATTAATAGATACATTTTTAAATCTCTAGGGTAAATACTGAAAACATGAGGAGCAGAATGAGCTAATGAAGAAGAAAAATGAATCGTGGAAAATAGCTATTAATACCAAAAGCAAAGGCAAGAGAGGAGAAATAGAACAGAGAACAAAAACCCAATTCTAGCATCATGCACACAAAATGTATGTGGACTAAACACCTCAACTGAAAGGCAGAGGCTGTGAAACTGAGCTAAGCAAACACACACCAACTACATGCTGTTTCAAAGAAACACACTTAAAATATAAAGACGCCCATAGGCTGACTGCAAAAGGGTGAATGGTATAAAAGAAATTGGATTCCATGAAAACACTAAGGGAAAGAAGCTGATGTGCCTACTTTGTTAATTATTTTAATGTTTATTTATATTTGAGAGAGAAAGACAGAGCACGAGCAGGGGAGGGGCAGAGAGGGAGGGAAACAGAATCCGAAGCAGGCTCCAGGCTCTGAGATATCAGCACAGAGCCCAATGCAGGGCTCAAACCCACGAGCTGTGGGATCATGACCTGAGCCGAAGTTGGGCGCTTATCCAGCTGAGCCACCCAGGCGTCTCTGATGTGCCTACTTTAATATCAGACAGAGTGCAATGTGGGCAAGAAGGGTGAGAGATAATGAGGAACATTTCGTCATGATCAAAGAATCAAGTCAGCCGGAAAACATAACTTTAAGTCTGCATGTATCTTATGAATAGTTTCCAGGGACACTTGGGCAGCTCAGTCTGTTGAGTGTCTAACCTCATCTCAGGTCATGATCTCACGGTTTTGTGAGTTTCGGCCCCTAAGCGGGCTCTGCACTGACAGCAAGGAGCTGACCTCAGATCCTCTGTCCCTCCCTCTCGTTCCCTCTGTCCCTCAAAAATAAGTAAACATTAACATCAAAACTAACATAACACCAGGAAGATATACACAAATCTCTGCAAGACATTGCAAAGATATCTGGGTAAATAACAAAACAAATGGACAGAATGTTGGCAAAGACAAAGAAGATCTGATCAGCACAGTTAACCAGTTTGGACTAATCACAGTCCTCAAGAACTGTGGAATATTCATTCCTTCCAAGGACTGCCAGGATATTTACCGAAATAGACTATAACCTGCTCGACAGAACAAATCTCAAACTTTAAAACAAAACAATAAAGTGTGTTCTGACAACAGTGAAATAAAACTATACATCGGTAACAAAAACATAACTAAAAAAATTCAGCAGGTGCTTGGAAATTCAGCTACACACGTCTAAATAACCCATGGGCCAAGAGAGAGGCCACAAACCGAAGTTAGAAACCACTCTGAACTGGATAGACATAAAAGCACAACATATCAAAATGTGAGGAACGTAGCCGAAACTGTGCTCGGCAAGAATTATACAGGTTTATGTGCACAGATCACAAAAGAAGAACAGCTGAAGAAAATCAATGATCTAAGCTTTCAACACAAGATGCAAGAAAAGGGGCAGCCAACTAAATCCAAAGGAAGTGGAAGAAAGGAAGCGATGAAGTCCAGTGAAAGAAAATACAGACATACAATGAAGAAAATCAGCAAAACCCAAAAAGAATCCTCTGCAATGAATGATAAAATAGCTACAGAGAAAGAGAGAGAGAGAGAGAGAGAGAGAGAGAGAGAGAGAGAATGAATATGACTGGATACAAAGGGTTCAATGCTGAATGTCTTAACGGATTCGCAAGACCACTGTGAGAGTGGAGAGCACTGCTTCCTGGGATTCCTGAATATCCAGTACCATCCACACGTGTGGACAAGGACTCGGGGAAGCACGTGTCTTGGCCAAATCACAGATGTGGTAAGTACAGAGCTGGGTTTGGACTCCGAGTGAGCCCCAAAGCCCCTGCTCTTTCCATTGTCCCTTTCGAGACCCAACGCAGAGCCTGATGGAGCTGTTGCTAAACTATGGTGGTGATCATACCGAAACACGTAAATGTTTCAAGTCAATAGGTTATGTACCTTAAAGCTTATACAATGTTTTACATCAATTATATCTTTAAAAAAACAGAGAGAGAGAGGGACCCAATGTGCAGAATTAGGACCTGAACTGCTTGAAAATCTCATGGATCTAAAAATATGAGCCCCCCCCCTTTTTTAACCTTTTTAATGTTTATTTATTTTTTAAGAGAGAGAGTGTGTGTGCGCAGGGGAGGAGCAGAGAGAGGGAGACACAGAATCCGAAGCAGGCTCCAGGCTCAGAGCTGTCAGCACAGAGCCCCACAAACTGGGAGATCACGACCTGTGCTAAAGCGGGACACTTAACCGACTGAGCCACCCGGGTGCCGCTGAACATGCGAGTTCTGATGTTAAAGCTGAACATGACCCCCTCCACCGCCGTCCCACTGGACACCCATCTAAAATAGCCTGTGCGCTGAGGCAGACTGGTGTCTCAGGTTGTGCGCAGGAAGGGACCACTCAGGTTGGAGTCCAGCCTTCCTGCCGCCTGACTGCCTGACTTACTTAAACTTCCGGGTGCCTGCATTCTCACATCTGCTAAATGGGGATGATGATCATCCCTCTGAGGGCTGCCAGAGGCTCCCCGGGGAAAGGGAATGGCCCGCACTCTATGATGGTGAGTAGGCACCTATGCGCGATCAACCTACCTGGGGGCCATTGCCCAGGGCCCTCAGAGCTTGCCCTGGGTCTGCAGAACTCCACGGTCTTTTCTCCTTTTCCAAACATGCTTCTTCCACTCCTGCTCCACCGATGTTTCCCCGCAGAGCACTGGGTGCTTCGGTACTTCCCCACACCAGCGTCGACGCAGCAGAATCGTCATCATTTCCAGAATTCTCCGGGCCCAAGGAAGGGCCCACGCACCTCTCAGCCAGACCCGGTTTCTCCCCCAAGGACGGCCCGTGGACTCCTGCGGTCGGTTGCCCTGAAAGCTGAGTCACCTGCACCCCCCTTTCCACAGCACTCCCCTTGTCCCCCACCATCTTGATTTCCCCCTGTGGACCCTCCTCGGCTCTCACCAAGCGGCCCTCTGCTGTGCTGGCCCCCAGCGCGACCTCTGTCTCCAGGACACGGACCCTGCTCAGAAGGTGGGCGTTCTCCCCCCTGAAGGCCTGGACCGTGTCTTCTATCCCCAGCAGCACGCCCTTCATCAGCTCCTTGTAACTGACCCCGAGCTCCGAGATCAGCGCCTTGAGCTCACGGTTTTCCAGCGTGATGTGCTCCATCACGCCTTTGGATTTCCTGATGCTCCCGGCCACGGCTTTCTGAAGTTGGGCCAGGTGCCCTTTCAATTGCTCGTTTTCCTCCTCGAGCTCAGAAATTTTGCTGTAACTTTTCCCGTTGCAGTCTTCCAGGTCCGAAATGACCCGCCGATACTGGTCCAGCTCTGTCTTCAACTGAGAGATGTCCCCTAAGAGCTTGCTGTTTTCCTGTTCGAGCGCGGCTATCTTAGTCACATCTCTCTCCCTCTCTCTCTCGAGGGCGCACGCTTTTCTACGGCATCTCTCCCGGTCGCCCTGTGGCTTGGCATTGTCATGTGACACTTGGCTTCTCTCTTTTTCCAGCCTGGAAATGAGCTGGCCTTCAAGGGCTCCTAGTGGCTGAGAGGGCTGGATTTCCCCCAGCCTGGAGGGCCACTCTGGGCCTGGACACACATCATCCAAATGAGGCACTATCCGTGGAAGAAGGGCACTGGCTCCCAGGACCCCCATCCCTGTCAGTCTGACCTCTTCACTAGTCCCCCCGGCTCTGACCTCCCTGGCCAAACAAATATCTGAGCCCTGATTTGCCAAAGCCCGCTGGGAGTGAGCACTCTCCTGGCAGCTGGGCTGTTTCCGAGCCATGCTCCCGCTCTCTCCGGCCACCATGGAGGTTGGCCACCATCGCCCCCCACCCCCATGCTCTGGGATGGAGAATTGCTGGAAAGAAGCTTTCACCTCCTTTTCAGAGTCATCTGTTCTGAGCTCAGATCTGTCAGGTCCCTGGCTCAGAGCCCAGGGATTATTGGGGGGCTCCATTCCCCTGGGTGGAAAGGCCAATCGGGCAGACAGTGTCAGATCTTGGTCTGTCACCAGGAAGAGGGTTTCCTGGTGCTCACATTCCTCGGGGCCAGGCTCCCCTGGGACATCCCTGTGGCCCAGAAGAGACCCTTCTAGAAGGGATGCCTTCTCCTCCTTCTCTTCTTGCCTTTGGTCCCCAGGGCTTCCCGCTTGCAGATCCAGAGCGTTTCCAGACCACACACGTGTTTCCTCCTCACCCTGCCGTGCAGGGAGCTGAGCGCCTGCTGGAGACCACCCCTGGGAGCCCTGGGCCCTGGCTGGGGGGGCCTCTTCCTCCTCTGATGATGAAAGCCGCCTCTCCCTCCGCCCCCTGCTCAGGGGTGTGGGGTCCTCAGCTGACACTGAGGCCTCCCCCTGCAGAACCGGCAATGGGAGCTCTGGCCTGGGCCCGGGGCAGGGGGCGGAGGGCTGGGTTTCTGAAGCCCCATTCTTGATGGACACGCCCCCTGGGGCTCTGACGCTAGCCCCCCGGCTCCAGTAGTCTCGGCTTTCCTGACTTAGCTTGCTCTTGTCACCAAGGTCTTCCTCCTTCCTGCCCGGAGTCCTCCTCGCCCCCTGCTCCCCAGTTCTCCACTCTGGGGGCCCTCCCTCCTCCTTCCAAGCGTCTTTCAAGTCTCTGGGTGCCTTGAATTGGTGACTTGCGATCAGTGAGGGCTCGGTGCAGGGGGAGGCATTCTGGCTGCTCGCCCAGCGGTGATCACGGCAGGCGGGTCCTCCGGCTCTGGGAGCAGGTGGGAACCCAGCGTCCAGCACCTGTCGCACCTGGGATTCCGGTGGAGAAGCCTCCCGGAGCAGTGGCGGCGGCGGCAGGGCAGGGGGGTCCCCAGCCGGTCCCCAGGGAGGGAGTGTGGACGTCCGCACCAGGACCTGGACAGCAGCTAGCCTCTGCTCTGAAATCCAGGCCAGCTCAACAGGGAGGAGCGAGCCATCCCCAGGGGGGCAGCCATGGATGAGGAGAGCCTGCTCATCCAAGCGGGGCTCGGCTGGAGGCTGCTAGGGATGGGAAGAGAAGAGGGGAGGGGAGGGGAGGGGAGGGGAGGGGAGGGGAGGAGAGAAGGTGTGAAACAGCTCCTTGCTCTGTTTAGTCCCCATACCTCTCAGACCTCATCTCCTGATGCTCTCCGTGCTTCCTCATCCAGCCACAGAGGCCTCTCGAACGCCAAGCCTGGTGCCTCAGGGCCTTTGCACCTGCCCTTCCCTCTGCCCAGAACATCCCTCCCCAGATCCCCTCATGGTTTACTCTCAGTCAACTCATATCTCTGCTCACACGTTACTCCTCGAGAAGCCCCTGCCCACTTCCCCACTGTTCATGCTCCCCTTTTCTGTGCCCCCCAACACTCTACTGCACATGTACACGGCATCGTCTAACCCCCTCAGCCCTGCGTGTCCAATACGGAAGCCACAGGCCACCGGCCACGTTTCAAGAGCTCAGAAGCCGGCGGAGCATGGCTCCTCTACCGGACAGCACAGGGGTAGAACATCTCCATCGTCGTGGAAGACCCTAGGGGGCAGGGCGGTGTAGACTCTTTGCTCCTAGGCCAGAGCCAGGCCCACAAGGCACATGTGCACAGTGCACGTATCCAGCTCACAGGCTGGGCTGGGGCTGGGCTGCTGGGAGGGAGGGGGCCTGGGAGGGGAAGCTTGTCTCCCTGGAGACCGACAGCCCCACGGCCCCCTCTCACTGCTGGTCTCTGCCTGCGGGCCTTCCCCCCACCTCCACCCTGTCCCGCCCCATCTGCTGTCTGTCCCTGTGCACCTGACCTTGGAACTCTGTCCATCCACTGCTGTCCACCTTTTCCGGGAAGCCCTCCCTACTGCACGCACAGCCCGCAGTGCCTTCTCACTTTGGGTGGGATCCAGCACCGCGCGCACAGGGGCCCCGGAGCGGGATGTGAATGAACCACAGAACCACGGCGGGGCTGGGCGTCCCTGGCGCTGGCCTGAGCGCGTCTCTGTTCTGTGGCACGAGATGGCAGTGGACTTGAGAAGCCACAGAGCAGGGGACGGCGGAGGGGACAGCGTGGTGTGGAGTGCGGGCTCAGCAGACAGGAACTCGGGGTGCACCTCCGGGGCTGTGAGGCCTTGGGAAACCACAGCAGCTTTGGGGATCCCACGTTCCCCTCCCCCAGACCAAGGCTCACGGCTCCCACCCCAGGAGCGGGAGGCAGTTTCAGTGAGATGCGTGCGTGGTGTGGCAGCCAGGCCTGGGCACCCCGTCGGGGCTCCCCTGCCTGCCCACTCCCCACCCGCGTCTCAGGCTGTTACCTTCCCTCTCCTCCAATCTCCCTCTCAATTATTTCCAGAATGTTCTTCCAAGCCCTTCTTTAGCCCCTTCTCCCCCCTACCACGCGCCATGGGGCTAGAGCCCTGGGCTCCCAGAAAGCCTCTGGCCTCACCCGTCCGCCGTCAGAGCCTGTGACGTCTTCCAGGGACCCGTCTGTGGTGTCCAGGCCTCGCCCGGCCCCGGCCCCAGCGCAGTCCCAGGAGCAGCGCCCCTCGGAGGGCCGGCCTGGAGACGAGAGGACCCCGAGAATTAAAGAGACCCTCCTAAGGCTGTTCTCACAACCGCCGCAAGCAGCGGAGTCACCTGCTCTCAGGACCTCACCTGGCGCTTCTCACAGACTCAAGTCCTCTGAGCCTGAGACAGCTGGTGGCCGCCACCTGCCCGGCGAAGAAACCAAGGCGCGCAGAGGGGGAGCGACCACCCCTGCTGACCACAGAGCTCACCCCGGGATACCGCCTCAGCCCCTGCCCCATGGTCACACGCCCCTGCCCCGCCCCCAGCCCCACGCGGCGGCCTGCAGTCGAAGGGGGGCGCTAGACTTCACCACAGACAGCCCCCTCCTCCTTCCTCCAAGGACGAATCTGACCCTGTCTGACCGGCCAACGCTGCTCCCCAGGAACAGGATGGGGGAGGGGGGAGTGTCAGGGGCCCGTCCCGGCACCACTGGGTGTAAGGAACCCCCTCATCCAGAAACTGCGTTTGGCCTCGGGAGACTGTCCGTAAGCCACAGACAGCGAGTCAGACATCGTGGCTTTGGGGCTCCCCAGGCACCATGGCTTTTGGAACAGAGACCCCGGAAGCCGTGCCCACGACTGTCACCAGACCCACGGGTGCCCTCTAGGGACAACTTAGGGACCAGTTAGGGACAAGGGGCTCCGAAGCCCTCGCAGCTCCCAGACTTCGCACCTGTCTCACATCTGAGCTGGCAAGGGGTAGGGGTGCGGGACGGAATCATTGTTACACGGTCTTCTGCCAAGGCACCCCCTCCTGAGGCCCCGGCTGGCCCATGCCGGAACAGCGTCACCTGGCTGGCACCCTTCTGAGGGGGGAGGGGGTGAGCCCAAGTCAAGGGGCTTGTACTGGACATTGCATGCCCTGATCCCACCTCTGTGTGGCATCAAGCAAGTGACACCACCTCTCTGAGCCTTAGCTTCCTACCTGTGGAAGGGGGCAGTCACACCCCACCCCCGGCACACCGGCATGGCCTAGGGGAGCTAGGCCACCAGCAGAGGTCCATGCGGGCACCCACACACCACAGCACCCACTTACCTGCCAAGGCTCCAGGTCCAGGGGCATGGGCGGAGCAGAGGGAGGTTTGCGAGCTTCGGCTTCGGCAGGCATCCAGGGCGCCCTCCCTGGGCAGAGGCAGCGGCTCATCCCCAAGCTGGTTCAGGGCGTCCTTGAGGAAGACACAGGACAGAGCGGTGAGGACACTCCCTCCAGGCCCAGCCAACGACTCAGGAGGGAGCCGGGTCCCCACCTGAGAGCAGAGGTCACGGGGCCTGACCCCAGCTCTGCGCTCTTGGTCCTCAGGCCAACCCACTCCAATCAGCAGACCATGAGACGTGACCTCAGTTCTCTGAGGAGATGTCTGTCCAGCCAAGACGGCCCTGGGCTGCCTAGAGTGGCTCCAAAGGCTCCCGGTCCCCTCTCCTTCCTGAAGGTCCCTCTGTGTCCCACCAGCAGAGGCGGGTGCCTACCCAGGCCCCCCAGGCGGTACTGTCCCTCAATCGCCAACAAGTCCCAAATGTTCCAAACACAAGGGCACCCCTTCCCCAGCCTCTCCCGAGACGCAAGCTGGCTGTGCAGCGAGAGCTTCCCCGAGTCGCCCCACCCCCCCACCAGGACATCGTTTAGGGACAGCTCAGCTCTGACCCACCATCCACGAGGGGCTGGCGACGAGTCCCCTCCGGCTTCCCATGGCCCCTGCTGCTTGTAACCAGGTCCTAATGGGCGCTCTTTGCTTCTCCCCCTGCCTCCCCGCTAGACCCGGAGTCCTTCAAGCCTTCCACTTGGCCTCACGTGGTCGGCACCCTCGCCTTAGCCTTGGCACACACTAGGTGCCTAATAAATGTCTGATAGATGGATAGGCAAAACTTGCAAAAAGATAAGTATTCAGCACTTACTCAGTAGGCACTTATTAGGCTCTGACTGTGCATCAGGTGCTATTCTAGATTCAGGGGAAACGGAGGTGAGCAGGTAACACTGTCCCCCTGCCCTCTGCCCCCAGAGGCTGACTCCTAGCAGGGACTCCTGCTCCCCGTATCCCGCTCACTCGCAGTGCCAGGGAGGCCCCCTAGCTTGCACTCTCCCACCTACGAGGCCTCCGGGGGCGGCTCCCCTCCAGACTGGGATCAGTTGAATGTAATTCAATGGAAGCCACTGTCAGCCATCCACAGGCTGTCGGGGTGGGGGGGCACCGATACTCCTCACTCACTGCTCACGGGGGCCTCCCTGCTTCCCCCCAGTCTGGCTCCTGCCTGCCTCTGCACCTCCGCATACACTGTTCCTCCTGCCTGGCTGCACATCTTCCTAGGAAGGGTGTGCGAGGGTTGCCCACACCTCTCTCTCTGCCCCTCCCTGGCACACCTGGCTCGGTAGCGGAGCGATCCCACCCCCGCCCCCACCCTGGGGAAATGGAAACCGCATCAGCTTGCTGTCCTGTCCCCAATGTCCCGCTTCCTGCAGCTGTGCAGAAAGAGAAAACCCCTGCCCGGCCCCACTGCCCTCGCCCTCATTCTGCTCCTTAAAGGGACCCTCCTCCCCCGAACTCGCCTCAGAGCCCCGCACCGCCAGTGCCTTCCGCCTGCCTCTCTGTCCACCCCTCTGACTCTCTCCGGGCTCAGCCTAAAGGCCGCATCTTCAACAAGGCCTTCCCAGGCCCTCCCCCAAATTAAGCCCCTCCCCCTCACTCTCTGGGTTTGGGGCCTTCTGGGTGATGTCACGTCTAGCGTCCTCTCAGACCACAGACCTTAGAATTCTCCAGAAGCTTTGCCACAAAGCGGGGCCTCAGCCCAAAGCCACCGAAGCCAGAGGGGCCCTGGTGCCGGATTGTGTTCTGTGCGCGGGGCCCGCGGGGCCGCCGCGCTCGGTGCTGCTTCTTGCATTTACCCACTTGTTTCCCAGCTGCTCAGAATGAAGCACTTCTGTCAGCAGCTTAAAATCACCACCGGAAAGAGGTGGAGAAGGGAACGGAAGAGAGAGAGGGGGCGGAAGAGAAAGGAGGTGAGAGGAGGTAATGCGAGGAAGAGGAGGGAGCAGGATGGAGAACGGGAGAGACAGAAGCTCCCAAGGGAGTGAGCAGGAGCCCAATGTCAAGGAGGAGGAGGAAAGAACAGAGAAGGAGAGGCCAGGAGGGCAGCGTCGGAGGCCAGCACGGCCACACTGATCGCTTCTGTGTGGATTTCGTTCTGATGCACAAGTTGACTTCAATTCGGTTCAACAAATACCTGCCGAGCATCAGCTAAGTGACAGACCCTGTTCTGGAGCCGGGGACAAAACACAGACCCCCACCTCGGGGAGGCCACTTGGTGGGGGAGGGGGACATCCTAGAAGAAGATGCATCACCTCCTTCATTTCACAAGTGACAGAATCACTACTCAGAGAGGGAGAGTGACTTGCCCAAGGTCACACAGCACTCACAGCGAGAGGTCAGAACCAGAGCTCGGGTCTTGAACCAGATCTGAGCTTTCTCTGTCCTTCCCTGCCCACCCCCTCTGCTCAGTCTCGTCAACCGTCCCAGTCTTTCAGTGCTCAGGGGGGCGGCGGCCCCCAATTTTACATGACTTCGGCTCTCACATGCAATTATGGTGAAAGATAAGCAAAAAAGAAGGAAGAAAATGAGGAATACAGAGCTATCCAGACACGAACATGATCAGTGCGTTAGGAGACATTTTCCTGGTATATGCGGAGACATTTAAATTCTTCCAAGTCTGTTTCTACAGAATGTCCATTTTTGCTTCGCGCATTTCTCATTTGATGATACCGAAGCAGCATCTCCCCACAAGTTCTTCTATAATGTGGTATTTTATAGCCATAAAACATAACGTCTGCCATAAGTGATGCCTTTATTTACCACATCAGGTCCTTCTAATAGGAGATTTAGGTTATTTCTGATTTTCACCAACTACAAACCATGCTGGAGCACTTTTAATATTTGACAAATATTCAGAATAAAATGGAACCTTGAGGTTTCGTGTACGTGTGTTTATTCTATAACTAACGGACTTGATCTTTCTCTGTTAGACCACTAGACATTTGTCTTTCCATTTATATTACTCGTATGTCCGTGGCTTTGCTACATTTTAATTTTTGACATTATCGGCTCATGTTTTAAGGTCCTTGCTTACTCCTGGAGTTCCAGCTATGCAATACACACTTATGCACAAGTGCAAGCCGAGCCCTGAGCAGGGAAGGAGTGAGTATGGTTGATAGATTATTTGTTTGTGAGGCTGCCTGGAACTTGAACTTTGCTGCACAATGAAATGAGTCCTGTAAATGCCACCAGGGGGCGCTCTACCCACACTGCCCGGGGAAGAGAGGCTTTGGGAGAAACCCACATTCTTGATGCATGATCTCTGCTCCGGGATGACATGTTTAAGTGTGTGACTTTTCATCTCCCTGCACAAGCCTCCCTCTAGACCAGACCACAGCCCCTGGGCTGTCCCCTGCTGTAGCAGTCGATGGCCCTGATCTCCCCTGTCTGCACCTGTGTCTCCCCTATAACATTTCAAAGAGCAGGGTCACCCTTCCAGCCCCGGTGCCCTTTCTTGTCTTGCAAACCACAGTCCTTTTAAATGTCCTTTCACCCATGCCCTGAGCAGAAACGCCCTCCCCAAGCTCCTCCTCGGGCCACGATTTGTCATTGCAGAGGCCCGCCCCTTCAGGGACCTGGGCCTCAAGCCATTTGCTTTGCAAACTGGAAAGTGTGTGATCCCAGGCCAGCCGTGTGCCTTCTCTGGGAGGCTGAGTACATTCCTGCCTGGCCACCTCCCAGCGTGGATGACATCGTGCTGGGAAAAGTGTTTGTAAACACAAAGCAAATAAAACATCTCCCCGCGATGATTCACTTCACCAGGACGCCCAGAGCACATCACAGGGAACCTGTGGGCTGTTGCGGGGACAGCTCCCTGATGATGGGTAATTGTCTGTTGCCTGCACTTCCCAAGAGTGGACACCACCCCGGGGCTCCCTGTGCACTGCCTCGTAAGGCAGTCTCTCCAGCTGGGAGTTTCTATTTGCCATGGGCAGTGGAGCAAATCTCTTTTCGTGGTCACTTATCCACTAGCTTGCCGAGTGCCTCCTGGCTGTAGTCAGGGCCCCAAGTTCAGGGCTGATTCAGATGAGGAGTAAACCCCAGCCAGAATTAGAGTGCGAATTAGGGCCTCCAGAAGTGTGTCATGCCTCTGCGGCACTGAGGAGGAAACAAGCTGGAGATCAGGGAAGTCTTCCTGGAGGAAGTGGCATTCCCACTGAATGGAAAGAGAGTATCAAGGGTTTATTGAGCAGCTGAGGGGGGCAGGTGGTAGAAGCTTCTAGACACAGGGAAGGCTACAGGCTGGAAGAGACTGGAGCATTCAGGAGTTTGGTGTGGCCGGGACAGGGTAAGGGGAAAGTGGGCAAGGAGCCTGGAGAAGGAGCTCAGCCGAGAGTAGCAGGGGCCTCGAATACCATGGGTAGGAGGTTGAACTTGATCCCAGAGTGACGGGAGCCAGGAGGTTTACAAAAGGAGATCATCTGGGGGTCACACGGCTATCCCGAGAAAGGAGCTAAAACACCTGTCTGTAGGTCCTAACCCCTCCGGGCCCCCGCCCCTTCGGAAACGTGCTGTGGGCTTTGGGAAATCACACACGCGTGCCATGTTCTCAGAACTCTGCCTACTGATACAGTTCTTGGCCAAGACCCTGAAGGGCAGCTTCTGGTTTTGTTATCAATAGGTTCTAGCTTGAAATTTTAAACCTCAGCTACACTCCCCTGCGAGCTGGCAACTGGTTGGCTCTTTACGTCTCCCAGGACCCCTCTCCAGATGGCCATTTTCGACCCCCAAATGCCCCAAGTCGGGGCTGCCACTGCCCTCTGAGAATAAGACAGACACTGGCCAACTGTCACACCCCATGGCCCTGGGTCCGGCCCATATGCTTTTTTAAAAAATCTTTATTTATTTTGAAAGAGAGACAGAGAGAGCAGAGATGGACAGAGAGATAGAGAGAAACAGAGAATTCTAAGCAGGTTCCAGGCTGTCAGCACAGAGCCCGACGCAGGGCTGGAACCCACAAACCATGAGCTCGTGACCTGAGCCGACACCAAGAGTCAGACGCTTAACCAACTGAGCCCCCAGGCACCCCAGCCCCCATTCTAAATGCCGGGGCCCCCAGCAGTGACCCACAGACTGAATGCCAGGCCCCTTCCTCAGCCTCACCCCCTCCACCTCGGAGACTGGTCATCGAGCGGGCAGGGGTGTGTGGTCAGACTATCCCAGTCCCGGTTCTGAGCGAAGGGCTGAGCCAAGCGTAGGCACCAAGGAGGCACCCATTAAATACCGACTACTCACCCACTGACCAGTATTTGCAGGAGGTGCAGAGCATGGCGCTCACAAGTCCAGCGCCCTCACTTCCTCATCTGGAAATAAGGATACGAGAATGCCCCTTGTTCAGATGGACTAGATGAGTGACAGACAAAGGGCACAGAAATTCGCACCTGGCACAAAGACACCCTTGTCAATAGCCACCCAGGCAAAGCTGGCCACGCAGCACACGTTCCTGCCACCTCGCGGGTCTTCATGACTGTTTGTCCATAGGGGTGCTTGGTATGGATTGAACTGTGTCCCCCCCAAATTCCCAAGTTAAAGCCTTCATCTCCAGTGTCTCGGAATGTGTCCTGACTTTGGACATGGAACATTCTTGGGAGGTGCAACCGGTCACAACGAGGTCCACTGGCTTGACTAGTGTCCTTACAAAAGGGGGACGTTTGGACACAGAGACAGAACAGACAGGCACAGAGGGAAGATGTGCCGTAAAAACACAGAGGGAAGACAGCACCCACCAGCCCAGGAGAGGGGCTCGAACAGACCCTCCCTCACGGCCTCAGAAGCCCATGAATCCTGCCAATGCCATGACTTTGGATGTCAAGTTCCAGAACTATCGTCTCAACCACTGGGTTTGTGACAGCTCCAATAAATGACAATTTCCATCCACACACGATTTATTTTCCAGAATTACAATAAGGTGCCAAGACGAAAATGCACACTGGTTTCCTTTATCTGGTGGCTATAACAGAGGGAGAATGAAGAGACCACACAGAAGAGAGAAAACAGGGGCAGAGAGTTGTTATTTTCTTAAAAAAAAAAAAAACACAGAGAAACTCATTATTCAAATGAGCCAGGCAGGATGCACTGCATTCCTTGGGAAAACATAGCGCATTTAAAGGTCTAGTTGATCTGAAATAGATTTATCTTCTCCAAAGAAAAATTGAACTTTTTTTCTTTTGGTGTTAGCTTTTTTAATGAGTGATCTTCTTTCAGGAAGGTTGCTCACTGATTTTTCCTTAAATGTAAATTGGAGGGAGACAGGATCTTGAGCTCTTTCTTGCAAGGAGAAGAGTCAACTCTCTCGGCCAGGCACTCAGGCCAAGGCAGGAGAAACAGAGCACTTTGGACCACCATCAACTCTGGATCAAGCCCCAGTTCTGCCTCCCACTAGCTGTGTGACCACAGACCCGTGCAACACCTCTCTGAGCCTCAATTTCGTCTCATGTGGCATGGGGATACCATCGGCACCTACCTCACAATCTGCTTGAGCACTGAATGAAATATCGCCTTCGAACACTCCCAGGAGGGTCCGGAGCACAGGACTATGTTAAACACAAGCTTTTACTCTTCTATTGGCCAAACGAAAGAATAAATGTCCAGTCGGCCCTCATTACAGGCAGAGCTTAAGAAAATCACCCAAGGTCACACAGCTAGTCGTTAAGAGAACCAGAAAGGAACCCAACCCTGTGGGGTTTTCACTGCATAGTCCTGGGACCCCCTGAGTGATGATGCTGGACAGAGGCTCCAAAGAGCCCCCAGACCTGGGCCCTGCCCTCACGAGCGCACAGTCTAAGGGAGGAGCACTCAAGAAGCACGGATGGCACTTGCCACCAGGGACCGCCCCCACCTTTGGAGCTATGCGGAAGGTGGAAGAGGGGGTCATCATCTTCTGAAGGAGGGGACAGATTGGGAAGACTTTCTGGGCACATGGCAGTGACATAACACTGCACACCCAAGGGTCTCATCTGGCACACAGCCGGGACTCGGTAACTGCTGGACAGATGGATGGACAGGAGGGGACAGCTGATGAGGGATGAGGGGTGGCTGGTTGGTTCCCTGTAGACTGGCTGGATGGACAGATGGGCAGCCGGATGGTTGTGTGAATGAGACGATGGAGCATCGGTAGACAAACGGACAGATGGACAGACGTGCAGGTATATGGGTGAACGGGGGGATGGGTGGATGAGAAGGGGGACAGATGGGCAGTGAGGTGGCTGTGCTGAAGAATGGGTAGCGGAAGGTGTGTGACTGGCTGTGCAGCTAGGTGGGTGGGTGGCTGATGGAATGAAGGATGGATGGACGGATGGATGGGGCTAGTCAGGCTGGATCCGAGTAGATGACGGGGAAAACTGGGGGATGAAGGAGCTGGTGACTGGCAGGTGGCTGTAGGAGAAAGAGAAATCTGAAAACTCACTGGTGCCCCGGGTTGCGGCCACTTACCGGGCTGCAGGGACCGGCAGCGGCGGTGCTGCGCGCGCTCTCCCCGGACGCCCGGGCCCCCAGCTCCTCTCGAAGGCTGCGGTTTTGCTGCGCCAGGTCCTCCACCCGGCCCTGCAGGCCGATCTCCGACAGCTTGAGCTCGTAGATGCAGCAGCGAAGATCCTCCAGCTGCCCGCGGAGCCGGCGTTCCGTGGCGCGCCGCTCCCGCAACCCGCGCACCGCGGCATCCCGCTCGCGCTCGCCGCGCTCGGCCCGCGCCTGCAGAGCGCGCAGCTCCTCCGCCTCCCCTCCGGGGCCGGCCGGGCCGAGGGCGCGGGGGCTGCCCGGCGCCGGGGCGTCCAGCTCGGCCAGCAGGAGGCCGGCCGCGTGACACAGGCGCCGCACGTCCCGCTCCAGCCGCTGCACCTGCTCCCGCAGGCCGCGCTCCTGCTCGCGCACCAGGGCCAGCTGGCGCCGCTGCGTCCGCCGGCAGCGCTCCAGGGCCGCCGCCTGCCGCCCCAGCGCCTCGTCCTTGCGCCGCAGCCGCTCCCGCAGCCGCCGCAGCCGCCACCGCTGCCGCCGGGCCACGCGCTCCTTCTCCAGAACCTACAAGTTGGCGGTGGATCGAGGGCGTCAGGAAGTCAGCCCCGAGGGACACACCGTCGCGCACAGCGTTTTTATGTTAAACTTCGATATTCTGCCCGTCGGGGAGGTTTGGTTGTGCGTTCAGTTTCTCATTAAACTATTGCATCAGATATTTATTCCGATCATTGAATTTCTTGGCGCCCCCGCCTTTTTGCGCGGGGGGAGTGCCTCACTCCCCCGGTAGGGGCCCCGCACCCGTGAACCGTCCTCCGAAGGAAACTGCGCACGGGGCGGGGAGGGCCACCCCAGGGCTGCCGAGACTGGATGCGACCCCGCCAGTTTGTAGAGAGCTGCCGCTCGGACCCGCCTGCGTTTCCCCGCTTCCGCCCAGGACCTCCCACACCTCTCCATTCCCATACCCCTGGAGCGCTCATGCCTGGCCCCGCGAAGGTCGGCCAGCCCCGGCTTCTGGCTGCCCAGACCCCCCGCAGCAGGAGTACTGAGAATACCTCCAATAGCTAGGTGCAGTCACTATGCCCTTGGGGTGCTCAGGATGACTGGCTTCATAATCGCTCGCCAAGGCCAGGATTCTAACCCCTGTGTATCTGAAAGGTCCAGAGAACACAGCTCTCTTGTTCTTAGACCAACCTCCCCATCCCCCCCACCCCCACCCCCACCCCCACCCCCGGGGGGTGAGCTGTGAGCTGCACCAGGCCGACCCAGCCACCGCGACCCCGGGAGGGAGTCCTGGCCCAATTTCCAGAAAGGATTGACCCCAAGGGGTAGAACTACTCCTCTCTCTGCTACCAGCGCCTGCTGCCGGCCGGGAGAGCTCGCCGTGCGGAAGACAAGACGCGGGGACAGCTCGGCTGGCTTTGTTTGACAGCCTGACCCTGGGGAGGTGGGGCAGGTGACCCTGGAGCCGGATTCCCCGGGACGAAGCCTGTTCCCCGTTATCCCGTCACGGGCGGTGCACTGTCCCCAGAAAGGTCCGCCTTCACCGTCTTTCAGAAGGGCCACAGGGCACCGCAAACCTGAGATGGCTGTGCACGCAGAGGCCTCCTGGGAACAATGACCGCAAAACTGCCCTTTGGCCAAGATCGCGTATGAAGAGCAGAGAGAGCTCACCCACGCACTCCTACGAAACTTGCTCCAAGTGCGGACATCTCCGGGGAGGGGCTCGGGGTCAGAGGGGCTGGGCTGGGGGGCAGGGGGCCCAGCGGCCACAGAGGGACCGGGAGCAGCGCGCCTCCACCGCGCGGGCGTCGTGCCCCTCCTCCGGAAGTGAGGTTTCCTGACTGGCCCCTCCTCCGGAAGTGCAGTTTCCCGACTGGCCCCTCCTCCGGAAGTGCGGTTTCCCGACTGGCCCCTCCTCCGGAAGTGGGGTTTCCCGACTGGCCCCTCCTCCGGAAGTGGGGTTTCCTGGCTGGCCCCTCCTCCGGAAGTGGGGTTTCCTGACTGGCCCCTCCTCCGGAAGTGGGGTTTCCTGACTGGCCTTTCCAGGAGCATACAGGTTTCGTGAGACGGACGGCCCTAGGGAGGCCGTAGAACTGCTGGTCCCGTGGGGCCTCTGAGCGCACCCTTGTCCTCCATGTCTCCGTCACACTGGGAACATCTCGTGACTGCAGGGCTGTGGCTGACTCGCCTTGGAAACCCTCCATGGATATCAGGCATGGCCCCTAACGTATTTACCAAAGGGTCTTCCACGGATTGATGAGATTCTTCCCGCTGGGAACCCACACCACACCCCTGCCTCTCACGGGACCGACGATGGCGTGCTCGCAGCCGAGAGGGACAATTAACTGTACTTTCTGCACCCAAGTTCAATGTAGAGGGCAAAAAAAAAAAAAATGCCACTTGCACGTCACCCTGGCATTTTGAAGACGAATTTCCACTTAATCGAACCCCTTATCTTTCCACACTCCACATCTGTCTCAGCGAATGCCTACATCAGAGATTTTTGAACTTTTTTAACGGCTCCCTGCACTTCGACATCACGCCCCTTTACATACACACGTGTGTGCCATTGACACAAGTGTCACGAAATAGCCCTCTTCCTTATACACATGATGCCCTTTCTTATTTCCTTGTTGATTCTGTTTTTGGAACTTGTTTCCCAACCCGACGGTGAGCATTCACCTGTAACTTGACCGTTGCTGCTGGGCTGTAAGGAGTGATCAGCGGAAAGTGGGTCTTTGAGAACCATGGGTGGCTGTCCTGGAAGGCTGTCATTTCTGTCCCTGCGGTATTTCCTAATGTGCCCTACCCTCCAGCCTTCCTCGTCGTCCTGGCATATTTCAATAAAGACTAATACGTATGAAAACAGCTGGTGTTATTTGCTGTTACTGTTGTGAGCATTTTACACGCACTGACTCTCTAAACCCACACAACAGTCCAAGAGGGTTGGTCGTATATCATTTCCCATTTCACAGATGAGGAAACTGAGGCCCAGAAAGGTTAAATCACACCCCATGAGTGGAAGAGCCAGGGCTCAGCACCAGGCGTCTGCCTCTGGAGTCCACCCCATTAACCATCCATGGTTTCTCGAATGCACTAACTTTCTCTGCCTCCACCACCTCTCTCTGTCTCCCATGCAACTGGAATAATTTTCCCTAGACCCTGTCCTGAGCCTCTCCTGCTGAAGTCCCCCAAAGCCTGCTCCTCACTGCGGTCAAAACCCTGGTCCTTCTGGAACCATACTGTCTCACCAACACCCTCCCCGTGCCCACGCCCTCTCCTCTGGCCCTGATATGTTCTCCACACTTTTGTGCCTGTGCACGGGCTGTTCCCAGGCTTCACATGTCCTTCCCCCAAGGGCCAGCTCCATTGGCTCAGTTCTCGGTCACTTCCCCTGCCCCCGACTCCATCCACACTACGCCTGCACCCTCCTCCTGGCACCTGGAATCCGGTTTGGGAGTTACCCATCTCCTATTTGTGTCCCCACCTGCATGTTGCCTCCCAAGGCCGGTGACCCTGCATCAGTCAACATCCACTTATGCCCAACCAGAGCTGGCTTCCCCAATGTCTGTTACGAGGGCCACAGAAATGAATGTCTGACCAAAGCTCCCGGGGGGTTCCCAGCCCCTGCAGGTCACCCTGTGCTTTCACCATCCCCCTCCCCCAGCAGATCCCAGCCAGAACCTTTGTGAGGCTTTACAGATGGGGCTGCTGAGGTCCAGAGAGACCACGTGACCCTGCCCCAGGCCCAGCACTGGGGGCATTAGGAGCCCTCAAAGCCCCCCCGGCTGGGCTCTCCCAGCCCCCCCCCCATGGCCCCCATCTTTACTCCACTGCACCTGACGCTCCCTGCAAGCACAAGGGGTCACCCTGCTGGGTGGAGACACAAATAGTGGAATCAAGAGGGAAACTGGTACCTGGCTGGCCAGAGCCCCCTGCAGGGCTTGCAGCTTCTCCTGGGCCCGCCTTGCTTGGCTCCTCTCCTGCAACACGTGGGCGCTGAGCTGGTCCACCCTCCGGAGGAGCTGGCTCTCCGACAGCTCCAGCTGCTGGATTCTGAGGCAGCGAAGCAGGAAGATGCTTACTCGGGAGGCAGCAAACATGGCCGTAGAGTTTCACAGACCCTGGGGCCAACCTTGGGTGTTTTTTGGTCATTTGGCCAGTTTGATATTCTGAACAATATCGCATTTTGTGAAACCTTCCCACCTATTTAGGATGATTTGGAATACTTCAAAGATATCGATCGAATAATAATGCACCGTGCATCAACAGTCTTAAATGTGTTCTCATCCCTCAGCTGGTAACCCCAAGTTCAGTTGATACCAGCGAAGTAGGGCTGAGCCAGACCCATGTGGCTGGAGAGCTTTCTCTGTGTCGTTTCTATCCATCCTCCCAGTACCAGCCTGCAGGTAGGTTCCCTTACCCCTACTTCACACACGAGAAAATGGAGGATCAGAGAGGCTGGTACCTGCCCGAAGTGACACAGCATTCTAGAGCCCAGACTATCTGACTCCTGAATTCAGGCTTTTAACCCTACACTCCATTGCCTCCTATGTGAGCTATACTCCTTCAAATCTCTTCCAAAGAAATGAATGAAATTCAGAGAAAGTCTCCGCAATTGAAATCATTCATCTTTGTATTACCTACGACAGAGAGAAGGTGGAAATGGCCTAATAGTTAGGGACAGCTTGGCCACATGAAGCCTTTCCTTTTTATCCTGGGGACGTGTTGAATATGTATGACTCACAAAGTAATACACAGGCTGGAAGTGAGCCCTGACCGCAGCTCCATCGGAAGGAAGTGCACACGAGAATGGGGAGAAGCCCAAGGGGACAGTCTGGTCCCGTGGGGACAGGAGGGACCACAAAGACTTGCCCATCTCCCGTTTGAACTACTTTCTAAGTCCCCTTAATGCACCAACCTTTCATCTATGACAGAAATCCAGGAAACACATGGAAAATGGGTCTGCAGCCTCCCCGGCCAAGCTTGCACACCTTCACTCCTCTGCCCATGCCACGCAGGGCGGCTCCCTCCACCAGGACAGATGCTGCCCCTTGGGGGAGGACCCAGCTTTGCTCCCTGACCTGCCGCTGACCAGCTGTGGGGCCTCAACTGGGCTTGTTCCCCACCATGACCCACAGTCTATTTATCTATAAGAGAGAGATATTATCTATAAGAGAGAGGTAGATCACCGTGCTCAGAGATCTATTGTGAAGAGATGAACTGATGCATTAATAACAAGGTCAAGAGTCCCCTCTCCTGCCCTGAGGCCCTGAGGATGGCTCGTGTACGTGACAGAAGAGAGTGTGCTCCCTGTGTGGCTTGTAATCCAATTCCTTCCAAACCGAACCCCAGGAGTGGCCCCAGGCTAATCGGTCAGTCAGGCCGAGCACTCGATTGCTTATAAAATGTGGTGATATGGGGGCGCCTGGCGGGCTCAGTCAGTTAAGCCTGCAACTTCACCTCAGGTCATGATCTCACGGTGTGAGTTCCAGCCCGGCGTCAGGCTCTGTGCTGACAGCTCGGAGCCCGGAGCCTGCTTCTAATTCTGTCTCTCTCTCTCTCTGTCCCTCTTCTCCCTCCCCCCTCCCAAAAAAATAAAACATTAAAAATTTTGTTTCCAGTTTTTGAGATCAACCCAAAACACAAAACATGAGACAATATTCAACCCTGGTATTATCCTTATACTTGAAGCAGAAAATGACTAATCTCACCATGGCAGACTGAATACAGGCCCCGTCATATATCCAGGCTCTAATCCTGGCCCCATGAACATTGCTTAAAATGCAGGAGACTGTAGCTGTGATTAAGTTAAAGACCTGGGAACAGGGAGACACCCCCGACCATCGGGTGGGCCCTGCCTGCCATCACAGGGGTCTGTCCCTGCAGTAGGGAAGCAGAGGGAGATTTCGCAGAAGGTGAAGGCCAAGTGAAGCTAGATACTACCCTGCTGACTCTGAAGGTGGGGGAAGGGGCCGGGGCCCAAGGAATGCAGCTCTTCATGCTGGAAGAGACGAGGGAACAGACTCCCCCACCGCCTCTGGGGAGAACATGTCTCTCTCTCTCTCTGGATGCCTTGACTTTGGCCCCGCTTTAGGACTTCAGCCTCCAGGACTGTCAGACCAGATGGGTGTGTTGCTCTGAGCCGCCAGGTTTGTAGAAATTTGTTTCAGCAGCCCTCGGAAATGACCACGCCCACAAATAAGAAATAGACGACGAAGGGCCGTTTTTTTTCACTGATCTGCGCCCAGTTACACAAATCTTACTATACAGTGCTGCAGACTGCTTGCTACGAAACCAGGAGAATCCACCGGGGCACCACGAGAAATGGGCCCCTTGTGGTTGCTATTACCACCCCTAGCATCCCCCACAGCACGTGGCTGGATATGGGTGATTGTGGAGAAGTCACTTAACTACCCCGCGCCTCCCTTTCCCCATCTCTGAGTTGAGGATGACACTATCACCTCACTTTGCGTACTGTTTTCAGGATTCAGTATGTGAATATTTAACAGTGCCCAGAACAGAGTAAGCACTCCGTGAATAGCTACTGTTAATTTTGTTGAATTTTGGTTGGAAATGAATAGGCAACGTTGACGCGGTAATAAAGATAGGAGTGTGTCTTCTTTCTCAAACTTCTAACAACACTTCATTATTTTCATAATAATATTATAAATGTTAACTCTCTTTTTTAATTTATAAATAATTTTAGAACATTTAACTTTTTCATCCAAGTGAAGTCCAATGCGCACGTCCAACCTTTACGGTACCCTACGAAACCCACGCTGCATCCAGCCCCTCCCCACCCGCCCCAGCTGCAGCCCCTAGTGACCCTGGATAAAGCAATTCATCCTTCCAGCCTCGGTTTCCCCACACCTGCGGGGTGGTGCGCCCCACCTTCAGACAGCAGACGACATAGCTCACATTACACACAGGTGGGTCCAGGACACCTCCTCCAGAATGGCCTCAGCCCGGGCCCCAGCCACGGAGACCCCCTCCTCTCCATTGCTCATGGTGCCCCAGGGCTCCCTGTCTGTCCCTTGCATGGAAGGGTCCCCTTTGCAGATGTTTCCCCACCATTTGTCCCCAGGCCCCAGTGACTTTCTAGCTTTCGCTCCCAATCTTTCTGGAGAAAGATCTGAGCTGCAACCATGTGTGGGTTAGGCTCTCTCCACGGCCAGGGCCCTACCTTCCCTGGGTCTCAACCCCCAGGATTTATATTATGGGCTGATCTGTGTCCCCCTCAAATCCCTATGTTGAAGTCCTAATGTCCAGGACCTCAGACTATGACCGTATTTGGAGACAGAATCTCTACAGAGATAACTGAGTTAAAATGAGGCCACGTGGACGGGCCCTGACCCAGTCTGACAGGTGTCCTCATGAGAATCGGGGATTAGGACACAGACACACGAGAAATGGTCATGTGCGGACACAGGGAGAAGAGGCTGTCTACACACCACAAAGAGTGCCAGTCCTCACAAGGAACCAAACCTGCCTGCACCTTGAACTTGGACTCCCAGCCTCCAGGCCTGGGAGAAAATAAATTTCTGTTAAATCCCCCAGGCTGTGGTGCTTTCTCCGGGCAGCCTGAGCACACACCACTATAACTTAGCACATGACTCTGGCGGCCAAGTGCAGGAGGTAGAAGGGTGAGCGAATGAATGAACGGATGAACAAATGAATGGATGAGCGAACGGATGGATGGACAATCACATGGAATAACAAAACCATCTTTCTGATATGTGAATTTCTTCATGTGAGAAGTTTGACAAAGAGGAAATAAGAAGGAAAGCACATGTAAATCCGTGCTTCATGACTCGCCTTTATTAAAATAAAGGAAAATACAAGAAAATGGTGAAGCCCCAGGCAAATCCGAGACACTCGGCTGCTGGGACCTGGGTCAACCTGTCAGCATGGAGCCCAGTCACTAGTGTCCTGCATTTCCAAGCCACATTCCTCCCCTGATGCCTACGCAAGACCCCGCCGCACTCTGCGGCCTCAGAATCCGAAAATGGTCGGGGAGGAGTGGCTGGCCTCTTCCTTCTCCTCCCTGTGGTGCCTCCCATTGGCTGGACCCACATCCTGAACTGAGAGCCTGGGACCCTGAGGGCTCAGCCCCTGGGACACGGAGTGGAGGACAGGAAGGAGGGGTGACCAGAGCCCGGTTCTAGCATGCAGACTATTTCATCCATAGAAAGTATTCGATACACTGATCTAACCCAACTATGAGGCCCAGGATTCATTAAATACACAAAGAAGGGGCGCAAATGCCGTATTTACCTGCTCCTGAGCTCGGACTCCGACATCACGTACTTGTCCACAGCAGCCAACAGTTTGCGCTCGGAGGACTCCAGCTGCTTCCTGAGCGCGCCCGGGTCCGTGTCTGGGTTTCCAGCTGCAGGAGGGCAGCCCGGCCCCTCGCCACCATCCTCTACATCCTGGAACAGCCAGGACGTGTCGATCTTCACGTCCACGTTCATCACATCGAACCCATCGGGGCCGGGGGCTCTGACAATGTAGCTGAAACTTTTCTCAGTCCGCCCTTGAGCTGCGGGCTCCATTGCAGGAGAAGTTCATGCGTCAAGACTTAATAACGTTAAGTGGATTTGCAGCTCTGACTTTCTGGACAGTTCCGGGAGGCTGCAGGGCCTTCAGAATGTGCAGGAAAATATCCCTTGAGGAGGGCAAGGACAGGTGAATTATTTATGAGTGCGCCTCGGGTTTCCCCAGTACACGCGTCATACAATACGAACGGACACCTCTCGTTTTACAAGCTGGCATGCCAGGACTCGCCCAAAGCAGGACAACGTTGTGGAAAAGTCACTTGGAACTAAATGCTGAATGATATGCACAGAGAGGTAAAATGAGATTTCCAGGCAGGACCATCAGAAATATAAATTCTCAGTGGTGGGGCACCTGGGTGGCTTAGTCGGTTAAGCGTTCGACTTTTGCTTAGGTCACGATCTCACGGTTCGTGGGTTCGAGCCCCGCGTCGGGCTCTGTGCTGACTGCCAGCTCAGAGCCTGGAGCCTGTTTCAGTCTGTGACTCCCTCTCTCTCTGACCCTCCCCTGCTCACGCTGTCTCTCTCTCTCTCCTAGAAATAAATAAAACATTAAAAAAAAAATTTTTAATAAATGAATAAATAAATAAATTCTCAGTGGTGGGGCTCACACTCCACCCTCCTCTATGAGTGAATGAAGGTCTATGCCTCCTCTCTGAGGACAGCAAACATTAATAGGGATCTAGAGCTCGCCAGGCAGAGGGGACGGGGGCTAGGGCTGCCCCGGGTATCGCCCGTGCTCGGGATCTCGTCACCTTAGCTGGTCCAACCATCCTGGTAACCTAAGGAGGTGGGCATTATCATACCCATTTTGTGGATGATGAGACAGAGGCTCCGGAAGGTGGAGGAGCTTGTCCAGGCCCCACACACGGGAGATGCCAGAGTCAGGATTCAAATCCACATCGAAACCCAAAACTCGAGAGGTGAGGAATGCACCGAGGCCCTGACTGGAACACGCATGTCCCGTGGGAGGGAGCCAGAGGCTGGTGGACTCAGGAATGGTGGAGGCAGCAGACAGACACGGGCACAGGATTCTGCCAGGCAGAGGCAGCCTTGGGGTCAAAGCCCCACGACATGGGCAGGACAGATGAAGGGTGTGGCCAGCCCGGTGGGCACTTGGTGGGGAAGTGAGGATGGGGAACATAAGTGACCTGGGGCCATATCAGTGGAGGCCTTGAGCTCCGGGAAAAAGACTTAGGAATCTCTCTGTGGCCAGTGGGGTGTCCCAGGAGTGCTCAGAGGCGGGGAGTTGGTAAGATGTTACTTAAATTACACTCTGGGGCCCGTAGGAGGTGACAAGGAGGCGTAGGAGCCAGTGCGCTCAGCCTGATGCAGAGCGGTGCAAGGGGAGGTACAAGGTTAAATCTACCAGGCGTGGGGCGCCTGGCTGGCTCCGTCTGTTAAGCATCCGACTTCGGCTCAGGTCATGATCTCACGGCTCATGAGTTCGAGTCCCACATTGGGCTCTGTGCTGACAGCTCAGAGCCTGCTTTGGACCCTGTCTCCCTCTGTCTCTGCCCCTCCCCCGCTCATGCTCTCTCCCTCCTCCTCTCTCAAAAAATAAACAAATATTCAAAAAAAAAATACCAGGTTGAACCACCCTGTTAAAATAATGAAAGGGACTCCCCCCTCCCCTTATGTAGGGGAGAATTTACTTTAGAAAACTTATAGGGGCGCCTGGGTGGCTCAGTCGGTTAAGCATCTGACTTCAGCTCAGGTGGTGATCTCGCGGTTTCTGAGTTCGAGCCCCGCATAGGGTTCTGTGCTGACAGCTCAGAGCCTGAAGCCTGCTTCAGATTCTGTGTCTCCCTCTCTCTCGGTCCCTCCCCTGCTCATGCTCTGTCTTTCTCTCTCTCAAATTATCTTGAGGGCATGTATGGAACGGACTGTGTCTGCTTGGACAGGGGTGAGATTCCTTCCTGTCTTTGCAAATCTCTGAGCAGATTGCCTGTAATGCACGTCACTGTCTGGTTTGATGCTTATTCAATACTAAACATGCTTTCTTTTTTATCTACCTCTGTGGAGACATTTTCCGGATTGGGGGAAGATTTTGTCTTAATAATATTACTCCAACAGTAAGCAGTGTACTGGGGTGGCCAGAGGCAGCAGGGCCGGGTGGTGGCCCAGAGGGGATGCAGTGGACCAGCTCGGAACTCAGGTGCCCGGGTCATGTGGCCTGGGTTCGAATCCCATCTCTGCGGCTTCTCTGATAGAATCCTCAGCAAATGACCTAACTGCTGGGCACAGTCTGGGGGGCATAGTCTGGGGTCCTCAGAAGCCCCCAAGAGCTCCTAGACGACCTCAGGGAGGAGCACCCCCAAATCAGCAGGCCTCTAGCAGGTTCTGGTTCAATGTGAGAAAATACGCAGACACACAGGTCATTGTTTGTACTGGGACCATTGGGCAAGGCTCTACCGGTCACGACCTTGTTACGGAAGGTGAGGGAAATGCAGGAGCCACAGACCTTGAGGGTTTCAGCCCCCAGGATGGAAGGATGGGGAGGAAAGATCATGAATCTGCTCAGAAAGGCGTTGAGCTCGTGCTGGAGCGCAGCGTTCGTGTCTCCGAGGGAACCAGGGCCCCCCTGACAAGGGGTGGTGGATGCACAAGCTCGGCGCACCTGCAGCGCCCCCACCCCACCCCACAGCACCTCAGACAGTGCGGGTGCTACCGGATGCGATGCGTTAACCCCAGAAGCACCGGCGCAGCCCGCAGCCTGCCTTTCTCATTCCGCAGAACGCGGCTCAGCGCGTGCAGGGGAGGGAGATCACATCTGTTCACAGCTGGGCCCAGAGGACGTGGGGCTGGCGATCAAGGCCTCAAGCTGCAGGAAGCCCCTCCCGACCCAGCTTGCCTGGGACTCCCCCGCCCATTTTAAAACCAGAAGTCCCACCTCCCAGACAAACGGGGAGGGCTTGTCACTCTGCACTGCTGGTCTCCTGGCCCCCAAATGCTGCCAGCGGATCTGCGAGGCAGGTGGTGGGAAAGGGTGGACCCAGCCCTTCTCCTTTCTGCAGGAGACGCTGACCTGGGGATCAGCTGACCTCTGGGAACCACACCCCCCACAGAACGTGAGCGGTGCTACGAGGCCACACCCACCACAGGCAGCCCGATGGGCGAGGGGCCAAGGGCATGGATACAGTCCACCAGAGCTCTGAGGCCCCCTGAGCACAACGGCTGTTGGAACCTGGCCTGTCCCCAGCAGGGACCTCAGAAGCAATGCCCGGAACTGTCACTGGTTCCTAGCGGGGGACTTTGGGCTTTTACACGGGGGTCCCTCCTGTACCTGCTTGTGTGGTCTCATTCCCTTGCACCTGAGCTGTCTCAGAGCATGAATGGCTCCCGGTCCCCCACAGGCTGTTCGGTCTCCTTTGAGGACAGTCCAGCGGAGGGCACCACAGGTGGCCGCCGGCCGCATCTCCTGCCAGCGTCCGGAAGCCCCTGGGGTCTGTCTAGTTATGTCCCACAGAGAGCAGGGGTGAGGTGCTGCAGGGGACTCTCACCCCCTCGACCAGAAGAAATTAAGACTCGGAGCAGCAAGTACTTTGCCAGCGTCGGCTGCAGGAGAGGGGCCAGGCTGGGAGTGGACCCACGTGGGTTTGACATCAAGGCCAACACCATCCCCATCCTGTTGTCTGAGTGGGAGAGCGGAGCGGACAGGAGGGTGTGAGGCCCACGCTCTGAGCCCTCCGGCAGTGGGGAGTGGGGTGGGCCCTCAGTGCCATAGAAAGGATTCCCAGAGAGCCGTGTGCGCTTCCCGGACTCTGTCCACTGAGTCAGCAGAGCAATGGCTCTCCGTGCTGCCTGGGCGCCGGGGCAAGCAGATGTGTGTTCCTTGCACTCACTGCCAAGGTCCCACACTCCCATCGCTACCTGGATGCTCAGGTGTCCATCTCCAAGCAAAGACATCAGTTCATTCACATTTGGTCACCGGATGTTGGTAAGTCGTGGGGGCTGGAGTGGCAGGTGCTCTGGGTTTAGATTTCAAGAGAGAATGGTCACTCCTCCTCCTCAGTTCTTTGATTTGGTTTGGACATCCCTCCCCTCTGGCTGGGGCGCCCCCTCTGCTCACCATAATCGCCTTCTCCATCCTTGGCTTTGGCTTCTGAGAACCCTCAGCTCCTCTGCTGATCCTTCTACAGCCTGAATTTCAGTCACTTCTGTTTCCTCCAAAGGCTCTTCTTACTAGAAACCCCAGGGTCACTCCCGCGGCCCAGCAACCACAGGGCAGAGAATCGTCCTGTCCCTGGGACTGACTCATTCCTGCCACTTTGCCCTTCCTTTTCCTTCACCACCTCTTGTTTTCCTTCATCTACTCTAATTCTGCATGTCTTCCTTCCAGAAGTTTCCAAGAGAATAGTCATGTGAGCAGGGACTTCTGGAGATGCGGACCTACCTGCCCCCCAGGGCAGTACCACCCTGAGTCACTCGCCTTCTCAGGGGCTCTGCCTGGGGGCCCCACTCTCAGCAGCTGCTGCCCCACCTCCTTGGCTGCCCGCAGGCACTCCGTATGCTAGGAGGTTCCATTCATAGCCGATCTCCCTGAGATCAGGAAGGGCGCCCTCCTCCACAACTGAGAGAGGGCGGCTCCGCTGTCAGACTGATGCTGGGGGAGGCTCATTCCCCACGGCTGCTCCCCAGAACACTTCACCTTCTGGCATCTTCCCTCGGCAGCGTCTTGCAAATTACAACCAAGATGCAAGTCGGTGCAGGATTGGCGCAGTTGGGGACGGCATCTACCTTCTCCGTCCCCACCCCAGGGAAAGCCAGGCTCTGAGATCTTCACCACGTCACATCCAGGAAAGTGATGGAGTCTGCGGTTTCTTTCTTGGAAATCTGAGGTCCTTGGATCCACCTTTCACAGTGGGCAAGGCTCCTGCCCCTGAGTCCTGCTCTCTCTCTCTCTCTTTCTCTGGTCATCACCAGCTGGATCAGCTGCACAGGAATCTTGAAGGGTTTTGCTGACTGGGGCTTGACGTTGGGTTCAGATCACAGGTACATTTGCAAGTCACTCTGGCTGACAGATTCCGGGGTACACAGAGCACAGATCATGGAGACGTATGTACAGGAGTCTGTCCAGCGGGGCACACCGCGGTGGCCAGGGAAGGCATGCAGTGCGGGACAAGGGCTCTGGCCTGGCCCCTGACAGTGCGGTGGCACCCCAGTGACTCAGTTTCTAGTAATTGCACTTGGTTTCCTGGTATTCAGGTCTCTGCCCCTCGGGCTTGGAAGGTGCCAGAGTGGGGGCCCAGATGTGGCCCCGAGCTTGACAAAATCCCCAGGACTCGTCTTCAGGGCTCCTATAGCCCGGCCCAGCCAGGACCCGGCCGTGGGCCCAAAAGGCCTCTTCGTCGAGTACATGTGAATTCTGTTTTCAGTCTCTGGCTTGAAGTAGCTTGTTTTGCTGTTGAATTTTGGTTTGAATGGGGTTGGGGATGCCATAGGGACTCAATTTATTCCATAAGCTCTTTTTCTATCCTATAAGATTAAAAAAATAATAATTTGAAATGACGTGAGAATCCAAGGTTAATTAAAATGGATTCCCTCCCCTCCCCCCACCACCCTGCCCCTGCTGCGGTCCTAAGCTCTCCTGCTGAGCCCTCTGAGGGACACCCCCCCCCCCGATGATTCGGGGGAGGAGGAAACAGGACTCGGATGGCCTGTCTTCCAGGACCTGCCCCCACCGTCGCCAGGGATAGCCCCACTCCCCATCTGATGAGACCTGGGATGGTTCCTCCACGCACTGCGCAAACACAGCATGAACATGGACCACGTGCCAAGCACGGCCCTAGACCTGGGGACACGGAAGGTCCCAGGCAAAGCCCTGGTGTGCAGGGGGGAGGCTCAGGGTTTCCTTCAGAACATCAGGCAGGGAGGGATGCAGCAACGGAGCGCGGCCTGGGGGGCAGGGCAGCTGGCGGGCACTGAGGACGCCCCCAGGGCTCACGGCGCTCTCAGCCTGGGCTAGGTTCAGGGACAGGCCCTCGAGGCCCTGGCAGACCTCCCACCTGGTGGGGAGGAAGTCAAGAACGAAGAGAATGGGGGAAGGACATGGGTGTCCACGCAGGAACTCCAAGGGAGATCTGGGCCCCGGGGACACGCAGGGCAGAGCAGGACCACCCGCCCGGAGGGCTTCCATCCAAGATCCCCGAGCACAGCACAGCGTCAAAACCAGGCAGGGAGGGGCAGGAGAGGGGCGGGGAGCTGGGGCTCTTCACACAGGCTTCCTGGGTATTTTGTACGCAGGTCATGGACTTCCCCATCCGTCTCCTGCTCCTGAAGACCCCTGACCCCAGAAGCTATGGTCTGGTCCACAAGCGACAGAGAGTACCAGAAAGCAAAGCCATAATAAATGCTTTGGAAAAAACCACAAGCACACCCCCCACTTCTGAAGATGAAATACAACAAGGCAACCATGAGGCCCCACTGCCCCTTCTCCACAAAGAGCTCTCTGAACCTCCCTCCCAGGGGATAGGACTCGCCACCTAACCCCTGGGTGCCCCCCGCCTTCCCCGGGGAGCCAGAGAGCTGAGGAATCTGCCACTGGCCACCTCCCACGGAACCTCATTGCCCAATGAATGTGATGGTCAGAAATGGGAGAAATTCTCCTTTTCAGAAAAATCATCATTCTTTTAATCAGTGAAATCGAAAGGATACCAACCCGAGTTCTTTGCTCACTGACGTCATCAAGGCCACAGAATGAATGCTAGTGAGAAAAACAAAAAAAGGAACAAAAACTATAAAATAAGACCAAAAGAAAATGAGAGGGGGGGAAAAAGAAAAGAAAAAAAGATGTAAGATATGTGGTATGGGATTCAGTGACACATTTCCAAGAACTCATGCACAGGGGTCAGGTTAGGTAGGAGCGATAGGAAGTGAGCTTCAGAAGCTGACCTCACTGGGACCCCACCCTCTGGAAGTCCTTGGCGCCCCCCAGCTTTGCTCCCCAACATCCAGCCAGTTCAGACAGACCAGGAGGCTTTGGGTGAGGACGTGTGGCTTTCATCAGCCCAGGACACTTTCTAAATGGAGGAAGGACCCTTGGATGGTCATGGTCGGTGCCTCCCACCAAACACCAGACGTGGCGGACACGCAATGATCAGGGGTTTCCACTCAGGGTACCAGGTCACCCAGACCAACCAGCCAATAAGTGGAAGCCCTCCCCTGACACCATCCCTGCCCAGTCTCCTAAGAGATCATTATTTAAAATCTTGTGTGCCATCCACTGAGTCTGCTTTAAAAAGAAAAAAAAAATTGGGGTGCCTGTGTGGCTCAGTCAGCTGAGTGTCTGACTTTGGCTCAGGTCAGGACTTCACAGCCCACGAGTTTGGGCCCCGCGTTTGGCTCTGTGCTGACAGCTCAGAGCCTGCAGCTGCTTCGGATTCTGGGTCTTCCTCTCTCTCTGCTCCTTACCTGCTCACACTCTGTGTCTCTCTCCTTCAAAAATAAATCAATGCTTTTTAAAAAGAAAAGAAAAAGAAAAAACCTAGCAGGAAACCAAATGGTCTTAGAGAAAGGAAAATGTATACAGGTCAGTTTGAAAGTAGACTTCTCTTTCTTCATCCATGACTTGATTTGCTCATTAGGTAGAACCTACCAGAGCATCATCTGGGGGTTTTGAAAATCGTTCTTTCGCTTCCCCCATAAAAACAAGGTAATAGTGCCCCTAAATTATCTATTGAAAAAAAATGAAAATCCAAACAGGCAGCCACTAAGTTTCATACAAGTTGTAGAATCACTAGAAGTTGGAGCTGGACGGGACCTATAGAGTCACCCAGCTCTCATCTTCTCTATCTTTTTTTAAATGTTTATTTATTTTTCTGGGAGCGGAAGCGGGGGAGGGGTAAGGAGAGGGGACAGAGGATCTGGAGCCGTCTTTGCGCTGACAGCAGTGAGCCCTACATGGGGCTCGAACTCAGGACCGTGAGATCACGACTTGAGCTGAAGTCGGAGGCTCAATGGACTGAGCCACCCAGGTGCCCTTCCAGCTCTCACTTGCTACATGGGGACACTGAGGCCCAGGGAGGGAGAAGGGCCTGGCAGGACCACCCAGGGGGGTGTGGCTGGGAAGGGTTCCTGGCCACTGACATGAGCCACCGATATCGTGGCTGGAGTTGCTTTCCAGGAGCGCCCACAGCAACACCACGCCGGCTCGCGAGCAGGTCTGGGCGTTTCCCGTCCTACTGGCCAGACCAGGAGCCCACCTGCTCTGTGTGCCAGCCTCGGCGACTCCTTTCTGGAACCAAACGAGGCAGACCAACCCGCACACATTTGCTTTGAGAAGAGAGTAAAAAAGAGGCAGAAAGGGGGTTCGAACATTGCCTCCTTCTAACCAAAAATGCAGCCGGCGTTATTTTATGGGTGTGCCCATCCCGCCTTTTAAAACTTTAAACAGCAAAACAACGGTGGCACGTTTCAGGTCCTTTTGCTGTCATGTCTTGCTCTGTGACCCATTTTGGCGACTCAAGTCCTAAAGCCAAGCTGAGGGGCTGAGACGTACAAACAGCATTTGTCGGTGATGAACCGACCACAGAAGAGGGGGTGTGCAGATGAGAGCCCCCAGGCCGGGCAGGAGGGCTAAATCCCCCAGGGCACCAAGGTGCACCTGCCTGCAAACCCGGCTACGCCCAGGGCATTCTTGGGTCGAATTATACAAAAGATCGCCGTGGGACCTCCAAATAGCCCCAGGAGGTCGCAGGGTGGGCATCTGGAAGGTGGAGACACTAGGAACCCGCTTAAATCTGAATCCCAGTGGTGGGGTTTGGAGATCCGGCCCCAACCCCTGTGTGTGAGTGCCAGACGCAACCCCCTGCCACCCCCCTGGAGGACACCGCCGGTTGTGCGGGCCTGAGGGGAAGAGGCAGGAAGGTGAGTCCACTTCCCTGGAGGGAAAGGAGAGGAAGCTTCTAAAACTGGCTTAGCTGTCTCACATTCAGGTCCTTCATCAATTTTGAGTTTATTTTTGTGTGTGGTGTGAGAAAGTGGTCTAGTTTCATTCTTCTGCATGTTGCTGTCCAGTTCTCCCAGCACCATCTGTTAAAGAGGCTGCCTTTTTTCCATTGGATGCTCTTCCCCGCTTTGTCAAAAAGTAGTTGGCCGTACATTTGTGGGTCCAATTCTGGGTTCTCTATTCTATTCCATTGGTCTATGTGTCTGTTTTTGTGCCAATACCATACTGTCTTGATGATGACAGCTTTGTAGTAGAGGCTAAAGTCAGGGATGGTGATGCCTCCCATTTTGGTTTTCTTCTTCAATATTACTTTGGCTATTTCAGGTCTATAATCCACTGAAGAAACGGGCAGAAGACATGAACAAACACTTCTCCAAAGAGGACATCCAGATGGCCAACAGACACATGAAACAATGCTCACCTTCCCTCCTCATCAGGGAAATACAAATCAAAACCACACTGAGATACCACCTCATGCCAATCAGAATGGCTAAAATGAGCAAATCAGAGGACTCTAGATGCCGGCGAGGATGTGGAGAAACGGGCACCCTCCTACACTGTTGGTGGGAATGTAAACTGGTACAGCCCCTCTGGAAAACAGTGTGGAAGTTCCTCAAAAAATGAACAATAGAACTCCCCTATGACCCAGCAATAGCACTGCTAGGAATTTACCCAAGGGACACAGGAGTGCTGATGCACAGGGGCCCATGTACACCAATGTTCATAGCAGCACTCTCAACAATAGTCAACACATGGAAAGAACCTAAGTGTCCATCAACGGACGAATGGATCAAGAAGATGTAGTTTATTTATATGATGGAATACTACATGGCAATGGGAAAGAATGAAATCTGGCCTGTGTAGCAACGTGGATGGACCTTGAGGGTGTTATGCTGAGCAAAATAAGTCAGGCAGAGAAGAATAGATACCATATGTTTGCACGTATAGGTGGATTAGGAGGAAGTTAACAGAGGATGATGGGGGAGAAGGGGAAAAATAGTTGGGGAGAGGGAGGGAGGCAAACCATGAGAGACTCCTGAATGCTGAGAACAAACTGAGGGCTGAGGGGGTGGGGGAGAGCGGAAGGGGGTGATGGGCATGGAGGAGGGCACTTGTGGGGATGAACACTGGGTGTTATACAGAAACCAACTTGACAATAAACTATTTAAGAAAAAAAATAAAAATAAAACTGGCTTAGCATCTGTAGATCTGCTCTGTCTCTTTGGACCCACTGTGTTTGATTCCCTTCAGGACAGAGTGGGGTTGTCATCCCATTTTTAGATATCTGCCCTGAAATCTGCTCTCCAGTGACTTCCGTGACTGCGGCCCTGCTTTGTCCACGGTTGGGGTTGGAGGTGAGCTGGCTTCCTGTCTCCTAGGACCTGCCTCAGACACCTGAAGTCCACAAATGCCCTTTCTCCCTCCTCTTCCTCGGGGCGACTGCACATGAGCCTTCGAGATTCAGAAGGGGATCCCTCCTCATTGTCCCCGACGACCTCCGGACAGGGATAGAAACTTTATGTGGCTCCCACACGTGGGCTTACCTCTGTGGCACTCAATGTATAATTACAGGTTTTGCTCTACTTGTCTATCAGCCATTTGGCAAATAAGTGAGGTCGCCCCATTCCATGGCGAGAATGGTTTCGGATGAAGTGATGAATACAGGGTGGTCCCTGAGCTCAAGAAATCCCTGGTCACCGGGTGGACGTGCAGGAGGTGGTGAGGGCATGACAGAGGTGCCCACACAGCCGTGAGGAGCACTCGCTTGTCCGCCTGGCCCAGCAGGGAGTGCTGGAGGGGCCCGGGGGGTGGCTGCGGCACTTCCCAGCTGTGGGACCGGGGTCCAGTGTCCGAATCTATCTCAGGCCCAGAGAGACAAATGGGGCCAGGTGCCCCCATGGGACAGGCCAGCCTTGCTTTCCTCTGGGAGGGGAGAGACTTCCAAGAACACACAACTCGGTTTTGGCGCACTGAAATCCTCAAAGAGAAGGGGTCGGAGGGACGTAAGCAAGGTCCTTGCTGGGGATGTCACCAGCCTGGTCAACTCAGCCTGGCTTATCAATCCAGAGACGGCCACTTTGTCCTTCCCAGTAAGCTAGCATCAGATGGGTTCAGCAGGTTTTTGTGGTTTTTTTGGGGGGATGCATCCTCCCTACTCTGTCCGCACACACTAAGTTGCTCCCAACTTAGAAAAGTTGCACTTTCTTCCCTGGAAAAGCATTTGAAGGAGCTACTTATTTGGTGGATGTGCCATCTGTGGGGCACGGGGACGAGAAGGGGGGTGGGAAGAACAGCCTACTCCCTTGCATTGCAAAACCAGAGCACAGAAGGACGGTGATCTGTCACAGAAGGAAGCCTGGGGGTGGGGGGTGGGAGAGGGTCTGAGACCCCCACTTACCTTTTCCTCAAGCTCCTTCAGGTGTCTCTTCTGGACCTCCAGCTTACCCTCCAATTCTCGGATTCTCTGAAACACATTACCTCATGCATCAGAAAAAGTACACTTTCCAGGGTCAAGATTTACTCTTTACTCTTTATGACAGCGTGATGGACGAGCAGAGAGGCGTGTAGATACAAGTGGGCGGCTTGACTGGCTCATCTACGGGTGCAGACCTGTATCCCCAGCACCCGCATCAAGATAGAGGGGCTCCCTGGCACCAGGAGGCCCCCTCGGGCCTCCGACCTCCATCACTGAGGACTGGTTTTGCTTGTTCTGAAGACGCTTGGAATTGGGATTACACAGCGCGCACTCTTAAGATAGGATCTCTTTCAAATGGAAACATCAACGCCTGGACCGCGACTTGAGGCGCCCTGTGGCGGCTCATAAAGAGTGTGGATTTGAAGCAGCGTCGAATGATGTACGTATGCAAGATTCCGTAGCCAGAGCCGGGCACCTGGGGCAGAAGGAGCAGTGGCCCCGCTAACGCATGCACCCCAGCCTCTTAGAAGCCCGCTTAGCACCAAGTTCAAGTATGACCAACCAGCCCGGTTTGCCCAGGACATACTGGTTTTGCCGCTGAAAGTCTGGGGTCCCGGGAAACTGCACCAGCTGGTCACTCTGCCTCGGGCTGTGTCTGCCGCGTGTCCTTGGGGCATTTACCGCCCCTCCCCACCCCCCCACCCCCACCCCCGTGGTTTACAAATCCATTCCTTCCAGTTCCGCACAGCGTCCGGCCCAGGGGCCCGCAAGCGCGACCTTTTCCAGATCGTCACATGCCCCACAGTCACCCCCTCGAGTGCCGGCACCCCCAGACTGCTGCCCCGCCGCCTGCAGCCTTGCCAGGCCTGAACGTGCGTGGAGAGAACACTCAAAAGGGCTCCAAGCTCGTCCTAAAGAAGCACGTGGCCTCCACGGACCCCTAGCCAGGCCCGGAGAGCGGTTTCGAACCCAGTTTCTGGGGGTTGAGCCTGAGAAGCTGCCCTTCCAGCATGTTCCTGAGAGATGTAGATGCTGCCTGTCTGGGGACCCCCTTGAGAACCACCTCCATGGACACTGTGCCCGGGGCCCTAAGGAGTTTGTGGTCCAATCAGGGTTCAGACAGAAGCATTAGTACGTGGACCTAGATGGGGCACTGCATGAATACAAACATCACGGAGAAAAGCAGGCAGGGGAAGGGAAGGGGGCGGGGCGCTATCCTATGTGGGTGCCTCTGGAGGGTGCACTGGAGCTCAGAGGAGCCCTGAGGAGCACGGAGAGCACTGAGCCGTGGGACTGGAGGGGCCCGGAGAGGCGGAGTCCAGCCCAGGACCCTGGGTTCGCCAGACTCCCAAGCAGAGGGCCGGAGTGTGCAGGGAGGGACGGGGAGGGGGTCTGGATTGTCCCCCTGAGGAGCCCACAGATTTGGGGGTGTCATGAGGCACCTATGATGGGTTTCAAGCAGGGAAATGATGAGGATTTGATTTGGGAAAGACGACACAGGGAACAGAGAATGGACTGGCTTGGAAGACACTAGGTGGTTTATCCTCAGAGATGAGGTCTGGGGCAAGTGACTCAGACTCTCTGGGCCTTGGTTTCCCGACCTGCAGATTGGAGGGGGGGACAGGGTAAGGGTGTTGCCAAATCTGAGGACCTAACAAGCGAATCTGAGCCAAGGGCTCGGAGCAGAGTTGGTACAGAATACGTACCCTGTGAAGGATTCGGAAACCCGTACATTGTAATTCTCCACCCGAGGGAAGCTGTGTGCGCCTCAGTGTGGCCACGACCGTCCCCCGAGGATCCCCTCGCAAGGTGAGGAGGCAGAGAGCCCCCAAGAATGAGCACAGAACTCAGCCGGGCTCTGGCCTGGGTCCTGCGCCCCAAGCTTTCCAGCCGGTGGGTGTTGGAGAATCACGTAGTCTCTTGAATCTGAACCCCTCTTCTGTAACATCTGCACAGTGGCCCCATGTCCCGAGGGTGAGGTGAGGACCCGGGGGGTGGAGGGGGATTGTACAGTACCATGTCACGTGGAGAGGGCGGTGCTTTGTAGCTTTCAAAGGACTTGAGAAAATGCCCCAGGAGCAACTTCTGGGCTTTGAGGGAGAGGCCCACCCTCGCAGAGCTGATCTGCCAATGGGGAGACAGTCAGGTAGCAAGAAGTGACAGGAAGGAAATAAATTTGGGGGGTGGAGGGCAGCTAGTTACACAAGGCTGTGGGGCAGGCGGCTCTTGGGGATACGTCTGAACAGAAGCCGTATGACAGAAGGAACCTGTCCCCGGCAGGACACAGAAGGTGCGGGTGGGTCACGGTGGGGAGGGGATGCCGTCATGAGGACCAGGCCACACGCGGCCTTGGGTTCTATTCCAAGGATGAAGGGACAACTCAGGGATGACAAATAGGGGACAGCACCTCCCTGCTCCTCGGGTCTTCGCCACCCCCCCACCCCCCAAGCCTCCCTCCTATCATTGCCAGGCTTCTTCTTCTCCCTTCTCCATGTTCTCGAACAGAACCCGGCATCCAACACGTGCCCCGTCAGCATGTGTCGAATGAGTGACTGTCAGGGGTTATTGTTGCTCTGAAGTCACAGAGTCCATAGCGAAGGTCGTCCGGGTGGGGAAGGTCAAGGGGGGCATCTAGTAACTCATACGTGTTCAGCATTTAGTTTGCAGCAGATACTCTTCCCAGCGCTGCATATACATTCTCCACTGACCCCGGTTCGACACGCAGCTCTCACTGTCCCCATCATCTACAGGTGAAGACACCGAGGCTCGGGTTACACTGTCAGTGGGAGCTGGGTTTGAATCCAAACCTGTCTGACCCGAGATCCTGTCCTCCTAGCCCCATACCTTTGTACCTGTAACCAACGTGCTGCATTTTAGGTTTGAAAAAAAAAAATCAGTGTGATGCATGTTTGAAATGCTCGGGCCTTAATGCTCTTTCTCTTTGGGGAAAAAAAATGTGGAGTTTTCAGTATTATTTTTTTAATGTCAAATTTCCAAAGACCCTATCAAATTAGAACAGACAATTGCAAAAAAGCAAGCAGGAAACTCAGGGAGTTAGTCCAGTGTGGAGAGCAGAACATTGGATGTGAACTCAGAGCTGGCCACGAGCGGAAGGGCCACCATTCCTGGGGGCTGGCCTCCCTCCAGCTGCCGTGGTCACTGGGCCTCTGTTTCCCCATCTACTTACTAAACTGGGTTGAAGAGTTACAAATCGGAGCATTCTCTACAAACTGGTGTTTGGATGATGTTCATTACAAGTACTGTGTCGGATTTTTTAAAGTCCTACACACAATGGGTGCTAGTTTTGAAAGCTACGGCTTATAGACCTCAAGCAGGGGCCCTGATACCGCCCCAGGACCTTTGTATGTGCTGCTCTCTGCACAGAGCCTTTTATGTCATCTTAACCCTTTCTGATATCATTGGTATTGATGTGTTGTGGGTGTCCCTCTCTGGGTTATAGGAACATGTTCTCCATGAAAGCAGGGACTTTGCTCACTGCCCAGCCCCAGTAGCCAGACCTGTGCCTGGCAGCTGATAGGTACTCAACCAGTAAATAACTGTTGAAGGGAAGCAGGAAGCCACAAAACCTCGCTTTTCCCGATGCCCTGTTGCCTCTGGGTTTGCTGTAAGGAACCCCTCCCCTTGCTTAGGCATCAAACCCTGATGACCCAACTCCAGGAAATTCTGTTGCAGAGAAGAGACGTTCTCTGAAGTCTGAGCGTCTTTTACGAAGGCACCGAAATGCAGAGAGGGGGAGCATCACTGAGCGACACAGGGGGAGTCTGGCCGAGCATGTCTACCTTCAGGGTGACACGGGACCCTCAAGGCAAAGCCTGGATGCAGCACCGCTCCAAGCTGCCCAGAGGACAGATGAAGAAGCTGAAGCCCGAGTGTTAGGACTTGCCATTGACTCCGGGGCTGAGCCCAGAGCAGGGAGGGGGCGGGCCCTGCCCTCTGAAGCCTATGTCACCTTGTGACGGAGGAGGGGGCTGAGTCAGGGCGACGGGCTGAGGCAAGGAGGGCAGGAAGGCATGAGAACATGAGAAGGAGGCGTGGGTCCCTGATCTGGTAGGATTGGTGAACTTCTAACCACCTCGGGCACCCCTGGCTGGTAAGCCCGGAAGGGCCCTCACCTCCAGCCAAGTCATCCAGCCCCTTCTGCCACGTCTGGTTATAGTGTCCAGGCAGATGGAGACAGGACCTTCTCCCCTCTGCTCCCAGCCATGGCCCTCTGTTTACGACTAACCAAAACTGAGCAACTCTAAGCTGCACGGAAACCACCTGGGAATCTTGTTAAAGGCAGAATCCGATTCAGTAGGTCTGGGGCAGCCCCGGAGTCTGCATTTCTCACAGCTCCCAGGGGATGTCGCCGCCGCTGGTCGCGGACCGCACTTTGAGTAGCAGGGGCGGACAGAGACACTCCCTATAGAAAGGGAGCCTTCCTTTTACTGCACACCCACTAAGCTCCAGGCACTACCTAATCAGTGTGTGTGTCTTGTGTCCTCAAAGCCTCAGAGGGGCATGTCATCCGGCGCCTTTGCCAACATTGGCTGCCACACGCGGATCCGTGTGTTTTCATAGAAGTGAGGACCACTCTCATGCTCAGTGGGAGGAAGGGTGCCTACTATTTGCCGTTAGCAGAATTTTCAACTCACTCAAAAGTGACCCTGAGATAAAGGAGTAACAATCTGCAGTGTTGGGTCAAGCCATTAACTTTCTCCATGCTTAGGTACATGAGAAACATCAAAGGAAGTGATTTGCCCCTTGTGATCTTAGCCAACGCTCCAAAGCCCTCCTAATTTTCAATGATATTTTTCTCTCTTTAGGAGGTCTTAGTCTTCAATCTCCCTATGCAGGCATCTTGGATTTCTTCCTTTTTTTTTTTTTTTTTTTTAACACCCAGCTCCCTTCCTTTCTTAGCATGCAGGACACGGAGAGTTCCCAGGAGTCACGGCCAAATGCCACTTTGCCCTGTGTCTTCAGGATGTGCTCACTGGCCCATCGTACATCCCAGACTTAGACCGTTAGAAGCACCTTCATGAGATTCGGACCCTCGCGTCGGGTAATGACGTTTTGGTCCAAATACACGAGTGCTGTTCTCTGTTTTGAGCTGGGTTCTCTGAACAATGCTTCCATCCACCATGCGCTCGGTAGTGAGCCCCCCAAATGAGGCCCGGGGCTGGACGTCAGATACGAGCCTCCGGCTCCCACCTGATCCTGCTCTCACTACACTTACTCACGGTCCACACTCGGCAATAAAAATAGCCGCCTACACTCACTGGGAGCACATCACATGTGAAAGTCCATTTAAACCTTACAACACCCCAGTGAGTAGGCCTTATTACCATCCTCACGAGGAAACTGAGGCTCAGATAGGTCAAGTCACTTGGCCAAGGCCACACAGCAACAAGTAGGAGATAGGGTTCAAAGACACATGGTCTGGTCCCCATGTTTGTGTTTTGAACCACTCTGTCACCCCAAGCTGACCACGCCATGCCACGCCGCTGTCTGAAAGGCTGTTTCCCTTGACGGCCACCTGGCATCATCCTATTTGTCTTCAACACCTGCTCAGTGGGGCCCTGCACCGGGAGCCTTGCCAGCCTCGTGGCAGGAGACCCCCCCCTGCGTGTCCTCAGCAGGTGCGTTCTGGCTTGATAGCCTCAGCTGCAAGAGGTGGAGGGGATCTGTGCTGTGTCTGGGCTCCCGCTGGGCTGGGGGCGCCCCAGGCCACTTGCCACATTGATGTGACAGTAACACAGGTGGTTCAGTGAGTGTCCTCGAAGCCAAATGCCCACGCCAAGATCTCCTTGATGGTCATTGGCCACAAGCCTCTCCTCCCCTGCCTCTTTTGCCTCCCCTTCCCTCCCCCCTCTGCCCTGCAATGCCCCGCCCTGCAAGGCTGGCAACCCCTCTGGCCACTGTCACCTGCAAATCCTTGCTCTCCCTCCTCAGCGGCCTGTCCTGAACCAGCAACTTCCCCACTGGTCTGGGGCCACAGGGATGCGAGGTCCTCCCTTCCCCCTCCACCCCTCCTGCTGCGTGTCCTCATGTGAGCAATGGTGGCCTGACTCTCTTCTCCCTTCGGAATGTGAGGTGGAGGGGTGGGCACGTCAGCCGCTGAGCCTGCGTGAGGGCACAAAGCTTCAACACTGTTTCCTCCTTACCCTTCCTCTCCCCTCCCCCCCAGCCCCTGCTCAGAAGCATGAACCTCTGCCTCGCCCCTGCTCATCCGGGCCTCACTCATCTCTTCTGTACATCAGACCTTCTCAATCGGTGGACCGACGCCTTTCCCTTCTCCTCCCTCCATCTCCAGCCTCTCATCCCCTTTGCCCCTTGCTGTTCTGGTTGGATCAGGGCTCTCCCTGGTCGTGAAGCCTCCCCCTCCCTGCACACAGGCCGTGTGTGCATGCGTGTGCACTGTGGAGCCACGTGCTTCCGGGCAGATGGGCCGAGGCCGGCTCTCGGGGGCTGCGTGTCCTTTCAGCCAAACCAAGTCTTGAACGAAGAGCCCTCCCAGCCTGACCCTTCCTTCACCACCTCCTCTCTCTCCTGCACCACATGCAGCTGACTGTGCCCCCTGCGCCTTCCTCGAATCCCCTGGGGCCTGTCCTGTCTTCAGACACGATTCTCCCCTGCCCCGTCCTGATGCGTCTCCTTGCTCTGCCTTCTGTGACATCGCCTCCCCCCACCCCCGTCACCCAGGCCCTTCCTCACTGGTGGGACCCCCCCCCGCCCCTAGCGGCGTGACCCTCAGGCACTCCACTTAACCTTCATGAGCTCTTGCGACTTGAGAATGGACATCATCGTCCCCGCCCTGCAGGGAAGGAGGGGGCGGCCATCAGGGTTCCCAACAGTGAGCCCCCAGAGGCGTGAGGGTGCTGCTGCCCCCGCTTCGTCCCCAGACCACCCTGGAGCCCTTGCAGCCAAGCCCACGTCACTCCCACAGGACTCCAAACTTTGGGACACAGTTAGGTTTTCGGAGTCAACGACTACTACGGCCGCCGGGTCCTCAGGGCTCAGATGGGCCGTCATCACAAAATACAGCCAAAAAGGCAAACCGTTGGGCAACGCCTCCTTCGGATTTAGGAATCTGGCTTTCAAACAGGACACAGACGCAGGAGGGAGAGGACCCAGGGGACCCCGGGCTCTGGTTGGCATCACGGCTCCGCAAAGGGGGCGGGCGCTATCCTTGAGATCCGTGCACCTCGGGAAAGCGGCTTGCGCGCAGCGCCCCCCTTGGCCGGCGACACCACTGTCGCGCGCGGTGGGGACACCGGGGAGACCCGCCTCGCTGCCGGCGGTCCATCAACCCCGCCTGGGGGGTCGGAGGCTGGGAAGGGGGCGAGGGGCGGTGGGGCGGCCACCTGGGAGAGGGGCGAGAGGGGCAGCGGGGGCGGCCACCTGGAGAGGGGGCGGGGCAGCGGGCGGCCACCTGGGAAGGGGGCGAGGGGCAGCGGGGCGGCCACCTGGGGAAGGGGGCGAGGGCTGGGCGGCCACCTGGGAGGGGGGGCAGCGGGCGGCCACCTGGGGGGGGGCTGGGGGCAGCGGGGCGGCCACCTGGGGAAGGGGGCGAGGGGCAGGGGCGGCCACCTGGGAAGGGGGCGAGGGGCAGCGGGGGCGGCCACCTGCGCCTCACCTGCTGGGCTTGCTGCAGCAGCTCCATGCGCTCCCGCAGGACCTGGCTGTCGAACTCGCGGCTCTGCCTCAGGATCTGCCGGCGCACCTTCTCCACGGCCGCCTGCAGGTCGTCTCGCTGGCCCTCGCTCAGCGCCTCGCGGGCCCTGCGCCCCGGCTCCTGCTGCAGCGCGTCGTACAGCGTGGCCTCCAGCTCCTGGATTTTCTGAGTGGCCCAAATCACACAGACAGCGCAAGGTCACGCCCGGGTGGACAGTACCGGCGGGGCACTGCGGCGGGGGAGGCAGAGCTCAGGCGGGGGGGCGGGGCACCTAGCCAAGCAGCCGGCAGGTGCAGGGCCGGGGGCGGGGAGCGAGGGAGCCCCTTTCAGCCGCGTGTGCAGATTTTTGAGAACGCGTCTCCCTCTAGTCCATCAAGATACCCTACTCTGTGCAGGAGACCAAGGCAATGAGAAGAAGCATCGTAACCGCCCTGTAAAACGTGTGACTCAGTTTTTCATCTTATCCTTGGCTCCCAACATTTTCCCCCCACCTCAGGAACAAACCTCCCCTTTGATCACGGGTGTCAGCAGGGAGGGAGGAAAATATGTGTCAAATTGCGCTCGCAAGGTTTGCAGCCAGCTAGTTAGGAATGCAATGTAAACCCACAGCAAATAGTAACAATGTTCTAACTGTGCCCTCCCCGCTAAAAAAAGAAAAAAAAAGAAAAAGAAAAAGAAAAAAAGAAAGACCCCATTTGTTAGCAAAGCGAATGAGAGATTAGTGGCCGGTCAAAGGCGCCTCGTGAAAGGCAAGAGTTTTAATCGTTAGAGGAAGTTATTTCTTTCCAATTTCACAACAAGACACTTAAATATAGTTACCTCATGGGAATATCTAGGGACAAAAGAGATAATTATCTCCTTCTCTGCTTCCCTCAATCCCCACCCACAGCGTCCTGGTGGGATGCAGGCGCCATCGTGGGCTAGGCTGTTTGGTCTCCATCCTCAGGGCCCCGTCCTGCCCCAGTGATTTCCCCACCCGCCTGGGCTCCGGGATTCCAGCTAAGGGATCTTAGGAGCTGAGGAACCATTCCTTGTCTTCCCAAGACCATAGGGACCGACCAATCTTCAGTTTGGGTGGAAAATGCCTCTCTAGAGGCTGCTTGAGGCAGGGGGTTCACACGGGCAGCCTCTACCGCATGGGGCCCTGTTCTCCCGGCCCCTCTAGTCTGCATGGCTGTGCAGACTCCCAGGGGGGATTCCAGACCCATCAGGCCAGGCCCAGCCTTAACCAACAGACGTAATCACTTCCCCCCTCTCCTAGCCCTGGAAGGTGGAAGTCAGTGTGCCGGCCCAGCCCAGGGGCCCCCATGCGCCCCCTCCCCCCACATGGAGTGAGAATTTGCCTGGGCCCTGCTGATTTACCCCTCCCCATTCGACAGCTGTCACCAGCTTCCAGCCGGGACCCCTTGCTGCCTGATTCCGGAAGCTTTCCTGTGGACCTGTCCTGTCTCAGAGCAATGATAAAGGCCTGCAGGACCGAGAGGTGGCACCTGCCTGCGGTCCTCACTCTTGCCCAGGCACAGGGCACTGTCACCCCTTTGGAGCACGTGGCGTTTCCCTGACTGTTAGCATCAGTCCAGCACAGCATCAGGACGCAACCTTGTCACGTGCCTGAAATCCCACCTGAGGCTTCGGAACAGTCTGGAATGGCACGTGGTTTCTACAGGGCAGCAAGGTCAGCCCGCCCAGGGCCTCCCTGCAGAAGCAGGACTCTGATGGTCCCCCAGGGCCCCCCTGCAGACAGCCTGGACAGCCCAGTGTGGACACCACGTTTTTCCAAAATGGGTTGAAAATCGCCAGTCCTGCAAGATGCCCCTTGAAAAGACGGCCCATGACCCCACAAGTTGACCATTTGGTTGCGTACGATCCTCTCTGAGCCCCAGCCTATCCTTCAACATATTCAAGGATTCAGGAAGCCCTTCCGGGTTTTCCAGACTTATTCTACTGCCTCACGCGCCTATGATTCTCCGGAAGTCACATCAGCAGAGCTTCCCCGGGGAAATGCTTGGGGAGGCAGTGCCGGGTGACAGACGGTGTGTGAAGCAGGGAAAGGCACTCCCTGAAGGACCAGGGGTGGGCAGAGTCGAGGGAAAACCGGCGAGGAAAGGGAAGAAGCAACCCTTTGTGATGGTCACACTCAACATTGCCCTCCATGCTGTTAGAATATCGTGTGCCTAGAGGGCAAACGTCAGACCCAGCGAGGCTCCATCCGCAGGACCTGCTCCCTCAGGGCTCCCCGCCCCCCGCATTCCCAAGGGGGCCAAGGGTCTCAAGGAGACAGGCCAGCCCTCACACCAGGCTCCTCCCGTCTGGCCAGGCTACCTGCTCCCCATCTTCCTGGACACGCTCATGGAAACAAGGGTTTGCAAGTCATTTTTCGGTTGTTGACTCTGCATTTCATAGACACCGACCCATTGCGTAGCATAACGTTAGCCGCGAATGATCCAGGCGAAGACTGACTCGCGGCTTTGTGTACGACACTGCCTCCTTCTGCAAGAAGCGACCCCGAACTCTCCACTCTCTATGCCGTGGGGACATCCTGGCAGTGCTGGTACTATCTCACCATCTCGCTCGGTGCCAGGAGTGTCCTCAGAACCATATGGCATATGAACCTGGACGTGATCCCGTTTTAAGCTAACAACCAGGAAGCCGGGAACAGATTTTGTGACACACATGCAGTCTTGCATAGGACCTCACAACAGGCCATTTGTATCCTGATGCCCACCAGCCTCTGCTCAGTTCTTTGCCTCCGTGTTCCTTTGTGACTCACCCTCGTTCCTGTTTACAGGAAAACTTGCTTGGTAGGAGGGTTATGCAAAAATAAGTATTCCTTTAGGTATTAATATATTAATGCATTATATATTAACATATAAGTCTTAATAAACACAGAGGAAAGACATTTCTTCTCACGCATCTCAGACCATTACTAGATTTGGATAAGCGTGTCTAAAGGTAACATCAGGCCAACTCTTTTTGAAAATCATGATTGATTTGGAGAAGAGCAACAATTTCTCTGCACAGTCGTTCCAGTCAAGACACAGACAGGGCACTTGGAAGGTGGCTACATGGCACTTGAGGGCCCCTAAACGTGGTGTCAGCCCCGAAGGAAAAAACAGCCTCTAAGGTTGAGTTTAAAAAGCCAAAGCGTCCAACCCACATCTGGTCCTACCAGGTAAGCCTGGTCGAGGGCTTCCTTCCTGTAGTCCAGCTCCTCCTCGAGGTAGCCCTTCTGCCTGCTGAATAGGTCCTGGAAAAGAGGAGCCCCCCACCGCAGATCAAGATCAGCGAGAGAATCCACCATAGCGGAGACCTTCAGAGCCCACCTAACCACCTCTGCTAGAGAGTGACAGCCCCACTGATCTGGGCACCCACCCGGTGCTCAGGAGAGAAGGGAGGTGATAGACTTGCCCTAGGAACCGTGATCAAGCCAGCCCCACCCCCTCCCAGCTCCCCTTTCTTGTGGGTGCTTGACTGCAATGAAACGATGCCCCTCCCACCCGGTGGCCAAGCAGGAATCCTTCTTGGCTCCTCTTGTCATGGCCTGGTGGCCCCTGAAGACCATCTCAACAGTTCTCAGGCGAGGCTCTTCCTCCCACACGAACAGCATTGATTGCCTCCCCACCTCCGGACTCGTCTCATTGCTATGCGCCCCTCCCCCACCTGGCCCAGGCTTTTAGTCCCTGAACACACCGTGTCCCCAGAAGGCAAATCCCTAGTACCGGCTTGAGGCTTTCAAGGAGCGGACTCATCTACTGCAGTTCCTGGACCTTAAGATGAGGAAACAGGACCAGAGAGGACCAGCGCCCTGCCCTGGAGGCCACAGCGCCCTGGTCGCAGAGGAAGGACCAGGTTCCGAGCCAGGACTCGCTCACACCAGCTGTGTCTCCAGGCTAGAACTCTTCCTTCTACCTCCCGCTTTCGCCTCATCTCCTTTCTACTTGCAAAACTTGAACTGGTCCTTGAAGACTCTCAAGAACCATTTCCTCTGGGAAGCCTTCTCTCTGACACCCCCAGGCCGGGGAACTTGGAACCCCCACTTAGCAATAAGGATGCAAGGGGCTGGCGCATCTTTCCCACCCTCTCACGGCCATTAAGGGGGCCAGCAAAGATGGGGGGCCCAGCTGTGTGTCTCCAGAGCCGCTGGGCCAAGTGCCTGGGCATCACCACATGCCACATGCCACTGCTGACGTCCTCAGGCCGCACTGTGGCTGTCGGCTCAGGAGCACACGTCCCCTAGGCTGAGGCAGGGACCCCGCATATTCATTACCAGACCTCCAATCCTGGCAAGGTGCCTGGGATAAAGACGCTCCAAAAATACGTATTGATTGAATGACCGAGCTAGTGAACGAGTAAGCAAACGGGTGACAATTACCCAGAACAGCCACGGGGGCAAAAGCAAAATTTAGAACCGCGTGCAAATAAATGCACATGAAAATACCAGAGAGGCCTTCCTGGGAGGGACGGGAGTCGTCTGAACCCTTTCCACCCTCCTGCCTCCCAGAGGGCTGAGTCTTTTACCTTTTCCTTCTCCAGATCCAGCATCTTCTGGGTCAGGGCCGCCTCAGTGCCCTCTATTTGCTTCAGCCACTAGAAAAGAGCAGGGACAGAGCACCAGCAAATGAGAAGCAGTGCTGGCCGGGGGCCTTCCGGCCAAGCCCCAGGTGCAGGGGGCCTCCCCGACCAGGCTCCTGGCCTCCTCATCGCATCCCGGGGCTGGGGGTGGGGGGGAGCTCAAAACAGCATTTCTCAGTCTGTACAGATGTTCAGCTTTGACAGGTGTTTGCTCAGGGATCAACTGGGTCATGGACATCCACGTGTGTCATGTGTGTACTTGGACGTGTGTGTGTGTGTGTGTGTGTGTGTGTGTGTGTGTGTGTGTCCAGAAGAGAGTCAGTGTGCATTCAGCAGGAGCCCAACTCAGTGCTCAGCGGGCTCGCTGAGTGTCCCTGAGGTCTAAGCTGCGATGGTGGCTTCATGCTGAGGACCTCGTCCGACCCTTCAAGCCCAGCCCGTAGCACGGGCAGCACGTGGATGCCTAGCTAGGTCGCCCGTCCAAGGTCACACGAGTGGGCCATGGGGATTTCTAGCCCAGCCCCCACATCTGCAGCGGTGGCCCTGAGCAGACCGGTGCACTGTGGGGCCACGGGTGTGCGGACATGGGCGGGCGAGCGCCGGCCAAGGGCAGGTACGGGGGGCGGTCTGCCTCTTCCTGGGTCTGGGCTGGTGGCGAGCCAGAGGTGGGCAGCCGTGACTCAGGATGCAGGTGCGTAGGTGCGGCTTCATGAAGAGCCCGCCTAAGAGATGGGCTGCGGGGTGGGCCCATGGGGGGTGGGCGGAGGTGTCTGCGGGCACGGTGGTGTCCGTGTTTGACAGCATGTATGAACGTGCCTGTTCGGTGAGCTAGACAGCCCCCTCGGCTCCAGCCTCTGACGCCCCTTCCTGGCCTCCTGGCCTCTCTCTGCTGCCATGTGACCCTCCTGGCTTTTTCCTCCTCCTCTGGTGGCTGAGGTTTCTCATTCCCTTGGAGCCTTGCCCTTGGCTTTCCCCCCTCACTCCCTGCCCACCCACCTGGGATTCTACCTGCCCCTGGGCTCCCTTTGCTCTCAGCAACTGTCCCTCCAGCCCAGACGGCCCCACGATGTCTCCCTCTGATGCCTCCCTGGCCTCCCCAGTCCCTCTGTTGGAGAAGAGCCCTGTTTCACCCAAACTGGGAAGCAGGGAACAGCCTTGATCCCTTCCCTTCCCTTCCCTCCCCTCCCCTCCCCTTCCCTTCCCTCCAAGTCCTCTTGTTTCAAACATCCACCTGCTGCACGCCACTGCCTCCCCCCTTCAGCTGCCTGTCTGGACGCAGAGCCCTTTCTCAAAGACCTGCGTCAGCTTAAAGCCCTCAGGGACAGCTCCTGACCATGGCTGGCCGGCTGCCAAGCCACATCTTCTTTCACCACAGGGCCTCTGCACCCGCCGCTCTCCCTGCCTCACCACCTCCCCCACTCCAGCCTTGGCCCCAGGCCTTCACCAAACTATCACCTACTCAGCCTCGGGCCAAGTTAGCTGTGGCCTCCTCCAGGAAGCCTGCCCTGCTTCCTGAGTCCGTGGGGTCAGGTGCCCTCCGGGATCCCTATGTCATCCTGTGAATGGCCCTCACAGGGCTTTTGTCTGTTTCCCTCCCCCAAAAGCCCAAAAGTGGGGACCATATCAGACTTGTTCTGTCACCCTTCTTTACCCAGCACGGGCCCCAGCACCAAGCATGTGCCCAAGGAACATGTGCTGAATGATGGCAGACATGAGACTGCGGAGGTCAGGGAGGGGGTATGCTGGCCCATGGAGGGGACAAGACTAGATGAAGCTGTGGTCACACAGGGCCCCCCAGCATCTTGGACCCCCAGAGCTGGCAGCAGAAGCAGACACCCCCAATGGAACATTTCGTCAGATGACATTAAGAGGATGGGCCATCTCTTAGAAACAGACCAGCATAACTTTGGCAGAAAATTTGAAACATTTCCTTTTTAATACCCTAATGCAAGCAGTCATAAGATGAATACAATTTCAATGGAAAAAATAAATCAGAACTCCAGTTCTGAATCATGACAGCAAGCTGCTCTTAGAACAGACTTTACAGAATATGGTATCCAGTCCTTTCTTGGACAAAAAGATCCGACATGCATATTATGCATAGAAAGGAAACAAAACTTGACAAGTGCTTTGCAGCCATTGAAAGAGTAACATGAAGGCAGAAAATGCTGGTCCTGAGCACCTTGGGCACGTGAGGTCACGAATTTCATATCAAAGAGCGCTGCCAGAGAGCCCTTGGGCCCCTCTTCCTCTCCGAGAGCAAGATCTTAAACGTAAATAGCGCTGCACCGCCCGCCAGGAGGGGGGGTTATGGGGACAGAGACACCGGCCCTCCCCCAAGTCCCCAGGGGAGAAGTGAGTCACCCACAGGGGAAGAGGACATGCTGTAGGAAGCCAGGTCTTTGCCCACAGGTGCAGGCTTCTGAGCCCCAGAGCTTCTACAAACCGACGCTCCCTCCAGAGAGGATCCTTGACTGTGACCACTGGCTTAGGCTGAATCCTCTGATCTGTTGTCACCAGCAAGAGCATGAAATTTTCTTCCACCTTTCTGATTGGTTTTGAACTGTTTCCCAATTGGTTTTGAACTTGAGGGAGATTCATCAGGAAGGGGTGGGATTCACGACTCGTAAATCCTCAGACACCTGTGTTCAAGATTCTCTGCTGGGGAGGGGGGGACGCTCAGTTGGTTAAGCGTCGGACTTAGGCTCAGGTCATGATCTCACAGTTCGTGGGCTTGAGCCCCGTATCAGGCTCTCTGCTGACAGCTCGGAGCCTGGAGCTGCTTCGGATTCTGTGTCTCCCTCTCTCTCTGCCCCTCCACCACTTGCACTCTCTCTCTCTCTCTCTCTCAAAAATAAGTAAACGTTAAAAAAATTTTTTAAATAAATAGAAAAATTGAAGTTGACCTCGGTTGGGCTGGATACCAGCGCTGGGTGGTGATTTCTTTTTTTTTTTTTTTTTAATGTTTTATTTATTTCTAGGAGAGAGAGAGACAGTGAGCAGGGGAGGGTCAGAGAGAGAGGGAGTCACAGACTCTGAAACAGGCTCCAGGCTCTGAGCTGGCAGTCAGCACAGAGCCCAGTGCAGGGCTCAAACCCATGAGCCGCGAGATCATGACCTAAGCGAAAGTCAGACGCTTAACCGACTAAGCCACCCAGGCGGCCTTGGGTGGTGATTTCTAACAACACACCTTTGGGTGGGGATCTCTGATCCCGCTGCCAGCTCGTGCACTCCAGGGTGACCAACTCAGAGCTGCTTGTCCAGGACTGTCCCTATTTCAGTTCCCGTGTCCCAGGAGCCCCTTGGTCTGGGGCAAAGCGGGCAGTCTGTCCCCCTGGGGGTCCCCTCAGGGCTCTCAGCTCATCCTGCAGACCCACCTTTCTTTCCTCTTAAGTCACTCTCAGCATTACTATTTCATCCAGGGGGACACCCAGCACCCCCCAATCTACAGGATGTTTAGTCACAGACCCGGGGCAGGGCTGGGCTCTCTTAGTCTCAGTCTGAGAAAATGGGAAAACACTGGTCTGAATCCAGCCCCCAAGGACAGTCCCAAATCAGGAGGTGGGCGCCTCTCCCCTGCACAGCTGGCAGGTAAAGGTGGGGGGTGGGGGGCTATTGCCGAAGGCCAAGCAGCTGTAGAAGAGGGAAGCCACTGATCTCAAGTTGTTGCTAAGAGGAACAGGAGCCCCACAGATCTGACGCGGGGGCCCAAGGCTACAGGCCTGGGTGCCCACTATTTGCCTGGCCGTGGGGAGGAGTGTAGCAGGCAGGGCCTCCGTGGGGGAAGGAAGTGGCTTAGAAGGGGCTGGTCTCAGTGAGGCTGTGAACTCTCCACAGTGTGTGGCCTCTGGGAGACCCCGGCCCACTCCCAGCCCCACCCCAAACCAGCCAGCTCACGGATGGTTCCTGCTATAGGTCCACCGTCCACGGTCATTGACCAAACCCTTCTAGCAACCAAGCTTTGTCCCTGGTGCTTAGTAGCAATGTTTGGTTCTGCTTAAAAATGCCGCGTCCTGGGTTCCCGACACTGACCAGCAAGGCTCACGGGTTCTGGGTTTTGAGGCTCAGAATGATTCAGAGACCAATCTGGGGAAGGCTGAGTGGTGGGCCCGGAGTCAGCGGGGTGGGGGTGGGGGCCTCCCAGGGGATGAGGAAGGGAGGCGGGGCCTGACATTACAGCATCCTCCAGGGAGCATGTGATTGTTTACCAGGCATGTTATAGGAGGCCGGGCAGTTGAGTTTGGTGAGAGGGAAATTTACTGAATGTGTACCACGTGCCTAACAGTGATGGCCTGCATCCCATGGGCCCACCGGCGAGCCAGGTGTGAGTCAGCGCCACCTGCTGTCCACCTGAGGATGCAGTGACTGGGGAAGGAGCTCCCCGCCTGTGTGACCTCAGACAAGGCTCTGCCCAAGTTTGTTACCAACACTGTGTGTCTTTCACGTGACTGGAGAGGAAGGGCAGGAGCCCAGTGAAACAGACTATTTATATTCTCAAATGCCCTTCCAAAAATTCTGGAAAGAATCTTGATTAAGATCACGAAGACCTCATTGTTATTAAAATAGTATTTCAGGGGCACCTGGGGGGCTCAGTCGGTTGAGCGTCAGACTTGAGCTCAGGTCATGATCTCATAGTTCGTGGGTTCAAGCCCTGCATCAGGCTCTGTGCTGACAGCTCAGAGCCTGGAACCTGCTTCGGATTCCGTGTCTCCCTCTCTCTCTGCCCCTCCCCTGCTTGCACTCTGTGTCTCTCTCTATTTCTCGAAAATAAATAAATGTTTAAAAAAATAAAATAAAATAAAATAGTATTTCAAAGTGTAACTCCCGAGCTGCGAAAGGAAGATCTCTCTAGATGGGGATAAGTAAAAGTCGTGTGTACCCGAAATATCCTAAAAGGTGAGCAAACCAGGAACGTATTTTTAGCAAATACCCCCCAAAATGATTAACATGTAAAGAACACAGAGAAGCCAATATGAAACACCATACTCAATGACAAATAGGTAGGGAGGGAATGTAGGAATGGATGAATGAATGAAAGACAAATCCAGTGGACGTTATCAAAAGAAATGTGATTACGATGCGCAAAGAAGAAGAAAACAGATGATACACAATAAAAACCCAGTCTCACTAGCACTCAAATAAATGAAATCGGAAATGGCAATGTCATGTAGGTACGGCCACGCCTATCAAGCCGCGCAGGGCTCTCTGGCAGTGGTGGGGCCAAGGTGGCCGTGGACCCAGCAATGTGGTAACACTCACGTGGACACTTTGACAATATTAAAGCTCTGGAAAACGTCCCTACCCGCGGCCCAGTGAATCCACATCTAGAATCTATCCTGTGGGAGGGTTTTAAAAGGTAGATCGAAATTGTGTGCAATGCTATTCACCACTGCATCATGATAAATAGGAGAACATAAATGGAAACCCCCTCGCTCTGTAAGAGCCGAGGAAGAAGTGACTTCTGGTTTAACTCTGCGGTGGAATGACGCGGGGTGAAAGTGTAAAAGGCAGGGTTGAAAACTGGAAGCCAAGCCGGACCTCAACGAAGTATAAACCCCGGTTGTGGGGAAAAAAAATGGAAGGAAATCCACCACCCCCACCCTGGGTCGCAGATGCTTTCCTTCCTCTGTGGGAGCCGCTGCTGGCTTGTGCGCTAAGCTGTTGAGGGCAAGCGTGTGTGGCTTTGGAGGGGACAGGAGCGGGCATGCGCGTGCACATGCAGATGCGGACACAGGCGGGCAGGCCCAGAGCCAAGCGAGACACCAACGTGTGGTTCCTTGCGTGGCGCAGGGGGATTGGGGGCGGGGGGCTGAGACGGGGTGCACGGACAGAGGGTGCGGGGGAAGGGCGGACGTGTTCTACCTTTTCGCACAGGGCAAGCACTGTTCCAGCTTGGATTATTGCAACCTGTTCTTCGTTTCTCAAATTCTAAAACACAAAAATGGGGAAGGGCGTTTTACACTGGACCCCGTGTCCCCCTGCAGACAGCGCTGACCGGCTTCCATGCCCCTCCGAGAGGCAACCCCAGGGCCCGTGTTTCGAGGCAGCCGTGTCCTATCTGGGGCCAGGCCTCTGAGAGATAGGGCCTTTCCAGCCAATCTTTTAAGGGGGCCGAAATACCACATTCTGATCTCAGAAATCTTGAGGGATCCCACTGGTCCACCGGCCCTCTGGGAACTCCTTGGTGCGCCCGCATCGGGGCAGGTGCAAGGGAAGTGCTAAGTTCAGAAGTCTGCCCGTGACAGCGTGCCCCGCCCGTGACAGTGCAACCCGCCTGTGACGGCGTGGCCGGCCGGTGACAGCATGATCCACCCGTGACAACGTGGCTGGCCGGTGACAGCGCGATCCACCCGTGACGGCGTGGCCGGCCGGTGACAGCGCGATCCACCCGTGACGGCGTGGCCGGCCGGTGGCAGCGCGATCCACCCGTGACGGCATGGCTGGCCGGTGACAGCGCGATCCACCCGTGACGGCGTGGCCGGCCGGTGACAGCATGCCCCGCCCACCCCCACACGGCCACACAGAAGCCTTACACTGTGCATGTCAGATCTCTTAGGAAGAAACCGAACGGAAGGGAAAGGCAAGACGCACAGAGCACACCCAGGTGGGGACGAGAGCGCGAGAGCAGAAGCCGCCTGGCATAGTTACCCCATTATCGCCAAGAATATCTAGCTTCTTCATAAGTTCAGAAACATTCACATCCTGGAAAAGATTGCCAACATTCATTTTGCAGGGAACTGCGAAGGCCGTGCAGACGGGTCTCTACCGCCGGGGCCTCATCCATCCCTCTCGGTGTGCAGGGCAGGGCCCAGGGCTCCCGGCAGCACCTTTGGGGTCGGGTGAGCGGGGGAGACAAGGCAGGGACTGCTGCTCGTAGGCCGAGCTTTGCAGGAGAGGTTGGTGGAATCGCGAGGGTCAGGAGGACCCCAGCTGACAGCGGGCCACCCACCCCCTCACTCACTGTCACCCGAGTCACGGCTGGTCACATCTCGTGGCGGGTGCTGCCTGCCAGACCTCACACACGGGAGCCTGAGGCTCGGGAGCTCCCAGCCCAGAGCTGGCCAAGCCGGGGTGTGCCCTCAAAGCTGCGTCCCATACTTCTGCTCTTTCACCATGGGTACAAATAGAGTGACATTGGGTGACCTTCTGAGACATAAACTCTGGCTTTCAAACTACGGTGTTGGGAGGTGGGGGGCAAGGGACGGGCTATCTGGTTAAAATCAACTCTGCCTGACGCAGAGGCACGGTCCCCCTTCATGGCTGTGCCTGGCATCCGAGTGGGCCCCTGGCGGTGGGTTTGGCGAAGGCACCCCTCCCACCCACCCCCGCCCGCCAGGCACTCTACCTTAACTCCTTCCTGGTGACAGAAAAGCTGGAGAGCGCTGCTGTTGTTCTCAGGGAAGGTGCTGATTTGGAGGTTAAATGCTGGCGACCTCCGCTCTCTCTCCTGGGGAAAAGATTCGGTTTAAAAACAGAACTTTATTGGCGTATTTTACCACTTGCCATTTTCCCACGTTATGCAGCAAAAACCAATGGATTCCGGTGGGCCGAGGCGTTACTAAAAGGCGCACGCTCAGACTGCCACGTCCGGTCCCGGGCGGCGAAGGAGCGCACCGAGGTCCCGCCTCCGCAGCGCGGCCGATCTCCTGCGGAGACGCGTCTACTTCTTACCCACTCAGCTGGGAAGAAACGGTTAGCAAAGACATGTGTTCCCTGCTGCAAGCCGGGAGCCTGGGAAGCCACAGATCGGTAAGTACTCAGTAAGGACAAGTGTGCGAAATTTCAACAGACATCCCGGCCACCAGCTAGGGTGCGTTCCCTGTGCCCTGCGGCAAATCACTATCTCGTTGAACCTTCACACCATCCCACGAAGCAGGCATTATTGCTTTCCTTTCATCGACAGGGAAGCTCGGGGAGTGGGGTGGGGGGCGAATCCTGGTCCCACGCTCCTGAGCGGCCGGGCCGGGACACAGACCCTGGATTCACACTGTTTTCAAGAGCACCAGCTGACTTGATTCACAATTTTTTTTTTTTTTGAACTGTGCTAACCCAGAGCGATCATTCTATCCCTGCCATAGATTGCTGTTGAAACTTCGATTACCCAGGAAGGAAAAGCAAGCATTTTCCCAGAAGAGGTGCTCATTAATCCTACGTAACGTGACGCGTTTTTATAAAAAGGACAAGAGAAGCCCAATTGATGGCAGGGAGATGGTACAGAGATCTGCCTTTAAAACTCGAGCAACGGACAGGCTAGCTTTACGGGAAGGCCAGCCGAGAAGACCCTTCCGAATTATACCTTTTAGTCAAACTGCTTTTATTTTCTCAACATTACAGTAAGATGAGTAACCCTGCTTTGGGCGATTCCTGCAGAATCTAGGGAGGGACAGCACCCACAGGTCTTCTCAGGCCCCCTGCTAAGAAATGTAACCAAATGAGTACTGATTCGAATGGCAGGACGGAAGCAGATGCTTTTGGATAAGGCTAATGGAGAGAGGAAGGGGAGTTGGGGGGAAAGGCCATTCACAGTCACTCAATTACTTGGCTAACCTGGTTTGAAGCAGTTCAGGGGGGAAACTTTGTTTCCCTGATTAGCCAAGAAGACCCAAATGCCCAGTGGTTCTCTTCCAAGGACCCCTCTCTACCTGCAGCACTTAAATGAAGTCGCCACCAAAAAGGTGACCACAGAAAGCTCATATTTTATCCCAAGGAAAGTCAGAAAACTCGTTCCTAACGGCTCTGAAGGAGGGTGGAGACACTTGAAGAAAATTCTAGCACGCTGAGCAATACTCATGGAATTCTCATGAGAAAGACGCACGGCCAAGGGCGGTGACCTCGCAAGGCTTCTGAGCTCTATTATGTGAACTAAGTAAGACCCGGCTCGTGCTCAAGCAAGGCTTGCACTGCAGGGGCCACACTCGGTTTTGAGACCTTCGGGCCACGGTCCGTGCCAACACAACAGAGGACGAGATGGAATGTTCTAGCGCAAACAGGTTTTAACTGAGGCCGGGATGAGGAAACAAAACCGGAGGGACGCCAATGTGTGAAGGTGCTCGCTTCTCCCGAGGGCTCCGGGCATGCAAAGGCTTCACCCGAGGGGGCAGCGGGGCCGTGTCGCTACAGGTGCTTGGAGACGCGAGTGGCACAAACGTGGGCGATGTGTAAAATATGGATGGTTTTCTGATGGCAACGAACAAACAAAAAAGGGTCATGAAGTAACGTGGGAGCGAAGAGGCAGTACAGTAATACACCCGAAAGGGGGTTTCAGTGGGAAGTAATGATAAAAGCATCAACAGTCTTACACGGGATCCAGGTCCTGGATCCTCTGCACTGAGACCTTACTGAAGGCTTGGAACATGACTGCTACCCAGCAACGCCGCTCCCTCTACCTCCACGCTAAATAGGAGTTTCGGAGTCGAGCAGTTTGAGGAGCAGTGGTTCAGTTTTCGGTCCAATGCAATACGGGCCGTGCTGCTCAAGCCTGCTATGCAAATGTCTCCTTTTCCCCAGCTGGCTCACTTACCTGCGTTCCCCTCGGCAAATAGAACAGGGGCCAAACTAGCAGTAAACACACTACAGGGTCAGTTGTGGGCCAAGTCGGGCCCTGCTCTTTCAAAAGGAGAGATTCCCTGCATGCAAAGTCACTTTAAAAAAAAAAAAGGTGTGTCATCAACTGCAACAGCGCCTCTGTCCGACTTTGCAGAACGCATTCCAGGTGACGATACATGCAGGAAAGAAGTAGTTATGGAAATGAAACACAAATAAAAAAGGCAAACTATTGCAAAAACAAATTGTTTTATTAAGTGCAAAACAAGCCATAGGCAATAAATAGATTAGCTCTGGTACATGTCCAAAGACTTGGGTGAGCATTCTCTCCAGAACATATTAAGGCAGTGAAATTATTCTGAACATACAGATTTAAAACAAAAAAAACAAAAAACAAAAAAAAGGAAAGGAAAGGAAAGAACTCTACCACGTCCCTTTACACATGCTGGAGGGCATCGGGGAGCTTTACATGAATTTCAGTTTGGGCTCAAAGAGAAGGTCTGCTCCGTTTGAGAGCGCGCAACAGAGAGAGTCTCTTACTTCGAGCTCCAGCACTCGGAACTCTAGCAGCTCATTCTGGTCCTTGGCGTCTTGCATTTCATTCTTCAGCTGACTCTCTTCCATTTCCAGTCTGTAAATCTAAAGCAGACGCACCGGGGGCGGGGGGGTGGTGTTAGCAGGTGGGGAGACCGCCTTCTCCACGGGGGGCCAAGGGAGACGCACCCCTCTTGGCGCAAATGGGGTGCGGGTGGTGGGGGTGCCTGGGCCATCCCTGTGGCCCCCAGGGGCCTGGCCTGGAAGAGGGGCTCCTCATGGACTTGCTGACTAAATGAGTGATGGGGGAAACTGAGGCATGGTGCCACTAAGTCCCTTCCTGAGGTCAAATGTGAGGGAGGCAGGAATGCACCATGGGTGCTTCTGATCCCAAAGCCTGCTGTGTGGTCTTTTCGCGTGTGGTTTGCACCCCCACCCCCGCGCCCCAGGATGAACCCTCCCAGACAGAGAGTGACAAACAGCAGCGGAAAGGCACATGCCGCTGTGACCACACCAGAGGGCTCCGGAGAGGGCTCAGTGGAAGCAGTTCTCCTGAAGTCACAAGTCCGTCTGGGGAGGTGAGCTGCCTGGCCTGACACCCGCCAGGAGACACTGGAAAAGCACCCTAATGGCTCCGTGCCTCAGTTTCTGTCGCCTGCACTGAGAAAGGCATGCCTCCTCACGGAGGGCCTCCGTGATGCACAGGCACCTTTGCCTCCCCTCCTCCTGCCTGGAGAACCAGGGGGAGGGTCTCCCCTGACCGGGGCCCGCACCCCAGGGGAGTGCACCCTGTCCCAGCGCTCCAAATGCTATGGGGAAGCGCAGGGCAGTGAGCGGCCACGCAGCTGGTCAGTGACAGCTGGGACTGGAGCAAGTGCTCTCCGGGGGGGTGGGGGGAAGCAGGGGGGGCACCAAGGCCAGGCAGGCCTCCTGGGATGCTCTAAGGCTAAGGCCTCACCCAGCTCTGGTGCAACTTGCATGCAAGGTCCAGAAAAAGCAAACCCCTGTGGACAGAAAGTTCCCTGGTGCTTGCCGGGGGCGGGGGCGCGGGGAGAGATGGGAGGTAACTATAAACAGCACAAGGGACCTTCATGGGAGGCAGAAAATGTCCAAAAACTGCATCGTGAGCGTAGCTGAGCAACGAAAGCAAACCCTCTGAACTGAACACAGATAAGAGAAACATAAAGCTGAGGTCCCATCCCAGAGCATTCAGGCTCCTCCCCGTGCCGTCTCAAGAGGGGTCTGGAAAGTTCCACAACCATGGAAGGAAGACAGGCTCAGCTTTGCCAGCGCCATGGCCTCCAGTCCACGAACTGGACTGTGATGGGCTGAGAGCCTGCCCAGTGGCCGTGCCTTCGGAACCCCACCTGGGAGAGGAGGGGACCCCTCAGGGGTTCCCGGGGACCCCTCAGGGGTCCCCGAGAACCCCAGAACTATGGGAGGGGCGGCCTGGAGAGCCCTGTGGCTGGGGGGCGGGCGGCCCTCACTGTGTCTGCAGGGTGCACGCCCTGTCCCAGAGGACAGAACGGGGCCAACGGCTGCGGAGTCCCAGGAATCGGGCTCCATGTGAGGAAGAGGTCTGTGCTCTGAGAGCCAGTCAGGACCTAGATCGCCACGGGGTGGGAGGGGGGCGGTGGAGAGCGCTGGGGCCGACCTGAGTCGGGTGGGGCCCCTGAGGCCCCCGATTCTCGGAGGTGGCGGTGAGGGTACTGTGCCCACCTACCTTTTCCAGCAAGTCCTGGTTTGTCCTGATGAGCAACTGCTTCTCCTCAACCCACTTGGAATCCTAAGAAAAAGCACTAAATATGTTCACGCTCATTGAAGCAAACGGGTGGTTACACAGCAAAGCCTGAGGCAGCGAGAAAAAAGTCACTTAATGTAAGACTATGAAAAGGTCATGGGGCGCCTGGGGGCACCTGGGGGGCTCAGTCGGTTAAGTGCCCGACTCTTGATTTCGGCTCAGGTCATGATCTCACGATCTGTGAGTTCGAGCCCCTCAATGGGCTCTGTATGGACAGTGCAGAGCCTGCTTGGGGTTCTCTCTCTCTCTCTCTCTCTCTCTCTCTCTAAAATAAAGAAATAAACATTAAAAAAAAAAAAAACTATGAAAAGGTCAGAGAAGTGACAGCAGCTAGAAAGACTTCATCATCCCTTTAACCCTCTACACCCAAAACAGACAGGTGGCTGGTTCACGGGGTGTCCCTCCCCCACCGCGCACGCTCCCTGAAAGCAGGGGGGTCCACTCTGGTGTCACTGCCAGAGCATCTGAATTGGCACGGCCCACCGCTCGGGCCTGCCCACTGCCCCTGGGGCCTGCCCCACACCCACGGCCACGCTCTCGTGTACGTTCTGGTCCCTCTGCCCTGATGCCCCCACCACGTGTCCCTGCCTGGGCAGGGTCCTATCCAGGGAAGTCCCTGGGTCTGTCATTCCACCGAGGCGTCCCCAGCGCCAAGCCCGGGGCCTGGCACCCAGCCTGTGCTCCATAAACACTGCAGGATGGACAAACAGATAGATGGGAGAACGTTCCTCTCCCTTCTGTCGCTCTGGCGGCCTTCTGGGCGTCCTTTCACCTAACACTGGTTGACACATGTAGGCCGCATGCGCCTGTAAGTCCCTGTGAGGACAGAGCCCCTCTCACTCATCTTTTTATCTGGAGCACATTGTCAGCAACTGCCCCTCCCATCTCCAAGGCCCTTTGCAAGTGACTTCGCAGCTCTGCCCGATGGCAGGTGACATCTATTTCTCCAGCCCTGAAGCCAGGCGTGGCCATGGCAGCTTCGGCTACTGGGACACTGGCCAATGTGATTCAAGCGGAGGCTGGGGATGCATTGAGGCCCGCCCTTTCTTCCGGTCCCCAGGCCACCAGGCAAAGAAGCCAGGTTAGAGAGAGTCAGAGAGATGGGGAGAAGGGACCATGGGCCAACATGGCAGCCAGCAGCTGGCCCAGTGCCCAGAGGGACAGAGAGGCCCTTTCAGGCCACCCGGGCCCAGGTGACCTAGAGAGCAGCCTGCAGCCTGACCTGCAGTGACACCAGCAGAGGAATCACACAGCTGAGCCCAGGCCAAACCGCAGACCCACGGAATGATGGGTAAATAAATTTTGTTGTTTTAAACAACTAAGTTTTGGGGTGGTTTGTTATGCAGTGATAGCTAACTGATACATCATCCCTGCACAGCAAGCACCGAGCCTAGTGTGGGGCAAATGCTCTGCTGGCACTCGCTGAACAAATGGACATTTGCTTTGTCCCCAGGTGGCCCTTTCACTTAGAAGGTGCTAAAAGCAGAAAAGGTCCCATAGGACCTAGCACCCGGGGTGGGGCATAACTTAGTCGAGGACGGGGGTCAGGCGCTATGGGAGCTTGGCCTGGGTGATGGGCCAAGGACAGTGGCAGGTAGAACAGGAGCCTGAAAACACCCTTCTCCCCCACCTGGACTTCCCCTGCCTGCTTCCTTCTCACCACTTCTGCTGCCCCGGTGTGTGAAGTATTATTACCCCCATTTTAAAGATGAGGAAACTGAGGCACAAAGAGACGATATCAATCACATGGGTTGTGTTACATGTCTGGCGAGCTGGTCCTAGCACATAGGCTCTTCACTGCCATCCTGCCTCCGTAGAACGTTCTGGACCATGGTTATGTAAGCAGTACCCAAGGGCCGGCCGCTCGCCTGGCCTGGTCTGCGCCAGCCACAAGGTCACTGCCATGGGCAGCTTCGGGCATACCCTGAGCTCTGACTACTGGCAGCCTGCCTGAATTTGAACCTCAGCCGCCCCCCGAGCCCTCGACCCACTCACCAGTCAGAGTTAGTTCTAAGCCATCAGAATCTCATACACCCTCTCCCTGAACCCCGCCACCCCTCCCGTGAAGGGGAGGATGATAGGACCATCATAAGATGCCGGTGCCCCAGCGATGGACCCAAGTGACCAGACGGAGTGGGGACCCCCGGCCCACAGGAAGGACGGGCGGTGTGCTGAGCACCGTGGTTAAGCCACTGCGAAGTCCTGGTTTATCTCTTACCACAGAGAGAGCAGCCCCCCTGCACTGACCCCTGGGTCATGTTGCCTTTGGATGTCACCCTCTGAGAGCCTGGACCTCCACCCCGAGTGCCCCCCATGGCCTCCTCCAATCTGGGAGGCGGGGCTGGGGCTGGGCTTCGCCTCTTTCCTACGTCCTGCTGTCAACCAGGCCTGGTCATTCAGAGAAGGGGCCCCTGGAGGCGACTCGACTCTGAGAAACCCAGGGACCAGGATGGCCCGTGACGGGGTCATGGCGGGGAATCCGGAAGGTAGGTCCGCGGGCTACAGGTGCCCGTTCACTGTCACAATCGAATCTTGGGGAGTAAAGGCAGCTCTTCTTTAAGTTCAAGACAAAACAGGTTGTAGCCACCACTTCGCTTTCTGAAGCATCTCCCGCGTGTGAGCATTTGGCCCCCAGAGAAAAAGCCAAGTTAGAATTTTATAGCGTATTTGGATTTTTATAAAAACTCTGCTGGGGCGCCTGGGTGGCTTAGTCGGTTAAGCATCCGACTTTCGCTTAGGTCATGATCTCGCAGTTTGTGGGTTTGAGCCCCGCATCGGGCTCTGTGCTGACTGCCAGCTCAGAGCCTGGAGCCTGTTTCAGTCTGTGACTCCCTCACTCTCTGACCCTCCCCTGATCATGCTGTCTCTCTCTCTCTCCTAAAAAAAAAAAAAAAAACTCTGCAAACAGGCAGCACCTAAGGTGGGATATTCTCACTGGGTCCCACTAGGGACTTTTTTCCTTTAGGGTCTCAGGAGCAAACTGCACAGACCGCAGAGGGGCCCCCATGGCACCAATGCCACAGGGACACCACGAGGGGACAGACACACAAAGAGCCACATGCTCGCTCCTGCTCACCTGTCCCTTCTCAACCAGTAACTTCTCCAAATCTTCGATTTTCGCCTGACACCTCAGCAGGTCAGCCTGAAGCTGTTCCCGAGTCTGGAGAGAAAAGGACCCAAAGGTGAGCGGGTTGCCGCGAATGGGTGACAGAGGGTAGAGAGGCACGCGGTGATCCGGCCCTTGGAGGCATGTCGGCGTTGAGGAGCGCAGGCTCGAAGGCGGCACGTCCCTTCTCTCACCTGCACACGATACGATTTCTAAGAACTGAAGGACCTTGAGGGGTCGTTGGCTCTACCCTCCCTCGATTTTACAGACACTGAAGCCAAGAGAAGGGGTCTGTTCTGCAAGGGGATGAGTGAGCCGGAAGCCATACGTGTCGGGGTCCTCACCCCGGCTTTGTGACTGAGTTCAGCGGTCGCCTCTGAACCAATGCTACCAGACACCTTCTGTGGGCCCTTCACCTGCAGGGCTGAAGCCCAAAGTACCTCAAGGACCAGGCAGATATGTTAAGCAGGGGAAGCCGACTGAGTGGGGGGTCGTAGCAGGTGGAGGGGATCGGGGCACACTGGAGGCCCACGTCCCCTCTCAGGGAACATCACCACTCGGCTGCGGCTGGAGGCTGTCATCACGTGAACAAGAAGCCCGCTGTGGCCAGGCCGAGAGAGGTAAGGAACCTGATTTTCTATGTGAAGTCTCTTGACTGGCAGATGCTGCAGCCTCAGGATTCAGCCCACACCCGGCCAGCCCTCTCCCTCCCCTGAGCTGCAGGGAATAGGCTGAACTGTACAGCAGCAGGAGCAGCCTCATCCGCCACCCCCGGCCTCAGGGTGCTGTTGCGGGAATGAAACCGGAAACGAGCACTGGCCCCAGCGGTGTGCTCTCTGGGGGGTCCCCTCGCTTTCAGAAGGAAGGGCAGGCAGCTGTTGGTCCACGTGACCCCCCGAGGGGTGGGGGGTAAGGGCCAGGGGCTGGAAGTTCCTGGAAGGCGGAGCTCAGGCTGGCGTGGCCGGACCTGGGTGGCCGTCAGGGACCAGAATGCGTGGAGGGCCGGGAGGGCGGGGACGTGCACGGGCGGGGGTTCTCGGCCTGGGAGGGTGCGAAGGGTGAGGTCCGCTGGGCACCTGCGGTTTCACCTCTGAGCCTTCGAGTCGGGTTGCATTCCTCATTCCTGCCTGCAGAGGGCACACGCGGCGTGTGCGGGACCACGGTGCCCTCTCTGCTGGCTGCGGCTGCAGTCACACCGCGGCCCACGGGCTGGCCCACGGTGTCCCCCATCGCCTCTCAGAACCCCCTCCAAGTGTCAAGGGCAGGGCGCCGCGACCCAGCGTTCCGCACACTCACCCGGGCCTCTCTCTCGGCGTCCAGCGTCCCCCCGACCTGCTCCTGAAGCAGGGCGTAGGCCCGCTGGAGGGCCTGGTACTCCCTGGTCAGCTGGCAGAACCTCAGGTCGGCCTCCTCCCTCGTTGTCGCCTGGACAGCCCGGAGAAGAGAAACAGAGCGGAGCGCTGACCTGGGGACTGGCCCAGAAGCAGGCGCCCGGCGCTCACAGCCGCTGTCGCCAGGACGTAGCAAGGACCCCCGGGTGACCGGTTGCAGGAGGAGATGCCGTGCCCCGCGACCCCGTCATCAGCGCCCTTCCAGGGAGCTCGGGGAGCCCCGGAATCCTTGAGTCACGTGCAAGGGAGAAGGGGGGAGAGCGCCCCTGAGCCAGCCCGGCCCCCACAGGTGGACCCTTCCGGGCCCCTCCCCCACCAGCGCCTCTCACTTCCAGAACCTCCGCGAAGACAACCCCCTAGGAACGCAAGGGCACAGCTACTGGGCGGGCGCCGGCTCATCTTTGTGGCGGGGAACCCTGGGAAGCACCGCCAGGGGGGCTCTTCCCTCACAGGCCCTGGGTGCTCACGAGGACGCGGTGTTTGGTGTGGCTGAGAGCTGCCTGTTATAAACCACTGGTGCAAAAGGGAAATCCCAAGGCCTGTGTCTGGTACGCCCCTGTTCTGCTCGGGTTTCCTACGGGAATTCAGCAGGGGCGGGACGGGGCGGGGCGAGGACAAGGCGCCCTTCACACCTCTGTGGGTCTTGAACCTGGATGTGCACGACGGGCGGGAAACGTGAGGGTGGTGACTCGGGGTGGGAGGGCTTCTGTGGTTTCACGACCTCCACGCTTTCCAGCACGTGAGGATGCGCTCCTGGGTGAGCAGTCGTCTTCATAAGGAAATAGCAGCATGTGATTTCCACTAGGTGGTGTGCCTGTGTGCACGTGTGTGCATGTGCCTTGTGTGCATGCGTGCCTGTGTGTGCACGTGTGTGCGCCTGTGTGTGCATGTGGCTTGTGTGCATGTGTGCCTGTGTGTGCACGTGTGTGTGCGTGTGTGTGCATGTGCCTTGTATGACTGTGTGCCCGTGTGTGCATGTGCCTGTGTGTATCTGTGCACATGTGTGCATACATGTGCTCTGTGTCTGTGTGCACCTGTGTGTGCATGCGTGTGCCTGTGTGTGCACACGTGTGCATGTGCCTGTCTATGAGTGTGTGTATGTACATCTGTGTGCACATGTGCCTCTGTGTGTGCATGTGTGTGCACATGTGCATGTGCGCCTGTGTTTACATGTGTGCACATGTGTCTGTGTGTATGTATGTGTCCACATGTGCCTATGTGTCTGTGTGTGTGCCTGTGTGTATGCACATGTGCCTGTGTGTGTATGCCTCTGTGTACATGTGCCTGTGCATACACATGTGTGCACATGTGTCTATGTGTGTATGTATGTGTCCACATGTGCCTATGTGTCTGTGTGTGTGCCTGTGTGTATGCACATGTGCCTGTGTGTGTATGCCTCTGTGTACATGTGCCTGTGCATACACATGTGTGCACATGTGTCTATGTGTGTATGTATGTGTCCACGTGTGCCTGTGTGCGTGCCTCTGTGCATGTGTGCCTGGGCATACACATGTGTGCACATGCATGTGTGCATGCACACAGGGGACAAGTACAGACCGCCGTGCAGCAATTTTAATTGCAAAGGCAACCGCGAGGCCACTGCAGATTTCCTCTGGAGTCGGGCTGGGGAAAGGAAGGGGCCACTACACGCTGCCAGAGCCCCCCTGCCTCGTGGAGGCCCGGCCCAGGGGCGCCTCCTGCCCTCGAGGCTGCCGGCTGCAATGACACAGGTCCTCGGGGCGGAAATCGTATGCAGGGGAGCGCCAGCGCGCCCCCACAGCACAGCAGGGGTGGGGTTGCTTACGTCATCCAAGTCTTCCTCGGGCGTGGCCGGGGCCCTGTCTGTCCGGTCCGTGTTGCAGGACGTTTCTGACAACGTTTCCGAGTCCACAGACTCCTCGTCAAATCCAAAAAATGTCTCCACAACATGCTTCTGTAAAACGCCATATGCGGGGACATCAGGAACAGACTCAGCATGGCTGAGCCCCCCCTACCCCGTGCCCACCCCACCCTGTCACTGCGGGCACAGGGGCGACCTCTGGGCTCCAAGGGCATCCCAAGAGGCGGTTGGTGGGGTCTGTGATTGAAGGGGTGGAAAGGAGGCGGTGGAAGGCGGTGGAAGGTTGGGGGTCTGCAGCGGAGCGCTCCGGCCTGAGCCTGGCACTCCTTCTGCGGGTCACTGGCCCTCCTGAGCGCCGACTTCCTTCTCCATCAGAGGGACATGGAGCCCTCCCAGCCAAGAGCACAGAGTGAGGTCACACACGCGCTGTGCCTGGCACGCTGACCCTTGACGGGCCCGTGTGGGTCCCACTAAGGAGGGAGAGCCGGGCCCCATGAGATGCCACATTCTATGTGCCAAACACGGGGAAAGGTGAAAGGGCAGAGTGCACACAGACGGACCCCGGGCCCCATCCAGCTGGGTGAGCCCAGGTCATCCCTGGACCTCCAGTAAGGGGTGATTTTTGTTTAACTTTTGATTATAGAAACCTTGAGGCACTTGCACAATTAGAAGGAACAGTGCAATGGCCCCCCGTGCACCCATCACTCAGAGTCAGAGGTGATTCTACCGCTCTGTGTGCCAGCTTCCTGCTTATTCCCCCCCCGCCCCCCACCGCCCCAGTCATTCACCCACCCCAAACACCATGATGCCTAGGGCTTCGTTCAGCCATTCACACACGTGTCTGCATTCAATCCGCAAACACCCGAGTCCCTGAGTACCTTCTAGGGGCAGACACTGGGCGGGGCCTGGGGCCCCACCACAAGGAGCTTCGCTCGGTCCCCTGGGGGTGGTCTGCAGACATCAGCCCACAGCCACCAGATCACCCTCCCCTGTTTTAGGACACTAGCCTTTTGTGTGTGTATCTTACAACGGAGGAGTACTTTTCATGGCCATGAAGACAGAACCATAACTAAATCCAGGGCCAAGCCCCTGGCACCTGGCTTTTCCCAGAACCCCCACCCCATCCCTCACCCCACAGAGGGACTGGAGCACACCCCACATGCTGAGGGCCCCTCCTGACCTGCTTGCTTAAGCGGGCATATATCTGTAATCCCGTGCACCCACGTATAAGAAAAATGTGGCCGGTACCATAATTCATAACATAATTAAGGGGCGCCTGGGTGGCTCAGTCATTTTAGCTTTTGTCTTCGGCTCAGGTCACGATCACACAGTTCATGGGTTCAAGCCCCACATCGGGCTCCTTGCTAACAGCTCAGAGCCTGGAGCTGCTTCTGATTCAGTGTCTCCCTCTCTCTCTGCCCCTCCCCTGTTCATGCTCTGTCTCTCTCTCAAAAAGAAATAGACATTAAAAAATATTTAATAAAAAAATAAAAGAAAAAGAAAGAACTCAGCCATCAGGAAGGGAGAGGCAGACGGTGCGCTGCTCTGCCATCTTGTACAGCTAGGTTTCTTGCGGGTGTTGCTGGAGGTACCCATGAGGACAGGGGCTTTGCTCCGTGAGAGCAGAGTTTTGGACAGACTTATTCCCCAGTGTGGCCCAGAACCTGGAACACTCAGTAAATACTGGTTGTTAAATGCGTATTCGTGAATATGTCTTTGTTAACGAACTCACAGCTACACCAACTCGTTTGCTGACAGTTTGGGGCTCGCATGAGACAGCCCTGGCCCTCGTTCACGCAGCCGGCACCGGCTGGACCACTGCCTGGCTACACACCCCGGGTGAGTCTAGCAGGTAGGACCCCGGGGACCTATTAGGCTCTGTCGACTTCACGTGATTTCTTCTCTCCAGGTAGAGGTTGCAGACAATCATGTCCTCCGATCTCCTCTCCAGGTGAGAAACCTCCCTTGAATCCAGGTATCTAAGACTCTCCAGATGATTTCCGGGGAGCGGTGGCCATGACATCCTGATGGTGGTTTGTGGCACTCAAAGGTCCTCTGCACGCACGCAGCTCACCTCCCCGAGCTCCCGGCTCCTTGTTTTTCCGGGCCTCCACTCACCCAACCCTGTTTCTTGTAAACACCGCTAATTGCGAGGCCTCTGGGGACAGGTCTGCGTGTGGAGCAGTGACGCACGCTGACGGAGTCCCCAGGAACCGTCCCACCGCAGGGGCCAAACCATCAGGACACGGCCCCCACGGTCAGCATCATGGACCATTCTGGGGGCTGAGGACTCGGCGTTCGTTGCCCGGGGGGACCTTGAAACCTTGCAGGACGGCGCGTTGGGCACCCGGTGACCGAGTCCTGGCCCAGGACATTCACAGGAGTGCTGCCTTTGTCATCACTCTAACCCCAGAACCAGGTGGGGCCCCGGAGACACAGATTCCAGGGAGTCACGCAGCAGCGAGGAAGGCAGAACACGGCTTTGGTAGGGGGAGGGCTGGGAGGGAGCACTCACGTCCTGACCCTCTCACAGCAGGAGGCGAATCTGCAGATGGGGCACACGCTCCCCCAGCGAGTGGCCCACGACCCCCTCCCCACAATCTCCTATAACATAGGAGATGGTTTAGTTTGTTAACCCTAGTTAACCTAGTTAACCTAGTTTCCTCCAAGGACTGGGTTCTTAAAAGCTGTTGTGCTATGTGGGAAGCCGAGATGTACTACATATATTCAGGCTTTAATAAATGCAAGAAAGAAAAGGACATTTGAATGCCTGAAGAGAAAATCTGGGGGCTGATTTTCTTTAAGGACAAGGCAACTAGTGCCTTAGGCGGCATTTTCAAAATCTATGTGAAATAATAGCACCTGCCTCTGAGGAATGACAGAATCACTGAGAAAACATGGTGTCCTCTTTCCTAAAGGGTCAAGCACTGGGGACATCTTCCAGTTTTCAGAGCCTCCACCTTTCTCAGACCCCCCCTCCAGGAATTTATTTCCCAGGAACTGATACTTCAGGAACATAAACCCCGTCTCTGCTCACGGCAGCATGACTTCCTGACTCCTCTTTACAAACTAACCCAGGGGATCCTGGGTGACTCAGTCGGTTAAGCGTCCACCTTGGACTCAGGTCACGATCTCACGGTTCGTGAGTTCAAGCCCCGCGTTGGGCTCCGTGCTGACGGCCTGGAGGCTGCTGCAGATCCTGTGTCTCCCTCTCTCTGCCCCTCCCTGCTTGAGCATGCTCTCTCTCTCTCTCTCTCTCCCTCTCAAAAATAAATAACATGAAACAAATAAAAACAAAATACAAACTAATCCAAATTTTTTTAAATGCAGCTTGGGCCAAAGTAAGAAATAAACGTCTCAAGTCCATTTACACCCTGAACGCACGGAGGTGCTCATTCTCTGCGGATCAAGCGGCACCGCGGGAGGCGGCGTGTACGGTCTCCAAAATAAACAAGCCTCCGCTACCTCCAGCCTCCCAGCCCCTGTCTCCCGTCTCCCTGCAACACTCGGAGCAACCAACGCCCGGCTCGCTCGGAGGGGGCTTCCCAGCCTCGGCCGCGGCCGCTCTCCGAACCGCGGCCGCCCAGAGCCGGCCGCTTACCTTCATGCTTGTAGGTCATCTCCTGGCAGCCGGAAAAGTACAGACACACCAGGGCACAGAGACAGAGAAAGAAGGAGAAGTACAGCACGAAGAGAATGTACTCCATCGCCGGGCGGGGAGACGGAGCCGTGCACCCCGCGGGCGCCCCGTGGGCCCAAAGTGGCCTCACTGGCGCCTGCCGGCAGGCCTCTCTCCACTCCTCGCGGAAAGCACTGCGTCTCTCCCAGAATGTTCTCCTGCCCCCCAGCACACCGAGCCCACTGTGCCCGCGGCTTCCTGCACCTTTGCCAGCCTCGGAGCTCCGAGATCGGCTCTGTGGGCAAGGCTGGCAGCCCGAGGGCAGATCGGGGCGGGGGTGGGGCCCGGCTGGCACACTAGTCGTCACACAGGACGGCTTCCGCGCTGGGTTAACCTCCAGGGGACTCCCTCCTGGAGCCGCCCGGTCGTCAGTGCCCAGGGGGCCCTGGTGATCACGAGGCCCCCGGGAGCGGCTCACTAGCAACCGTGACTCGGAGAGAACCTTCTCCCCGAGCAGAGCCAAAAACCGAGGAGGCGCCTTCCGCCTCGGGGGCTCGGACGATTTGTCTGTCCATCCCCGCCTACCCCACCCCCACGCACCCTGGACCAGCTAAATGCACGGGCTTCTCGGCAATCCGTCCTTCAGCATTTGTTTGGCCGTTCATACAGACTGATGAAACCGTGAGCCACAGGGGAGGCTGCAGGGGCCCAGGCTCGGTGCCCCCGCCTGCAGGGGCCGCCCGGGAGCCCACATTTCTTGGGGGCGCTTCTCTCCGCAAACTATCATAGGTGCAAACCCGCATGTTGAAACAAAATGGACAGATAACACCATGAAAAAGTAAAACCTCTGTACTTGGAAAGATATTCAAGCAACACTAAGAGGCGAAGGACAACCTCAGGACAAAAATACAGACAATCAAGTTCATATATATGTTTCAATTTTAATAATGGTTGATGCTCTGCTCCTTTCAAAGTATCCGTGATAAGAGCCCTGCAACCACACCTTAGTGCCCACTACGTCTTTCGCTCGAGATTCCAAATGAGGTGCCCCCCACGCAGAGCTGCTGTGCCTGGTTTGGGAACAAGCCTGTGACCAAACTGAGCCATGGAGCTCCCACCCTGGGGCTCGTTAGACCCATTCAGCAGAGATGCTCGGTGGGTGTAACGCCAGCTTAAAGCTGCTGACGCCAATTAGGTGATCACATGGGGACAGCCCCCCGGAGAAAGAGCCCAGCCCAGAGGAGAGCAGAGGAGAAAGGTGGAGACACAGGTTCCTGGCCATATCGTGTAAGCATCTGGATCCAGCCGTGCCTGAAACCAGCCCCCTCTAGACTTAGCAGTGATACAACTCCCTTTTCCTTTCTCCAACGACTTTGAGCCTTTGACACTCCCAATGAAAAGAATCTTGGCTGATGGAAGAGGGGGAGATAATCCTAGAAATCAAGCTATCTGCAAACTGTTGGGCCAGGGAAAGCCTAAAGCCAATGTCTCCCCAGGCTGCCCGGCACCTGGGCCCTCAGGAAAACACAGAGACTGCCTTCACCTGGCAAATGCATTCCTGGCTCCGTGAAACCCTGAGAGGTGTCCCGTCCTGCTGGCTCCTGGACCTGCCAAGGCCTTCACCTCTGCCCAAGCTCCTCAGGAGTGGAGATACCCCTCTGTGCCCCGTCACCTGACATTCTGCTGAGACCAGGTTGAAGGCAAAAGGGGAGGGGGGAGGGGAGGAGCTGAGAGCTGCGTCAGCCCTGAGCTCGCCCGCAGGCCCCGGGCCACTTCAGACGGGACAGGATGCCTGATGAGCACCGCCTCTGCCTCACCCCAGCACCTGACCTGGGGAGCCAGACTGAGGAGCCCGGGCACAAGCCACAAAGGCAGGCCTGCCCCCCAGGTTGCCGGACAGACCGTGTGGCCCCAGTGCCTGCTGTCCGTGGAGCCCACGACCCCATTCAAGCCCAGCACCCTGAGCCCTCCGAGCACTGAGCCTCAGAAGAAGATGGGGAGATGGGCCACGTGCCAGGCCAGAAGGAGCAGAGGCTGAGGGAGCCCAGAGAAAGGGCCTGCCCCTGTGACGGTGAAGGCTCACGGGGGGAGGGGGTAAGGGGCAGGAGGCGGTGAGCAGAGGAGGCGATGGCGCCGGCCCAAGCTGGGGCCTGGAGATGAGGCCACACAGCAAGCCCAGGGGACTGGACCAGGGTGTGATGATGGGATACCGCAGGAGGTGAGCAGGGCCGGGTCCCAAATGCCTTGAGCGCCAGCCAAGGAGCCCCAACATCACAGACCAGGAAAGGGGGAGCCAACGTGGGGTTCTTAGGAAGAAGGTGGCAGGGCCAGACCTGTGCCTCAACAAGAGGATTCTGGGAGCTGTGGAGGGAGGAACCTGCCAGAAGCAGGGGGGACAGCCAGGAAAGTGCTGCCGTGACCCCAGGACAAGCGGATCAGGGCCCGAAGGGACCGTGCAGCGATGGGAAAGCAGAGGCCTGTCAGGACGGGTCTGGGATCAGAGAGCCTCTGCTTCAAGCCCCCCCATACACACTGGCTAGAGGGCGCCTCCCCACACTAGGCGGGGGGCCCAGGGGTGTGGGCCAGACCCCCAGCCAGCTCTTCTCCGGAGCCCTCACTCCCAGTGTTGGGTTTTCCTGACTTTCTGTCTATTCCAGAGTCTTCAGGTGTGGCCTCGACATCCCTTGCTCATTGCTTTGCCGGATGACGGGTCCCGGGCAGACCCTCCTCCTCCTGCTGCCCAGCCACATGCAGTGCTGCCCCAGGTCAGGACATGCGGGTGGAGTGCACGGCCAGGCTGCTCAGCAACCCGGGTGCGGCCCGGGCCACAGGCTCTGTGTCTGCACAATTGTCCCCATGCTCTTCTCCCAGGAATCAAATCCAGAGTCCTACTATCAAAGGGCCCCACAAACCCAGCGGGCAACACAGAACAGTGCCTGGGGGCCCCTTGTGCTTCTGATGTAAGGCTCAGCCAGTGGTGGAGGAGGGGACAGGCGACAGGGTCTCTCCCCAGCCCGAAGGGAGCAAGCCCTCGTCCCCTACAGGGAATGACACAGGCAGCAAAAGCCTTCAGCTGAGCGCCAGCCGACGGTGGGGAGCCGGACAGGCAGGAGGCCTGAAATGACTAACAGTCACTTAGTCTGGGTGACGGAGCCCCTGGGGGAGGGGGAGGGGGTGCTGTGCGGGGGCCGCAGGCAGCCCCATAAACGAGGCACATGCGGCCCGGCCCCACCTCGCTCAGAGGCCCGCTGGTGCCCGAGCTGTGGGGGAGGACGGCCCAGGAGCAAAGTCGATGGAAATGACAATACAGGGGAAATGAGATTCCTCCGGGTACTTAGAAACGGAACGCGTGGCACATGACGACAAACGTCCAGGCGCCCCAGCCACAGAAGGTAGTGCACGCCGGCTTCTGTTCAAGGGCAGCAGCCGGCACCCTGTAACTTCCGACCACGAAGCAGCAGGCTTGGCCTTGGGGGTCAAGAGGTCAACCTTGGCTAGGCCCCATGAGAATGGATACGGGAGCCACTGACCACGAGTGACCCACTGCTCAGGCATCAGCTGCTTCCTGGTAACAGCAGTCCCAGGGTCCGTACAGGGACCAGGGGACCGTGTACTGACGCCTGGGCCCTCAGAAGGGCGATTCTTCCCACGGCGCTTTGATATTTCTCAGCAAGCTTCCCAGCCTCCTGCAAAGCATGGCTACTGTCTACAGGCTTGGGGACGCCTGGGCAGCTCAGTCGGTGAAGTGTCTGACTCTTGATCTCAGTTCAGGTCATGATGCACAGTCATGAGATGGAGCTCTGAATCGGGCTCTGTGCTGAGCATGGAGCCTGCTTGGGATTCTCTCTCTCTCTCCACTCCTCCCCCATATAAATAAACATTTCAAAAAATAATAAAGAGCATCAAGAGCTCCCCTCACTATTACCTGAGATGGCCACTCTTTTGAAAAAAGAGGCCACAAAGTAGAACCAGGGAAATCAAGGGCAGGACCTGGGAATCTGCATGTGACAAGCCCTCTAAAGGGAAGCTATTGACTTAAGAGAAAGGGAGAAGGAGAAATCATAATCTAACTTGTGGATCCCTGATGACACGCCAGGCACAGAGCCAGATGCTCTGTATAATCTTCTGGATGTGATGATCATGGTTAAGAACCAGGAAACAGGCTCCCCAAGGTCAATGCCACAGAGCCAGGAGCTGGACCTGACCTTCACATGGCTACAGGCTATAGAATTTTTTAAACATTTATTTATTTTTGAGAGAGACAGACAGACAGAGTGTGAGCAGGGGAGGGACAGAGAGAGAGGGAGACACAGAATCTGAAGCAGGCTCCAGGCTCTGAGCAGTCAGCACAGAGCCCGAAGCAGGGCTTGAACTCATGAACATGAGATCATGACCAGAGCCGAAGTCGGACGCTCAACTGACTGAGCCACCCAGGCGTCCCCCTGCTTTAGAAGCTTTATGGGGTATATAATGCCGCAGTTCTTCAATCAGACTGAACGCCTTTAGACCACTGCTGTTTCAACATACCCTGTGGTGAAAATGGCATTCATGCACGTGACTGTCAACTGTGCAAAATGGTGCGTGTCTTCCGTACAGCACAGGGGGCCGCATGCTCCCTACCAAAACCTTCACAACCCCGATCCACATTTCAGCTTCTGGGAATCTGTCCATGGGAACAAGCCAGGCCCTAGACACAGCTTCCTGGAGAGAAGGAGGCCACTAGGGTGGCATTTACAGAAGCAGAAAGTCCCGTCACTTAAAGCCACAGTCCACACTCGGGGAATACAACACGACTGGCCCAGGAAGAGCTGCCCACATAGCCACACACACTCTGGGTCAGTATATAGAGCCGCCAAGAGCTAAAAGCAAACATCCCTGACACGGAACGGGTAACAGATTCATGGCCCAGCTCCTCAACGGATTATATAACCATAAAAATTTGTATTTATGATGACGGGTCATGGCACAGGTAGATGCTATATAATAGAACGTTAAGTAAAACACCAGGGAGCAGAAGTGTATTCTACAGTTATTGTCACATTATTAAGAAAGAGGAAGATGAGGCAGATCACGGGTTGGGGGTGGGGGAGGGGGTGCTTTAAAATGCCAGCTTAGATTGCCGAGGAGGCCCGCAGGGTGACACTTTGCTTATTTCTCAGATCATCTGTGGTGCTGTCATACTGCTTCTACAACAAAAGTGAATATTTAAAAATAAATGACTTGTGGGGTGCCTGAACGGCTCAGTCCATTAAGCGTCTGACTTCGGCTCAGGTTGTGATCTCACAGATCGTGAGTTCGAGCCCCAAGTCGGGCTCTGTGCTGACAGCTCGGAGCCTGGAGCTGCTTCGGGTTCTATGTCTCCCTCTCTCTCTGCCCCACCCCTGCTCAATGCTCAGTCTCTCTCTGTCTCTCAAAACTGAAAAAACGTTAAAAAAAATTTTTTAATAAAAAATAAAATAAACATGTTGTGCCGAGCGACTTTCCTTTCTGAGTTTCTGATTTCAGTACGTATAGACATGTACCTTGCCCAACTCTACTTAATGGTGCAAGCATGGGCCTTGGAGTTCAGACTTGAATTTGAACCTCCCCCTTGCCAGTTCACGTTGTCTCTTTGAGCTATTTCTATACCCTATACCTACATGCTTCTCTATACCCTATACCTACATGCTTCCTATAACTGTCAAATGAAAAACACAACGCCAACCACACGGGGTTGCGATAAGCATTAAATAACATGGTGTACGTGACCACTCAGCCAAGTGTCCAAACTCAGCCCACAGATATATTTCATTTGGGTCATAAAGTGTTCTATCAACATTCGCGCCAACATTTAAAATCCTTAGATATTTTTTTCAACTTCATAAAATAATCTTTTATGAACAAATGGACACAGAAGAAGATGATAAAAGAATATCAGGGAGAAATTATTCACAACGTATTTAACATTAATAGTCCCCCTTGTTGGCGAGGTAGAGAGAAAGAGGTCGTTGCACTGATGGCTAGTGAGACTAAAAACGAGTAGGAAATTCTTAGACATGTTTGATATTATCTAGCTGAGTTTAAAATATGTACATCATTTGATTCCTTACCCTTTCCCTACAGGTCTATATTATAGAAAAACTTACATAAAAGATTCATTGAAGAATATTCGTCAGAGTATTTCTTCATAAAGGCGGATGGCTAAACAGGGATGACCTGGCATGATCGAGAAGGATGAAGCGTATCCCTAACTATACGAAGGAAAAACACTACAGCTCTCCTTGACCTTGGCCAAGCGCTTCCCCGACTCCACAAGGGAGGGAGAGATGCTGAATACAGATCGCGTCATTCATTTCCGTTGCTGCCATAACAAATTACTACAAGCTTCACGACTTGAAACAACAAAATGTATTGTCTCAGTCCTGTAGGTCAGGGGTCCTGGTTCCCTATATTGGTTCTGTGTTTCGCTCTCACCCTGATTTACGGCCACAATCAAGCTGTTTGTCGTCGCTTCCAGAGGGCTTCCGGGAGCTTCCGGGAGCGGTCTGCTTCCAAGTTCACGCGGATTGTTTGCAGAGCCCAGACCCTCCAAGGACTGTTGCTGCTCTTTCCTTTGTTCCTGGGAGCCTCCCTGGCCCCCCTGCACCCCGAGTTCTTCCCAGGCTCTGAATCTCTCTGACGTCCTCCCCTGCTACTGCGTCCCTCTGCCTTCCTTTTCTGCCTTCTTCCAGCCTGGAAAGGCTCCTGTGAGGACACTGGGGCCACACAGATAATCCCTGCCTTAGGGTCACCTGCAGAGTAAACTTACATATGCAAAGTCCCCTTTCAGCAGTAACTAGATTAAAGCCCTTAGGTTTTATATAAAATACGGTGTTTGGGGTGAATTGGGTCTCCCCCTCCTCCGCCCAGAATGACATGTGGAAGCCCCACCCCCGGGACTCCAGCAAGGTCACAGCAGCAGTACTTGGTTAACATGAGGGTCACAGTGGAAAAGGGCAGGCCCCTGACCCCATAGGACCCTCGTCCTTATAGGAAGACGGCGACACCCTGGGCGAATGGCCTCTGACGACCAAAGCAGAGGTTGGAGTCACGCGGCTGCAAGACAAGGAAAGCTAAAGAATGCCGGGAAATCACCAGAAGCTAAAAGAGCCCAGGAAAGACTCCCCTGCCGGCCTCGGAGAGGGCACAGAGCTGCCGGCACCTTTCTTTAGGACCTCCAGGCTCCAAAACTGTGAGACAAGATGCTTCTATTGTTCCAGGCCACCGGGTTCGGGGTCTGCAGCCCCAGGAAGCGAATGCACAAGGATCCCCCCTTCCCTCCAACAGCTGGACTATGTAGCGCCACCTGCTGGTGCCCCCAGTCCCCACCACTGCCAGCGGCCACCCTGACACCAGAGGCACGCACTGTGGCTGTCCCGTAGCACGCCCGCACTGCCGTTTTCTCCAGAGAACGGAATCCTCTACACCCAAATCTCTACTGGAAGATAAACCAGGAGGGGCGTCCAGTTCAATTGACCCACATCTCTGTGTCAGTGCAAAAACGTTCACAGGTTTAAAGGCAAACTCTTTTTTTTTTCACACCTACCCCAATTTGTTCTATTCATTCTAGCGTGGTCCCTGGGGCATCTGAATTCTCTCAGGCCCGTGCCGCCAGGACACCTTGGCATTATCTTTATAAAACCACATCTTCCAGAAAAGAACATGGGTCTATGTTATTTAAAAAAAAAAAAAAAAAGGTGCCCAAAGCTCCTAACTTTTCAGAATGGGATGTAAGATGTTATAAACCAAGCCTGAGCATGATTTAAATCCTTCAAAAGGTCTAAGTATTTATGCTTTTAATTTGGGGCAAACAGTGCCTGAGGCCTGTAGACAGAATTCATCGGTGAGTTTTCCATGAATAAATTATAATCACGGGACCACGGCCATAACCGATGCTCCGAGGGACGCAATAACAGCCCTTCCACCACCCAACGTGCAGACATGTGAGGGTCCCTGCCCTCGGGGCCCCTCGCAGATCGCTCGCGTTTCCCCTTCCCTGGGCCCGTGCAGGACACGGCAGGGCAGCCACACCCCTGCAGACTCACCTTGGGCGGCTTCAGACTTTTCCCGCGATGCCGTTTGGAGCGCAAGAGCCGTTCCCTCTCCTACAAGGAGACACCAGGGTTGGCATGATCAACCGACCTCACATCACACCAGCCAACCCCACCGGCTCTCAAGCTGCGTCTACCCGCGGCACTGGGCGTGGGACCGTCCAAGATCTGAGCACGTGTGTGACAGCTGCTTCCCAGAACCTCACGCTACAGAGCCACCCCGGTTACCCGAGTCCTTGACAGGATGCGATAAAATGTCCCTTGAGAAAAGAAATACCCAACTTTGTCGATCCCGAAAGCCCCAGCCTGTCTGCGCTGTGAGCCGGACGCCGTAAGGACCACAGCCCAGGGCGAAGTAGCTTGCGGCTTTGAGCTGGGTCCAAATCCGCATGGGCCTCCTCTGAACCAAGTGATGCATTTTACCTCTCTGACTCTCAGGGTCTTCCTCTGCTATACGGGGCTAGAACGTACCACGCAGTGTGGCCCTGAGAAAGGAACAAGAGCCTGTGGCCGCCAGGTGGCCATGTCGTAGGAATGACATCTGCAGAGCAGGGAAGGGAGTGGCACCCTTCCTCTCCGGGCAGCACCAGCACGTCTCTCCCTTCTAACGTAGCCCTGCTTTCCCCTTGGTGGCAGGGAAGCCCGGAGACGAATCTGGTGTTTGGCTACAGCCCTTAAGGCCTACCCATCACCCCTCCTCGTCTCAATGGATCAAGCTGCCTTTATTTTTTTCCCTAGGCTTACTGGTTATTATTCCTCTTTCAACTTTATCATCATTTTTTTTATTTAAATATTTTTATTTATTTCTAGGAGAGAGAGAGAGAGAGACAGCGTGAGCAGGGGAGGGTCAGAGAGAGAGGGAGTCACAGACTGAAACAGGCTCCAGTCTCCGAGCTGGCAGTCAGCACAGAGCCCGACGCGGGGCTCAAACCCACGAACCGCGAGATCATGACCTAAGCGAAAGTCGGACGCTCAACCGACTAAGCCACTCAGGCGCCCCTATCATCATTTTTTGAAGGCATGTTTTCACCTTATGTTGTACCAAGTTTTTGTGTAATGAAGAAAGATGAGATGGTAGATGGATGGATGGATGGATGGATGGATAGATGGGTAGAAGGAAGGAAGGAAGGACGGATAGTTGGACAGACGGAAGGAAGGGTGGATGCATGGACAGACAGATGGAAGGAAGAAGGTATGGGAGAAAGGAGGGGAGGATGGATGCATGGACAGATGGATGGATGGACAGATGGATGGACAGACGGAAGGAAGAAGGGATGGAAGGAGGCAGGGAGGATGGGAAGATGGGAGCATGGATGGATGCAAAGATGGACAGAGGGACGGGAGGGAGAACGGACTGGTGGGCGGAAGGAAGGAGGGAGGGAGTTCAAGAGAGAGGAAGATAGGCCAGCAAAGTGAACTTGACATTTACAGTCAAAGCTGTTTCTAGAATTTTGATCACTGGCTCTTCTACTCTTTGAAGACCTGTGAATGGAGCCACCGCATTCCCTCTTGGGCATTAAGAACACAAGCTGCTTCTAGGGTCCAACTAAAACTAACAGTGGATGCTCTCTCACTCGTGCCGAAGCTTTCACGGACAGGAAAAGGATTCTCTGGATATAACGCTCCGCCTACTAAGACATACTCATCTCCCCTTAATCTTGCACATGTACAGAGTCTCAGCGAGCCCTTCAAATTCTAGCCTGATTACAAGGTTCAGGCGTTCAAGTTCATGGTCTGCAGTAACTAAGCTAAATAAAACAAACAAACAAAAACAGACTTCTCAGGAACAAATCGTGCCCACTGGGTCAAAGCCAGAAGACTTCTTAAAACGGATGCTGCTGCTTAGCAACAACAAACCAGGGAGAAGGGTTGAGAGAAAGAGTAGCCATGGAAACCGCATCCGGGCACCCGCGATGTCTTTTACACGATGTCGAGGCTGCTTGCTGGCTGAACTAAAGCAGCGCAGCCGGTGCGGGGACCTCCGTGAGGCAGCAGCGACGGCGCTCCTGACAGCCGGGCGCGAGGCCACCAAGCACAAACGTACCAGGGAGAGGTCGTCGATGACGTGCTGCTGCTCCAGAACCTGCAGCCGCAGGAACTCGATCTCCTGCTCATCCCGCGTCAGGCTCAGGTCGTTCAAGGAAGTGTGCCGCTTCAGGGATGCCTGCGCCGACAGCTTCTCTTTCTGCAGCCAGAGGGAGAGCGCACCGCAGGGCCCTCAGCCAGCAGCTTTGCCACAGCAGGAGCACCCAGCGGGGAGCTCGGGGACGTGGGGCGCGAGGGATGACAGCCACAGGGTCCCCAAGCGGGAGGAGGGGGTATGCAAATCAGAAGTAAGCCCAAGGCTGCGAGAACGGGCTGGGTGGGGTGGCTGGAGGAGGTGGTGCCCCGGCGATGACGCCCCCTCACACCTGTGCTTGCAGGGGCGCAGGGAGGCGGCCACCCCAGCTTGCAGAGCGCGGCCTTCTTGCTATAAATGGGGCGACTGACACTGCTTCGGACAGTGACCCTCAAACCTCTTCCACGAGCCATCAAATATAAGGCACCGCCCCGACGGCCAAGACCAAGAGCTCTTGTGGGAGCGAACGTGAAACTTCCTATGCAAAGCACCTGGGGCGAGAGTGGCCAGCGTTTTCCCGCCTGAAGCGTCTGCAAAGAGCTAAGTATCCTATAGGGACTTTCCATGCCACCACTCCATCCTCCGGGCAGCCCCGCAATGGTGATGTTTGCAGCCCCATTTTACAGATGAAGATAGCTGAGGCGCGGAGAGAACGAAGCTGTGTTGAGGCCACAGGGGCAGCAGAGGGCAGGGCTGAGGCGCAGACCCAGCCGCAGGCACTGCCTGGCCCTCTCCCTCGAGGCACAGAGCCCTTGGCACATGTGCCCTTAAGACGCGGGACCAGGAGGGAGGGGTGTGGGCTGGGACCCCTCGAGAGCTTCCTGGAGGAGGCAGGGGTGGGCGGAGAATGTGGGCTCCGAGTGTCGGGGGCTGGGGAATCCCAGACGGAGACGAGAACCCGGGGCTGGTGGCCAGGGGCCCATGACTCACCATTTCCACGTTTTCCCTCGTGAGGTTCTTGATCTTCTCCTCCATCCTCTGGATGCTCTGCAGCAAATCCTCATTCTTCTTGTTCATTCGCTTGTTCTTCTCCACAAGGGGCTTCAGCTGGACCTCCGTCTCTCGGGAGCGTTTCAGCTACGATCAGAAAGACACACGAGGCCACTGCCTTTAAGACCCAGTGGACTGCTGGCGTCAAACCGAGGGGGCCAGCAGGGGGCCAGCCTGGGACTGGGGCTGCCTCCACTGGGGCCACATTTCCTGGATGGTACAGACCCCAGGAAGATCCCACACACACCTGGGTCCCAAACACGGTATCCCAGCTGAGGTTCAGGGGGCCTTGGGTAAGGTGACAGGGGAGCCCCACGGACCTGTCCCGCAGCCCCCTGCTGGCACCTGACCTGTGCCATGTCCTACTGTCTGCACTTCCTTCACCTCTGGGCATAACCCCCCAGGGGCCACGGGTCACACGCATAAAGGTCAGTCCAGCGACCCCGCTGCTCCCGGACACCACTCCTCCCCAAGTCCCAACCTCGCAGAAAGCTCCGCCTTCTTAGGAAAAAATCCTGGGCCCCCCTCTGTGCCGGGACATCCAACCTGAAGGGACTCCCTGGGTGTCTGCAACTAAGGGGCCCTTCCAGTCTGTCCCCTGGGATCAGCGTTGGGGGAGCCCACAGAGCCTGGGCCGTGTGCTGGGGGCTGGCCCCAAAGGGACGGCACACGAGGAAGCCCGTCCAACGGACAGAGGAAGAGGGCAAAGATCGTAAAGGAGGTAAGAACACGGTGAGTCAAGTGCGGGCAGACGTTCCAAGCAGGGAAACGACGCGCCCAGAGGTTCAGAGTGGGTGAGAACATAGATTGTTCAGTGCAGTGGGAACCCAGAATGTGGGGTGCCGGGTGTAGAGGGTGGACACGGCGAGGCCCGGTTTAGGGGGCTGGAGAGCTCTATCATTCGGCTCCTGCCCCGGCCCTTGAAGGCTTCGAAGCAGGAGCTCTCAGCGGTCAGGTCTGCCTTCTCGAACACGCTGTGGTAAGCCCTGCCGGGCTGGTTCAACCCTCACCACAACCCGAGACGGGCCCCATGCCCACTAAACAGACAGAGAAACCGACGGCAAAGAGGTGGGGCGCCATGCTCGTGGCCACGCAGAAAGTGCTAGAGCCAAGAATCGAGCACAAAACTGACTCCAGATCCCTGATTTTGGTCACCTGGCTGTAAAGTTAAGATCAAACAGTCTGGTGGCATCCACTCGAATATAAAATGGACCTCTGAGGGGCGCCCAGGGGACTCAGGCGGTTAAGCACCCAACTCTCGGTTTAGGCTCAGATCATGATCTCATGGTTTCGTGGGTTCGAGACTCGCATCGGGCTCTGCGTTGGCAGAGCCAAGCCTGCTTGGGATTCTCTCTCTCCCTCTCTGTCTGCCCCTCCCCACTTGCACTGTCTCTGTCTCTCTCAAAATAAATTAATAAACTTTATGGAAAAAAAATAGGCCTTTGACCCACACATTCCACTTCTGGAAGTCCTCACAGGAATAAAGGTCTGAGGGATAGAGACAGAAATGTATTTGGGGGGCATTTTATAACAGCAAAGAAACGTGAGCAGCCCAGAGACTCCAGCAGAGGAATGGGTGAATGAACCATGGTTCATCCACACAGTGGGGCGTGAGCCCGAGCCGTGCACGGCCCAAATGAGAGCAGCTGTCTGCACACGCTGATGGCAGCACCATAACTGATGAATCATGGGGGAAAAGCAAGTTGCAGACAAGGAAAGATACCCCATTTGTAACGGCAAAGTAACAACAAAAAGTCTCTTGGTGGGTGTCGATATGTTTACATCAGCTTTAAAACCATGTAAGAAATACCTCAAACTGCTAATAGTAGTTATTTCATGACTTCAAGATCAAAGTGCTGGCTCGCTGCTCGATTTTTGCTTTAAACACTTCAGGGTGCTCTGAATTGTTTTGCACAAGATACTTTTTTTTTTCTAATCTTCTCAGTAAACTTTTATCTAGTGCATGAAGGACTTTTTTCAGCTAATGAATATTTAAGTGAAAAGCGTACATCTGATATTAGACACATAGTCTGATTAAAGTCGTTTAAAAATATGCCTTTAAAAACACTTGATGGACAGAGTGCCTCAGTGGCTGAGACAGTTAAGCATCTGGCTCTTGATTTCGGTTCAGGTCATGATCTCAGGTTTGTAAGATGGAGCCCTTCTTCAGGCTCTGGGCTGATAGCACAGAGCCTGCTGAGGATTCTCTCTCTCTCCCTCTCTCTGCCTCTCCTTTGCTCTCTCTCACTCTCTCTCAAAATAAATAAATAAAAATATTTGAAAAAAATTTTTTAAATTGCTCAAAGGAAATATATTTATTTCGATCCTGTCAAAATTACGAAAAGGTGACACTTATTAACATTGTTCATCTCGCATGTTTTTCAAATACTATATAGATGCGCTGACTTTCAGAAAAAAATTTAGAATCAACAGAAATATGACAAGACATCTGTCAAGAAGCTTATGTACTGACTCCCACGTCATAAAAATCCACTTAGCTGTTTATCCAGCAAATTTACACATATTCAGGAAACTACTCTTTTTACTAGATTTATTTTTTTAAGTTTATTTATTTATTTTGAGAGAACATGATGCACAAGTGGGGGAGGGTCAGAGAAAGAGGAAATGGGTGCCCCAGGGATTTCTTTTTTTAACCCAGAGTCCCTGTTCATTATCTTTAAAATTAGAAACACAGTGAACTTCTGGGCACCTGGGTGGTTCAGTCGGTTAAGTGTCCAACTTCAGCTCAGGTCATGATCTCACGGTTCATGGGTTCGAGCCCCGAGTCAGGCTCTGTGCTGACAGCTCAGAGCCTAGAGCCTGTTTCAGATTCTGTATCTCCCTCTCTCTCTCTGACCCTCCCCTGCTCGCGCTGTCTCTCTCTGTTTCTCAAAAATAATAAAATAAACATTTAAAAATTAAAAAAAAAGAAATACGTGAACTTTTATGCAAAGGAAAGTAAACAGAGATGCAAAAAAATAAAAGGGACCCATCACCACACCACCTAAAACAACCTCCAATATCCGCCAGGATGACGATGTACGTTTGTTTCGTAAACTGCTTGTCATTTGATTTTCTGTGGGCAAATAAACGTGATGTCTGCCATCAGTCCTAACAACTGTACACAATTCACTGCACAAATGCTCCATAATGACTCTGCCCAAGACTTGAGTATCGAACAACTGGGTTTTGTTTTGTTTCGGGTCAGTGTGGGTTGCTAGCGAAAACGGCACCGCCATGAACATCATCTGCACGCTCCTCACTGCTCTGACGCTGCCCAGAGCAAATCTCTGCAGACGGAACAGGTGTCTTCACTGCATATGCATTAGATTTTTGATCAGAGATTAACGGGAAAGAAAGGAAAGGAAACCAGAGGGGCTCTGCACTAACTACGCGCTCAAGGCGGGGTTTCGGCCCCAGGGTGGCTTCCGGGCGCCCTGCAAGGCACCGTCTGTCCCTCGGGGCTAATTACCAGCTCATTCCTCTCGTCTGCCAAGAGGGTATTTCTGTCTTCCAGCTTCCGAATCACCGAGTTCAGCTCAGCAATTTTTAGCTGGAATCGCCGCACATCCCGCTCATCCATGTGCTGATCCTAAAAGAAAGTCAAGATACGAACGCACTGTGAAGATGCCTCAAGGACTCCACGCACTCCCAGGGGCTTCAGGGGATGTGACCGCGAGCTCCTCCTCCTGAAGCCAGATGCCACCTTGGGAGCCCCTGCAGGTAGGCCACGGGGACAACACCCCAGGCCCTGTGTGCGCCCTGAAGGAAGACTTCCTCTCAAAGTGACAAAAGGTCAAGCCTGCCGGCGGTTCTGAAACAGCTGCACATGGTCTATGGGGACCTTCACACTCCAGCCCCCGCCCACTGGGCCTCCCTCACTAAGGCTCGTCATGGCCGTGAGAGGACACTCCTCAAGGCGCACTGGGCCGATCTCACTGACCGCTGAAATGCTAGCACCTCATATGCTGTCTGCCCAGAGCACGCATGACAGACATTCAAGCATCCGGTGATTGAATGAATGAATGAATGAATGAATGAATGAATGAATGAGTGAGTGAATGAAGGCACGCTGCTTCTGCCTCCTCTGTGCATGTTAAGTACCAAGCCGCTGCCCCCAAGCCCTTTCCTTCTGGCTAAGCTCCTGCTCATGGTGCAGGACTCTGACTTCAAAACGGGGCCCTCTCTGTGCCCTTACTCCACGCTCCTCATCTCTCTCTTTTCCACTGGGCTCCAGACCACTCACAGTCAGCTACAAGGCCCCGGGGCTTGCACCAGTCACCGGTCCCCATACCTGGGCGCCCATGAGCTCTGCCATGTCCCCTATGCCAGGCGGGAGCTCTCTCTTCGGACTACTGTGGTACCGCTCAGCCTCCTTGACCTGGACCAGCTGCTCATCCAAAGCCTCTTTCTGAAGAAGTAGCTTCTGGGTCTGACCAGTCTGTACTCCGAGTTCCTTCTCCAAGGCCAGAATCACACGGTCTTTCCCTCTGATCTCGTCCATCTGCAGAAGAGAAAGAATGAGCAATCAGCCTAGGAGCTCGTGACCAGAGAAATCTCTGGTCTGAGGCCCAGGGGGAAAGGTTAAGGAGGATGAAGGACTGAGGTCAGCTGAACTCCGAAAACTCAGGACACAGAGAGGCTGCTGTCCACTGCCCAGGTCCTGCTCCCCTGAGCACAGAGGAGCAGAGAAATTAGGGGTTCAACGGCCTACATGGCTAACCAGACACTTACCGCTGAAATGGATCTATGCCCATTTCTCTCTCACGTTAATGAAATATAATAAAATCCTGACCTCTAGGCACCTCCAGCCAAACTCAAGCCCCACGGCTCAGTTTCCACCCAGAGTGGGTGGGTCTTCTCTCCCACTCACCCCCAAGCCTCTCCCGTCTGATCACAGCCCCCACCCTTGCACTGAAATAGCTGTGGCTATGGCCTTCAATGCTCCCCTGGCCCCCAGACCCACAGGACAACTTTCCGTCCTCCAACCTCACCGACATGTGACCCGGCCACCTGTTCCCTGCGCTCTCCTGGCCCTCCCGGCCTTCCCGCCCTCTGCCATGACTTCCTGGTTTCTGTCCTTACAGACTCACCTTGCCCTGGCCGCCATTAAAGTCTGGACTTTGCAAGGCTTGGCCCTCTTCCTTCTCCCAGGCAGCCGTGTCCTCACCCATGACATGAACCTCCCCGTATGCAGCTGACACCCCAAAGTACTCCCCAGGCCCTGACTTCTCTCAGAGCCCTGAAATCATAGAACCAACTAATTATTTGACATCTCCACCGGGGGTTCTAAAGGACCTCAGCCTCTCCACTTGCGAGCCTCAAAGTAACCCCCGCTCGCCCCGGCCCCCTCTTGTCCAGCATTCCCTAGAGGGAACCAAGCAGAGAGCAGCTTACAGAGAAGAGAAAGCTTTGGCCCCAGGCCATACCCTTCAACTGATTCCAGACACAGAGCCAACAGCTGGGAAACAGCCCCAGTGAGGGTGTGGTGCTGGGGTGCCCCTTGCCACCCCGTGTCCTTGAACCTGACAATGTGAGGTTATTTGGAAATAGGGTTGCTGCAGATAGAGTTAGTTAGGAGGAGGCCGCACTGGAGTAAGGTGACTGTGTCCTCAGAAGAAGCCCACGGATGCACAGGGAGAAGGCCAGGTGGAGATGGAGACAGAGACTGGCGTGATGGACCCAGAAGCCTGGGGACATCACAGACTGCTGCAGCCACCAGCAGCTGGAAGAAGCAAGGACGGCTCCTTTCCAGAACCTTCAGAGAGCACAGCCCTGGGACACCTTGATCTCAGACTTCCCGCCTCCAAAACTATAAGCCAGTAAAGCTCTGTTGCTTTGGCAACCCAGCGTGTGGTCCTTCATTACAGCAGCGCTGGGAAATGCAGACAGGCTTTGGAAGTTGCGGCCACAAGTCCAGCATCACCAGGAGCCCCAGGAGTTGGGAGAGGCCAGAAGGAACCCCTCCCCGGAGCCTCCGGGGGGCACAGCCCTACTGGCACCTTGATTCCTGACTCCTGGCCTCCGGACTGTGCGGAAATACCTTTCCGTTGTCTTAAGCCACTGAGTTTGTGGCCATTCATTAAGAAAGCCACAAGAAACAAAGATACTCAGTGTGGGAAATTAAAGCTGACTTGTGATCTGCACCTCAAATCCAGACACAGACCGTCACAGCGGAGAATAGTGGTTAAGAGCCCTGTTCTGGCGGCAGACGAAAGCTAATTCAAATGCCCTCCCCCACGCTGCGTGACCTCCTGATGCCCAGCCTAGGCAGGGCCACCTGTCAGACCCAGCCACAGCCTCCGTAAAGTGGGGGACACGGAGACCTCTTAGAACCTCCCCTGTCCAGTTGTGGAGACTTAGATTTTAGTGCAGATCCTGGCGTATTATAAGCTGTGCTCAGTGTTGGTTCTGCCATTAAGCCACGTTAGCTCTTGGTGATGGTGAACATACTGAAAGAGCAGATCATTAAAAACTGATAAAACAGAATTGAGATTATAGAAGGGGGAAAGGGTACCCTCAAAATACCGGGAGGTGTTTAAGCAAAGTCCTACAGTTCTGAAAAACTCTTTGACACCTTTTCTTTTACAGCAAAAAGTGTTCTCCCCTCCCTCCGCATCCCCAACCCCACAGGACAATCTCCTGGGACTCCAGCCGGGGACCTGTCTGCCTGGCACAGGTCTCCCAAAGCCGGGGCAGAACGTGCCCACTGCGCCCCCTGGTGGTGATCCACCAGCAGCTCCCCACCTCGCCCTAAGCCCAGGGAGGCGCACCTCCTGGCTGTGGGGAAGAATCCTAAAGGAGGCAGAAACTGTTGCCACTGCCAATGCCAGTCCGGAAGCAGCAAGTATGTGAAAGGAGTTCATTAATTTAAACCACACAGGTGCTTTCATTAATTCAACAAATACTGAGCCAAGCGCCATCAGTGGGTCCTGGGAAACCTCTGTGAACAAAATAGGCTAGAGTCCCTGCCCTCAAAGCTCCCATGCTAGAGGGGAGGAAATCAATAAACATAATAAACAAGTCAACACTGCAGTGGCTGAGAGAGTGCTTAGCGTGAGCAGGAAAAAATAAAGTGCGGGAATCAGCAGGGCCAGTTGGGGATGTGGTGCAAGGGGTGGGGTCCCCTCGGCATCTGAGCCACACAACTTCTTGCTTTGCATGGGAGCCCAGAAATGGAGCCCCCCACCCCCACCCCCATGCATTACACTAGCTCCTCGCACAGAAAACAGCAGCGCTGCAAGCAAAACGCCTCTGGAATCCCAAATTCTGCACCTTAGGGAAGTGCCAATTCCCCCAGTCACTCTTGTAAATGAGCAGAGGGCTTACACCCATCACCGTGGGAAAGGTTTCTAGAAAACCATTTCCACTAGCAGACATGACATCCAGGAACGATCGGACAATGCAGAATGTATTCTGGGATCAGCATCTGCCAGGCTGTTGTATTTCCCCAGCCAGAGTCCTGAGGCGCCCCCGGGGTAGGAGACACGCCAAGTTCACACAGCTAAAGGCAAGCACTGCATTCGTTGACTTTATGTCTCCCTTCCAGGCTGAGCTCTCGGCAACCCTGTCCGCTTCCCCCAGAATGCTGACAAAGCCATGAATCTCTCACATTGAGATTCCCTGACCTGCATCACCTGGGTGTGCAGACATTCGCTCTCCCAGCGCCTGGTCTCAGCATACGTTATAGGAGGGGGGTGGGGCTGAACTCATTCCAGTTCCCAGGGCAGGCCCCGATTGGCTCACTCCAGCCACATATCCCGCCCCCTCACAGTCATTGGCTCGGGGATGGATACATGACCCAATCAGAACCAATAGCCTGAAGGCAACATAGCTAGGACCCTTCTGTTGCTCCTTAGGAGCTAAAGAGGAGACTCGCTTTCCCTGAGCTGTGTGTGTGTGTGTGCGGATGGGGGTCCCGCACAGCGGTGCCACCTCACCAGCACCGTGTGAGACCCCAGAGGCTGAGAACGACACAGGATGAGGCAGAGCAGAGCCTGAGAAACCTAGGGCCTGGGGGCCTGAGTGTCTCTGGAGCTGGGCCTGAAGCCCCTCCTCCTACGTTAGTTACTAATGCCAACAGATTACGGTTCAAGCTGGATTGAGGTGGAATTTCTGTCACCTGTAACCAAAAGACCCTGACACAGAGTTAGGCAAAGCACACAGACTGGGTGGTGGCTGTTACTTCCTTCTTACGTGCCACTGTGAGCTCGGTACCACAGCTGTACTCACAAGACACGCTCTGCCTTCAGAAGACCCTCACAGGAGCCAGTACCCACCCCGTTTTACCATCAGGTCAGGCCCAGAGAGATGCATGTGCCCAAGCGCGGGTGGGCAGCAGAACCACGATGCCAACTCGGGTCAGCCTCTGCCAGGCCCTCACTATCCCACGTGCCCCACAGCGCAGAATCCAACCACTCTGCCACAGTCACATCCACCAAGACATTCGTCCCCGCGAGAACCTTCGTGCCCAGCAGCGTGCAAATAACTGTGAGCTCCACTTCACCCCAAAGACTGGGGCACAATGAAGCGGGGATCGCTTCACCCCAACACCTCTTCTCACTCTCCTCCTGGGTACCTGTAGTCAATGTTCACCCACTCTCATGGGCCACCCTAAAAGCCAGAATGGGATCTTATTTGGAAACTGGGTCTCCGCAGATATGATTAGGATGGAAGTTAAGATGAGGTCACACCAGGGGCGCCTGGGTGGCTTAGTCGGTTAAGCATCCGACTTTCGCTCGGGTCATGATCTCGTGGTTCACGGGTTCCAGCCCCGCGTCGGGCTTTGTGCTGACTGCCAGCTCAGAGCCTGGAGCCTGTTTCAGTCTGTGTCTCCCTCTCTCTCTGACCTTCCCCTGCTCAGCTGTCTCTCTCTCTTTCTCTCCTAGAAATAAATAAAAATATTAAAAAAAAAAAAAAAGATGAGGTCACACCAGGTCAGGGCCCTGGATCCACTACCGGCATCCTTGCAAGAAGGGGACCAGACACAGACACACGGGGGAGGACAGGCCACGTGGTGGCAGAGCCTGGATTGGCGCGACCACAGGCCGAAGGACTCCAAGGATTCCTGGCCACCACCAGAAGCTGGACAGGGCAAGAAAGATTCTTCCCTGCAAGCTGCCAGGGAAGTGGGTCCCGCTGACCTTGATCTCAGACTTCACAGCCAAAACTGTGAGGGAATAAAGAAATTCCGGTCGGGAGCCACTGAGTTTGCAGTCACTTGTTACGGCAGCCCCAGAAAATTAGCAGAGTACCAGACCGGGGTTTATTAAACTGCAGTGCACTCGGTAAAGGGCCTACGTTTCCCGGTCCAGTACGTGCTGGCCAAGGCGGTGGGCGTGGAAGCATATGGAAGTTCCAAAAAGGAAAGTGTTCTTCAGTGAAGACCATGCCCTTCTTCATTGGCCCTCCTACTGCCAACCTGGGATGAAGATGCGATGGCCGGCACTCAACAGGGATGAGGGCCCATGAGGACGGGGACCACATCCCAAAGTCCATTCTGAGGAGAAAGCTGGGAGGTACCCGTGTCCCTCACTACTCTGGGGAGCCCTATGGCAGCCCTTTTCGGCCTTCGTACATGAGAGAGACAGAGAAAGAGTGTGAGCAGGGGAGGGGCAGAGAGAGAGGGAGACACAGAATCTGAAACAGGCTCCAGGCTCCGAGCTGTCAGCACAGAGCCCGATGCAGGAGACATGAACCACGAGATCATGACCTGAGCCAAAGTCAGACACTTAACTGACTGAGCCACCCAGGTGCCCCCTCTGCTTTGTTTTTCTTAAGATGCCTGTTAAATGGATAAGCAGGCGTCCACAGACATGCCTGCATTTCCAGTCCAATCCAGCCAACCAAGAAATGAAGCATAAGCCACCTTCCAAACACAGCCTTGCCTGAGGAGTGACATTTTTCAAACTGCGGGGTGGGGGGGTGGGGCGCTGGCGGGGGGGTGGGGGGGAACGTAATGGGAGAAACGGACGCTTGTTCTCTGCCCTCGATTCTCCAAGTGGGGCATTTGCTGTGAAAACCACATACGCACCAGGAATACCTGAATTGAGGATATCCCTCCTTGGTGCCGAAACGGAAGCAGACAACAAGTCCTTTGGTACCTTTTAAACGACGCTCAAGCAGTCCCTTATCCAAATATTTGTTTCTTCCCCCGTTTTATGGACTTTAAATGTAAATTTCTCGTGCCAGGGCGGGACACATTTATGGGTCTCTTGGTCCAGGAAGGATAAGACACCATCAGGTGCTGTCATTCACTTTATTCTCACAACCCCAGGGCAATTATTCCCATTTTGCAGATGAGGCACCACAGGTTCAGAGGAGGGAAGCAGCCTCATTGGGGTCACCCAGTAAACGAGACTGAATTCGCACCCAGAGCAGACTTTCCCCCAAGGCTACTCCACCCCCCATGTGATAACACCCCTCCCTTCCAACTCCCACAAAGAGGAAAAAGAGGAGCTCTCATGCCTAAGCTAGTGCTCCAGCTCAGGTTAATAAATACCCCGCTCCTCCTTACTGCTGAATAGCAGTGCATCATATGAATATACCGCATTTTGGGGCACCCAGGTGGCTCAGTCAGTTAAGCGTCCGACTTCAGCTCATGTCATGATCTCACAGTCCGTGACATCGAGCCCCGCATCAGGCTCTGTGCTGACAGCTCAGAGCCTGAAGCCTGCTTCAGATTCTGTGTCTCCTTCTCTCTCTGGCCCTCCCCTGCTCACTCTCTGTCTCTCCCTCTCTCAAAAGTAAACATTAAAAAGTTTTTTGAATATACCACATTTTATCCATTTCCCAGTCGATGGACATGTGGATTGCTTCCATGCTTTTACTATGAACAGTGCTGTGGTGAGCTTGCATCAGTCTTATATAAACCTTTCTTCATCTCCCTCGGGTATACCGCTGGGGGTGGAGGTGCTGGGAGAGCAGGCAAATTGATGTTTAAGAAACTACTGAATTATTTTTCCAGAGTGGTCATGGCAGTTTACAGTCCCAGTAGCAGCATCTGAGAGTTCCCACCGCTTTCCATCCTCCCTAGTGTTTGTTCTGTTTATTTTTTTAATGTTTATTTTTTTGAGAGAGAGACAGAGTACAAGTGGGGGAGGGTCAGAGACAGAAGGAGACACAGAATCTGAAGCAGCTCCAGGCTCCGAGCTGTCATCACAGAGACCGACGCGGGGCTCGAACCCACAGACTGTGAAATCATGACCTGAGCCAAAGTTGGATGCTTAACCGATGGAGCCCCTCAGGTGTCCTTCTGTATTTTTTTTTTTAATTGCATCCATTCTAGTGGGAGTGAAGCTGTATCTAGTTATAATTTTAATGTGTGTTTCCCTGATGATCAGTGAGGTTGGACACCTTTTCGGATGTTTATCTGTCATTTAAGTATATTTTCCCTTTTTGAAGTACTCTTTCAAAGCTTTGCCCCTTTTAACTATTTTTCTTCTTGCTTCATGGTTGTTTGTATAATCTGAACAAAAGCTGTTTATGATACACATATTGAAATGATCTTCTCTCAATCTGTACTGTGACTCGTCTTTGATGGGTGCCTTTGGATGAACAAAATTTCTTTCTTAAAATGTTCAGAGTTCAACCTTCTCTGAATAGCGCATTTATATGAATAGTGTATTTGTGTCTTCTCTGAGAAATAGTCACCTGCCCCAAGATCATGAAGATATTGCTCCGTGTTACCCTAACCATTTCACTGGTTTACTTTCTAACATCCAGGTCTAGGGTCCACCTTGAATTGATCTTTATGGATGAACGAACGGTACGATGCAAGGATCATTGCTCCTGTTTCACAAATGTCCAACTTTGTCAACACTCTTTATTGAAAGACCATCCTTTTCTCACTAGACTATGATGTTACCTGTTTCCTAAACCAGGTCTGTCTGGGGATTCTCCTGTTCCAGTGATTTATCCACGTATCCTTCAGCTGGTCTTGATAGTAAGCTTTGTTACATGATAGTATGACATTTCCTGGGCTTTTTTGTCTTCAAAATTGTAACTCCAGGTCCTTTAATTTTTTTGTATTTTTTTAATGCTTCTTATTTATTTCTGAGAGAGAGAGCGCGTGAGGAGGGGAGGAACAGAGGAGAGAGGGAGATACAGAATCTGTAGCAGGCTCTAGGCTCTGAGCTAGCCATCAGCACAGAGCCTGATGTGGGGCTCAAACCCACAAACTGTGTGATCATGACCTGAGCCGAAGCCGGTCACTTAACCGACTGAGCCACCCAGACACCCCAAATTTTTAATCATGTTTAGAATCCACTTGCCAATGTCTACAAAAAAAAAAAAAAATCTGCTGGGGTATAGGGATTGCCCTGAATCTATAGATCAATTGTGGGAGAGCTGATATTTGTACAATGAAAATTGCTTCTCCCTACATTTCTTTCAGTCTCCTTTTTGTTTTGTTTTGTTTTTTTTTCTCAGCAATGTTTTGAAACTTTCAGCATGTTGAAGCTTATACAACTTTCATCAGACTTTATTCTTAGGTCTTGGTACTCTGTTATAAATGGTCTTTTGTAAAGCTCCATTCTCCCATTACCCATTACTAATATGTAGAAACACAGTTTATTTTTGCATATTTACTTTCTATTTAGAGGCTTTGATAAACTCACTTACTACTTCTAACAGTTTGTAGACTCTGTTGGATTTTCTACGTCACAATCACAGCATCTGCAAATAATGGCGGCTTCCCCTTTTTTTCCAATCTTTAAACCTTTTCTTTTAATTTCTTAGATTTGAGGTCCTAACCAGTGCAATGTTGAACAGAAGTGGTGATAGTGGATATCTTGTTCTGTCCTTGAATTCAGTGGGAGATGTTCAATATTTTATCACTGTATATGTTGTTAGATTTTTTAATAGAACCCTCTACCAGATTTGAGAAATTCTATTCTATTCCTAGTTTGCTGAGAGTATATACTGTGAAGTATAAATGTATGAAAGTATATGGGGCGCCTGGGTGGTTTAGTCAGTTAAAGGTCTGACTTCGGCTAAGGTCATGATCTCACAGTTCGTGGGTTTGAGCCCCACATCAGGCTCTGTACTGACAGCTTAGAGCCTGGAGTCTGCTTTGAATTCTGTGACTCCCTCTCTCTCTCTGCCCCTCCCTGCTCATGCTTCTCTCTCAAAAAAAAAAAAAAAATTAAAAAAATGTTTTTTAATGTATGAAAGTATAAAAGCATAAAAGTATTAAATGTTTTTACTGTATCTATTAAGATGATCATATGGGCTTTTTTCTCCTTTATTCTATTTCTAGCAGTGAATTATATTCACTGATTTTTTAATATTAAACCAATCTTTGTATTCCTAGAATAAAACCCACTTGATCATAGTTTATTAGCCCTATGTATTTTGCCAGATTTTATTTGTTAATGTTTAATTTAGTACTCTTGTGTCTATGTTTATAAAAGATTATTTAAATTTTTTCTTTTGTTGTATGTCATTGGTTTTGGGGTCAGTTATGCTGGCTTCATAAAATGAATTAGAATATGTTCCCTATTTCTCTTTTCTGGAAGAGTCTGTAATTAGTTTTATTTCTTCATTGAATACTTAAAGAAGTTACCTGTGAAGCCTCAGGGCTTGGGATTTTCATTGTGGGAAAACTATTAATTACATATTTAATTTCTTTAACAGCTACAGGACTACTCACATTTTCTATTTCTTATAGTGTCAGTTTGGTTAAGTTGTACTTGTTCAAGGAAATTGCCCATTTCATCCAAATTTGAAGTTCACTGGCATATGCTGTTCAGAAAGTACTTGTACTGTCTCTTTAATTTCTGTAGGGGCTGTGGTAGTGCCCCTTTTACATTCTGTGCACTGGGGACTTGTCTCTGTCCTTTCATCAGTATTCCTCAGGGCTTATCAGTTTACCTACTCCAATTAACTTCTGATGTGTTGATTTTCCTTATTGATTTAATTCAGTGATTCCTGCTCTTTAAGCCCCTCAATTCCGCTTTCCAGGAGATTAATTTGCTGTTCTTTTTCTTTGTTCTCAAGATGGAAGCTTAGATGTTTGATTTTTAGCATTTCTTCCTTTTTGTCTAAAATCTGTTCTACTTGAAGGAGCACAATTTTTTAAAGAAAGCGGTGTAGGTCCCCTTGAAGAGAACAGTATGTGCAGCTGCTGAAATACAGTATTTTGTCAGCATACCTCCAGCTGGTTAACTGTAGGTTTAAATCTTGCATGTCTTTGTTCATCTATTATCTATGTGTTTATATCATTTGCTGAGACTGAGACTTATTCTCCAACTACCACTGTGGATTTGTTTCTCCTTGTAGTTTTGATGCTTTTCTTTTGCATATTTGGAAGTTTTTTTAATTAAATACTGTTACAGATGGCCCCCTTTATTATTAAGAAGTGTACCCAGGGCACCTGGGTGCCTCAGCTGGTTAAGCCTCTGACTCTTGGTTTTGGCTCAGGTCATGATCTGGTTTCATGAGCTTGAGCCCCAGGTTGGGCTCTGCACTGGCAGCATGGAGCCTGCTTGGGATTCTTTCTCTCCCTTTCTCTCTGCCCCTCTCCCACTCAAGCTGTCTCTGTGTCTCTCAAAATAAATAAACTTAAAAAAATTTTTTTTAATTAAAAAAAGGCATCTTCTACTTGTCTTTAGTATTACTTCTTGCCTGAAAGTCTTCAACATGAATACAGACCAGCTTTCTGGTGGTTAGTGTTTGAGCATTGCATTTATATCCACCCTGACAACTTTCAGCCTAACTGGGGCTTCACAATCAAGATGTGCCTCTTGTAAATATCACTGCTGTTGACTCTAGCCTGAGAAGCTTAGCTTGCTTGCCTTTTCAGCTTCCTGCAGCACACAGGTTCAAAGTCCGGCGGCCGTCCTGAGGGGCAGACTGGTGGTATGCCTGTTGCAGCCCCTCTGTATCCCCAGATACAGCTCTGGGGGACTCCACTCTGCCTTTCCACCCCGACTTGCTGGCCTCCTGCATCACCCCAAAACACAATGAATACTTTGGGGTGAAAACCAGCCCAGTGTGGGGGCTCCTTAGTTTCCCATCTTTCATGCTGACCGTGAGAGATGGCAAAAAGTCCTGCTCACCCATCTCAGCCCTGGCGGAGTCTCTTTGCTGGAAGGAAGCCCCATCCCCAGCCTGCTCCCGGGATGCACAAATGTCCCACAGGGAAGAACCTGTCAGGTGGTAACTGACAGCTCTCCTGGGCCAGGTTCTCTCTGGCTCCCTTTGAAATTTTAGCTCTTCTAGACGTCAGACCTTCCATAGCCCTCCAGCCTTTAAAAATAGGATTGCTTGTGGGGCGCTTGGGTGCCTCAGTCGGTTAAGCATACGACTCTTGGTTTCAGCTCAGGTCGTGATCTCACAGTTTCATGAGTTCAAGACCCACATCGGGCTCGGCACTGACAGCACAGAGTCTGCTTGGGATCTCCCCTCTCTCTCTCTGCCCCGCCCCCATTTGCACGGCCTCTCTCGCTTGCGCTCAAAATAAATAAACTTAAAAATAAATAATTTTTTTAAAAAAAATTGTTTGCCGTTTACGGCTTTCCCCAGTAGTTGTGACAGAATGGCTGGTCTGTCCCTATGTGCCACATCTCACCTGAAGGTATAAGCATGCTCCGGTTTAGTAATTAAATGAATAAATTAATGCCCGGCATTTTGATAAGCTTCCACGGTCGTTTTTTTTTTTTTTACAACACTCTGCCCTTACCTATTAATCCCATTTTACATTGTGTTTCTGAGCTGTTCCATGAAGGACCAAGGATCCCACACCTAGCAAGCCGAGTTCTACCTGCCCAGAGTCTCTTCACCACCACTAGGAAGGCAGGGACCTCGCTAGAAGTGCCTAGAACCCTGCCTGATGCACAGCGGGTCCTCAACCCGCGGCGTTTACTGCACACAGAAAGGAAGGAACGAACGCATGCAAGCCACGGAGGAAAGGATGCATGAAGGAAAGGATGCTCGCGGGCGGGAAGGAAAGGGTGCATGCACGCACGCCAGCCGCGAGGGGGCGCAGGCAGCACGTACCAGCCTGCGGATGTCGCGTTCGCACTCGCGCTTGATGCGGTGCACCTCGTCCTGGTGCGCCTGGTAGGCGGCGCGCAGGTCGGCCGCCTTCGTCTTGTCGGCCTGCATGCAGTTGCTGAGCGCCTCCTCGGCCTGCTTGCGCGAGGCCTTGAGCTCCAGGATTTCCTGCTGCAGCCGCAGGCGCTCGCCGTCGAAGGCCCTGCGCGCCTCGTCGCGCGCCTCGGCCAGGAGCGCCGTCTTGACCTTGTCGGCCGCGCCGTCGCGGAGCACGTTCAGCGTGGCCTGCAGCCGCTGCAGCTCGCCCTCCTTGATCTTGGCGGTGCGCGCCGCCTCCTGCTCGTGCTGCCGGATGAGCACCTCGCGCAGCGCCTGCAGCTCCTTGGTCTTCTCTTCGTGCAGCTTGGCCCTGAGCTCCGAGATGTAAGCCGTGTGCCGCCGCTGCTCCTGCTCGCGCTCCAGCTTGGCCTCCTGCAGCCGCTCGCGCAGTTTGCCCACCTGCAGCCCGCGCGACGGGGACATGGGTCAGGGTCAGAGCGGGGCGACCCCGCCGGACCCAGCCACCACCTCCCCATGCCCGGTGGTGCCGGAGGGCCCCCGGGACCCTCGCTGGGGCCCCCTACGCTCGCCACGCCCCCTCCGGCCACCCCCGTGGTCCTGACCCTCAGCAGCGCCACCTACTGTTTTATTTCCTCCTACTTCCTACTATTTTCTTGAGAATTCCTCTAGAGGTGGGTGGGAAAGCATCGGTAGATGCTGGCGAGGACAGTCAGGCCTCTGGCTTCCCTTCCAATTTGGAGATTTATCAGTCACAAAACACGAGACCCATGGGCAGATATCATCAGTCACCAAAGATAGACACGTTTTATGCCAGAAGTACCTTTCGGAGCCCATGCACCAGACTGTGTACACCGGGAACACAGAGCAGAGGGGAGGCAGAGAGGGGCAGAGGGGAGCAGCCATCCTCATTGACCTGTCCCCTCCGTGGGCTGGGGGCTCCACAGCATCCCCCACGTTAATCCCTAGGGGCCTCAGGAGGAAGGTAACTGCTGCAGGAAGGCAGTGGAGACTCACAGATGCCTGTGCGACCGGCATGAGGGAAGAGGCCACCAGGGGGCAGAGCCAGGCTCACCCGGGGGCACCTGGCCCTCAGACGCCAGGCTGCCAACCCCACGTGAGGGCATCCATCTCATCAGGAAACTTTAAAAAACTACTTGTAAAATGTGCCCAGGCAGTATTTTCTTAAAACACTCCAAAATGCTGTATTCGACCCTTTTCAAGTGTCACACAGAAACACACACTCGGCAGGAAACCGTTACAATCCATTTGCTTTCTAGATCACACCAGTCTCCAAAGAATGGAAACCGGTAGTATCTCACGGGGGACACGTGCTGCCTCTGTGGAAGGTGGGACATTTTCCCACTATTTATGGCATACCCACATGTTGCAATCAATGTCAGGTGAGGAGTTTTACAGTGTCCCTCAGTATTGATAAATTCTTATAACAGCAGAGGAAGAAGCAAAAGTAAGCCTGGCAAAGACAGAAAATCAGCATCTCCTTACTACAAATACTCACGACCATGGAAATAAGATGAGGGACCCATCAGTCCCCCTCCTCCAGGGATGAGATTGGGCATCTTTTCCTAATGGACCGAATGCCAAGAAGCCAGAACTTTACATATTTAACATGCTTGCCCCCAACAAAGGACTAAAATTTGCTTCTGACACTGTCCTTTCCAGGAGACGACACTGTCATGACCTCTCTGGTTATTCCTGATCAGAATCTGGAGTCAGAAGGATGTGACCAGTCACATCCCTGAGTCTGCACTGATGTGTGATTACGGAGCCTCACGATGGCTAAGGTTACATGTCAACTTTTCAGGGCCACGGCACCAGGTCATTTGGCAAAATGCCAATCTAGACGTGAAAGCATTTTTTAGAAGTGATTCATATTTAAATCAGCAGACCTTGAGTAGAGGAGGCAACCCTTCATAATGTGGGTGGGCCTCACCCAATCAGTTGATGGCCTCAAGTTTAAAAAAAAAAAGGCTGAGCTCCTTGATGAGCGAGGAATTCAGCCTCCAGACTGCCTCAGACTCAAGACTACCAACATCCACTCTTGCTGAAATCTCTAGCTGCCTGCTCTGCAAAGTTCAGATCTGTCAGCCTCCACAATCACGTGAGCCAACTTCTTAAAAAAGTCTGTCTCCCTCCCACTCGCCACCCCCACACACACACATTTCCTATTGATTCCATGCTTCTCTGGGGACCCCCGACTGCACACGGTGAGACAGGGATGTCAGCAGCTGTCCAGGAGGGCTTGGGCAGAGGAACCCCAAAAGCCCCGAGTGGATAAAGGGAAGTCTGCTCACAGGTGAGAAAGGAGGAAGGGGTGTGGAGCGGAGCAGAGGTGTGTACAGGGCAGCCTGGGAGAGGTCAGGCCTGCCGACACAGGTGTTTAGGGCAGGGATGCTGACGGAAGATGGGGTTGAGGGAGAAGTCCCCACAGAGGAGCCCAGGGCCGAGCCCAGGTGCCACGACCCGAGCATGGCAGAACAAAGCACCCGCTCCTTACTCCACAGAGCTGAGCGGGTCTAAAGCACGGCCAGCACTCCACCCCCAGCTGCCTCCAGTCTGCTCCCCAAGCCCCGTGGGTCTTGGCACCCCCTGACTGGTGATCGGGGTGCTCAAGGGACTGAGGAAGCACCAGCAAAAGCCTTAAGAGCCGGCTCCAGATGGCCTCCACGGGCCCTCCTGCCCCTGTGCGGTGACCTCTAACACTGCCCGCACGACACGGGGCGACGGTACAGGGGGCTTCATCAGCGAACGAATGAAGCGGCAGGTACCTTTACCACATTCCCTCATCCTCCGGGGCTCAACGGCGATCCTCTGGGGAAACGACAATACTTCAGCTGTGGTACCGACAGCAGTTTTATGAGATTACATAGAAGTATCGTTTAAATGCAATTGTAAAGCTTCTACCTGGGTTTCTCCTGCCAGCAGAGAAGCAGCTTGCTGAATTCTCCAAGGACAGGAGTTCCCCCGCAGAGACACAGGGAAAGCCCTCCCCCGGGGCCACGTGGGTGGCAGGGCTCAGGCAGCGGGGGGGGGGTTCCCAGCAGGGGGCGTGCCCAGCAGGGAGGCGGCCAGGTGACAGGGAAGCAGGGTTCCTGCAGGCCTGGCTCCCAGCACAGTGTCACCACCTGCACCTATGTACACCTGCTGTGCTATGGGCTGAGGTGTGTCCCCAAAATTCCCATGGGGAGGTCCCAACCCCCCAGGACCTCAGAATGTGACTACATTTGGAGATCAAAACTTCGAAGATGTAATGAAGTTAAATGAGGTCATCTAGGTGGGTCCTGGCCTTTTATGAGCGGTGTCTTTAAGAGATCAGAACACAGACACACAGGGACAGCCCTGTGAGGACATGTGGAGAAGATGGCCAGCCATCTACAAGCCGAGGGGTGAGGCCTCCGGAGAAACTAACCTGCCCACACCTTGATCCGGCAACCTCCGGAATAAGTTTTTTGGTGTCTTTAAGCCACCCAGTCTGGGGTGCTTTGTTACGGTGGCCCCCACAAGCTACCGCACCTGGGCAGCCACCTCTCCTCTCTGACCTAGAAACTGGAGAAAGCTACCCCTGACCTTGCAGGTCACTGCCACGGTCAGGAGGCCCTCTGAGGCAGCTGGTGTGATCTAAACAGCAGACATATAATAACTGTTGGCCAACTGCTGGGTGACTGCGTGTGACAGGCACCACCTGTGTGTGTGACTATCTCATTCAGTCTTCCAACAACCCAGGGAGGCAGGCACATCACAGGACCCCTTTTAACAAATGGGGAAACTGAGGCATGGGCGATGACATGGCTTGCCCCCAGACCTCAAGGCGAGTTGGGTGGCGGACGTGGGATGGCGCCCTGGCAGAATGACCTTGGCCGTGCGGCTTCCCGGCACCCACAGCTGCTGTTGCCACTCCTGGGTGGGACGTGCCAGCCCCAAGGGGTCCCTGCAGGTGAAGCCCTCCCGAGCTGCACAAAGCGTGGACAGGCTGGCAGCTTGGCAGCCACGCTGGTAGAGGGTGACAGCCGCAGGCCTGGAGTCCTGCGGGTACGGGGACGGGAGGGGGCACATCTGTCCCCGGGTTCCAGGAGCCCAGCCTTCATGCCCTAGGCCCTAGACCCTGCCTTTGCTCTCCATGGTGCTGTCCTGAGCCGGGGGCTGAGACAGGGCCCAGGCCCCAGCTCCACGCCCCACCTGGGGGCCAGACCCCCAACCAGCCCCACCCCCCGCTGCTGGTGGTCCCAGCTCTCAATAAGACAGGACGCCCGCAGCAGTACCCCAGCTGTCCCCTCCCAGGGCTCCAGGTGCTGCGGGCAGGCTGGACGCCACGTCACCTTCAGACTTGGGCATAACCTCCCCTACCCCGCCCGGAACAGCCCAGACCCTCGGCCACTCAGGCCACCCGCGAGCAAGCTCCCATCCCCCCCTTCTCTTCCCCCAGGGACACCACAGAGCCCCAGCCTGCTCTGCCCTCAAACCACCGAAGTGAGAACACCGACGGGCTTTTCATTGTATCCGGGACATCAGACCTCTGGGACACTGAACTGGCCGTTTATTATGACTCCGTGTTACAGATGAGAAAGGAAAGGTTCTTCCCGGAGACTTTACGTCACCTGTGCAAGGTTGGGAAGCCACTCAGGGGCCAAGCTGAAGTTTAAAGCCAGGTCTGTGTGGTGAGAAAGCCCGCCGTCCTCCACTGTGGCAGGCTGCCCGTCACAGCCGCACTTGAACCGGACGCCTACAGCCGGGGGCCGAGCACCCCACCGGGCACCGTGCTGACCAGCCCCAAAGCTCAGTCCCGCCCCACAGAGCTCCACTGCCCGGTCACAGAGCCAGACACAGCTGCAGGCTCTTTAGTACCCTCGCCTCCTGACCCGACCACAGGCCCCTGGGGTCGTACCGCCATGACCCCACCTTGCAGGTGAGGGAAACTGCCGCACGGAGAGGTACAGAGCTGGTCCCAGGTCACAGCGAGACGTGATGGGGCCAGGGGTGGACTCCAGGCGGTACCACTGCTAGTGTTATACCCATTTCAACAAGGGACAAGCTGAGGTTCAGAGATCCAGTGCCCACCCCCAGCCCCAGCCTGGGAACACACCGTCCACTAAGAGCGGAGGGGAGTACTGTCCCCCAGGAAACTCGAGCGCCCCCTCGTGGAGCCAGGAGGCCCGCACCCCTTCCCCCAGGGAACTCGAGCGCCCCCTCGTGGAGCCGGGAGGCTCACACCCCTCCCACCTTGCTCTTCTCCTGCTGGAACTCGATCTGAATGCTAGTCAACTTGGCTCGCAGCTCCTCGTTAGCCATTTGCACGGCATCAGTCTCCATCTCGGGCCTCTCGCCCTTGCTCCGGCCCTTCTTAGACATGCTTCCTCTTGGGTCGAGACGCTGAGATCCCGCGGTTCACACCCACCAGCCAGCAGGCGCCGCCACCGGCTCCGCGGTGCTAACCAGTTGTGCAGGGCTCAGCTCGGCCTCCGTGTAAACCACCATCACTTGGGACCCTGGGGAAGAGGGAGACGGGGTTAGCGAAGAGAGAGAGAGGCTGGCGTCCTTGCCTGGGCTCAAATGGCAACCTGGGCTGGGCCAGGCATCCACTCACCCCCAGGAGGCGCTGCCGTTCACAGCACTGACCCAGAGCTTCTCAGACCGGCCGCCCCGGAGCTCGTTAAGGCGGAGGGCCCCGGGCCCTCTCCCTGAGGATCCCATCTGCATTTCTCACAAGCCCCCAGGTGATGCTCCCAGGCACCACAGCTTGAGCAGTGTGGATGTACTAGTGTCCATAGTGAGAGACCCCATGACCGGAGCAACCCATAGACGGCGGGCCACACACTCAGTAGCCTCAGTTACCCCAGTGCTTGTTTCAAAACCAGGTCCCTGAGGAGCCCAGAGCTCAGGGCACGAGGTGTGCAGAGGGACCAAGGAATGTTCCATCCACATTCCCAGCTGACTCTGGAGCAGGATCTGAGGACCGCACCCTGAAAATTGGGCTGTTATGAAGATCAGTGGCGCCCCCACACTGTGCCCAGAGGAGCAAAGCCCTGGTCACCCGCGCTGCTAGCTCAATGTCCCGTGGAGATGCCTCCTGGCCAGGCCTGGCTGGTCGCCTGGTTTGCGGAGGCACCTCGTTGAGCTAACAGTCCCTCCAGCACCCATATTCCTCCAGGGAAAGCCCTGGAGTTTGGTAGGGCTGCCCTCCCAGCCCACAGGGTGGCGAAGCTGAACCCCTAAAGACAAGGTCTGGACCGACAGCGAATACCTCTGCGTTCTGGGTGCTCCAGCTGCCACCTGTCACTAATCACACTGCCCTACAAGGTAGACGACATTGCCCAGTGTCACAGATGAGGAAACGGAGGCACAAAGAGGCTGAGCGTGAGCAACAGTCACACAGCCAAGATGAGGAAACAGCATGAACCTAGTCAAGGTCCACGGCTGGGCTGGATGTGCTGAGTCTGAACCCAGCCCCCCAGCCCGGGCTCCGTGCTAGCCTGACCCTAAAACAGCACTGCCTCTGACAGCACGTGTCTGATCCCCCTGGACCCCTTGCTCTGCCTTACTGTTGCTTTCCATGTGACAAAACACGTGGTTACTTATTTCTTGTCTGTTTCTCCTATGCCATGATGAGAGTTCCAAGCAAGCAGGGTCTGGCTCTGCTTTGTTCCTCACTATATCCCCTGTGTCTGGAATCAGAGCTCAGCATGCAGGAGGCACTCCAGAAGCATGTGTTGAATGAGTGAATCAGTGAATGAATGAGTGAATGAGCAAAGCCCTATAATGTGCCAAGCCCTGTGATAGCAGCTGGCGAGCGTATGGTGCTTGTGGTGCCTGGAGAGGTAGGTGCAGACATTAGGGCCATCTGAGAGATGAGAAAAGATCGAGGCACAGAGAGGTTTAGCAAGCTACTTCTAAGCCACAGAGCTAGTTAGTGGTGGCAACGGGATTAGATCGCCCTGGGAGAGAATGCACAGTGAGAAGAGACCATCCCACCACGCAGGAATGCCAGCCTTCAGAGGGGGAGCCAAACAGATGACATCAGCAAGGAAAAGACCATAAATGAGAAGCCTGGAGATAGAAGCAGAACAAGGGGGCCCAGGACGGCTAAGAGAAGAAGGCGTTCCAGAAGAAGGAGGGAGTCGACAGAGGGCAGCTCCTAACAGGGCAAGAGGAAGATGGTAACCAGCCACCGGATTCAGGAATCCGGGGTTGGTGGCCTCGGTAAGAGCTGCTGAGGGGGTGAGGGTAGTGGGAAGCGGGCAGGCAGCCAGGGAGCTGCGATGGGGTCTCAGGATGCCAGCCCTTCTAGCAAGCAGTAGATAGATTCTCAGTGTTTGTGAGCTGAACTTGAGCATGACTTGATAGGCCTGGGGGCACTGGGGTGTCTGGGCAAACGTAGCTGTTTGGGAAGGCAGAGCTGGAGGCCGGTCACAGCCCCTCTTGGAGCAGGAAGGAGCGATTTTCTCAACACGTCATGAAGGATTATTCAGGGGCGATCAGCATCCCCACTGCTGGATTCTAGAAAGGTACATTCGGTCTCCAGAGAAGTATGAATGCACTTGCTCTCATGTGACTTATTAGAGCATAATCCAGAACTCATTCCTTGCTGCCCTGACCCGCCTGCCTTTACCAGCACAGAAGCTCTCAGAAGCCACCCCGCCCCTGAGTACACAGGGAGCACCCTTCAGACCCATCACCCAGAGGGAAGACTCTTCTCCCGTGTATGGGACTCTTCCTCCATCCTGTGACCCAACGACACCGCCTCTAGCAACACGCTGTAAGGACCAATCAGAGATATGGGCTCTGTGTCAGCCAAGCTGTTCTTACCAACAACGCAAGCCTCAGCCAAAGGGATGGTTAAGTAAATGACACCAAAGTTGTGACACCAATCCACAGTGAGAAAGGTGAGTGAAAAGACAAAGTCAAAGAACACGTACAATTTGTGATCTCGGTTTTCAGAACTGTATAGACTGATTCAGTTTTTCCACTTGGTCACAAGTATTTTTTGAGCACCTGCTGGGCTCCAGGCCCCGGTACCCTGGGGACAGAGCAGCAAGTACCAGACAGCCAGGCGTCCCAAACGTTAGCAGTGATGGCCTGAGTGACAGCTGATATTTACCTTCTTCATTATACTCTTCCAGATAAATCAAATTTTCTATTTCTATTACTGCTTTACAGGGGGGGAAATGATGCCACGTTTTTTAAAGGAAAGCAAGCAAGTTTCAGAAAACCATCTGGTGGATCTAGCTGGGAAAGAGACAAGACAGAAGCCAAAGGAAAAGCAAATGGGCCCTGTCCCCAGAACAGTGCAGCGACACCTGCTTTTTGGACGCAGCTCCAGCTCCGCCTGCATCCCCAAGAGCTACCTAAAAGGGAAACACCCCCTCCCCAGAAGAGAGTACCCGAGCCACACTCCCCAGGACACAGCTGACTGTTCGGTAGGATGGCCTTGCCACCCCGAGTAAGTGTGTCCCCTCGGCTCACGCTCTCCTGGCTGGACGGTCCTGGTGAAGTCGCTGAACTTTTCTGACTCAGTTTTCTCATCTGTTGAATGGGGCGCACGGCACCAAACCTCGCAGGGATGTGTGGGGATTGCTCATGTCCACCTCCATGCTCGGCTGGCGCTCAGCCCAATGAAGACAGTCACCAAACAAAACTAATATGAATTTAAGAGGAGGCGTGATGCCAGCTTCCCAGTAACTGCCATGAAGGTCAAGATAACAGGTGCTAAGATTAGGCACAGCGGAAGCCACCACGTCAGGGTGTGGCCCAGCTGGTGTCACCGTGTCACAGCTCAGCGGCCCTAGTATATCCTGAAGGCCCACTGCCCTCCCAGCAGCCCCTCCCAGGGTCACTTCCAGGAAGGACAGGGTAGCAGATGAGGCCTCTGGGCCTCAGGGAGGTCAAGTACCTGCCCAAGGCAGCACAGCACCCTGGATGCAGGCAGTGAAATGGGTCTACTCCTCAGCGAAGCCCAGGGACAGCACCCCAGGTGGGCGACAAGGGGCGGGGGGGGCTTGAAGGGAAGCCCCAGACGGGGGTGGGAGGGACGGGGAGCACACCAGGAGCACCTGGGGGACCATGAGAACGGGGCCAGTCCCAGACTCGAACTTGTATCAGCCCCTCCCCCGGCCAGCTGGACCCCAAGGCCTCCTAGTCTACCAGCCAGGCTTTCGGGGCCCCAAGAGCAGAAGGGCCAAAGGGCGACACAGACTGGACACCCAGCAGGGAGGCGCCCCAGCCACCGCTCCCCGTGGAAAGGTGCATTCACGCCATCATGTCAGTAGAGCCTCAGCACTCGTTCCCCGCTTCACGGATGAGAAAACGGAGACAGGCATCTGCAGTCACAGGGCTCGGACTCTCCCGCTTCACGGCCATCAAAGGTGCAGGCTGCCCCTGAAGAAAGCCCCGCCCATGAAGGGGTGCAGGGGGCACACAAGGTCTGACTCTCACCATTGTCCAGGCCCTGCCTCCCGCCCCTCCCCACACTCCCCGGCAGGCCGTGGTGCATTCAGTTCCCTGATGGAGAAAGCCACCCTCCTGCCCCTTTCACGGCTACCTCCCATTTTGCCCCCTCCAGGAAGCCTCCCCTGATGACCCTATGGTCAGGCACCTCCTCTGAGCTCCCAGGCTGGCTAAGGGCTGCCCTGTGTGTTTGCTCGTCCATCAGGCCCTCAAGGGCAGAATCTTGACTCCACATTTGCCGGGCCAGGGCCTCAGTAATGTGATGAGGGGCTACAGGAGGAGATGGCACCCAAAGCCATGGGCTAATCAAACTTGGGGCTGTCAGTGGGCCCCAGGCAGCTGGCCTCCTTTGCCGGAACACACCCACGGCTGGTCTGGCCCAAGGCTCACGGAAGAGTCACTGGCATTCTTACCACCAGCCCCGCAGCTGCTGGCCTCCATGAAGGCCTCACCCATGGAGGCAAGAGCAGGTCATTCTCCTCTTGAAGGGAGCTGGGTGTCCACTCTATGCCAGGGGCTCTCCCATGCCAAGTTCCTGATGGCCAACTGAGCAGATGGCACGGCCCAGGATTAGAAGAACCCCGCAGAGGCTCAGCAAACATCCACCCAAGGCCAGCGAACATCACACAGTAAGCAAATCTTCAGTCTCTTGCTCAGAGCCCATTATCTCATGCTTTACATACAAGGCTAACAAGCTCAGCTGTATGTTCTCTCTGCCCAGAGCAGAAAAGGAAAGCAAGGAACTGGATGACAGTGTTTTGCAAAAGGTAAACACAGACAGGGAGTGAAAAGAGAGCAAAGATTTTCCACCACATCCCCACCAAAAAAAAGGGGGGAGGGGGAATAATAATTCCTTTAATACTTAAAGGAAAAAGCCCAAGAGGCCTAGATATTAATCTCATTCTCTACTTACAACAAATTAATAAGGCTCTTGCTGTCTGGACTCTGTATTGGTGCAAAGTAGTCCATGGAGGTTAAAAAAAGAAAAAACTTCCATAAAATGTAACAAATAACATCAAGTGAGTTAGGTTTTCCTAACACTTATTCTGGTTCTGGGGTAAAGAGCTGTAGAGAGAACCCAGAATGAGGAACATTAGAGGTTGAGTCACTCACCCCAGGTCGGCCACCGACCTGGGCGTGGCCCCGCCTGGGATGTGTTTTCAGCCAGCGTTTCCCATCATGCAGTGGGAACGGGCCGTGCACACGGCACCGCGTGGGGGTGGGGCTGCGAGCACCGCCGAGCTCGGAGAAGGCCCAAGCGCACCTGTGGCCCGGGTTCCATCACCCCAGAAGCTGGCGGGTCCTGGAAATGACGACAGAACAGCCACCTGCCCCACAGGGCCACCTCAGGCCGCCTCCTGACCGTTCTCAGGACTCACCTTGGGCCATGCCTCCTCCAAGTCCCTGTTGACCCCACAGGCAAGGTCGAGGGTCCTTGCAGCCCACCTTGCACTGGGTGACTCTAGGCGTCTTTGCCTGACCTTCTCCAGGACTATGGGGTCAGCATTTGTAGATGGGGAAACTGAGGCGCAGTAAGATCAGAGGCCTGCCTGGGGTCCCAGAGGGACTGGCACCCAGAGGGGAGAGAAGACCCCACAGCTCCCCCCACCTCACCAGGTGGTCAGTGGAGCTCACCTGGTGCTTCAGAGGCAGAGGAATGGACACTACCCCCCCCCAGGACACTGCGCACCCCCCCAGCTCACTAAGGTGCCCTTGGCTCCACCGTCCCTACTGTCCAGCTGATGATGTCATTCACCACAGCAGCTGGACCAGCTGGCCCCCTGCCTAGGACCGTCCTACCCCAGGGGCCAATGAGGCTCAAGACCCCCAGTACCCTCCCCACCCCCCACACATAGGGCTTCATGCTCCCGCCAAGTTGGGGCTCAGGCAGCCATTGCAGACTCTCAGCCCCATGAACCTCAAACCCTTAGTCTCCCTGCCCCTCTCCTCCCAGTCACCTACCTCCCCGTCCCCAACTGAGGACACTTTCTGAAGCAGAAGTCAGCCCAATCCCACCCCAGTGCAGAAAATTAACAAAAGAGCACCAGTGATAATAACGACAACGACTCAAGCTTCAGGAGGCCCCTGTCTCTGGAGAGGCCCAGTAGGGACCTTGCAGTGGGTGCCTGCGGCCAAGGCCCCCCGTGGGCTCCCCCGAGGGCCTCGGCTACTTGCTTGCTGGCCTTGGCCCTGTGGGTTCTCAGCTCCTCCTCAACTGCCTGATTTACTGAGTCTCCAGCACCCTGCAAAGTGCCTGGCCGGAGCAGGTGCCCCGAACATCAGGAGTCCCTCCTTGGATGTCCACTGGGTGTGAAAGCGTCACCCATCCCCACACCCCTCCCCATGGGAGGTCTTTTCGATCACAAAGGCAGGACACAAGAGGTCCCTCAAGGAGCAAAGGTTCCTGCGTCCTTGGTGAAAACAACCGCATTCCACAAAGAAACCAAGTACAGCCACATAAGGACTGGCATGTGCGTGGGCAGAGACGGTAGGCGTGGCTCCAGGGCTCCCTCACCCTGCCCCATGCTAGTTGCAAACCCCCAGTGTTTAAATATGGCCGCAGCACAAAGACAAGACATTGAGTATCGAGGACCTCGGGTCTTGCTCTTGGGTAAACAGAACTGCGAGCAGAGCCCAGCTGGCTGCATGCACCCCATGCCCGCCTCCTACCCACATGTGCCATGCATGGTGGTATGATGCCACCGTACGGGGCAAGCCACACCCTGCCCTGCCCCTACGATGTTCACGGCCCCTCCTGCCCAAATCCCCCTCCTCGCAGACCTCTGTCCCTCTGCTCCTTTCAGTGTCTGTATGCATAGATCAGGAGGAAACCACCTCTGTATCCTAAATACAGCCAAAGGAGGGGCACAGTGAGACTCCTCCATGGGCCACGCTCCTCCATCTCTAGTCAGACACCCCTCCATCTCCAGTGGCATCACCTGCCACTGCCACTTGTCACCGTCACCCCAGCCACAGGATAAGCATGGTCATCTCTGAAGCTCCTGGCTGGGTAGAGGGGCCCAGCTGAGACAGCAATGGCTTGACACCATGAGGACTCAGCCTTCAACAGGGGCAGGGGGGCCCAGGAATCACTGGATGACCTCTGTCACCTGGCCCTAGCATGGCCATCTTGATGTGTCCCCAAGAAGTAAAGTGCAGCCAAGTTAGGAAAGGGAGGCCTCTCTAAACACCAGACCTCACAGTCAACAATGCACAGAGCTCGAGTCTGAACTCATGATGCCCAACTAAAAAAAAAAAAAAAAAAAAAATGGAGAAACCTCCCTCCAGTCAGGACAACACTGCAGACACCTGACCTGTGGTCACTTGGGCCAAGTCCTGCCCAATGAGAAGGAGGTGGGGGCACACACAGGAGGGAGGGGGGGGAATGAAAGAACAGGGGAGGAGGGGTGGAGGGAAGGAAGGAGGAAGGGAGAACACAGAAAGGATTGAGTCCAACTTCCAGTTTCTGGTCTGGCATGTAAGGAGCTTGGAAGTCATCACTCTCATCTGCACGAGGAAAAATCTGAACTGAAAATCAGTAACTCTTCTTATACCCGTCTGACAGCTGAGATCACATGGCAAAATTTGGAGAGGCAGACAGATGGGTACCAAGAATAACAGCCCTAGCAGGGTAGAAACCTCCATGGAAATACATCAGTTCAGGTTCCTTTTACCAGATACTTCCCACCCAGCTTTCAACAACAACAACAAAATTACAAGACATTCAAAACCCCACCCTGAAGAGACAGAGCAAGGATCAGACCCAGGCTGAGCTACGGAAGTGACACTGGAATTACCAGACCAGGACTGTAAAATCACTATGATTAATACGCTAAGGGCTCCAATGGAAAAAAAATAGACAATACACAAGAAGAGATGGCTGATGTAAGCAGACACGGAAATTCTGAGAAAAGAGCGAAAAGAAGTGCTGAAGATTTAAAACGGGTGGGGGGGGGACTATGATAGAAATGAAGAACACCTCTGAGGAGATCATTAGCCGGCTGGACCCAGCTGGGCAAAGAACGAGTGAGTCGGAAGAAAGTTCCATAAAACTACTCCAAACCAAGCAGAAAGGAAAAAATACAACTGAAACAGAACAGAGTATCTGAGAACTGTGGGATAATTACAAAAGGTCTGACAGATGCATCCTGGGAGTATCAGAAAGAGAAGAGAGAAAGGAAGAGAAGAAATATTTGCACCAGTAATGTTTGAGACTTTCCAAAAATTGATGTTGGACGCCAAACCAAAGATGCATGAAGCTCACGGAATACCAAACAGGATAAACACCAAAAAGCCAACACCTCCTGTTCATAGGCATATCCTACTCAAACTGAGGAAAATCAAAGATCAATACAAAATCTTGAAAGAAAGCCAAGGTGGGGGGCACCTTACCTTAGAGGGGCCAAGGTAAGAATTACATCAGACTTCTCTTCAGAAACCACACAAGAAGAGAGTGGAGTGGGACTGAGTGTTGAGAGAAAATTCCCACCAACCTAAAATTCTGTACCTTGTGAAATCTTTTATTTTTTGTATTTATTTATATAATTTAATTGGCTTACATACAACATCCAGTGCTCTTCCCAAAAAGTGCCCCCTTCCATGACCATCACCCACTTTCCTCTCTCCCCCACCCCCATCAGCCCTCAGTTTGTTCCCGGTCTTTAAGGGTCTCTTGTGATTTGCCTCCCTCCCTCTCTGTAACTCTTTTCCCCCTTCCTCTCCCCCATGGTCTTCTGTTAAGCTTCTCAAGATCCACATATAAGTGAAAACAAATGTTATTTGTCTTTCTCTGCCTGACTTATTTCACTCAGCATAATACCCTCGAGTTCCATCCACGTTGCTGCAAACGCCATGATTTCATTCTTTCTCATTGCCAAGGAGTGTTCCATTGTATGTATAAACCACATCTTCTTTATCATCTTTTAAAAGTGAAGGAGAAGTGGGGCACCTGGGTGACTCAGTCAGTTGAGCATCCAACTTCGGCTCAGGTCATGATCCCACAGTCGGTGAGTTCAAGCCCCACATCAGGCTCCATATTAACAGCTCAGAGTCTGGAGCCTGCTTCAGATTCTGTGTCTCCCTCTCTCTCTGACCCTCACTCGCTTACACGGTGTCTCTCTCTTCCTCAAAAATAAACATTAAAGAAAATTAAAAGTGAAGGAGAAGTAAGGACTTTCTCTGACAAACAAAATTTGAAAAGATTTGTCACCAGGAGATCTTCCTTGCACAAAAAAAGTTATAAGAAGTTCTCCTGAGAGAAGAAAAATGATGTAGGTCAGAAATACAGACTGGGAAGGAAAGGGAGGGAGGGCGGGTGGGAGAGAGGGAGGAAGGAAGGAAGGAAAGGAAAGAAGATAGATCTAAAAACTTTTAAATTAGGGGTGCCTGGGCGGCTCAGTCGGTTGAGTGTCCAACTTCAGCTCAGGTCATGATCTCACAGTTCATGAGTTCAAGCCCTGCATCCGGCTCTGTGCTGACAGCTCAGAGCCTGGAGCTGCTTCAGATTCTGTGTTTCTGTCACTCTCTCTCTCTCTGCCCCTTCCCTGCTGGTGCTCCGTCTCTGCCTCTCTCTGTCTCCCAAAAATAAATAAACATTAAAAAAAAGTCTTCAAACATCAGTGGTCTAACTCCACCAATTAAAGTCCCTGTCAGAGTAGGTGGGAAAACGACACACAGCCACGTGTGGTCTACAGGACAGCACCAAACTTCAGGACCCCCTAGGCTGCCCACGAAGCCAGCTGTCTTCCACACATTCCTGGTCAACTAAAGGAACCAAAGCTCAGAGGAACCCCAGCCACCACTGGTCTCCCGACACCAACAATCTCTAACCTACACCCAAAAGCGGAAACCCCACCCCTTGTGAATTAAAGAAAGATCTTCGTAATAAATTCAGTAAGATAAAAATTGCGTTATACAAACGATACTCCAGAAGCACATTAGGAAATGATGGGGCCTGAAAGAACACAAAAAACCACCACGATGAGTCGAAATTAAAATCACAAGAAAGACAAAGCCCTTGCAAATAAGAAGGGGGAAGTTAAATGAGCAGAAATTGTCTGCGATTCGTAAGCTGGACTCGGCCCCGCTCCCCATCCACCGCGAGCATCTCCTGAAGCAACGAGAAGGTAAATCTGGGTGCAACTTCTTTGAAAGGCTTAGAAGACTCCTAAATGTCAAGGGCTCATTCCCACGTGAAAAAGCCTACAATCCCTACTCCCTAGTATCTATACTCTGACATGGCAGTAGCGAGGGAGGGAGGGCAAGAAGGAGACAGGGCCAAGGTTAAACCCGATTCCTTAAAAATGTAACCACCACCAAAGAACTTAATCCTTCTCCGCATGCTATGACCAGACTCCCTCTACCCCCTGAGCTCTGTCCATTTCCACGGGTCTCTTTTCCAGCCGTGATATTAGTGCCCAGTGGTGGAGGGGAGGGGAGGGGAGGGAGTCGGTGTTTCATCGAGCTTCTGGCAGCGATGGAAGTCCAGGGACTGTAATCCTGCATCGACGCCACGTCCGCCTGGGCCGGGCCCCTCTGGAAGTGGGTTCCTTGTGTGCCAGCAAACCCCCACCTGCTTCCCTCCACTTCCCAGATTCCCTTAGAGGGGCTGGAGGTCCCGTCACCAGCCCTGGCCAGTGTGTGTGAGCGGCAGTGACGTGTGTCAATACGGGTCGGGGAACAGAAGAGCCCAAGCGACTCCTTTTCTCTCTCTGGGGGCAGAGACCTTCGAAGCCACGGGTTGAGATGACGGCGTGACCAGACAGGAGCACAGGACCACTGAAATCCACCCCCAGAGAAGACCCCAGGGGACCCGCGCCAGAGCACGTGGGACCAGAACGGACCTTTCTGGGCTCCAGTACACCTCGCCGAACCTAGCCGATCCTCTCTCCCTGGAACGCCCTTCCCCCTTTCCCACCTGTCCAGCTTTTCTTTTTTTAAGTTTATTTATTTGTTCTGGGAGACACAGAGACAGCGCCCACGGGGGAGGAACAGAGAGCGAGGGAGAGAGAATCCCAAGCAGGATCTGTGCTATCAGCACAGAACCTGACTCGGGGCTTGAACTCACAAACCGTGAGATCATGACCTGAGTTGAAACCAAGAGTCGGAGGCTTAACCGATTGGGCCCCTCAGGGGTCCCCACCTGTCCGTCTTCTTCAAAATTCAGCTTGGGCATTACCTCCTCGGACAGCTGGTGCTGATACGACTTCCCACCCTCGGGCCGGTGGGGGCGTCCCGTGAACGCCCTGGTCCCCAAGCTTCCCTTCCTCAGAGCCCTGACCATGCTGTGTTGACACACGTGTCCACTCTCCAGACCAGGCACTCCGTGTCCCCAAGAACTCCATGTTCCGCCACCTTCTGAAAGCCTGGCTGGACACCTGTCCCCAAGTAAAGGCAGTGGGGCACGTGCCTGTGACATGGACGTTCACATGCACGCGGAAAACCCACAATGCCCTCCTTCACGCGCACGGACACCTGCAGTGGCCCAGGGACAGAGATCGTGACCCAGATCGTGGCCCTCCCCCTCCCACCAGGTCTTCAAGTGCCATGGGAACTGAGAAACGGCAAGAAGCGGTAGATGCGGGGAAGATTTCACAGCGAATGAACAGCAGAAGTCCTGTTTCTGCATCCCAGGGGCCTATCTTCCTCCAGGAGCAGGAACGAGGGGACCCCCTCAGGGACCTGTGTGCTAAGTGCCAGCAAAGGGCCATCCCTTTAACCCTCTCGACCTCTTGAGCTCCCGACAGGGAGGTCTCGTTTTCCATACCTTGTACCGGAAATGACAGAGGCACAGAGAGGCCAAGCCACTGCCCACGCTCACACAGCCAGAAACAGCCCTGTCATCACCCACTGCACAGTTACCCCTAAGTTATCCTTTTCGTTCCTGCTTTTCTTACTTTTGATGGTGATTAGTACTAGTCGAGAGCCAAGCGAAGGGAAAGAATTTAGATTTCCAAGGAAGAGCCGACCCAGGGAAAGACCAACCACTAAGGTCCCCTCCCCCTCCGCTCTGGCCAGCTGATGGTAAGCCCCGTGCTAGTGGGTCCTGACTGCCCAGAAAGCTGTCGAGGGGGGCACACGGAGATCACACCACAGCGCCTGGCAGCAGCTCATCTTCCATCAGGGAGTTTAACGTGGAATTTGATCGACTACCCCATTTTACAGGTGAGGAAACTGAGGCTCCAGGCAATGATGTGAGGAGCTGAGACCCCACCTGGCCTCCACAGGCTGCCTGGTCCAGTCCTCTTCTGCTCCAGGATTCAGATTCTCACTGGGTGGCCCCATCCAGGTGTCCCCTGGGACGGGACATGTCTCTTCGCCCCGTGTTTTCAGGCTTAGGAGCTGCCTGCTGCCCTGTTCCCTGGCTCAGCCGCGTGCAGCCTCCACGTCACTGGGCACATGCTTGCCAGGCCCTGGGGTGTCGGCGCCTCCCGGCCGGGACTCACCCAGGTCAGCTGAACGGAGGAGGCTGAGAGAAGGCGTGTCGCCCTCACAGGGGCCAGATCAGATCTAGGCTGCGCTTCCGGCTTGGACACAGTACATGCCACCAGTCCCGGAGGGGCCCTGGCGATCCAGGAACTATGAGTAGCTTGAAGATTCAAGGGGTGCCTGGGCGGCTCAGTCGGGTAAGCGTCTGACTTCGGCTCGGTTCATGAGCTCCCAAGCTCCTGATTCGTGAGTTCAAGCCCTGCGTCAGGCTCGTGGCTGCCAGCACGGAGCCAGCTTCGGATCCTCTGTTCCCCCCTCTGCACTTCCCCTGCTCATCTTCTCCCCTCCTCCCCCTTCCTCTCTCTGAGAAAATGAGCCCAAAGGGGGACCAAATGTGCCATCCTGCACTGCGGAGGCTACAAAGCCAGAAGCTACATTTCCTACACTCAGAGCTGGGTTCTACAGATAACCCTAGATACACCATTCATTCAATTCATTCATTTATTCATTCATTCATTCACACAAGATTTGACCCCAGGATCGACCGGGACCGAGGTGGTGCTGCAGGGTGCCCATTTGTTGGTGTGAGCCTGGAAAACGGGGGTGCCCTTGTGCTTCTGGGGTGTGGCCATCACCCTGATGACAGCTGAGGCTGGAGCCAGCCCCGGCACAACGGCTTCTGACACCCCCGCTCCCCACACAGCAACTCTGGGGTCAAGCCTGAGGCTCAGCCAAGAGCCAGCCTCCCCACCTTCCAACCATCCCCACCCCCCTGTGTTACACCCCTCTGTGTGAAGTAATCCCACAGATTAACGCAGATGGAGCCTGGGGTGCCCCAGAAACCTGCGTGAAAATTAAAGAGGGACCCAAAGGACAACTTTAAATTGTTTAAAGTTTAAACAGAACTTTAAACAGCAGAAAGCCGAATACTTTGTTCATGCTCACTGCCACACCTGTGTTCCCCTGATGGAACGTCATGTTCTAGAACCTCAGAACAGCAGTTCAGTGGGGTGTTCTCAAGGGCCAGCTCAGTATCAGACTGGGCCAGAAGCAAGCCCCTACCCCTCATGAGCTCTGTCCCTGGGCAGGTCACTTGTCCCCTCTGAGCTTGTTTCTTCACCCGGAGAAGTGAAGAAAATACTAATACCTACACCTCGGGAGGCTGGGTTGTTGTGAATAGAGCGTGAGTTCCATTAACTCATTCATTAATCATTTCATTGTTGATACTATTAATATTAATGAGTATGATTAATTAATAAGTATTATGTGTTCACTGTTGAAAATTTGGAGAAGACAGATGAAGATGAGATTAAAAATCACTTATATTCTCCATCCCTCTGGTGATATCAGAATAACTGATTAATAATAACTATTAACCATTTCATTAATGCTAATAATTACCAATATCGAGGAACACACACACGCACACACACAACAACAGCTCTACTCGCCTCTAGACATATCTGAGGCCAGGGCACCACAGCCCCCCAACTTTAGCTTACTTTTGGGGGTTCCACATATTCCACATGGGCTTCAAGATAAGATTTTATTAAAAGGGTTTCACCCCAGGGGTGCCTGGGTGGCTCAGTCGATTAAGCATCTGTCTCTTGGTTTCCACTCAGGTCATGATCTCCTGGTTCATGGGATTTGAGTCACCCTTTCCCCCCACCCCGCCTCAGTGGGCTCTGTGCTGCTAGTGTGGAGTCTGCTTGGGATTCCCTCTCTCTCCCTCTCTCTCTGCTCCTCCCCTGCTCACATGCATGCTCTCTCTCTCAAAATAAAAAAACTTTTAAAAAATGGGTTCTACCCCAGCTAAAAAAAAAAATTTGTAAATCAGTGTCAGAAGAACATTTCAATGATACTGAAAAATGTTCCTGATCTGTATTATGAGTTAAATTCTTCCCCACCCCACCCCTGAAAAAAATCATATATTGAAGTCTTAACCCCAATATCTCAGAACATGGCCTTCCTTATTTGGGAATAAGGACTTTACCAACACAGGTTAACATGAGGTCATTAGGGTGGCCCTAATCAAAAATGACTGGTGTGCTTAGAAAAAGGAAGAATCTGGAGACAGGGAGAAGAGGAGAATGCCATGTGAAGATGGACGCAGAGATTGGGGTGATGCATCTATAAGCCACAACCCAACAAAATACGAAATTTGGTTGCCTAACAACCAAATCCAGCAACATATAAAAAGAGCCATACGCTGTGACCAGAGGGATTGATCCCAGGATACACCATATTAACTAGGATAAAGGACAGGGACACCTGGGGGGCTCAGTCGGTTGAGCATCCGACTTTGGCTCAGGTCATGATCTTTCAGTTTGTGATTTCAGGTTCCACGTGAGTTCAACCCCCGCATCAGGCTCTGTGCTGATGGCTCGGGGCCTGAGCCACTTCGGATTCTGTGTCTCCCTCTCTCTATTTAAAAAATAAAGATTTTTTAAATTAAAAAGACAGGATAAAGGAAGAAAACCTCATCATGATCATCTCAATGGATGTGAAAGGCATATGATGAAACCTATCACCCTGTCATGATGAAAACAGTCAACAAACTAGGAACAGAAGGAACTTCTTCAACCCAGTCAAGGGCATGCACAGAACACCCACGGCCAACATCATATTCAACAGTGAAGCCTGAAAGCTTCCCCACTAAGAGTGGGAACTGGGCAAGGATGTCTACTCTCGCTACTTCTATTCAACTTGTACTGCAAATTCATCCAGAAAACTTAGGCACGAAAAAAAAAAAATAAAGGGTATCCGGATTGAAAAGGAAAAAGTAAAACTATATTTGCAGCTCACAGGATCTTGTGTATAGAAAACCCTAAGGAATCAACAAAAACCAAAAAAAAAAAAAAGCCCAAAACTATTAGAACTGATAGGTGAATTCGGCAAGGTGGCAGGATACAAGATTAGAATACACAAATTAGTTGTATTTCTATATCAACAGTGAAAAAACAAAAACTAGGAAAACACCCAGATATAGTCCAGACAACACTGATCGGGTGGGGGGCCAGGGGAGGGGGGGGACACAGACATTGGTATTTTTCCAAAACAGACATGGTGATTCAAGGTGACTCCAACATGCAGGTGCCAGGGTCAAGGACATCTGGTATTAACAGTCAGCAGAACTGAAGTTTCTCCAGTGACTTCTCCTACTTCACCCCACCTGAAAGACACAGCCTATCCCAGGCTGTGCTTCCTTCCAGATACAACCCTACAGTTCACGTAGGGAAGCCAGGGAGCCACGCCGAACACATTCTCAAATTTGGCATATCTTAACATTTAAAAACTCACCAAAGAAGTATGTGCACTAACTGTTGTTCATTATTGATTTTTAAGCATCGCCCTAAATAGCAGCCTAAGAAGATACATAAGATATTATCTCAAAAACACAAATTCAGATCAATTAGGTTGAGGATGACAAACCAGGAATCGGAAAGCTCCAGTTCAATTCTTAGCTTTGGAGTTCTCATACCTGTCCCAATACCCAATGAGATGGAAATCACTATGGTCCCCAGTTCACAAGCTAAGAAACTAGGAACTGAGGCTCAGAGAGGTTGAGTGACTTGAGCAAGGTCACACAGCTCACTCCTCTGACCTGGGTGCCCCCTGCGCACATGAAAGTCCAATAATCATGAAGGGAATGAGCTTCGATTACTAGGTACCCTGTTCCCTGGAGCCAGCTTGAATTAGAAAGTTTAATCAATGAAGACAACATTGGGCACTGTTACCCTCAGGTCAGACGCCACCAATGCTAACGGGGGTGGGGGTGGAGGATTAAATCACACTGGGCGTGTGTCCTTTATCTTCCCTTCCATCTCCCCTATTAACGCACTGCCCCCAGCGCACACAGCCAGTAGGTAATGGAGCAGAACTGGAACGAGGGTCTGGGTTCTTGCCCACATGCACTTGGGATGATACGAAGAAATGACACAAAAAACTTCTTTGCCTCCTTCAAGTTAATGGCAAAATCGGAAAAGCCCAACTCTTAAAACCCAGTCGCTTGCAGGGCCTTTAAGTCATTTAAGGGGGCTAACACAAAGTGGTTTATTTTGAAAAGTGCACATCAATAAATAACAAAGAAACATCACCTGGGATGTTTCCACAGGGAACGTGTTTGGGCCAGTCACAGAAGCACCCATGCGGGGCAACACCCTGGAGAATTAACAGCGGAAGCTGGGCTCTGAAGTACCACCTCGTCTGCCCCCCAGGCCCCGCTGGCCCCCACCGTCTTCCACGTGGCCTTCTAGGGCGCCCCTTCACGTCACTCCACTGCCTAAATGGCTTCAGGTGGTCCCCCAGCTCGGGGTCCAGCCCAAGCCCACTCTACCCATATGCCACCCCCCATTCAGCTCTCTGAATGCTCACCCCTGTGCCTCCCTCTGCCAGAGGGTCTGGGCGCCATGGGAATATTCTCCTCCTCAGCTCACCAGCCTCCCCCAGGGGCTTCTGTAATCGGCATCAGGGCACCCACGGCTCCCGTGCTCCCCACTGACCTGGCCACCCTGGTCACCTAGGCTGGCATCACCTTCTGATTCGTTCCCATCCAATCACTCATTCATTTCACCCAATCATTGTTCATTCAACAAGGACTCACTGAGCCTTCACTCTGCTGGACACAGAGACGGAATGCAGACAGAAGTCCCCGCCCCCCACCAAGAGTCTACCTCCTCTGAACACTCAATCCTTAGAAGCAAGAACCAAATTGAGTCAACTTTGTGCTTGGACCTTCCCCAGAGCCTGATCCCAGGTAGGTGCCCAGAGAATAGTGAGGAACCGAATGAAGATTACGCAGGACAGCTTTCTGGCAAAGCAGTGGGTTGGTGACATGGACCACGCTAAGTAGAGGCTAGAGTAGCCCAAGTAGAATGCCAGCTAGAGCGCAATGATTTGACGCATCTATTTCAGACCAAGGGCAGGGCAAGTGCATTTCCTGGTGAGAGGCTCCATGCAGACAAGGGACTGACAATCTCCAAGGCTGCCTCACACCTATCAGATCTTCCCTGAGCAGAGGTGTGGTGCCGTTTTGCATTTGTTTCTTCCTAAGCAAACGAGGGTTTCAAGCCTCAGCTTCCAGACTCCAGGAAATGCATGCAAACATTCCTTTTCTCTCCGGCCCCTCTCAGTAAACCGGACACCACTCGGACTCCATGGAGGGTGAGTCTGTCTTTTCAAGATGGCAGAGCCAATATCTTCCCTTCTTGCGCCCAGCTCTCTTGGCCAGCACTTCCTGGGGGCCAAGCCAGTGCTGGGAAACCAGACCTCCAGGAACTGCAGCAAATGCACTCTTCCATTTCTTGTGTATTTTAGGTTTGCAGGAGGTGGGGGAGTTCCCTGCACACAGCTGGCCCGAGAACACACGCCCAGGAAACAGCGGGCTGGGGGTTTGCGCCCTGGCTGGATTTTATCCAAGGCCCTGGGCTGGAGGGCTGGACAGGACGGACAGCCTGAGGCTCACATTTATGGAGCAAAAAAGCTTTGCAACAGAACCAGGGTCCAAGTGTCTCCCTTCTTCCCTTCACGTTCCTTGTGGACTGGACGTGTCACAGCTTCAAAGCGGCACGTGGCATGTGTCTACCAAGGCGTGGGGCTCGCTCACGAGTCCCAAACTTGGCGCTGCAGGCACAGGGCCAATCTGCAGGAGGAAAGACCCAGCTGAGCAAATGGCCCCGTCAGGTCTGTTCCGCAGAAGTTATAGTCTTCATGAGAAGTAAAATAAAATGCTAATCAAAGAAAAAATTTGAGGGGTTTAGAAAAGAAAACAAAAGTAATTTATAGCCCGCCCCCCCCTCCACACACACACACACACACACAACAATTCTGCCGCCCTTCTTCCAAGAAGGAAATGACTAACAGTGAGCGGGCGCTCTGTCCTGGCCCAGCTCTGTGCCGACCATCGCACTTGACCCTCGGGTCTCACCGATGAAGGACTCTCTCGCTTTACAGATGGGAAGGCAGGGTTCCAGTGAAATCAGGTGTCGGGGCCCAAGGCCGCCCTGGTTAGAAGCACTGAGTCCAGGACCTGAAACCAGGCCTGACTCTGAAACCCAGCGTGTCCCACACGTGCCCCAGATGGAAGGAGGCTCTGTGTCATCTCTCTTCCAAAGATTAGAAAATTGGGCAAAAAAAAAAAAAAAATTAACTGACTTAGATTCAGTATTTATATCTGCTCACAAAGTCCCAATTATCAAGTGCTCATACCACCTGTGGAATCCTCATCTCCCATCCAGGCTGTAAGCTCCGTGGGGACGGGGGGCCAGGGCCCACATTCCTTGCCTCCCCACCAGCACAGAGTGGGCCCTTCTTACCCAGGCTCAAAAGCCAGCCTCAACGCACTGCCCAGCCCTCCCCCCAGAAGCCCGTCCCCCTCACTCCCTGCCTGCGCCTCTGGCCTGCCCTCCTCTCTGCACCTCTGCCTGCCCACGACACCTACCCTCCTTCCCAAGTCTCCACCCATCTGAATCCTCCAAGGCCAATGTCACATTCATTCTTTCAACAGACATGCTCCAAGTTTATGGAGCTCCACGACCAGCTCTGGGAGGAAAGGCCAAGGAGATCGGAAGCAGGTGGGCGCCCCTGCTTCCCTACAGCATAGAACATTCTACCAGGCCAGAGAGACAGAGTAATGGGCGCAGCTCCCGCTCGGAGCTCTGCACCTTTGAAACTGATGCTGTTATTGTCCACGTCCCACCCCCCGTTTCAGAGAAGGGGACAAGGGGACCCACCTAAGATCACGGATGGGGAAGCGGCACCCACCCCCTCAGAGACCCTCTGCCTGAACCCTTCCCTACTGTGCTGTGAACTTCAAGGGCAGTCGACGGCGCATCCACTTCTGTGTCCCCAGGGCCCTACCCAGGGCCTGACGCAGCAGGGACACAGCCCTGCTTGCTGAACACAGTGGTTTCAGCATCCAGGAATAGACATACGGTTCTGCTCCTGGCTCTGACGTAGTCTTCCCGGCCCTCGGCGGCCTCCCGATCTTGATGAATGGCCCTCTGAGCGGCAGCGCCTGCCTCAGCGTCTGTCTGGCTTCCCCCCTGAAACCCAGCAGCCTCCATCTGGGCCCCAGAAAATTGCCTGATGCCTGCTGGTAGGAAGCAAAATCTAAAAAAAAAAAAAAAAAAAGCACCTTTGCAAATATGTGTCTCTAAAACAGCTTCCTAAGACCAGGCCAGGAGGAAGAGGCCAGAGAGGCCATGTCCACACCTGGGCCTTAGGCTCCTCCTTCCCAGAAAGACACTCACAGGGTCTCCCAAGATAAGACACCGTTTTCCCGAAACGACATAGCTCCGTCCTAGAGTTGCCCTGAGAAGGGAAGGAGGCCGTGGAATTAAAACCAATTCACCCAGTGGGAGGCACAGGATACGCTGTTACCAAACCCCAGCCGATGTCAGTAGGATGACTGGGTAACCAACACGGGTCCACACCACGCGCCTGAGGCACTGTAACCACGGAGGCAGAGGAGGAGGGAGGAAGGCCATGAACCAACCAGGAATACAACAGCCTCACCGACAGACAGGCCCTCAGTGGGAGCCAAGAAGCCAAGTGTCTGTGAATCCCGGCCAGGGCGGCCCACAGCAGAGCTGCCGAGCTCTCCTGACTCACCCAGGCCTCTGGGGGGAGGCCCAGGAGGTCTAAGCCCACAGCCCACACCTCCCCCCACCCCCACCCCCGCCCCATCCCTGCGCAACTCACCCCACCCCCCAAGCGCCACCTGCTGAGAAGCCAAAATAAGCCCTGGCCCAGGAGGAGGGGGCGTCAGCCCTCAGGACACTGGCAGTGTCTAAAAGAGAAAAATGGAAGATTTGAAGCTGATATCTGAGAGCATGTAGAAGACTCTTTAACCCCCAAATGTAAACTCGGGTCCTCTGGTCTTGAAACTTAGAGAACTTCCCTCCTGGGGCACCTGGGTGGCTCAGTCGGTTGAGTGTCCAATTTTGGTTCAGGTCATGATCTCACGGCTCATGAGTTCGAGCCCCATGTCGGGCTCTGTGCTTACAGCTCAGAGCCTGGAGCCTGCTTCCGATTCTGTGTGTGTGTGTCTCTCTCTGACCCTCCCCTGCTCGTGCTCTGTCTCTCTCTCGCGCTCTCTCTCTCAAAAATAAATAAACATTAAGAAAAAGAAAGAAAAGCTCCCTCTTATAGGCGGAAGCGGGCATCCCTCAGCAATGTGAGCAGACCCATGCCACCTGCCTGCCCATCTGAGGACAGCCTGTCTTCCGCCATAAGCCACAGCCACGTCCACTTGCCACGGCCACCTCCTTTGACACCGAGCAGGAAAGCTGGTCAAAGCCTCCGCGCCAGGCCCCACCCCGCCATCCTAGCCCTCCCCCTGGCCCAACACCTGCACGGCACCCGCCTCTCTGGGCCTCAGATTTGCCTTTTGAAAAGTAGGGAGCGTTTGGCCCAGAAGGCGGTCTCCACCCCTCAGTCACGCAGGTGCAGCCACTGTGGCTTCTGCCTAAAACACATACGCCACGTGTTTACTGTTTCAGAGTCAACTTCCCTGTGGTGTCGTTTCCACTTGGAGTTACAAGTCAGAGAGTTTCTGCCATTGGGAACAAGAACATTTGGGGGAACCCCAGAAACGTTCCTTCATGCCCCCTCTGCAACTTACCTTCATTTGCTTAATATTTTTCTTTACAATGACTGCCTTTTAAAGACATATACAAAGTGGACGGACCTGGAGGGTACTATGCTGAGCAAACTAACTCGGTCAGACAAAGACAGATATATTTCACTTCTATGTGGAATTTGAGAAACTCGACAGATGAACATAGGGGAAGGCAAGGAAAAATAGCATAAAATCAGAGAGGGAGGCAAACCATAAAAGACTCTTAAATCCAGAGAATCAACTGAAGGCTGCTGGGGGGTGGGCGGGGGATGGACTCCACGGGGAATGGACATTAAGGAGGGCACCTTTTGGGATGTGCATGGGGTGTTCTATGGAAGAGAAGAATCACTGGGTTCTATTCCTGTGGCCAACATTACACTGTATGTTAGCTGACTTGAGTTTAAATAAATACATTTTGGGGCGCCTGGGTGGCTCAGTCGGTTAAGCGTCTGACTTCAGCTCAGGTCATGATCTCACGGTTCGTGGATTCGAGCCCCGCATCGCGCTCTGTGCTGACAGCTAACTCAGAGCCTGTTTCGGATTCTGTGTCTCCCTCTCTCTCTGACCCTCCCCTACTCACGCAGTCTCTCTCTCTCAGAAATAAATAAAACATTTAAAAAATAAATACATTTTCCTAAAAGTACGATTTCAGTCTTATTCTAAGTGCTAGCATGCACACACACGCACACACACATGCACACACACAGACTTAATGTGCTATATTTTCTCTAACACACACCGAAATACTCCTAAAATAAAACACATCCATCCATGTGCCACCTAAAACCTTCTCCCACACCACAGAGCCACACGCCCCACGCCCCCCATGGAGAAATAAGCACTCCCTGAGGTCCCCGCCAGCTCGGGAAGTCTTGATTCCAGCCCTGGTCCGAGTCTCGCTGGATGCCTGCATACAGCAGGGGCTTACGGGTTGGTGAACCGCAGGGATGATTCCCGGCCCATTTTTCCAACTCCCACCTCCTGAGACCTGCCTCGCCTGGCGGGAGGCAGCCACCTTCTGCTCGGCAGAGCTGATCGATTCTATGCGTGGACACCACTCTGGAGGCCGAGGAAAGAACAGGCCAGGTGGGCGCAGAAGAGAAGAGGACCGGGGGAGGGTCAGGAGCACCGAGGCCGCATCTTAGCCCACCAGGTTATTTTAATTCCCGTCAAACCTTGTGCAAGAAAAGCCTTCTGGGATGTCGCATTTGGTTTCCCAGAAGGGATTTACCACAAAGCGTGTAAAGAAAGACTGGGCGCCTTCCAAGTCCCAGTTTCGAGGCAGAGCTAAATAACGAAGGGAACCCTTCTGCACCCTTAGCAATTAGGCAAAGAAATGTGTCAGATGTCTACGGTCCTTTACAAAGATAGGAAATGAGTGGGGGCGCGTTGGAGCCTAGAAAGAGGCACAGCTGAAGAGATAAGCCACGAGGAAATTCAGGGCGACTGTCCAGAGCCCAGCGATGCGGGGCGCACCGCGTGCAGGAAGCAGGGTTCACCTCTGCAGCCCACAGCCACCCTCATTACCAGCCCCGCCCCAACACCCCACACCCAGCCGTGACCCACTGACGTCACCCCAAATGCACCGCTGCACCTGTGCGCGCACCGGCTCACCAGCCGGGACAGCCCTCCCTTCCTCCTCCACCTAGAAAGCTCCTATTCATCCCTCAAAAGCCGAGGAGGGTTGCTGGCCGAGTTCCACCATCACCTCCCACAAGTCTCCTGTCACAGAGGAGCACAGAGCACTCGGCGGCCAGGGCTGGTATGAGATAAGGCTGAAATCAAGTTCTAAGGGGCTTTCCTTCCTCCCCCCTGCGCGTCAAGGGGTTTGTGGTCCGCGCCCAGACAGCAGGATGTCAGGGAGGAGATGTGAACAGAGGAACACATCCAGACCAGTGTGGTAGAAAGATGTTTCCAGGGGCAGCGAGGGCAACGGGCTGAGCTTGGCTGTGCGACGTGAGGCCCATTGTCCGGCATCAGCTCATACACACGCGGCTGTGCACACCCAGAGCTCCCGTCCTCAGAGCCACTGCCGCGCCCAAGCTGTGAACACGGACACCTTGCAGAGCAAAGGGTTCTCCCTTCTCCACCTCAGCAGCCACTGCCACCACGGCCACGGCATGCTCAGTTCCATCCCCCAGCGTGGTTCATTTACTCCTTACGGCAGCCCTAAAGAGTCAGTACTACGGCTGTCCCATTTTAGGGATGAGAAAACGCAGTGGCAAGGCAAAGAGCTTGCTCAAAAGTATCCCATTAATAAGTGGGATAATGAACCCAGGCAGTCAGGCTCCCGGGCTCAATATAGTGGTGGAAAGAACCACAGCAAACTCCTATCTCACCCTTAAAAACTCAGCCCACGCGTCCATGCCCAGTTGACCCTAAAGAAACCATGGAGGAAGTATGCAAGTAATATTCAGCTGCCGGGACATTCTTGGGTGTGTCATCTACAATAGGAAGATTAAAAAATAAATATTTGCTAAATCTCCAACAGCTAAATATATTCTAGAATGTTCATACGACGGGTGCTATGAAGTCATTAACACTGAAGCTCTATTGATCACATTTTGGTTCAAAGTCCTTCTGCCCTGGGCCCTCCTGGGATGCCTGTGAAAACGCAGACCCCAGAGTCTTATCCTAGACTGAACTGAACAGCAAAGCCTGGAAACCGGACCAGGCCATAGAACATAAAGTTTTCGCACATGAATTTTTCTGCACGGCACTGTTTGAGAATTGCTGCCGGGGATGCATATTTATTGCCTTGGAACGGAGTGAGCTCAGTGAGAAGTCCTGCTCACTGTGGGGTCCCCGGTGCCTGGAACAGTGTCTGGCACATAGTAGGCACTGCGGAAACATCGCTGAAGGAACCCATCCATCAGCAAACGTCTGACGCCAATCTGTTTAGCATCAGCGACATTCCTGAGCGGTCCATGTGCTTTTGGGGAGCAGGGACCGTGAGCACCCTTTCACCTCCCTGTGCCCAGAGGAAGCCAGCCCTTGGTCATGGTCCATCAGCAAGTAAATAAGAAGATGCTGTTATATTGCATCCGCCCCGTGGTGCATGTTTATTTGCTGTTTAACGTCTCTGAAATTAGCATGTGTTTTACAGCCTGACTCTCACTGTTGCTTTCCCTCCTTTCACTGGTGGTATAAAAATAATGACGCATCTCTCCACTGATGGCACTTTAGATTTAATAGAACACGGTAACTAACAGAGTCCTCGATTCTGATGGAAAAAACTAAGCTCAGATGCCGACACAGCCAACAGATTGCCATGCGCTCCCTTTCTTATGAATTGCAAAAATTAATCCCATGCCATCTGCTCTAAGTTTTTGGCTTCGGCCCCCAGTGCTCCCGGCCGTCCAGCACTTAGCTCCTGAGGCACAAACCTGAGGTCTGATGCAAATGGAGAGTGGCCCAGTCTTCCCCTGTATGCTTCTGACAGCCTTGGCTGGAACGGGTTTTTCTACAACATCTTTCTTGGGGGCGCAGGATGGGCCAGAATTGGGGTACGTCCAACCTCACTGCCCGTGGATGTTCCACGAGCCATGTGGTCTGTCCACAGTAGCGGTTGGTCCCACTGTGACCTGCCAGCCCTTGGAGGACTGGCCCTAGGAAGCCAGCCGACCGCCCCGGGCAAGTCAGTCTCATCTGCAAACAGGGCCCGGGGATGGGAGTCCGGCCCCCAAACCAGGGTTGTTCTCAGAACCAAAGGAGATTCCTCTGAAAATTCTCCCAAAGCAGCAACATCCATACAGGGCAATTTGTGACATTTAGGAAGCTGCAGTGTGTAGACTTTGCGTCAGAACGCCTTACCTCTTCGACAACAACCTATCCTGTCCTAACCTTCTCGTGAGCCAGTGAAGCGACAGGTCGTGAAGCGTGAACCCCGGCCCGGCCACAGTCCCCTTGTGTTACCCCGGACGCACCACCTAGGCTCCTAGAGCCTTGGCCTCCTTGTGGGTAAGCTGGACCTAGCTGCCCGTGCCCACATTCCCGGTGCGGTAGGCCTGCCTTCTGTCCAGCGCCAGACCACAGCCTGCATGCTGGGGAGGGGAGCTCTTCCCAGCGACGTGTGTCTTCATTTACCCCAAAGTGCGAGGCAGGCTCGGTGTTCCTGCTCAGGATCGTTTCATTCCCCCCAAACAGCAAGGCTCACCAAGCCTGCACAACCTCAGAAAGGTTCTCTGGGCCGTGCTCTGGGGCTGCAGCGGTAGAGAGCAGTGAGTGCCACGAGGTGGGGCCCGGCGGTAGGCTGGCTCCTTGGACCTCGTCCAGGCTACTCGTGCCCTGTCTGTCTCTGACCCCTGGCTGGGACGCAGGGACAGTACAAACAGGCTGGGCCTGCAGACAGATGACGCCCAGCACACAGCGCAAGCCCCAGGCATCCAAGTGCTCCCCGGCATGCTCCAGATTCCCACCGTGATCACGACTGCAAACACAAAGCCCTTGGAGGCCAAGAACCTTCTGGGACAGAATGGAACGCAGGGTGGAGGACATTCCAGAAAGGCTCGGACAGAGGGACAGTCATGCCCCTGGGCCACCCCTCCCAGAGAGTAGCAGCCATCTCCTGGCAGGAAGTCCAGCTTTTTACTTTTTTTTTTTTTAAAGATTTTTATTTATTTCTAGGAGAGAGAGAGAGACAGCATGAGCAGGGGAGGGTCAGAGAGAGAGAGAGTCACAGACTAAAACAGGCTCCAGGCTCTGAGCTGGCAGTCAGCACAGAGCCCGACGCGGGGCCGAACCCACGAACCGCGAGATCATGACCCAAGCGAAAGTCGGACGCTTAACCGACTAAGCCACCCAGGCGCCCCTTTTTACTTTTTTTAAAAGTGTATTTATTTTGAGAGAGAGAGGGAGCAGGAGAGGGGCAGCGAGAAAGAGAATCCCAAGCAGGCTCTGCACTATCAGTGAGGACCCCGACGTGGGGCTCGAACCCATGAACCGTGAGATCATGACCCGAGCCAAAACCAAGAGTCAGATGCATAACCGACTGAGCCGCCCAGGCACCCCAGGAAGTCCATTTTTTAGCTTGAAACAAAATCTGCTTTGAAAACTTCAAGCTGGAAGTTTTCTCTCTCCACAGGGAGAAAAGCTGGGCTGCTCAGCAGATCAATGAGACAGAAGAGCAAGTCCAAAAACAGGTTCAAGGGCGGACAGGAATTTGACACACATCAACGGGGAGAGAGAACACTGAGCCACTCCCACCGCACCGGGCAAAGGCCTAACTGCTTGGGAACAAATAAAAACGTATGTCCACTGAGATCCTTACAGCAAAGCAGCTTATAGGTGGGCCACATGCTGAAATAAACACAGAGAAACCACAAAACAAAGAAATCTCTGGAAAACAAATATAAAAGGAGACAAAAAAGCATAAGCAGCCACAGAAGACACCTGTGTTAAATCTCCATGGAGGAAGAGCATCGCAGCACAGGCCAAGAACGTCAAACCAAGGTCAGGAGCAAACATTAGTCACACAGCACAGACCACAGGCTAATAGCTTCAGTGGGTTAGGAGGGCTTGACAAATCAGAGTAGTTTTGGGGCACCTGGGTGGCTCAGTCAGTTAAGGGTCTGACTTCGGCTCAGGTCATGATCTCACAGTTCGTGGGTTTGAGCTCCGCATCCAGCTCTGTGCTGACGGAGCCTGGAGCCTACTTCAGATTCTATGTCTCCCTCTCTCTCTGACCCTTCCCTGCTTGCTCGCTCACACTCACTCTCTCTCTCAAAAATAAACATTAAAAAAAAATTAAAAGAAAAAAATCAAAGTTGTTCCAAGCAACACGTCAATAGTAAAATTAGCATGGATAACGAGGAAGTGATTCCCCGGAGGAGAGAAAGCACACGTGGCCAGCACACACACGGCAAGACGTAACCAGCGGAAAGAGACCAGAAGGAGAGCTCTCACTTACCACATTAGCCGAGATTCACAACATTCACTGTTGGCGAGGCTCCGGCACACTGCTATTCTCATTCGCTCTCGGCGGGTACGAGTTGGCACGTTTTCTGGAGTGCTGGTGGACGGTTTCTGCAAAAAAGTTTAAAAATGGGTTGGTTTTGCTCCCTCACTTCCTTCTTGGTTCTGCCCTAACAGGATAATTGGGCATGGGGACCGTCCGCATCAGCGGGGATGGCGGAGAACCGGTGAGTTAACTAAAGCACGGAGTGCGCAAACTGTAGAGGCCGGGGGACAACTTCTGCCGCACCTGCTGTGTGGGAAAAGCCAGTCACAAGCTGAGATCCCCTTTCTCAGGGGAAACAAAACACCCACACAGACACAGACACCTGCTGACATCACAGGCCTAAGGAAGAGGGTAAACCATGAAAGCTAGTTCCATTTGGGGGCAGGGGGAGGAGGCTGTGTGAACAAAGAGAATCCTTGGAAAGAGAAGGTAGCCGTTGCTTTCAAGGGCAGGGGGTAGAGAGGACAGAGGAGACGGGAGAGGGTGGGTCTGGGCCCAGAAAACAGGGAAGAAATGAGGAGGGGAGAGGTCAAGTCACCCATTTGTCCCAAAACACACTGATGGGATTTTTAGGGTCCGCCAAAGCATTGGATAGTAGCTAAAAAAAAAAAAAAAAAAAAGCCTGTTTTCTTTCCAACATAATAGCAATAAGCAATCCACGCACAAAACTGAAAGGTGATTACATCTGTGACTGAATCAAAAGAAGCTGGGAAAAAATAGCACAGAAGATTCAGGAGAGAGAAGAAAGTGGTATTTCTAACTTACGGATGCAGAAGAAACTGACCAGGGGACCAGAGAGCATCATCCTCAAGGCTGAACCCCCAAATCAGTACTCCCTTCTTCTCCCTGGCCCTGGCCCCCTCTCCTCCCCACCTTTCCCCAAACCTCCCACGCCGGCCTCTCTCCAAGGGCGCCCCATCATCCACCTGTCAGACTCAGGTCATCCCCATTAGAACAAAACCGAGCCGCCTGCGCCCAGTCCCCCTAACCTCTGCCTCTCTCTGCTTCTCCACGGTCATTCGGGGCTGTCTCCACCTGTGGTCTGGACGGCCGCCTCACTTCCCTGCAGTGCAGTGTCAGCTCCACTGGCCCCCACTCACCCCTGCCCTGACCTCCCCTGGTCCCCACTCACCCCCCGCCCTGACCTCCACTCGCCCTCCCCTGACCACCATGTTGCTAGTTGAGCCCACACCCTGTCATCTAACTTATCTGACCATTAAGTGGACTCACTCTCTTCCCTGATGATTCCTGTCATATTTGGTCCATAGGTATTGAGCCTACGTGCTCAGGATCACTCGCTCCTCGCCACGTGTAGGTCCATGTTAAAGCACGAAGGCCCCATCTTACCCAACCCACCCTCCGAGGGGACGCCGATACCACTGTCACTTTACAAAAAGGGAGCCCAGGTAGTAAGGGATCAAGGAACAAACTCCCAGGGCTGGTCCAGCCCCGGCCCGTTCCCTTCCCATGATACAAAGTCACTCACGGGGAAGGAGGGCGGGGAGGGCTCCACGAACACACCACAGATGACTGAAGCCCCTACTGGAGGCAGATGCAGCCTCCCCACGGCTGGGAGGCCTCCGGGCTTTGCACTCTCTCGGGTGGTTGCACACGGCTCCATTAGCACCAGACGCACAAGGCAAGGGCTTTCAGCAACACAACACAGAAGTCCAGTTTCTGTTAACAGGCTCCTTCTGGCCACACCACGGACTAGCTTTGAGGGGTGAGAGTGGAAGCAGGGGGGCCTAGGAGGGGGAGCGGATACTCCTTCCAGGCAAGAGAACACACCCCCAGACAGGCTGACAGTGCAGGGCCCTGGGAAGGAAAGGCGTGGGCTCGGATGACACAGCATCATCTTGCCATCAAGCACTGGTGAGGCTCCCCATCACATATACCCACCAGCACCCCCAGACCTCACAGCCTCCCTTCCCCGGCCTCTGCTCCAACCACACTGGCCTCCTGCTGCCCCTCAACCCACCAAGCACGGTCTGACCACAGGGCCTTTGCACTCACTACTTCTCTCTCTTGACCACTCTTCCCCCAAATGCCTGCACCTACTGGGTCCAACTTGTTCACATCCCACATGCCCAATGAGCATCTGCTCTGAGCATCACACATGTGGGTGGGGGTGGGGGTGGGGGTGGGGGTGGGTCCCTCCCTGCCTCTTTGAAGGCTCCCCGCCTCTTTGAAGACATCAGTCCAGTAGGGAAGACCACCAGATAGTGAAAGAGGGAGTCGGAGCTCTGACAAGGGATCCCACAGTCCTGTGGGGGCCCAGGCTTCAGGGAAAGTCCTGGAGAAAGTGGCCTGAGATTCAGCACCAACAGGAGCCAGCCAGGAGGGGGGTCAGGGCTTTGTGGAAGGGGGGAGGGGCGTCAATCAGAGCACATCTTTAAAACCCAAAGGATGTGCTCGCTTCAGCAGCACATATACTAAAGCCCAAAGGAGTAAGAGAAGGCGGCTCTTTGGAGGGACTGTGCATATGTCCCCCGATTCCTCCAGCCACCCAGAACACTCACTGGCCACCTCCTCCAGGCAAGCCCCAAGGGTTCTGGGAATCCAGCGTCCAGAAGGAGCATGTGGGGAGGAGCAGATGCTAGTCTAACACACACACAACTGAGTGGATGACCAGCCCCAGACAGGTGTTCTCTGAAAGAAAGGAAACCTGCGTGGGTGGGTCACAGTCCTGGACACAGAGGCTCCCCTAAGACTTTGCGCAAGAAGTGAGGCCAAGAGGACTTCTGAAGGAGGAGAAAGGGCTGACCCAGTGGAAAGGAATGGAACATTCCAGGCAGAGGGAGCCAGTGCACTGGGAGAAAGCAAGCAGCCCGGGCGATGGGCAGGCGGTCAGGAAGGACTAGGGGAGGCACGGGACACAGGGAGCCAAGGAGCAGGCCACGCGGGAGCACCCTCACGTCTGGTTTGCACAGTGGGGTGCACCGTGCCTCCCGGATGGGGTGGAGGAATGAGGAAGGGCCCTCACGCCGGGCCATGTCAGGATGGGGAGGGCTGGACCCAGACGGGAGGCTGGGATCGGGGGGAGGTCACCAGGGGGCCTGTGAGGCGCGCCACCGAGCTAGGCCCTTGTCTTCCAAGAGGATGCTGGGAACTTGTGAAGTCTGCCAGTCTGCCAAGCGATGGACGTGACTTAGCTGCAGGCAGGCCAGGCCCCTGGGGGGCCAGGCCACAGCCCGGCACCACGGTCAGGCTCACTCCCACACAGTCAAGTCGGCAGCGGCCTGGGAAGCCCCCCACCCACGTGAGCCTGACCCTGGTCTTTCCCAGTGAGGTCCCTGGGGAGCCAAGAGGCAGGGCTGGGTGAAGCCAGAGGTCTGTCTGCTCCACACATTCCAGATGACGTTCCCATGCTGTTCATTCCCACAATGCAGTTGGGGCCACCCTTGAGGTAACAGGTGGCTTGCATGAGGCAGTAATGGCAGTGGGAAAGCCACCATCTCATCCCATCCCATCCATTGGCTCCTCTGCTCTCATGGCCACTGGCTAAGGATGTGGCATTTGCCATGTCACCAGTATCCCCATCTTCAAGGGGAGAAAAGTGGCTCAGAGGGGCTGAGAGACTTGCCCAAAGTCACCCAGCGAGGAGCTGGATGTGGGACCCGGGTGCCTCTGATCCCAAAGTCTGGTTTCCTCACAACCCGATGGGCCAGTAGATGCAGTCCAGGCGGGATTTAAGGAGGGGGCCCGGGGCCTGGGGCGCATCCGCGGGAACCACTGGACAGGCATGCTAGAGCAAGGCCGTGCCCTTCTGCCCCTGCAGAGCTCCTCACCACTGTCCCTCCCACCCCCAGCAAAGCAGGCATATCCACACCCGCCCCGCCGTGACCATGTAAGGCCACGGCCTCGGACACAAGACACACTGGAACATTCCGCTCTACTGCCTCGTGATCAAATCCAGCTTCAGGCTCTGCAGGGCTTTCAACGGAAGGAAATGGCCATGCCCCCTGAGAGCCAGAGGCCTGAGTTCTGCAGAGTTCAGACAGTTCAGGAGGTCAAAGCCCAAGCTCAGATCACGGGGCTCAGCAAGTCCTCACTCCCCCGAGGGGTTTCGGGAAGAACCCCTCCTTGCCTCTTCCAGCTCTTTTCACACCACCTTCTCCGGTGTCACATTTTCTGCCTTACTCATATAAGGACACTTGTCATTGGATTTAGGAACCCCCCCCAAATTCTTAGTCACGTCTTCTGCCACATATGGTAATATTCACTCTTTTGGCACATAAAGTAATGTTCTCAGGTTCCGACAGTAACAATGTGCATGTTTAGGCCGCGACAGATACCACAGGTGCCAACCGGCCAACAGGAAAGGTCTGTCTAGCAACTGCGGGGAGCGGGGGGCATGGCAAACTTACATCCAAACAGCAGTGGAGACTGGAGGCTGAAAGCACATGCTCCGGGCTCCCCACTCAAGCTGTGGGCCTTGGACAAATTTCTTAACCTCTCCATGCCTCAGTTTCCCCGCCCAGGAACAACAGTCTCTACCGCTCAGGTTCTGGCAAGCACTGCCTATAGCAGTCCACGTCCGTCCCTTAGAAGGGTGGCTGGCACCCGGGCCACGCGCAGTGATGGCTGCTGTTAATAGAATTCTTGGAATCCATCTTACTCCAAACCTGCCCCTCCTCTCTGGGGCAGGGCCCGGGCTCTGCAAAGAGCCCCCCCCCCTCCAGTCAATCACCCAGGTCCTAGAGACCTGTGAGACCCCCTTCCCTCCCTCTTACACCCCACAGGCCCCAGGTCCTGCCAGGGCTAGCTAGCTCCTCAGGCTCTGTCCCCACGGTCTTGCTCTGGCCTGGACTGGCCCAGCTCTGTCTCCTCACTCACCTCCGCCCCGCCCCCATGCTCCACCACGTCCTATTCTGTCAGGCCAGTAGGACCCTGGTGGTGGCTAAGGCAAGGCCCCCTCACCTTACGGCGGTTTTGCAGATCAGGAGACGACCACAGACAGCATAAAGAAGTTGGAGACACAACCCACAGGCTGGGAGAAATGTACCCAACGAAGGGCTGACATCCAGAATAAAGGGCCCTTGCAATTCAACAATAAAAAGACAAACGAGTTCACTTTAAAATAGGCAAAATGCATGTCCAGATGGCTGACGGACACAGGAAAAGATGCTCAGCAGCGCTCGTTGTCAGGAAACTGGAAATCAAAACCACAAGAAGGTATCACCTTACACCCACTGAAATGGACGACATCAAAAACACAAGAAACAGCAGATGTGAGCGAGGACGGGGAGAAAAAGGAACGCTTGCGCTCTGTTGGTGGGAAGGTGAACAGGTGCAGCCGCTGTGGCAAACATACGCCGGTCCCTTAAACACTTAAAAATAGAGGGGCGCCTGAAGAGCTCAGTGGGTTAAGTGCCAACTTTGGCTCAGGTCGTGATCTCACGGTTCATGGGTTCGAGCCCTGCATCGGGCTCTGACAGTTCAGAGCCTGGAGCCTGCTTCCAATTCTGTCTCCCTCTCTCTCTGCCCTTCCCCTGCTCATGTTCTGTAGCTCTCTGTCTCTCAAAACTAAGTAAATGTTAAATTCTTTTTAAAGAAAAATAGAAATACCATACGATCCAGAAATTCCACTAGTGGGTATTCCCTCAAAGAAAACAAAAACACTCACTGATAGCCACATGGAATCTGGGTGCCCATCTTAGCTACTGGCTAATAATAACCCCCAATTATCACGTCAGCCAGCCGTCAGATTGTCACAGTAACATTAGCGGTGCTCTCACTGCTGTGCATCAGGACACCTGGAGAGTGGAGGAAGCTCATGGAGGCCTGGCTCTTACAGATGCCCGGTGACTCCCGTGCCACTGACGTCCACCCGCTGCTGCACTTGACAATCCACGCTCCCGGAAATATACAAGGACCGATCTTGAGAAGATGCCTGGGTGTCAGGCACTGTGCAACGGTATTTCTTGAGGAACTCCTTGGAGCAGATCATTTATTTGTCTCATTTTACAGGAAAGAGCAAGCTCGAGAGAGAGGGACCAAGTCGCTGAAGGTCACACGGCCCAGCAGGGGGGGCACCAGAAGCAGAGTCCTTGGAGGCCCCTGACCGCAAGGCGCCCCGCCCACCACGGGCAGGAAGGGGAGGCTCAGAAGGAGAGGCCGTTATCCAGGGGTGGACATGGCAGCCCAGGGGACGGGAGAGGAGCCAGCGCTCGGTTCAAGAGCTGCTCCCAGCCCCGCTGCCCACTAGGAACACCTAGAGAATCTCTTCTTCATGCCACTGCCTGCCTCCACCTGGCCACTGACCAGAACTTTCTGGCGGTGAGCCTGACTTAGCATTATACTATCACCAGCATAAAAAGAACAGCTCTGGAGCAGGGGACCTCAACCTGGGGTATACATGAGAATCATCTAGAAATAGAATCCCCAATGTCTAGGCTCCGCTCGGTCCCACTGACTCAGGACCTCAATGTGGGGTCTGGGTCTCAACGGTTTTGAAGTTGATTCCAATGTTCAGCATGTGTTCTCCGCACCAGGAGTCCCTGCACCACCGTGAGCTTACTGGGGTTACAAGATTTCAGGTCTGCCCCAGGCCCACTAAATCCTGAACTCCGGGGTGGGCCCACCTGTCTACGTCAGCCGGCCCGCCACGTGACACTATGCCACCTCAAGCGTGAGAACCTCTCGCCAAGAGCCTGGCCGCCCAAAGTGGCAGCCTGTCTGCATTACCCAGGGGATTTGGCCCCATTAAAGAGTGAGAAGCACCCATCCTGCCCCACCACCTCCACCTATTACAGCCCCTCAGATCACCCAGGGTGAGGCCCAGGCCTCCTTTAAAGGTGATGCCACGTTGAGGGCAGGCCACTCTGAGTAACAAGACCAGCGTCACGGGAGCCTGGGTCCAAGCCGACCCGGCCACTGAGGACAGGACCGAGAGCCACCGTACTGGTGCCCTGAATTTCCCTGAGCTGACCCCTCCCCGGCAATGCGGATCCAATCGGTTGGGGCTCCCAAATGTCCATCTCCACCCAAGCGCCCGGGTGACAGAACACAGCTGGAGTCAGGGTCACGCTTGGGCATTCCTGGTTTAATGTTAAAAAACTAGTCTATCAGGCTTTGAATCCTCCATTATCAGACACTGACTGTGTGGCCCTTTGACTCAGGGGTCACACCTGGAAAACGGGCCATGACAGTTACAAATCATTCATTGGTTGTTGTGAGGGGGCAAGACATTTGGAGAGCTCAAGTGATTCTGGGAATGCTTACTATATGCCTGGAAATTCCAGTTTTAGTGCAGCCACCACCCGTGACACCATCCCCCTCCCACATTCACCACCATCACCACCACCACCACCATCACCACCACCACCATCACCATCATCACCACCACCACCACCACCATCACCAACACCATCACCATCAACACCATTTCCACCACCACCATCACCACCAACGACCACTGTCATCATCACCACCATCATCACCATCTCCATCATCTCCACCACTACCACCACCACCACCATCACCACAACCACCACCATCATCATCACCACGATCACCACCATCTCCACCACCACCATCACCACCACCATCATCACCACCACTATCACCACCATCACTGCCACCATCACCATCATCACCATCTCCACCACGACCACCAACAACCACCACCATTATCACCAGAGATTCACAGTACACTCTCAGCAGCGAAGAATATGCCAGTTTAGGAGGAAAGGCTGACAAGAAACTGAGAGAGAGAGAGAGAGAGAGAGAGGACAGAGACCCTCTCAATTTGCTTCGGCATTTGTTTAGAACCTAACACCAAGGGCATACGTGCAAACTAGAGACTGGTGGGGGGAGATGGAAGAGGAATCTTGGCGTGTCATGGAAACTGGTGTTTCAACCTCACACATCACCAGGGCCAGGTGTGCCCTGAGGGGCAAGACCTTGCATCTCTCATCTCCAAGCCCCACCTCCCTCCACAGAGCCTGGCACAAAATCAGAGGAGGCAGCAAGCCCTGATGTTCCAAAGTCACTTCCCACCCGGCCTATGCCTCCGTTTGGGGGGAAAGCGCCGGATTCGAAACTGGTAAAGTGGGTATTTTTGCAAAGCTATGTAGACACGTGATAGGCAGGCACTAATGACATTGACATTAATAATCAAAAACAGAAAAGTAGAATTTCTCACTTCTCCACAATTTCCCCCAGTGACACTGACTCCTGTCCCCAAACACATTCCACGCCATGCCACACGGCAATTCCCAGCCCCGCTCGCTTCCTGTAACGTAAGTCCTTTGAGATGATGGCCCGATGCTCTCATGTGTACAGGCCCACCATCAGAGCAGCGGCCCCTCTGGCCTGAAATGGGGAGGTGAGCTCGGGAAAACTGTTCAGAGCAAGGATGCTTTTGTCTACATTGCCTGAGCATACGGGCTGAGAATCCCGCCATCCCGTTCTCCTCCCTTACTCCACTTTCAGCCTCCTCAAGCTGGCAGTGGCCCGGTCCCTGGCATCCATCAGATGAGCTGCAGATAACATTACTAAAGCTGTGGAACACGGTGCCTCTGACGAGGGAGGAATCAGGATCGTGGAGAGATAAAGAGACCCAGGCCAGGCACGCATCTAAACCCTGGGCTGCTCCAGCCCTGGTCTCTGCTTCTTCTTGTGGCACCCAGGAACCACCCCGCCCCCCAGCAAACCAGGCCCTACTGAGCTCTGGGGAAAAGAGGGACCCAGCCCTGGCCCAGCCCTTCAGTAGCTCATAGCCGCCCGGTCAGCCCAACCCACATAGGACGTTTGTGCCAGCAAATAATCGGCCAGGGCATGGGTAGCCCCAGGGAGGCAATGTCCACAGTCCCTAAAGTGACCTTCTGTCCCCAGACACGGGGCTCCTGGGCACTCTCTGCCCCACCCCACCCCCACCCTGGCTCCAGGGGCCAGGAGGAGCGTTTTGATTGACAAAGCTTCCCTCACCTGCAAGGCTCTGCTCAGGCAGCTTCCTCCTCAGGCTCAGGACGCCTCTCCCCCGCCCCGCGTGTTCGCTCCACAAACACTGACTGCACGTCTCCTGGGCTCCCGGCTCAAGTGCAGACAGTGAAAGAGAAACAGCCGCTGCCCTCATGTCACCCAAGCCCTGGCAGGGGAAGGAGCTCAGATTTGTATGACTGCAAAGGATGAGATCAGCACGGAGAGCCTGGGGGGCTTCTTGGAGGAGACGGCCCCCAAGCTGCATCTTCAAGAAGTAGGGAGCTGACTAGCCAGGTGAACAAAGGATATAAATGACAAGGTGTCAAGCCCCACTGGATGTCTGTGGGTGTTTGTGTGCCGTCCCAAGAGCAGAGGAGAAAGTTCAGGAGGCTCTAACTACCACTGACTACCCCATGGGCAGTAGAGAAAACAGGGACGGATTAATTCTCTTCATTCTCTCCTGTTTGAATAATCACAACAACAAATGCTACCTCAGCCATTTTAGAAGGCAATAGAAATTTAAGAAAAAATGGGAGAGGGGAGAAATGAAAACCTAAAGGAAAGTTGGTCTCAAATGAAAGATTCTAAAAATGACTTCTCTGTAGAGGGAGAGGTACATTTTGTCAAAAGTCTTTGCCACTATTTCAAAGCTGGACCCCAACGGGCTGCTTAGAATGGAACCACAGGGCAAGCAGTTCCCTCTGTCTCAAATCAACTGAGACCAGGACAGGGTGGGGAGCAGAGGGTCGACAGGGGGACTCCGAGATCCTCAGGACACCCCCCCCACCTAGCAGCACTTTAAAAAATGTTTCCTTTTTCAAAGTTGCAAAACTACAGACAAGCTCCAAGAAATGTACAATAAGCCTCTTACGCCTTCATCAAGACTCACTGATGGTTCACATTTTTCCACATCCGCTCTATCTACAGATCAAGATCCATGTCTCTCGAACGTTTACTTTTAGGAACAAATTGAAAGTCAACTGCAGACATCACAGCATCTCACCCTACAATGCTGTGGCTCTCACCCCTTTAGACGAAGGACATTATGAAATCAAACACAGTGAACACACCCAGGAAATGTTATCACTGATACATTTCATAGTCAAACATCACTGGTTATGTCTATGTGGCAAAATGATGATTTTCTTGACCCAAGTCTCAGAGCACTAGTTAAGAGGGGCTGTATGCAAGATGCAGTCATGTCTCTGTCAGATGGACTCTGGACCACGGACAAACTTCCCCAAATGAATCAAGCAGAAAAGCAAAACATAATGATCATCGAGGTTAAAAAGCATCAGCAGGTAAAGAATAACCTTTGACAACAGGGCACAGAGCTGGAAGGGATTCTGAGCACACAAAGAGAGGATTACAGATCTTCAGCTGACGCCAGCCCCTGGTCTCTGACTCCTTGTCGAAGAAAACACAAGCCACACACCCTTGAACCTGACTATGGAGTCCCCTCTGTCCTTGGGAGCTGGCAGAGTAGACCAGTCAGGCCACCGTGCAGAAAGGCAGGGGACCGGGGCTCAGTACTCTCAACCTGCTGAATCACTCTGGAGAAGGAACACAGCTGCACAGGCCTCAGTTTCCCATCTATGGGCCCGCAGCTCCTCCCGGAGGGCCCTAGGAGCAATCAGTGTGCGCCCAGCCTACCCCCAGCCTCTCTCAAAAAGGGCTCCCGGGAATGCAAAGCCCCAGCCACTCCCAGCCCCAACCTTTGTCTCTATTCTGACCCCTCTACCCTTCCCAACTAGATCATGATCCCCATCCCCCTGCTGAGGAACAGTTTCTCTTGCCTCCCCTCTACAGCGTGTCCCCAATGGCCACTTCTCACCCTCTACCCCACCCCATGCAGCCCCCCTCCCCCCATCCACGGTCACCCTGAGCCATGCAGAGTTCTGATTCAGGGTCCCTTGACCCTGGCCATTACTACTTCTCTAAGAGTCAGAGAACAGTAAAATATATTCACATCGTGGGCTCCCTATGGCCCCCAGAGTGAAAACCACACTCCCAGGCCTGGACGAGGCACTTCCTCATCTGCCCCCCCACACCTCCCCTCTCCCTTTACTGCAGATCAGCTCAAACCCTTCTCACCTGCCAAATCAACCTCAGAGAACCACACCCCAGAGGGTAGGTGAATCCTCCAGGGGACCGCTGAAGCCACAGAGGTTCAGAGAGGTTGAGGAACTTGCCCAAGGTCACTGAGCTCAGGAGTGATCGAATCAGGGCACAAATGAGTGAGCTCCCTTCATTCTACACGGAAAGCAAAATGTTTCATCGGGGTCCACATGGAGGGCTGCCTCGAGGGCACTCTCCTCCTCCCCAGCCCCCCACCCCTCCCCACCCCCCTGCAGCGGAGACGGTGCTAAAGCTGTGTCCTCATCTGGTGACGGGAGAAGATGCCAGGGGTTAGCAATGGATAAAAACATTTTCGGAGGCAAAACCAGACCGGACTTACAGCCCAAGTGCAGGGAACAAGGGAGAATGCCTAAAGCCTGCGTGGAGCTGTGTTGTACATGCTGATATATTTTTGAATCTCTCCAAACACTGACCCAGCCCCCTATCACCCAGACAAGATGGACTGGCTTTCTGCAGAAATGAGACGCGACACTGTGCCATGTCACCCTGACCCACTCAGAAGAGGGCACCAGGGCGAGGAAACTAAGGGCTAGGAGACAACGCCTCCATGTTTACAAATGGGGAAACTAAGGTTCTAGGTTTCCACTGAACACGCAGGAAGACCAGGGGTTGGAATGCAGTTCCATCAGGCCCCAGGGCTTGCTTCACGGCATCGCCCTACATGATGAGCCTCCTAGCAGCATCCACAACCTGGGTGGCCAGAAAGATATAACAGTCTTTCAAAATCGTGGGCAGGGCACAGCCCCTGTGGTCACGGACAGCGACCCCTGCCCAGACACTCACTGGCATCCTGAAACCACAAAGGGAGGTTGGAGAGAGAGGGAGTGTTGGTAGTCAGACGACAGCCCTTCTAAAGGGAAAAATATTTAGTGAACGTTGATGTAGAGACGTGAGCTCCAGGCTTGGGAGGGCCATTTCGAAAGGCCATCTGGTCCCATTTGCCCATTGCACAGATGGGACAGAGAACCGAGGGCAGGGGTGTCTAATCCTAACGGAACCCCGACTCTTCCCTCCATCCCACACTCTTCCTACCTGAGTGTCACATTGAGCTTAGTGAAGGTTTATAAGCCACAGCACCACCTGGTCCAGGAAGCCCTCCACGATCACCACGATATCTCCCCTGAAGGCCCGGGGCCTCCCCATAAAGCCTGGGCTTGACGGATGGCCCCATCCCTTACTGCCTGTAGGATGTACATCCAGTCATGACACCCGAGCTGGACACGGTCCTGCCTCCTGAGGCTGTGGCACGGACTAAGTGAGTTAAGTCAACCGTGGCAGGCTCTGATGAAGCAACCCCTTCCGCGGCCTGACCCAGGGAACAATAATGGCCGCACCCCCAGAACATCAATGCCACCACCCACGTCGGCGCCACCATCCTGTCGGCGGGCTGGGAGGCACCTAGCTGCCTCATGCCTCCGTGCCCGCCCTCTCCTCCTCACCCCTGGCAGGCCTCCTCACACCAAAGCCAGCCTGGCCTCCGGGGGGCTGAGGCTAACCCTCACTGCCCAGCCTCGACTCCGCCCCCACTTCCGGTCTGCGTCACTTCCTGCCCCCGACTGGGCAAACCGAGCTGACTCCTCCCCTTCCGCTTCCTGTCCGCACCAATGGCCGGCTTCCTGATCCTGCCCCCATCCCTGGAGATGCCTAAAGACTATGGCTGGGGCAGGAAGTAGTAGGAAAGCCTTCAGCGTGCGCTGTGGTGTTTTAAAAAAAGGCCGAGGGGCACCTGGGTGGCTCAATCCATTGAGCATCTGACTCTTAGCTCAGGTCATGATCTCACAGTTCAGAAGTTCGAACCCCAGGTCAGACTCTTTGCTGAAAATGTGTAGGCTGCTCAGGATTCTCTCTCCCTCTCTCTCCCTCTCTCTCTCTCTCTGACCCTCCCCTGCTTGATTGCATGCTCGCTCACTCTCTCTCTCTTCCTTGAAATAAATAAACTTAAAAAAATACAGTAAAATAAAAAGAAGGCGAGATTGCCAAGTAAGCGCAGCACAATCCCAGTAAAATATAAAACACAAATGAGCAGGAAGAAAAAAGCACAGGATGGTGCTTCTCGAACATGTTTTTTTTTTTTTAAGTTTTTCTTCATTTATTTGAAGAGAGACACAGAGACAGCACTAGTGGGGGAGGGGCAGAGACAGAAGACTCCCAAGCAGGTTTCACACTGTGAGTGCTGAGCCCCACGAAGGGCTTGAACTCACGAAAAGGTGAGATCATGATCTAAGCAGAAACCAAGTGACAGAGGCTTAGCCAACTGCGCCACCCAGGTGCCCCTGTTTTGGTTTTTTTCTGAGCAATGTAATCTTGCTGGGGTTGTGGGGGAGGTTCCACATGAGGCTGCTGCTTGAGGAGGACTCACTGCCCAACCTTCAGCCTCCCAGGCTGCCCTGAGCCTGCCCAGAAAGCCCCATGTGAGTGGGTGAGGGCAAGTTCTCGTGGGGAGGCCCCTCGGCTCACCCCCTGTGACTCACCCCCTGTGACGGCTGAACAGTTCTGTCACTTCCCACCCTCCTGCTTGAGAGGCCCAGAGAGTCACATAAGGCACCTGTCTGGGGGGCACTGGGTACACCCAGCGGCTGAGTGGATCGAATGTACCGGAACAGGAAGCCCAGCCCAAGGTAGACTCTCCCCCATCCTCCACCACCTGCTCCCCGGCATCGCAGAAACCCTGGCAGGTGCCATCAATGGGACAAGGGTGCAGAGCCACAAGCCCACAGGAAGCCAGCCTCTCTCGCCCTCAGACACAGGCATCTCCTCTGCAAGCAGCAGCCCTGCCCATTCTGCAGGGTGGGAGAACAAAGGAAAGGAAGTGGTCCAGGGGCAGCCCCAGGTCAGGGGGCCCGGGTCTCTCAGAGCATAACTGCTGCCCCGGCCCCAAGCAGCCGCTAAGACAAGAACTGGCATTTTCTAGGAGCCTACGCTCTTCCAGGCAATGTGCTGGACATATGCATCTCAACCCAGCCTCAACACTTGTAAAACACATAACAGGGCCATATCCATTTGACAGATGAGGAAACTGAGGCTCCACGAGGTGAACTCACTTGCCCAATCTTCACAGCTTAGGAGTGGCAGAGTCAGGACTCAAACCCAGGTCCATCTGCCTCTAAGGCCACTTCCCAGCTGCCTGAGAAAGTGTGTCAGCTTGCTTTCTATCCTCAGGACTTAGTGCTGTGATGGGCACAGTCTCAGAAGGCATCCAAGCACATTTTTAGGGAGGGACAGCCAGGCTCACAGTGCCATCACCCTCCCAGGACAAAGCATATTGACGGCAAATTAAATATTGTTGCCTTGGCCTCAACATTTCTACAAAGTTACAGTTTCAAAACATTCCTGTTCGTGAAAAGCTCCCAGTATCAACAGAAAACCACCTACTTCATTTTCCCACCAAACACACCCACAAACAGAAACCATTTCTGATAAAATTGCTACTCACATTCAAAACCCACATCGCAAAAACTCCCATCAAATTGAGGGTTGAGTTCTTAATCAGCATTCACAAGAACAGAAGAACACTTCCCTTAGAATATTCTGTGCGTGTGGACTTTTCTGTGTTCTTTAACTCTTCGCTGTAAAACTGAACAGGAGAGGAAATCCGAGGTGGCGAGGAGCAACGGGAACTGATACCTGAGCTACAAGAAACACAAAGCATCGTGGCAGTACCCACGTCCTCTCCCATCAGACAGAATCCAGTACAATTCAACAAACATGCACCAAGTGATAAGATCTACAGTCTCCACTCACACTGCCATCACAGTGTGCCAGGATCTTTTCCAGACTCTCCAAATTATCTGCTGTTCCACACCCCTAAGACGGGGGTATTGTTAGCATCCCCATTTTAGCATTCCAGCAGGAAGGGGTGAGGTAACTTGGCCAATGTGAGCCAACTAACAAATAGAAGTGGGAAGATGAGCAGGTGGTCTGGCGCCAGTGTCTATGTTCGTACCTGCTCTGCTAGGTAGGTCCCAGGTGCCAGGTGTTACACTAGGACCCAAGGCTGGAGCCACAAGGGTGGCCCAGACATCGGGTCGTCCAAAGGAAGACCAAAGTAACCACACTGATTGAGCAGCTAGCTAAGCCCTGCCGTTCTGCATACCTCGGGGGGAGGAGGCTGCCACCCCCCGGCATAGGTGCTTTACACACCTAGTCTCAGTGCTCACAAGGTCCTGGAGAGATACCTGTCATCTTCCTCATTTCACAGAGACAGAAGTCCAGCTTTAAGCAAGTAAAGGATTTGCTCCAGTTCCTACCTTTCCTCTTTCAACTGCTACTTGCCTGCTTCTGGCAAACTCCCTGCTCCATCTTGGAATCTCCCCTTTAGTGCTGTGCAAAGGGCCCTCAAGGAGTCCCAGAGAAGGCCCCAGCTATCAGATCGTTGCGGTCCCACCTCTGCTGAAAGGAGTCACCAGGCTGTCACATAATCACACTGTCAAGAAGAAGCAGGAGAAGCCAGCGACTTTCAAGCCAATTTCGTTTGTGGTTTCCACATCCTTTCTACAGCAGCCACTCAGCGTAGTGCGCTCTACCCGGGGCACTCTTCAACACACACCTATCAAGTCCCTGCTGAGTACATGAAGCTGGAAGGAGGGGACACAGAGCCTAAGCACTGGCTTCTCTCAAGAAGGAGAGTCTAGAAATGAAGGGGATAATGGGAGGGGGGGCACAGTTGAGACAGGTAGAGAGACCAGGGGCTCAAAGAGAAACACTAATTACAGAGTTGGGGTGCTTGGACAAAGATGTGCTTACTGCTGGGCTTCTCCCTGCCAGGTTACTACCAGCTGAGTTGGGGAGGAAGACGGTCAAGCATGACTTCATCAGGGGTAGACATCAGGGGCCCCGGGCCCCGGCACCGAAGCCTCAAACACGGAGTCCACCTGGGGCCTGAGCTGCAGCCAGTGAGCAAGGAAGGTGACGGAAGATGACAGCCCCACAGTGTGGTCATGGCTGTGACAGAAAGGTGTGCGGGGTCGTAGGGGTCAGGAAAGCACGGAGGAGATGAGACTGAGCCACCGCTGGAGGCCGCAGAAGGGTGGTGCCAGGAAGAAGGCGCAGAGGGACAGAGTCGGAGGAAGGAAGGGGGCCTGCAAATGCAAGGAAGGCACAGGGTCCATACGGTAGTTTGTGTCCTACCCAAATTCATATGTTGGGACCCTAATCCCCAGTGTGATGGCATTTGGAGATGCGGCCTTTGGGGATCTTAAGGGGTGAGGACCTCAAGATGGGATTAGTGCCCTTAAAAGAAGAGACACAAGAGAGCTTGCTTTCTCCCTCTCCTGCCCCCTCATGAGCACACAGTAAGAAGGCAGGAAGGGAGCTCACACCAGAATCGACCAGCAGCCTGGGGCACCCGGGGGGCTCAGGTGGTTAAGTGTCCAACTTCAGCTCAGGTCATGATCTCACGGTTGGTGGGTTCGAGCCCCACGTGGGCTCTGTGCTGAGAGCTCAGAACCTGGAGCCTGCTTCAGATTCTACGTCTCCCTCTCTCTCTCTGCCCCTCCCCTGCTCATGCTCTGTCTCTTTCTTTCTCTCAAAAATAAATAAACATTTTTTAAAAAATTGACTGCCAGCCTGATCTTGGACTTCCCAGCCTCCAGAACCAGGAGTAAATACATTTCCATCATTTCACCCCCGCCACACACACACACACAAGTCTATGGTATTTTTGTGATGGCAGCCTGAGCTAAGACAGACGGTAAAAGCAAGAGCATCAGAAGAGGTGGCAGATGTGATGACAAGGAGCGTGTGCTTCATCCTGGGCCACGGGGAGCCCACTAAGCAGAGGGGTGACACAGCCAGGTGTCATTTCAGGGAGATATCACCCTTTCTTGTGATTGCTGTTCTTCCCAAACACCCAAAAACTCAAGAGCCATCACGCAGAAGGAGTGGATGGACAGGACCTACAGCCTAGGAGGGCACTGGACCCCCGGGTCTGCTCACAGAGCCCAGGTGAGGCAGGGGCCGGCCCTAACACAGCTCTTCTTCCTGCTCGACTCAGGGATGATCCTAGAGGCTCCACCTCCCCGGGTCCCAGACTGAGTGACGTGGGACACGTGGACATTGAGACAGAACAAAGAACCAAACATGGTTCGCACGGGCAGGTGACAATGCACAGGCACAGCGATGGTGGCCAGTGTCTAAAACAGAGCAGAACCATGGTCACTTCAGGGGGCCGGGAGGTGACCCCGAGGGCCTGGATCACACCCCCCATTCCATGGAGCCCTGGTGCTCCATGAGATGCTTGGGGGTCAGGAGCCACAAATGTTTGATTCTGTCCTTTTAGGGGTGATCGTTTGAAGCTACACAGAGTACAAACTCAGATGAGCTGCACACCAGCTGTTAACCCTCTGCAGACCCCACCACGTGGGCCTGAGCTACCAGGCGAACGCTCAGCTTGTGTGGGTCTTTGTGCAGCGTCTCCTCTCACCCCCGGTCAAATGCATCCCGAGGCTGCAAGGCAACTTACTGACAAAACCCTTACCAGTTGCAAATGTGGTACATAAAGATTTTCAAAACATAGAATGTTTTCACAACCACAACAAAAGCCTGGCAACACTGAGGATGCCACAGCTGTTAAGACCACAATTATCACCCCATGTTTTTCATTCTGAAAGTTTTATTCATCAGAGCAACCTCACTGTTCTCATGGACTGACCTTACAGCTAGTAAGAGTTGTAAGTTCAAGGTCATAAAATGCATGCAATAATAAGCTGTCATATCCCTGCTGTGTATATTAGAGTATATTACAATGTAGCTGTTGTTTTAAAAATGTTAAGTTTTTCTATGTATTTTGAGAGAGAACACACAAGTGTGTGCAAAGGTGGGGGAGGGGAAGAGAGAGAGAGAGAGAGAGAGAGAGAGAGAATCCCACGCAGGCTCCATGCTGTCAGCCCAACACAGGGTTCAATCTCACTACCCTGAGATCGTGACCTGAGCCAAAACCAAGAGATGGATGCTTAACCCACTGAGCCACCTAGGCACCCCTAAAAAAAATTTTTTTTAAAAAAACATTTCATTTTACAAATGGGGAAACAGATCTAGAGAGCAGTAAGGGTGCTGGACTGTTCTGTGATTATCTATGACTATCATGCTCACTCAGTGCGCTTTGAGAGAGCAGAACCCAAATGGCCAGCACACAGCCAGCACTCCATACATACTCCTGGGAAAAGACCACCACGAGGCCTTACAGGCAAGAGGTGGGCAGAACGCAAACCTGGGCCTTGTGACTCCTGGCTTAGGGCTGGTTTTCACACTTTGCCCTTTCCCTCTTTCCTAGAAATCTCACATCCATCACAAGGAGGGAGAGAGCATGGTAGAGCAAGGCCAGGACATCTTTCTCCCACTAGAAACCACTGGAAGCCAAGCACCCTTCACTCTGAGCACCAGCTGGAGCATAAGCTTATTAGATAGAGAAGAAGTGCCCTTCAGGAACCGCCCTTAGGAAACCAGGGTCCCTGTGCAGAGCTGTAGATTCCGCAGGACCACAGGAGTGATTCTCACCCGACTAGGTGGAACCAACCAGTTATCAACTATCTTGGTGATGACCAAAGAGATAGACTGGGTAAGTGGGGACAAGCCCTTTCTGCCCTGGTTCTCAGACTGGAGAGAGTATCAGAATTTCCCAGAGTTCGTTAGAAGCCAGGCTGCCAGACCCCAACCCAGTGTTTCTGATCCAGTAGCTCAGGGTGGGGACTGAGGATGTGCATTTCTAAAATGCCCCCCCTACCCCAGGAATGCTGATGCTGTTGGTCCAGGACCTCACTTAGAGAACCACTGCTCTGATCAGTTCCTTACATACCCCCTCATTGTGGCTCACTAAAGCAGATGTTCATGGAAAGCAGGAAGCACAGGATGCAAACTCAGGAGACGGGATGGGGGTGGAGAAGGTAGAGGAACGGGTGGTCCAGGAAGTAAAGGTGTTGAGGGGGAATGATGAAGAATGAGACGCGAAGGACAAGTGGAGGTCTTGGATGTCCGGCTGGCAAGAGCGGAGTGGGGCGTCAGCTACATGCCAGGCTCTATTTGCTGGTATTGCTTCCTAACGTCATTGCTTGTCGTCCGAAAGCATATATTGCATTATTTCTTCTATCCTTTTAAATGCATTGAGGCTGTTTTATGGCTGAGCGTCTGGTCTGTCTTAGAGAATGAGCCACGTACACTTGAGATTCCATATTCCAATGGTGTTGATGGGCCTAGTTGGTTTCAGGTGTTGCTTGAGTTTTCTATTTCCTCGCTGATCTCCTACCCAGTTGTTCTATCCATTATTGAAAGTGGAGTATATTTAAGTATCCACCATGTACTGAGGAATTATCTATTTCTCCTTTCATTTTGGTCAGTTTTTGCTTCATGGATTTTGAAGCTCTGTTAGGTGCATATTTGTTTGTGATTGTTTATATCTTTCTGATGGATTGACCCATTTACCATTATAAAATGTCCCTCTTTATCTCTATTTTTATTTTAAGTCTATCTTATATAATATCTCTCCAGCTCACTTATGGTTCTGCTCTTCACGTGGTGGATCTTTTTTCATCCTTGTACTTTCAATCTATTTTATCTTTGTACCCAAAGATGTGTGTCTCCTGTAGACAGCGGATCAGTATATCATTTTTTATATGTTCTGACAATCTTTGCCTTTTGATTGGATTGTTTAACCCGTTCACATTTATTATTACTATTTGTATAGTTGAGTTCATGTCTGCCATTTCACTCATTGTTTTCTGTAGATCTTGTCTTTTTGGTTCCTGTTCCTTTTTTACTGCATTCTCTTGTATTAAGTGAATCAGACACTGAGTTTGGCATGAAATGTAGAGCAAGAATTTCAAAGGGATAATTATTTCTAACCTGATAACAAAATGACCTCTCTGACAATTTTCAGTTTCTGAACTGGCTCGTTTTCAAATCAATCATGATTTTTTTTTCCTCTCTGCAAACAAGAGCACATTACTCATCCAATGGTCACGAGACACCATCTAAAGAAATGTCTACTATCAACTTCCTGGATCAGAGGAGCTGAAGCTACAAATCGACCTGCCCACAAGGAGTAGGGATGGGGCCATTCTCAACTTTTTGGGAATCATCTTCATGACATACAACAACCACAAGTGGGGTGACAGCTCAGTGCTTCAAACCAAAGTGGGAAGGGATGGTTGGAACTCACAACAAAGTCCACTGCATGGGAATTTTCAAATGCCATGGCATTGTTCTTGAAGATGCCTGGCACAGATGCTAATGAGGGTCTAGGGAGCAGAGGTCCCTCTGTACCTGCCACAGCGAACAGTTAACACCCCATCCCAAGCTGATCAGCCCACATCCTAAATGACTTAGGCCCCCAACCTCCCGGTCATTTGACCTCTTCGTTTACCTACTAAGCCCTCTATTCATCAACAAATGCAAAGGAACACTACAACTCAGGAGCTTGTGAACCATGGGATCCCAAATTCCCAATGTATGTAGTCGACACCTGAGGTTTGGGGCACCCAGCACCCCTTCCTCCCATTTTCTGGCTGGAGCGCCCCCAAATTCCAATACTCTACCCAGCCTTAAGACTTGCTCGTGTCTTGCATTTGTTTTTAGTCACCCCTGTAGAAGACTTGGGGGATCTACAATGCCCAGGCTGTCATAAACTGGGCTCATCCTGGGTGACCATCATACTCCAAGGAGTCACTAAAGAACCCATCTGCCATGAAGCTGAAACAGATTAGGCACCATTTGTAGGCATCCAGGCCCTGGTTCAAAATAAAGTATCTGGTTGACAAAAAGAACATCTAGCCCCAAGCCAGGAAGGACCCCAGGCTTGCTGCAGAAACCCAATTACTGCCCGGCTTAAGGAGCTCCCTCACCCAGCTGCCCTGACCCAGGAAGCAGTTCTGCTACCTTTCCTAAAGAAGTCATGTCTTCCAAAGCACTGAGGTGCAGCTTTGGGAGAAAGGAAGAGACCAAGACAACTTAAGAAGTTGGGGCGCCTGGGTGGCTTAGTCGGTTAAGCGTCCACCTTTCGCTCAGGTCATGATCTCGCGGTTCGTGGGTTCGAGCCCCGCGTCGGGCTCTGTGCTGACTGCCAGCTCAGAGCCTGGAGCCTGTTTCAGAGTCTCTGTCTCCCTCTCTGTCTGACCCTCCCCTGCTCACGCTGTCTCTCTCTCCTAGAAATAAATAAAACATAAATTTAAAAAAAAAAAAAAGAAGAAGAAGAAGAAGAAATACAGCCTGCAGTAAACATGAAAGAATGCTTTGGATTCTGAAGAACGGCTCTCTAATATATTTGTGGTCCTAAACTGAAAGCAGGCTGCAAGATGGTGAAATCCCTGTGTGCAAGGGAAGGAGACTCTATGGAGGAGCTAGGGAGGCTCCACAGTGTCATCTCTGCGTTAACACAACCACCAGCGTATTTCAGCCCCGAGTTCTTCACTGCCTAAGGCTCGCAGGGTAGCCACCTCTAGTGCTGCAGAGAGTGGAGTGAGGCTGCTTAAGGGCAGAGCGGACCCAAACACAAGCAAGAGAGAGAAGAGCCTAAAACCTCCCGGCTGCGGCCCCTCCCAGCACTGACATTACTGGGATCTGTGAGACTAACGGCCAAAACCCTACTGACCACCTACTGTGTGCCCCACCGTGTGCCAGGTTCTGGAGACCCCACTGTGCCTCAGGTGAGATGTCAAGCCTCCCAGAATGTTCTGGAGACTCCTGTCTAGTGGAAGTCAGAGAAGTCGCTGATAGCTCTAATACCATGTCCAGGGCAGTAGCACAGGGATGCCTAGGGCAGCGGGAGCCCTGGGGACATGCCTGACCTGACCTGCGGAAGGGGAGAGGGCATATCAGGGAAAGTTTTCTGGAGGAAATAAGGCTGATGATGAATCCCAAGCACAAGGGGAAGATGTTGTCCGGGTGGATGAGGGCAGGAAAAGCTAATAGATAAATCCATCAGAGGGAACAGCCTGTTCAAGTTCCATCAGGAACGGTGGGCAGATGGTGTAGCTGGACACATGCCCTAGTGGAGGCATGGGAATAGAGGGAGGCAGGAGCGGGCCCCACCGTGCTCGCAAAATTGGGATGCACAGAAGCCCCTTTGGTCCATTCTTTCTGCCTCCAGGCTGTTCCTGTCTTAATCCAGCCCCAGTGGCTTCATTCACTCAATCTGAACTTGGGGAGTAAGCAAACAGGTCTCTCCTTAGGACCCAGGAAGAATGGAGGAAGTAACACCAAGCTGGGCCATGAAGCAAGCAGGATGTCACAGGTGGGACGTGGGCAGCCATTCTAGACGAAGAGAGCTGGCACACAAGGGTCTGGAGGAAAGAGCAGTGCTTAAGAAGTAGGTACAGTCCGCTGGGGTAAATCCAGGCAACTGAGTTGGGGGCAGTCCACGGGGGCTTTGAATGCCTAGCTAAGGTCTCTGCACACTTTTCATATATTATCAGCAGCTGTAAGAGTAGCCAGAGCAGGCCGATCACTTCCATCTCTACCTGTGCAACCTCAGGTAATTCACTCATTCCGCAGCCCTGAGGCAGTGCGGGCCCGGTGGGGGCTGGAAAGGAGGACTCTCGCGCCTTCCATTACCCTGGGTCTCCACGCTCAACCCCCCACCCCAGCAGGCAGTACAATGCCAGGCACCTGCAGGCGGGCGTGCCTTGGAAGACAAGGAGGGCAACGTTAGGCGACCTCTGCAAAACTGAAACAAGGCTCTCCCCGGGCATCTGTCCATGTGGAGCACACACCTCGTGATGGGGGCAGGGGGGTTACCCACCCATTGGACACCAGAGCCCCCGGGGGCCAGGTGGCTCGTCTCTCTAGTGGTTCCTGGCTGGACTGGGGACAAAATCCATTCACCCTCCCAGGCCTGGCAGGAAGCAGTGGAGACAGAGTACGGAGTTGAAGAGGTGCACAGTGAGAGGGCGGCCGTGCCACATCCCGAGAAGCGGCTGCCTTCAACTAATCAGAGCTGGCCAATCAGCTGCTCTCATCCAATCAGAGCTGGCCGGTCAGCTTCTCTCACCCAATCGGAGCTGGCCGATTAGCTGCCCTTGTCCAATCAGAGTTGGCTGATCAGCTGCCCTTGTCCAATCAGAGCTGGCCTATCAGCTTCTCTCATCCAATCAGAGCTGGCCGATTAGCTGCCATCCTCCAATCAGAGCTGGCCGTGAGGAAGCTGCTGGGATGAAAGTCTTGCATTCAGGAGCCATGGAAAATAAACGTGAGGTTGCAAAACCTTCGGAGACCAGCAGCCAAATCCTGATGTGGTTATTGCACTGCGATTAAAAAGGCCAGAGCCATCAAGTGGAGGCTTATCTTAGCAGTGGCCTGACGCTCCGGAGCCATCCCAGAGGCGCCGTCTCGGCTGCCAGGACCACGCTGGGCAGAGTCCCCTGCTCTCGTCGCGGGGATCAGGTCCGGGGCGCCTTCTCCCTTGGATGCTTCAGGGAACAATCACCGTCTCCGGGACGGGGCTCGTGCTCTGTTTCGATCCAGGGCGTCTCTCCTCCCCCAGAGTGAAAGCTGGTGTGGGCGGGCAGGGACCTGGCCACACCCCCTCTTCCTGGGGCCCTCGCTCCTCCCCGGGACACACAGAAAGCCCTCAAAGGTGCACCGTCACCGCCTGTCATCAGACCTGACTGCTTGTTTAGGAGGGGAAACCGAAGCACAACAAAATGTAATTCACGTGCCTGGGGACGTGTACCTCATAGAAGGCGGAGCCACCTACTCTGAGCCCGGCCCCTGCCCTCAAGGAGATGAGAGTCTAGACCATCCTTGTCCCCAAAGAAATACAATGTGAGGCCCCAACAATTTTTAATTTTCTAGCTGCCATTTAAAAAGAAACACACAAATGGAACTAATCTTGATAATACATTTCATTTGGCCCAACAGATCCAAAACAGCATCATTTCAAAACAAGATCATTTACACCCTCCCGCTGATACAAAGTCTTAGAAATCCAGTGTGTAATTTTCACTCGCCAGCAGGTCAGTCCAGAGGAGCCACATTTCAGGGCTCCACAGCTCCCGGTGATGAGTGGTGGGGGGCTGGACTCCAGGAGTCCCCCTGCCCCCCTCTGGGCAGGCAAGCATACAAGTCACCCGGCTACGGAGACTCACTCGCAATCACTATGACCACATCTCCAGCTTCCGCCAGCAGCAGCAAGGGTTGCCAAATACCTACAACACCCCAACATCGCTCCGCGCAGTCTGCACAGGTTATTTCTGACCGTTGCACCAACCCCAAGAGGTAGGGAGACACCGTATTGTCTCCGTATTGACTAAGAAAGGAAGTGAAGCTCTGAAGAAACATGTTCTAGGCCACAGAGCCTGATTCCTGGAATCAGGAAATTAAGTTACATCAGACTCTAAGCAACAGGCAATTATTTACTGAGCACCTACTATGTGCCAATACCCTGTGTTGAAAGATGAGCATAAACAAGGCAAAGTCCTTGTCCTACTGTGCTCCTGTCCTAGCTTATGGGGGGGGAGGGAGGAGGAATGATCATAAATAAGAAAAAACACTTCAGACGGCAATGATTTCGGAAGAAGACAGTGCAGTGGGGGCAAATAGCAGAGGAGAGATAGTCATCTACCTGGGGGGACAGGAAAGACGTCTCTGAGGACAGGAAGTTTAAGCCGAGGTGTGAAGGATGAGAAACCCTTTCTGGCAAGGGCAGGGAACAGCGTGCCAGATAGCAGGCAGCACCCACACACCTCTGGGCGGGACGAGTCTAGCATGTTCCAGAAGCCAACAGAAAGGTGCCCGGGCTCCCAGCAATGCGACAGCAGCCTTTCTGGGGCGACTCCGCCGGCCCCCATGCCGCCCCTCCCGCCACAAGGCGCGCCCGCGCCCCAGCTTCGAAACCGAGAAACCAGCAAAGCATTCTCGTGTCAAGTCCGGCCGCTCCCAGCACCGCGCTGGCATGGGGTGCCCGTCCAGAAGCATCTGATGGGTGGCTTGCTGATGACACTGGCAGGAAGAGGAGACAGTGGAACAGTACGCAACCTGGGCAGCAAAGGCCCCAGGAAGAGCATTTTAACACTTGAAGCCTTGCTTCAAACACTGTGCGCACTGGGCACAAAGTGGAAAGCACCCAAACATCCATCCACAGACAAATGGAGAATAAAACGTGGCCTGTCCACACAATGAAGTATTACTCACCCCCAAAAAGTGCTGAAGCACAGACACCCCCATTACGACCTGGATGGGCCTTGAGGACATTATGCTGAGTGAAAGAAGCCAGTGGCAGAGGGCCCCACGTCATAGGATTCCATTATTTGAAATGTCCAGAATGCTCAAATCCTTAGAGACGCAGTGGGGACCAGAGGTTGCCAGCGGCTGAGGGAGGGGGCAGGGAGAGTAACTGCTTAGTGGGCACAGGGCTTTCATCGTAGGACATGAAAATGTTTTGAAACTAGATAGAGGTCGGGCACGTGGGTGGCTCAGTCGCTTAAGCGCCCGACGTGGGCTCAGGTCATGATCTCACAGTTTGCGGGTTTGAGCCCTGCATTGTGCTCTGTGCTGACAGCTCAGAGCCTGGAGCTGTTTCAGATTCTGTGTCTCCCTCTCCACCCCTCCCTTGCTCACGGTCTGTCTCTGTCTCTCAAAAATAAACATTTAAAAAATAAATAAAAAAATTTTAAAAAGAAGATACTAGATAAAGGTGGAGGTTATACAACTTCCCAAATACATTAATGCCACTGAATGGGACCCTTAAAAAAATTTTTTTTAATGTTTATTAAACATTAAACATCCCAACGCGGGACTCGAACCCACGAGCCATGAGATCGGGACCTGAGCTTAAGTCGGGTGCTCAACCGACTGAGCCACCCAGGTGCCCCTAAATGGGACATTTTAAAATGGTTAATCTTATGCTGTGGGAATGCCACCCCAATTCCTAAAAAGCGGGGGGCGGGGGAGGGTGGTGGGGGAGAACTGAAAAAGAAAAGTCAGGCTGGGACCCCGTGTCTCGGCAAGCGGAGAGGAGCGGCCAGACCTCCAGAAACAGCAGCACAGAATAGGAAGAGGGGACGGACGCTCCAAGGTCAAGGGAACGCAAGGCTACTTGACCAGATCGCTCCTTGCCTCCACCACCGATGCCTCCTCATCCACACAGGCTGCTTATCCTCCAAAGGAAGCAGGAAACGCCCTCAGTGATGTGCCCCACTCCCCCTGCAACTTCCAGCTCTGATGAAGGGGCCAGTCCAGGGCTCCCAAATCAAAATGCAGCCGAGGTAGAGGCACTGGGGCCACCAGGCCGAGCCAGCGCGTCCCCTGACCTGGCACACACAAGGGCATTACTGCCACATGGGCAGTCAGGACAGTCACACACAGAACCTTCTTTCATTCCCTAACGTGGCCCTTCGGCCAAGTCTGGGCCACGGGGTAGTTGAAAGGACAGTGGGAGTCCACATCCACACGCCATCTGGGTCCTCTGAGGTCCAGGAGCGGGGGGAAGGGGGGCGGGGGGGTTCAAGCCATGGGAAGGGACCCGAGGCAGCTTCCAGGGCCGGGTAAGGATAAAGGGAGCACCTCGGGCCACAGAGAGGACTGACCTAGCACCCCATTGAGGTGTGGCTGCTCAAGGGAACAGTATCATTGCTAATGTCCACCCCACGAGGCTGGGCCTTCACCTCTACTCTTTCTTTCATCCCCCTTCCCACGTGATTTGCAGGGACAGGGACGGGTGTCCCCGTTTTACAAATGACGACGCTGAGTTGGAGGGGTACACACGCCTCATCCACCATCAGCCGGTATATGGCAGAGCCAGCATTCAAACGCAAAGCTGGTGTCCAAGGCCTCCTGTGCGAGGTTAGAACGCCACCGATGTGGGCTTTTTTTTTTTCTTTTTTTTCTTTTTTTTTTTTTAATTTTTTTTAAATATTTTATTTATTTCTGGGAGAGAGAGACAGCGTGAGCAGGGGAGGGTCAGAGAGAGAGGGAGTCACAGACTCTAAAACAGGCTCCAGGCTCTGAGCTGGCAGTCAGCACAGAGCCCGATGCGGGGCTCGAACCCATGAACCGCGAGATCATGACCTAAGCAAAAGGCGGACGCTTAACCGACTAAGCCACTAAGGCGCCCCTTTTTTTTTTCTTTTTTGACAAAACTCCCACAAGGCAGCGTGGAGCCATGGTTAAGAACACGGACTGCCACTTTGGGATGATGCGACAGTTCTGGACGTGGGTGGTGATGGGGACACAACAGTGTGAATATACTCAGTGCCACTGCCCAGTACGCTTCAATACGGTTAATGTGGTGACCGTTATTAAATATTACATATATAGGGTCACCTGGGGGGCTCAGTCAGTTGAGCATCTGACTTCAGCTCAGGTCATGGTCTTGCAGTTCATGAGTTCGATCCTCGCATCAGGCTCTGTGCTAACAAATGGCTCAGAGCCTGGAGGCTGCTTCAGATTCTGTGTCTCCCTCTCTATTTCCCCCTCCCCTGATCATGCTCTGTCTTTCAAAAATAAATAAATGTTAAAAAACAAAAATAGAGGGGTACCTGGGTGGCTCAGTCGGTTAAGCGTCCGACTTCAGCTCAGGTCAGGATCTCACGGTTCGTGGGTTTGAGCCCCGCGTTGGGTTCTATGCTGACAGCTCGGAGCCTGGAGCCTGTTTCAGATTCAATGTCTCCCTCGCTTTGCCCCTCCCTCACTCATTCTCTGTCTCTCTCTGTGTCAAAAATAAACTATAGGGGCGCCTGGGTGACTCAGTCGGTTGGGCGGCCGACTTCGGCTCAGGTCATGATCTCACAGTTCATGAGTTCAGACCTCTCATCAGGCTCTGTGCTGACAGCTCGGAGCCTGCGCCTGCTTTGGATTCTGTGTCTCCCTCTCTCTCTGACCCTCTCCTACTCACACTCTGTGTGTCTCTCTCTCAAAACTAAATAAACATTTTAAAAAACGTTTTAATAAATAAATAAATAAACTATAAAAATTTATTAAATAAAAAAACAGAAACAAAAATATTACACACACATTTAACACAAAGATACTTTAACACTGAAGCCAATACTACACTATATGTTAACTAAATTGAATTTAAATAATTTTTTTTTTAATGGAGGCGACACCCAGGTGGTTCAGTCAGTTAAACGTCCAACTTCCGTTTATATCATGATCTCAAGGCTTGTGAGTTCAAGCCCCGCATCAGGCTCTGTGCTGACAGCTCAGAGCCTGGAGCCTGCTTCAGATTCTGTGTGTGTCTCTCTCTCTGACCCTCCCCTGCTCACGCTGTCTCTCTCTCTCTCTCTCTCTCAGAAATAAATAAAACATTAAAAAAAATTTTAAAGAAATAAAAAGAAAAGAGGGGAGCCTGGGCGGCTCCGTTGGTTGACTGCCCCACTCTTGACTTTGGCGCAGGTCACGATCTCACGGTTTTGTGAGTGTGAGCCCCGCGTCAGGCTGCAATGACAGCGTGAAGCCTACTTGGGATTCTCTCTCTCTTTCCCTCTCTGTCTGCCCCTCCTCTGATGATGTGCTGTCTCCGTCTCTCTCAAAATAAATGAATAAACTTAAAAACCTTTAATTCTCACTAAATATTAAAAAATTGAATAGTATACAGACCATATTCTCCAAGCATAGTAAAATTCAAATTAGAAGCTAATAAAAAATATAAATCCCCCCCAAGAGAGCAATAATGTGGGCTGCTTGGGAGTAGACTCCTGCTCCCCTACTTACCAGCTCCGTGACCCTGTGCAGGCTACAGTCTGTGCCCTTCTGTAAAGTGAGAGGCGCAAGGCACCTCCCTCTGGGCTTGTGTCCAGAACTGAATGAACTCACATCGGGAACAGCACAGACCAGGGGGGTGGCAAACCCCAGCCACAAAGGGCCAGGTAGTAAGTGTTTCTGGCTTTACAGATAACTACCCCAGCTAGGTAACTGTCAGCATAGCCAGAAAGCGACCGCAGACAACAGGTGCACAAATGGGCGTGGCTGGGTACCAATAAAACTTTATTTACAGAAGCAGGCAGTGGGCTGATGGGCCACAGCTTGCCCACCCCTGGCATTTACCCTGGCTTAACAAACATGAACTGCTACAATTAGGAAAAACGGCATTTATCTCCATTCATTTCTATAGACGAATGAGAAGTAAAATATTTCCTGTGGCAGTTCCAAAAATAAATACGAATACCCCCCCACCCCCCCGCCGTGAGTTCCACCTCCACCTCCACCTCCAGACTCAGCCCCTGCCTGTCAGGTGCTCACAAAGCCCTCACCCTGCAGTGGTTCTGTGCAGCTTCGGTGAGGTAATTTGCAGGAGGGGAGCTGAAGCTGAGCTACATTCCTCACACGAGCATCACAGAAAAAGGAACAGGGCAGAGAACGGCGGAGGGACTGGCCCGAGGCGGCACAGCCAGGAGGGTCTGAGCCGGTCCCCGGGGCAGCCCCGCACACCCAGCCCTGTGCCTTCACGGCTTAACCACTGGGCAGGAAAGAAGCCCGGACGGCGGGGGCATCAAAGGAGCTGCTCGGGGCCAGCAGGGTGGCCTTCTCCACGGGTACCGTGAGCTCAGGACTCCTGCCCGCAGCCCTTGGCACCTTCTCACACAGGTGTGCACAGCTCCCGGCCACCCACACACACACACCCCCTCCGCCTCTCTTTCCCATGCACTGACTATGTAGCTCGCTGGCCTGATGTTGTTTGCTAGGGAAGGACACTGAGGGTCTCTCACTGGGGCGGCCACTTGGGGACGAAACCAAAGGACTCATTCGGTAACCAGCCACTGCCTCGTCATCACGGCCATCTAGATGGCTCCTGTGCCCAGAGACTGCACTCTGCTCCCCACGGCAACCCAGCCACACAGGCCGCTGCCCCTACGTGTGCAGGACATAGAGACTCAGAGAGGCTAATCCTGTTGCCTGAGATCACACAGCCAGAAGGAACAGGATAAAGATGAATCCCACTTCCGAAGCCCTGCGGGGACGGGAAGGGGGGCTCAGACACCTGCCAGAGATCAAGCGAGGAGAGCCAGAACGCAGTGCAGTCATCCCCAATCTTTCTGAGGGAGGCACCCCGTTTTAGTTTCAAAGCCCGGGGCCAGGCACCTGCTGGTTGGCAGCTGAGTGGGGGCGGGGCCTCCCTCCTGCCTCCTCACCATGAAACCGTCTGGTCAGGCTGAGGAGAGGCCATCAAGCCCTGTCCCTCTTATAGCGCTGGCCGTAGCCATGCCGGTGTGACTGCCTCCCCTGGAAGACGGAGCCCCCCTCAAAGCAGGGCTGCCCCTCAGGCCCCACTGTGTCCCCAGTTTCTGTTAGGCAAGGTCCGCTTAAGGAAAAGCCACACAAATATTAAACTGTATATGTTCTAAAAGAGCACAGATGAAAGAATTCACAATCTGTTTGGCAAAGTCCAGAAACATCCCAAAGAAGGAACTTGGGCCTTCACATATGAAGAGGAGTTCTCCAGGCAGACAGGGGAGGGGAACATTTCCCAGAAAAATAACGAGAGCAACGAAACCACAGCACTTGGGGAGAAGCCTAAGTGTCTAGGTGTGTCTGGAGAAGCCAGAGGTGGCACGCTTAGCCGGGGCCGTGTGGCACGGAGTGAGCAAGACGTGGGCCAGGGAAGCGAGGGTGTGAGGGGCAGTGGGAGCCACAGATGGTTTGTGAAGGAGGTCAGTGGCGATGATCGCATGTGTTGGGCCCACACACTGACCCACTGAGGGGCTTCTCCCTAAGAAAAGTCTGAAGATGAGAGTCACCCCCAAGCCCTGGGGCGATGCTCAGCATTATGGCCCACGCGCAAGAGCCTCAACAACAAACATTTGCATGCACCCACCGTTTGGAAGACTTTTCTCAGAGCAGCAGCAACCCTGGAAGTTGCCCTGCTGGGCAAGCATCTGAGAAAGGGTCCTGATCCCCCTCCCCATGCCATCCCCAAACCTGCCCCTCCTCCTTGTCCATCTGGGCTCATAGAAGTGCCACCCAGCTGCCCAAGGTCCTGGAGGAGAGGCCAGCCCCTGCAGAGCCTCACCCTACACCAACAGGTCACCCAGAGTTAGTGGGGAGAGCCCCCCTCAGGTGCAGTAGGCACTGTGCAGGGAGCCCGGGAGCCCCATGTGAGGAGCTGAGGCCGCCCTTGCCCTTCCCAAGATCTCTTCATCTGGTCTGGGAGCTGAGGCCATCGGACGGGATGAGAGTGTGCCCCACTCTGCCCTACACGGAACCTCAGGCAGGGCAAGGGGTTCGCCCTGACCTTGGTGGAGAAGGAGCTGGCCAGGCGAAGGAATGGCGTTCCTAGAGAGGGAACAGCACAAGCAAAAGCCAAGGGCAGTGCGTTCGTGAGTGCGCGTGGAAGGGGCGGGGCTGGCAGAGCACCAGCGGTTGGACACAGTATCTCCGGAGTCTAAAGAGAGCTGGGCAGAGGCTGGCGGAGAGCCCAGGCCGGCCAAGCCATCAGGAGAAAGGCAGGCTCCGGTGTGTGGGGAGGAGACATGGGGGGGCGGGGTGCTATGGCGAAAGACTCCAGCCTGGCAAGTGGCCTCTATCAGGGATGATGAGGCCGGCTCCTCAAGAACCCGAAGCGGGGAGGGTGGAGTGAGGGGCAGAGGGCTGGCGGAGAGGGCACGGCGCACTAACGCAGGCCCACAGGCCGGTTCTAGAAGGCCAGGCGCCCGGCAAGGTGCCCGGCCCCTCAGAGCCAATCCCTCTGCGCCATCTCCCGAGGCTTCGTGCGCCCAGGGCGCGCCGGCGGGGCAGCAGGGTGGGTACCGGCCTTTCTTCCCAGCGCTTCAGCCTCCTCCCCGAACCCACGTGGGCGGAGCAGCGCGGGGGTGTGCGTGGCAGGGGCCTAGGCGGCGGGTGCCGTGCGTGGGGCGGATGTGCAGGCAGGGCGGCCTCGCCCGCCCACCCACCCCACCCCCGCCTCCGGGCTCCAACCTCTGTGCCACCTCGGCAGGGACCTGGGGGTACCCGGGCCTCCTCAGTGGGTAGGACACCGAGAGAGAATCGGCCGGCCACGCCCCCCGCGCCACTCCCTGGAGGCAGCGGGTGGGTCCCCCTCCCCCTCCCGGGCTCGGGGGCGGAATGGGGAGAAGGGTGGAAATGGGGGTGGCGTGAGGGAGAAAGGGGGACTGGGGGCGGGACGGGGAGGGGGCACTACGGAGGGAGACGACGCAGAGTTCTCCTGCTGGGAGACGCCGCGGGTGGATTTGGGGGCGAATGGGGGATGGGGAGGGTGGGGGTCCACGGAGGTGAGACGCGACAGCGGCAGGGGATCTCGAGGGGCGCGAGGGCTGGAGGAGGGGGAGGTGGGCGATGGGGCGGGGCGGCACCGCTCACCCAGTGCCCTGCCGCCGCGCCCGCCCATCGGTCGCGGGGTCCGCGGGCCCCCGGTGGCCAGCGCGCGCCTCCCGCCCCCCGGCGCACCTGTACCCACCTGCTCGGCGCTCAGGCCCGAGCCGGGCAGCAGCAGCGGACGTAGCGAGCGCAGCCCCGCGCCGCATCATCCGGCCGCCCCCTCCCCGCCCCGAGCTTACGCCGCCGCCGCCCCCGCCTTAAAAAGGACAAAACGGAACAGAAAAAGGTTGCGTGCAAAAAAAAAGAAAGAAAAAGAAAAATCGCAAGAAGCAAGCGAGGAAGACGGGCGGATGTGCGCGCAGCTGGCGGAGCGGGGGTCGAGGCGAGGCGGCGCCGGTGACCGCGCTCGGGGCAGCCGGCAGGCGCGTGCCGCACGCTCCCGGCTGCTGCTCGGGCGACCACCCGGCGCCCGGCTCGCCGCGCGGCCCCGCCCCTCCCCGGGTCGCCCCTCCGATTGGCGCGTCCTCCCGCCAGTCAGAGGGAAGGCGCGGCACTCGCCCGCCCCCGCCCGGGGCCGAGGCCGCGAGCTGCTCGGAGGCAGCCGGAGGAGGTGCGGGGAGGCCTGAGCGTGCGCACTTGGCCCCGAGGCCCGCGCCGGGGAAGGGCTAGGGGTCCCGCGGCTGAGCGCCCGGGGTCGCGCAGGGCCGCGGCGCCGGGTGGGTCCGAGCTGCCCGGGGGAGGGGCTTGCCAGCTCCAGTTAGGGCGGAAGGCCCCAGAAAGCTCGTCCCTGCCCTCACCTGGGACGGTGGGCATCCTAGGCCAAGGTGGTCAGGGAAGACACAACGGGCGCCTTTGCACGCGTGGAAATCTCAGGGTCCTGGGTCACAGGAAAGGAAGTGTTGCAGGTGATACGGCTAGCAAGCGGCAGAGCCAGGAGCCCCACGCTTGAGCTCGCAGCCTTCACCCACTAGGCAAAACCGTATCAGCAAAACATAATGGAACGAATAATGTGATGTCCAGCCTAGGCTTGAAGGAAAGTGAGCCGAAGATCCATTCATTGAGTTCCGTTCCACAAGTATTGATTGGGCACCTGCTATGTACCAGGGAGCCATTAAGATCTAGGGATGCCGCAGGGAACAGAAAGAAGGCCCCTGCCCTCGCAGAGCTCATACTCTAGCAAAGAAAAGGATTAGCATGGGAAAGCACCTTGATTGGAGGAAAATGTGGCACATTTGAGAATCTTAAAGAGACGGGTGTCTCTGAGCTACAGAGAGGTGAGGTGAATGGCCAAGAGGAGAATGAGCAGGTGGGTAGAGGGGGGGCTGTGAGGTCTGGGAAAGAATTTGGAGTTTATTCTAAGGCTGACTCACCAGGGAAAGTGGTCTGTGGGAACAAGGTCAGATTTATGTCCTTTAAGTGTACCAATCTGCTGTATCTGCTTCCTCAGCTCAGGTGTGAATCCACCCTTGGGACCACCCAAGAGGCAGATACCACCACTTTCACTTTCTCTGCACTAGGGATGAGGAGGCTCCCAGGGCCCAGGATCCACACAGGTAGCAAGGTGGGATCCAAGAGTCCGACCTTGTCCAGCACAGCCTTCCAGCTACCGTGGGACTCACGGTACCTGAGCCCCGGCCTCAAAGTCGCAGCCAGGCGAGTGTCAGCTCACCATGAAGACAAACGTTCTTATCAGAGATGCCGCTCCCTAATATGTGCTGAGCCCCCAGCCCCTCAACAGGCCATCCACCTCTGAGGGTCCTGGGGAAAGGGGCCCTGCCACTTCTGCTTGGGCCAGACTGTTGGGGGAAGGGAGGAAGGGCTCCCGGCTTGACCGCATACTAGCTGGTGCCCTTAGGCAAGCTATTGACCCTTTGCTTTCCTCAGTTTTCTCATCTGTAAAATGGAGCTTAAAACAGTAATAATCTGTGGGTTTGGGTGGCGATTAAATGAGCTAATAAAATCGGATCTCTGTTACTATCTGAAGGCCGCCATCATAAATTACCATAGACCAGGGTTGCCTGGGTGGAGCAGTTGCTTAAGCCTCCAACTCTTGAACTCAGCTCAGGTCATGATCTCAGAGTTTGTGAGTTTGAGCCCTGCATCGGGCACTGCGCTGATGGTGCAGAGCCTGCTTGGGATTCTGTCTCTCCCTCTTTCTGCCCCTCCCCTGCTTGTGCTCTGTCTCTCAAAATAAAATAAAATAAAATAGATAAATAAACTTTAAAACTTTTTAATAAAAATAAATTACTATAGACCAGGCGGCTTAAAACAACAGAACTGTGTGCTCTCATAATATTGTAGGGCAAAAGTCCCTAGTCCAGAAACTGTTAGGGGGAGTTCTTTCCTGCCTTTTTCAGCTTCTAGGAGCTCCAGATGTTACTGGGCTTGTGGCCACATCACTCAAATGTCGGCCTCCACCTTCACGTAGCTGTGGCTGGCTCCTCTGTCCATGCCTCCTCTTTTTTTTTTTAATTTTAATTTTTATTTTTTGAGAAAGAGAGAGCATAAGCAGGGGAGGGGCAGAGAGAGGGGAACAGAGGATCCAAAGCAGACTCTGAGCTGTCAGCACAGAGCCTGATGCAGGGCTCAAACTCACAAACCGTGAATTCATGACCAGAGCTGAAGTTGGATGCTCAACCAACTGAGCCATCCAGGGCCTCCCCACCCCCCACCCCCACTCTTTTATAAAGATTCTGGTCAGTGGATTTAACCACCAAGTTAATTACCTCACCTCCAGACCCTTAAGTCAATCACATCAAATCACTCTTTCCCAAATAAGACCACACCTACAGCTTCCAGGATGTTACTGTAAATTATAGAATTAGTTAACAACAATTGTGATCATTCCTAGGGAGGCAGAAAGATGCTACGAGAGCACGTCATGTGGAGCTTGGCTTGGCCTGAGGTCCGGGAGCCTTCCCGGAGGAAGTCAGCCCTAAGCCTTAGCTAGCTGGAGAAGGAGGAAGTGAGGATACTCCAGGGAGAGTGAACAGCGGTGTGAACACCCTGAGTTTGGACTTGACCCTCTAGCGGGAAGGGAGCCATCAAGAGTTCTTGATAAAGGGCATGAGTGATGGGATTAAAGGAGGCCTGGTCAAGCACAGAAGGTCAAGGCAGGCCCCGCCAGCCCCCTCAGTGACTCCACAGACACAGATGGGCACCCACTGCATACTGGCGCTCTGCCCAGTGGCAGGGACATGACATGGAAACTTATCTCTGCCCCAGGTCTCATGGGTCAGGGAGAGAGACCACAGTAGATCATTATAATGGGCTCACCCTAACTATAGAAGTGCCGGGAAGGAACTCCTGGGACCACTTCAGGGAGTCAGGAGAGGCTTCCTGGAGGAGGAGACATGTGCTCTGATGCTAGACAAGGAGGGAGTAAGCAGGCCTTCTGGGCAGAGGGAACGGTGTGTGCAGAGGGACCATAGAGGCACAAAGACGGAGACAGGGACTCCAAGCCTGCTGCCCCACAGGGAGCACACGAGGTTAAGACGCTGGCAGGGCCAGATCACAGGGAGCCTGAAAGCCTCACTGGGATTTCTGGTCACTAAGGAATTTGGAACAGGCCGTGCCGCCCCTGGAGTTGGTTGGCAGGCTCTGGAATCTGCACGGAGGCTGGGTGGGAAGGTAGAGGCGAGAGACTGTGGGAGGCTGAGGGTCAGAATCAGGGCAGTTGGACCCACAGTCCCAGGAGGACAGGCTCCGGACCCCCTAAGTAGCAGCCCACCCCTGACTAGGTCGATCCAACTTGTAAGACTTGCCTTCTGGGCGGCAGGCTGTGCTGGGGGAGGGTTACCAATGACCACAAGAGCAAGCACTGGTCAAGCTTGCTCTGAACAGGTACTGATGCAGGCACGCTGCGAGTATTTAGTTAATCTGCACAACCACCCTAGGTAGAGAGAGGTTAGGCAACTTGCCCGGGGTCACACAGCCAGGAGGGCCAGAATGCAAAGGACTGGCAGTTTGCCTCTGGGGATAAATAAAACACGTTGCTAATAACGACACACATTTACTGAGCACTTACTGTGTGCCAGGCACTGTCTGAGAAATTAACCCATTTCAACCCCTCCCTCTTTATCCTTAGACACTGAGAAATGAAAGGTTCAATAACCCACCTCAGGGCACTGTCTCAGTGGCTGAGTTGGGGATGGGCTGACACCACTCAGGCTCTCTGTGTCTCTGAGATAGCAGAAAACTACTCTACTGCTGGTAAGATGAGACGAGGGGTGGGAAGCACCAGGCTCTGTGTCCCTGAGACAAGTCCCATCAGTGCTCTGAGCCTGGTCTCCTTCCTCCCCGTCAAATAGAAATGGCGCCACCACCACTCCCCGCCCACACACACACCTGCCAGACATTCTGGGATGTGAGTCCTGGCTCCACCATTTACCCCCAGTGCCACCGTCCAAGTGGTGGGAAGAACAGGACCGACTTCACAGGCTGGCTAGGCACATGATCATGGCGCACCTGAAAAGGGCCATTCAGTGCACGCCGTGAACACTGCTGGGATTCGTGGCAGCAAAGCTCACCTCCCTCCGTGTCCCCGCAGGCGCCGTTACTCTCGTCTTCTGGATGAGACAAAGGAGCCGCAGACAAAAGGATCTGGAAACTACAGCCAGGTCTCCGACCCCAAGCCCACGCTGCCGTCAGCTCACTTTTCAGATCCTAAAAGATGATGATGGGAATTATGCTGAGTGACACAGCTGCATGATTCCATTTATGGAACTTTATCAAAACGACAGGATTATAGAAATAGAAGACTGATTCGTGGCACCAGGAGTCGGGGAGGGAGAGGGGGTGGCTGTGTCTATGAAGGGATAGCAGGATGTTACTGGTCTGTAGCCTGACTATGGCGGTGCACACACCAGTCTACACAAGTTATGAAACTGCTCACAACTAAGCTCGATGCATGCACGCTCACATATGCATGAGCTCAGGCAAAGCCACGGAATCTGATCAAGGTGGGCGGATCGTATCGATTGGGTTGCCTGGTTTGTGATACTGCAATTATAGGTTTGCAAGGTGTTAACTTTGGGGGAAACTGGGTGAAGGGTACACTGGTTATTGTTTCTTACATGTGAATGTCCAATGACCTCAATACAAAAAACTTTTTAAAAAAAACCAATGACCATGAAATTAGCTGCCCAAGGAGGCTCCCGCGCTGGACAGCGCCTTTCCCCAGGGCAGCGGGATGGGCGCCAAGGGTCTGCGGATGTCCCTCCAGAAACAAGGTAGGGCAACCAGGAGAGCTGGGAGGTGGGCAGAGTGCCCGAGTTCTCCATCACTCTCTGTGCCCAGAGGTCTGGCCTCCTGGGATGCAGGGTCCCTGTGCTGGATGTGCTCTTTCTTCTCCTCTACACCATTCAAGGAAAACAGCTTTCCCTGGGCTATTTCTGGTTCTATGAATAATACATGCTTATTGTAAAGAATTCAAATGGTACAGGCGGATATAAGGAAGACAACAAAGGTCACCTTGAATTTCGCCACAGCACGGTAACCCCCAAGAGCCTGCGGGAGACCAGCCCTCCGTGCCTCTCCTATGCCCAGAAACCTTCATATGAATGGGGTGATGACACCCCATGGTGTGGGCATCCTCTCGGCCCTTGCCAGCTGAGAACGACGGGCAGCAAATATCCTGGTCAATATCGGCGTGTTTATTTACACAGACCGGATTCCCAGCAGTGGAATTGCCGGTTTAGAAAACCTAAGCTTTTCTCTTCATAGATGCTGACAGATTACCTTCCCAAGATGGTGTGACACCTCGCCCTTCGCCTTGGTGCACACATTTCCCGTCATCACCCGATACCACGGCACGCTGTGAACACTGCCATCCTGGTGAGTGCGAAGTGGTATGTCCTTGTGACTTCAGTTTGCGTTTCCCTGCCAACCAGGGAATCGGGGAGAACTTGAATATATTACTTTGGAGGTGCTCTTTTGAGAATTGTCTTCTTACCCTTTGTCCATTTTTAGTTGAGGCTTTTGCTTTTGTCTGTCGGGGGGGGGGCGGTTTCCAGCTTTTTAAAAAATTTTTATTGAAATATAGTTGACATATAATGTCATATTAGTTTGAGATGTACAATAGAGTGATTTGGAAATTCTATACATTATTTAGTGCTCACCACGGTGAGCATAGTCTCCACGTACCAGCATACAATGTTATCACAGGATTATTGTTTTTATTTTTTTTTATTTTTTAAATGTCTTATTTATTTCTAGGAGAGAGAGAGAGACAGCGTGAGCAGGGAAGGGTCAGAGAGAGAGGGAGTCACAGACTGAAACAGGCTCCAGGCTCTGAGCTGGCAGTCAGCACAGAGCCCGACGCGGGGCCCGAACCCACGAACCGCGAGATCGTGACCTAAGCGGAAGTCGGACGCTTAACCGACTAAGCCACCCAGGCGCCCCTGTTTTTATTTTTTTAATGTTTGTTTATTTTTGAGAGAGACAGGATGTGAGCGGGGGAGGGACAGAGAGAGGGAGACACAGCATCCAAAGTAGCCTCCAGGCTCCAAGCTGTAAGCACAGAGCCCGACACAGGGCTCGAACCCACGAACCATGAGATCATGACGTGAGCCAAAGTCCGGTGCTCAACTGACATAGCCACCCAGGCACCCTGATTTTTTTAATGCTTATTTATTTTTGAGAGAGAGACAGAACACAGATGGGAGAGTAGCAGAGAGAAAGGGAGACACAGAATCTGTAGCAGGCCCCGACGCGCAGCTCAATCCCATGAACTGTGAGATCATGACCTGAGCCAAAATCAAGAGTCCCGCGCTCAATCAGCTGAGGCACCCAGGCACCCCTCCTCTTCACCTCTTTCTTCCATTGCCCCATTCCCTCCCCTCTGGAAACCGTTTTTAAAACCATGTTTGGGGCACCTGGGTGGCTCAGTCTGTAAGGCATCCGACTTTGGCTCAGGTCATGATCTCGTGGTTCGTGGGTTCGAGCCCCATGTCGGGCTCTATACTGATAGCCAGCTCAGAGCCTGAAGCCTGTTTCAGATTCTGTGTCTCCCTCCCTCTCTCTCTCAGAAATAAATAAAACATGAAAAATAAATACATAAATAAAACCATGTTTATCATTAGGATGGCTCTCTATACTTATTAGCCTGCTTTCTTTCATCCATTCTTAAGTGTTCTCAGCAGAGCAGATACTCCTCTGCTGGTTCTCGGGGGTCAAGCACTTCTCCCAGATCTCACTTGCACCTCTTGACTTTGCTTGTGGCATCTTGTGCTACACACCAACTTTTTTATGCAGTCAAATATGTAGCCAAAGCTCTCACTTTCTTTTTCTTTTTAATATAGTTTCTGCCTCTCGTTCTTGATGAGATGGTCTCCATGGTACCCAGAGCACAGTGTAGGCTAGATTCTCGTTCAAGAAAGCTCGGACAGCTGTCACGCACTGTTGGTTCACAAAAAATTAAAACAGGATCTGCCTGGCAAATGTGACCTTACATTTTGTAGGGTTTAAGTAGACCCATCTCCAATTATTAAACAATGTTTTGAGTATGAAAGATTTCAAGAATGCCAAGTAATATATATAACATGTGTATTTTCCAAAGCCCAGTAAGAGGGTTTCCAAAAATATCAGCTGTATTTCTATACTTCCTAAAAAAGGGGGGTGTACAAACACAAAAATACAGTGAAATTATGTCCACAGGGACCTGAATAGGGGCTAAAGAGAGGACAGGATTCCATCACTAACTGTTAAATCTGGATTTGTGTTACCATCAGAGTCATTACTTCAAGGTTTTGCTGTATTCAAAGAATAAAAAATTATAGGGGCACCTGGGTGGCTCAGTCAGTTGAGTGGCAGGCTCTTGATTTTGGCTCATGTCATGACCTTGAGTTTTGTGAGTTCAAGTCTGGTGCTGGGCTCTGCGCTGACAGTGTGGAGCCTGCTTGGGATTCTCTCCCTCCTTCTGTCTCTGCCCCTACCTCACTCACATTCTCTCTCTCTCTCTCCATTTCTATCTCTGTCTCTCCCCCCTCCCCAAACAAATAATCTTAAAAAATAAAAATATAAAATAAACATTATTGTATCCTCCATTCAACCTAAGAAATAGAACATGATCGGGGCGCCTGGGTGGCTTAGTCGGTTGAGCGTCCGACTTTCGCTTGGGTCATGATCTCGCGGTTCGTGGGTTCGAGCCCCGCGTCGGGCTCTGTGCTGACCGCCAGCTCAGAGCCTGGAGCCTGTTTCAGTCTGTGACTCCCTCTCTCTCTGACCCTCCCCTGCTCACGCTGTCTCTCTCTCTCTCCTAGAAGAAAAAAAAAAAAAAAAACATTTAAAAAAAAAAAAAAGAACATGATCATGTCCCATGTGCCTGTCCCCAGCTGGTAACCATGTTGCTCAAGTGCGAGTTTTATCTTTTCCCTAATTTCCTATGCATGGTATCATACCTCTATATATTCTCCCATATTTTTCTTCGTACTTCATATTGAGTTTTTAAAATGCATCCATTTTGATATATATGGCTGAGCTCTGAATAGACATTCTGGCAATTTTTGTAAAAAAAATTTGAACAGTGCAACTATGGACATTTGCATTCACATCTCCTAATGCATATAGTTAAGAGGTTTCTCCATCAGAGTCTCTTAACAGCTACGCTACTGACATTTTGGGTAGGCTAATTCTTTGTCGAGAGGGCTGTCCCTGGCCACCACTGGCTGGATGCCATTAGCACCCTCCTCCCAGATGTGACAGCAAACATCTCTAGATCATGTCAAATGTCCCCCTAGAAGGCAAAATCGCCTCTAGGGGAGATACCATTCTAGAATTCACGCCGCTGGACTGGAATTTCTAAGGCGTGGGGCATGGACATCTCCACTGTTACAAGATGCTACCAAATAGTTGTCCAAAGTGTTCACGCCAATTTATTATCCAACCAACGGGCCGTGAGAAATCCAGTTCCCGCGCATCTTTGCCAACCTGCGGTCTTGGTTGGAGGTTTGCCAACCTGGTGAGAGTGCAGTGATGTCTAATTTGTGAATTTCTCTGAAAGAAGCTCTTTGTATGTTTTTGGCTTTTCATACTTTCTCTCCATGAACATGGCCTTTTCACATATCCTGCCTGGTTTTCTTTTGGGCTTGACTTTTTCTTCTTGCTTTTCAGGGATGCTTTATATTTTCTGGATACTGATGTTTTGTTGGGCGTATGTGTTGCACATACCTCCATTCAGTTAAGGGCTTAACATTTTATGTTATTGTAGTTTCCTTTATAATATTGTTTTTATATTATTGTAGTATTCTATTGGGTGAAAAGAAATATTATGTTTAGGGGCACCTGGGTGGTTCAGTTAAGCATCTGACTCAGCTCAGGTCATAATCTCATGGTCTCCACTTGGGATTCTCTCTCTCTCTCTCTCTCTCTCTCTCTCTCTCTCTCTGCCCCATCCCCTTTGTGTGCATGCTCTCTCTCTTTCTCTCAAAATAAGTAAACTTTAAAAAATATATTAATTTTAGGGGTGCCTGGGTGGCTCACTAGGTTAAGTGTCCAACTTTGGCTCGGTCAAGATCTCACATTTCAGGAGTTCAAGCCCCGCGTTGGTCTCTGTGCTGACAGCTCAGAGCCTGGAGCCTGCTTCTGATTCTGTGTCTCCCTCTCTCTCTCTGCCCCCTCCCCCCACTTGGACTCTGCCTCTCTCTATCTCAAAAAAAGGAAAAAAGCATTAAATTTTTTAAATATTAATTTTAATATAGTCTCTGTTATCAGCATTTTCCTTTATGATTTGTGCTTTTTGTGTTTTAAGAAATCCTTCCTTGCCTAGAGTCCTTAAGAATATTCTCTCATGGGGTGCCTAGGTGGCTTAGTCGGTTAAGGGTCCGACTTTCGCTTAGGTCATGATCTTGCGGTTCGTGGGTTCGAGCCCCGCGTCGGGCTCTGTGCTGACTGCCGGCTCAGAGCTTGGAGCCTGTTTCAGTCTGTGACTCCCTCACAGGGTTCACACCTCTCTCTCCTAGAAATAAATTTTAAAAATATTAAAAAATTTAAGAAAAGAATATTCTCTTATATTCCCTTCTGAATTTTTTAAAGTTTTGCTTTAAGTTTTAGTTTAAGTTATACTTTAAGTTTTGAGACTGGGGCCCCTGTCGCTGAGTTTTAAAATGAGAAATACAAGAAATACAATAGATGTATTTCTCGTAAGTGGTATCTTTATTAAAACTAGAACTGTTATGAGGTGCCTGGGTGGCTTAGTTGGTTAAGCGTCCGACTTTCACTCAGGTCATGATCTCGCGGTTCGTGGGTTCGGGCCCCGCGTCGGGCTCTGTGCTGACTGCCAGCTCGGAGACTGGAGCCTGTTTCAGTCTGTGACTCCCTCTCTCTCTGACCCTCCCCTGCTCATGCTGTCTCTCTCTCTCTCTCCTAGAAATAAAAAAAAAAACAAAAACAGAAAAACAAAAAACTAGAACTGTTCTTTATGTGATAGGGGGAAGATTCGGTATGTGCTCATTAAGTAAAGCTAATTAGTTGTGTTGCCCAAATGACCTCTATCCTTGCCAGCTTTTTTTGTGTGTGTATGCAAGTTGGTCTATAAATTATGAGGAGGTATGCTGACACTTCACACTCATTTGGGTGGCTACTATCCGAAAGAAGCAGAAGATAGAAAGTGTTGATGAGGATGCGAGGAACATTGCTGCCCTGTTGGTGTGAATATAAAATGGTGCGGCTGCTGCGGAAGATGCTATGGGGATTCCCCACAAAATTAAACAGAGAATCACCATGTGATGCAGCAAGATTCCCGAGTACACACCCGAAAGAAATGAAAGCAGGGACTTCAACAGATATTCGTCCCCTCACGTTTACAAATAGCTTTAATCACAGTAGCCAAATGGTGCAGGCAACACAAGTGTCTATCAGTAGATGAATGGATACATTGTATGCAGTTGATGCACATATGCACACAGGAATATTATTCACTCTTTTTTTTTTAATTTTTTTTATTTATTTCTAGGAGAGAGAGAGAGACAGCGTGAGCAGGGGAGGGTCAGAGAGAGAGGGAGACACAGACTCTGAAACAGGATCCAGGCTCTGAGCTGGCAGTCAGCACAGAGCCCGACGCGGGACCCGAACCCACGAACCGCGAGCTCATGACCTAAGCGAAAGTCGGACGTCTAACCGACTAAGCCACCCAGGCGCCCTATTATTCACTCTTAAAAGGAAGGAAATCCTGGCACATGCCACCACATTGGCGACACCATGCTGAGTGAGACAGACCAGTCACAAGAGAACATGGCATGATTCCACTTCCACGAAGTACTAGCATAGCCGGATTCACAGAGACAGAAGGCGGAATGCAGGGGAGGTCCCAGGGGTTGGGGAGGGTGGAAAACTGGGAGTGAGCATTTCATGGGGACAGAGTTTCAGTTCCGGAAGAGGAAGAAGTTCCAGAAATGCACGAGGGGATGGCTATCCGCTAGTGTGAATGCGCTGAGTGCCACCCAGCCATACATTTTAAATGGCTAAGATGGTAAACTTTATGTGATGCCTGTTTTCTCACAACAAAGAAAATGTTGCAAAGGTGCAGGTCAAAACGCCCGCGCTGAGATAGCGGATTTGTCGGTTTCTCCTTCTAGTTCTCTGTCTTTGTTTCCTACGAAGTACATGCAATTCTAGAAGCGTGGCCTCTTCCTGGCGAATTTCGTATTGGGTAGCAATCATCTTTACCCCAATGATGATTTGATCTAAATTTTATTTTGCCCAATAGTAAAAGCTCCTGCAGCTTTCCATCGCTTAGTAAACTCTTCCAGGCTACTGTGCCTTCCTCACACTTGAGATGCATCCCAAGAAAAGAATATATAGGGGCGCCTGGGTGGCTTAGTCGGTTAAGCGTCCGATCGCTTAGGTCATGATCTCGCGGTTCGTGGGTTCGAGCTCTGCATCAGGCTCTGTGCTGACTGCCGGCTCAGAGCCTGGAGCCTGTTTCAGTCTGTGACTCCCTCTCTCTCTGACCCTCCCCTGCTCTCTCTCTCTCTCTCTCTCCTAGAAAAAAAAAAAAAAAAGAATATATAGTTGGGTTTTGTGCTGTTGACAGTAAAATACTCTCTGACCCTCCCCGCCAGCGTCTAAGACTGTGACTACCAGTATTTTTTGGAACTATTTCTACCAACCTGGTTTTATGTTTATCTCCATTTCTGTTTCCCTTTGGGTTGCCTGAACCTTTGCTCTTGGTCTATTTTCCTCCGTTTGAAAGTTATGTAGATTATTTCCATATTTTCAGCGATTAACCTAGAAATGTTATCATATTGATCTTACAAAGCTCTCATTAATCCATACCTCAGCCATTGCCTCCAACAATAAATGGTTTGTTTGACCTTGATCGCTGCTCTCCCAGTTACAAGGTTGCTGTTCAACATTGTAGTTCTAGCTTCGGGGTTTTTTAAACCTTATAAAGTAAACATCACTCATTTTATAGACCCAGTATGTGCTACCATTCAGTTTTAAATATTTTGCCTCCAATCAATCCCTTGATTTCTTCTTTGACTGATGTGGTCATTAGAAACCTTTTGCTTGGAGCGTCTGGATGACTCAGTCGGTTGAGTGTCCGACTCTTGGTTTCAGCTCAGGTCATGATCTCATGGATCGTAGGTTCTAGCTCCACATCAGGCTCTGTGCTGACAGTGCAGAGCTGGCTTGGGATTCTCTCTCTCTGCCCCTCCCCATCTCTCTCTCTCTCTCTCTCTCAAAATAAATGAATAAGACTTTAAAGAAAATATTTCAAAAATCTGCAACTATTATTATGTATTTGTCTACTTCTCCTTTTGGTTAAGTTTTGATTCATGTCTTTTGAAGCTTTATTAGCACAGATAGACATATTTATGATTGTCACATGTTCTTCATGAATTGCCCCTTCACTGCTGTGACACATCTCTGGCAATATTCCCTGTTGTAAGGTCTGTTTTGCCTAATATTTACACAGCCTTAGGGGGAAAAAAAAGGCTTTATGCTTAGGTCTTCCATGGTCTATTCTCCTTCTACTGTCAGCCTATCTTCCTTCATATTTAAAGAGAATTTCTGGCAGCCAGCACTCCATGGCTCTTTCCGTGTACCAAGTCTGGCATGCTCTGCCTCTTCCACGGGGAGGTCAGTCATCCACTCTCACTGTAATTGTTCACATGGTCAGGCTGAGGTCTGCCGGCTTCATATTTGCTTTTCATTTTCCTGTTCTTTATGCTCTTTTCTTTCCCTGTCTCATTTTGAATTAAGTCTTTTTAGTACCCCCATTTTATGCCTTCTATTAACAGCTATACCTCCATTTTATTTTTGTACCGATTACTCTAGAATTTATAACGTGCACCCTTTCCCAGTGTCATTCAGCTAATGCTGGCTACCTCACACAGCTTTCCCTCTATGCTTCGTCAGCTGTTTTACTCCTATATTTCTTATAAACTCAAAAGTGCAGTATAATTGCTTTATACTTCTGTATAATACTTCTGTATTATACTAATAGTTCTGTAACAACTTTGTTGAGGTAAAATTAGCCGAGAATGAACGGCATATGTATAAAACGCACAGAAGCTTTCTACACCCGTATGGCCATCAGCACAGTCAAGATATCAAACACTTCTGTCCCCCTGAAAGTTTCCTGGAGCCCCTTTGCGACCCCTCCCTCCTGCCGCTTCCTCCTCCCCCACACCCGGCCCTCATCCTGGGACCTATTTCACCAGGCACAGTTATTTTGAGATTTGTCCGGCCATAGCAGGTGCCTGGAGGATTTATTGCTCAGGAGCCCCCCGTTTCATAGAAGGACCACAGTTTCGTTTATGCCATCACATGTTAACGGCCACTTGGAATGTTTCCAGGTCAGGGCTATTACAAAGAAAGCTGTTGTAAACGCTTGTGTATAATAAGCCTGTGTGTGGATCTATGAGCTCGTTTCTTTTGGACTCATACCTAGGAATGTCATGTCCAGAAACTGTGGACATATATGTTTAACCTTTTAAAAACTGACAAACTCCTTGCTAACGTGATCGGACCATTTTACATCCCCACCAGCAATACGCCAGACCCATCGCCTCTGCATCCTCGCCGAAACCTGATGTGGTCTGTCTTTTTAAATTTAGACATCCCCATAGGTGTGGAGTAGCAGCTCACTGGACTTCTCATGTTTATTAGGAGCTCATATTGGGTACAAAGTGACAGGCCCGGATGGAAGATGCTTTTCTCCGCGGAGCATTTGCATTTACTTCTTCTAGCCTCCAGGGGGCGCTACTAACCTGTCACTATTGCAGTTTCCTTTGATAGGTGAGTTTTCTTACCTTCTGGGCGGCGGTGCAGATGTGGTCCTCAGACACACGTGGGAGCAGTCCTGACGCTACAGATTGGCTGGAGAGACTGGTTACGTATGTCATCTTTGGTTTTTCCACCAGAGGCAGCCGACATGGGAAGGTTCGTTCACTGCTCCGTGGCACCAGCATGAGTCCCTCAAACTTGAAGCCCCTGCTGTAGGTAGTTGTACCCAGACTTCCGGGTCCACACTCTGATTTGGGCTGGTTATTCCTCTTTGTATGGGGAGGCGTGGTCCTTGCGTATTTCCCCAGGTTTTCCTGTAAAGTCAGCGGGGCATTTTAAGCATGTTGGAAATAATCCTTCATCTCCGTATTTTCATCTGAGAAGGTGTTGCTGTTGAGTGGATCTGTCTGAGCATCCTTTAGGGACCCCAAAGTCTCCTTGCATGATTTCTCCTGTTTGCTTTGTTCATTTAGGTCTCTAATCCATCTAGAGTTTACTCTGGTATTTGCTGTTAGATGGGAGCCTATTCACTTTTTAGATGGCTGGCCAATTCTCAGAAGTATTGATTAATAACTCATTCTTGTTCATGGAATTGAACTATTATGCCAGTCATAAGTTGACTCAATACATATTCTGGATTTAATTTGGGTTCTGTCTTCTGTCCTGCTCATCCGTTTGTCATTCCTCTATCAGTACCTCCCTGACTCAATTCCAGCGGCTTTAGCTATAGTCTTGCATGTTCTTCTATTTCATAATTTGCTTAGCTAATCTCAAGGATTTAGATCAGGGGAATTTTTTTACTCATTTTCGTAAGGGGATCTCATTGTGTATTTACTACATGTAATTGGACTGGATTGAGGGGCTGCGTGGGGAGGTAGACACAGCTTCACTTAGGCAAGCCATTTCCTCCACTGTACAGAGAGGGAATGGCAGCTGGATCTCTGGGCTCCTGTCCTGCCGTGGAGTCCCAGCCCATGCTGGCCCAGCCCTGGGGCCTCCCTGCGAGCACGGGACGGCACCACTGATAACAGCAGCCCTATGCCATTGGCGGCACCATACACACCAGCATGGTACTCGGCAATCCTATACATGCACGCCCCCAACACTTCATTTAATCCTCAAACATTCGTGTGATGCTATTAACACTGCCTCTATTCTATAAGGGAAGAAACTGAGGAACAGAGTTTTCCTGACCTATTTATTTGTTGAAGCCCTTGGTTGGTTACAAAACAAAACGAAACAAAACAAAAACATGGGAATGGAGTGGGAAGCTTTGCGGAGTAAAATTATATTGTTACATGATTATTGCTTATTACCCTTGATACATGCCGAAGACCTCAAAATAATAACAGATGTATTTATTGAGTGCCTCTGGGGTACTTTAGGAGTACTCCTTGATCCCACAACTGTGCCAAATAATAGGCATTATTATTATTATCCCCACTTAACAGATGAAGAGATTGAGGCCCAGAGAGGTAAAGGAACCAGCCCAAGGTTACCCAGCAGAGGTAGGGTGATGAACGGAGCGTCTGGCTCTAGAAGCTGTACCGTCTTGCAGGCAACCTCAAAGTTACCCACAGAGGGTATGTGCAGCTTCTGATCGCCTTCGTGTAATCTGCCGCAGACCAGAAGGGAAGTGTTGTCATTAGGAGACGTGGGGATCGTGGCTATCTCTATATGTTTGGAATTAGCTTTGAAATTATATTTTGGGGGAAAAAAATGTTTACCCTAAGGGAGACACCAATTGGTTAACAGGTGGTTGGCTTTGAAGTGCGGGATTCCGGGAGGGGAGTTGCTCTGAATTTCCTAATTTCCCCACAGTGATAATGCGTATGTATTCTTGTGTGATTCGGAAATATTTAAAAGACAAAACTCAAAGACGAGCCGTCGCTGGTTGGCTCTTTCTCGCCAACTGGGCGCACGTCTATACCTGGGTGCGGTCATGGACAGGCTCGAAGGAATCGAAGGGGAGGGGCTCGCCCGGCCGGACGCCCCGCCCCTGCCCGCCTCTGACCCCGCCCAGTCCGCGGCTGCGGGAAAGCCCGGAGCCCGGGGCTCCCTACGCGGCTGGGACTCCCGCCCTGCTCGCCCGCCCAGGACCCTGGCTGCGCGAAGCGGGTCCCAGCTGACAAAGCCCGCGCCCCGGCGACCCGCATAGGCGGGGCGCTGGGTGGGCGCACCGGGGACGCGGAGCCAGAGCGACGGGCGCGGGCCCACGTCCCGGGCGACATGCAGCGGGACAGCGGCCAGGCTGCGGGTCAGAGGCTGAACTTGCGCCCCTGCCCGTCGCGCGCGCCCCGCTTACCCGGAGTGCGGAGGTCGTCCCCGAAACGGGGTGGGTGCGCTCCGGTGCCCCGGAGTGCGGAGGCCGTCCCCGGGACAGGATGGGTGCGCTCCGGTGCCCCGGAGTGCGGAGGCCGTCCCCGGAACGGGGTGGGTGCGCTCCGGCGCAGCCCGGCCCCGCGGCTCGGGTGCCCACGCCCGGCGGGCCCAGGCCCTGGCACGTGACCCGGGCTGCGCCCCTCCCGGTCCGCTGCGCGCGCGTGGCTGGCCTGTCCTCCCGCCGCCTGGATCCGGCGCTGTCCGCGGCCGCCAGTGCCGAAGGGGTGCGGCCCGGGCTCCGGAGCTGGCCTGCAATCCCAGCGGCCCGGCACGGTGTCGGGCGCTGCTAGGGGCAGAGGGGTGCGCGCAGTCAACGCAAGACTGGTCTTGAGAGCAGTTGCGTTGCGGGTCGCCCAGCCCGGCTCCAGCTTCGACTCAGCGATCCCGTGCAAACCTGTCCCTTGTGTGCCCAGGGCGACCGGGGAGGAGGGGGTGGCCCTGGTGCATCTGTCTGTCCCTTAGATGAATAATTCAGCTGAGGGCTGACTCCCAAATGGGGTCTCCCCGCTGGGGCTGTGTGGGGCCTTGGGAAAGGGGTCAAGGCAGGGGAGATTCGGGGCTGGGCCCAGCAAGATGAGGTGTCTAAACTCAGGCGGAACTGGATGGGAGAGGATTTCTGTTTGTTGGGGAGGTAGCTGGGAGGTGGAAAGGGTAGGCAGCCCACAGTGGAGGGTGTCTTCTGTCCCTGCCCTGCTGTGGACATACAGGAAAGTCAGTGACCTCCCTGAACTTCTTTCTCCACCTGCGGATGTCACCATGGTGCTGAGTCATGCCGAAGATTAAACAGGATAATACGTGTAAAGGGTCTGATCATCATCCATGTTGACTCTACCTTTTGGTGTCGTTTATATCAGTTGGATGGATGTGGGGCTGGAGGAGCATGAGGGCCCAGCCTCCTGGAGCCTCAAATGCCAGGCCGGGGGTCCTGGACTTCATGTAGAAGCCAAGGGAGCCATAGAGGAATGCGAGCAGAGAGGGAGGTGGGACTGTCCCCTCCGGGCCCAGAGACAGGGATCTCTGTGAGGAAGCTGAGTCTAACATCGTTGGCAGGTGCGACACGGGCGCAGCCCCCAGGGAAGCGAGCAGGCCAGCCGGGGTCTATCTGGTCCATCTGGACCACAAAGCCACATGCCCTTTGACCCAACAACCCAATTCCTAGAGAGCCCACCACATGCGCCGAGCGCTGTGTGTGCAAAGACCAGGAATAACATGCATCTACTACTAGGAGCTGCTGAATGCACAGGCAAATAGGGTGCGACCTTCCCAAAAATGTAGTGGTTCTGAATGGCCAGCAGAAGGAGCTCGAAAGCACAGTCAACAAAAGAAGCAAATTACGTGCAGTGTCACCAGTCTGCCACTGTGCAGGGGCTGAAGAGTGTGTAAGTGCACAGAACGGCTCTAGAAGGTCAGGTGAAGTGCCTTCTAACCGTGGTTGCCTCCAGGGAGGGACCTGAGTGCTGCCAGATGAGAGGCAAGCTCGCTTGCCCCGTGGTGACCCCTTGAGTTCCGAACTATGACCCAAAAATGCCATCTGAAAAAGCAAACAAGACAGTGAACGGATTACAAGGCCTTGGCCAGGGAAGAAATGGGGACAGGCCAGGGAAGTGCTCGAGCTCCGGGTCGGGTCATCAACATTTGCCACACTTCCTCTTCCTAAGAAGGGAGAGGCAGGTCAGTGAGGCCTTTCTGCCTGTCCTCACTCCCAGACAAGCCGGCGCCTGGAACTATTTGGCAGGGGGCGTTGCCTGCATCGTGGCCTGTTGATTAAGACAGGATATTAATGGGGTTGCCCTTGAACACAAACCTTGAAAGTTGTAACCTTCCCCTCGGTGTGAGAACTGCCCCTGGGACAGGTTGGGACCAGGACAGACCACTGGGCTGTCAGCCAAGACTTCACTTGGCCCTTCCTGCCTGTGTTTTCTGGGCAATCACTGGGCTCCCCTGGGCCTCATTTTCCCACTGACACTGGGCCTGCCTGTACTTGGAGGTAGGAGAAAGCATAGTCATGCGTGCACCTGTTAGACCTGATCTGGGCAGTGTCCCGTCCCCACTGCCCTCCCATCTGTAAAATGGGGTCCTAATTATCATCCTGCCTCCTTCACCAGGGATCACAGGATAACCTGACCACCATCGGCATTCTCAAGGGATGGATTTCTGCAAATGCGCCGATTTAAAATGCCACTAAAATTAAGTCACATTCGCCAGGAGCCCCCTGAGTGCCATGCGCTGTACTTTACAAGCCTCAGTCTAATCCCCACCTCCAGGAGAGCTGGCTTCTTGTGCGTTCTCTGCGCTGATGTCCACCATGCCCTGCATACAGCAGGTGGCCTGTCAGTACCTGTTGAGGGGGTGAACCTTCCAACAGCACCATGAATCGTGCTCCAACATACACAGAGGAAACCGCAGTCCCTGTGGGTGAAGCGCGTTGCCGAAGCTGAGGCACGGGAGCTGGGGTCTGAGCCCAGAGGGTCTGGGTCCAGAGCCCACACTCTTAACAATGGTCAAGTAGTTAAAATGTCAAGTTGCAGCCGAAAAGGTGAAATTTGGATACTTGGTTTTATAAACAGAATTTTTTTTATTTTATTTATTTATTTATTATTTATTTTTTAAATGTTTTATTTATTTCTAGGAGAGAGAGAGAGACAGCATGAGCAGGGGAGGGTCAGAGAGAGAGGGAGTCACAAACTGAAACAGGCTCCAGGCTCTGAGCTGGCAGTCAGCACAGAGCCCGACGCGGGGCTCGAACCCACGAACCGCGAGATCATGACCTAAGCGAAAGTCAGACGCTTAACCAACTAAGCCACCCAGGCGCCCCTATAAACAGAATTTTTAAATGGTTCAATGATTTAAAAATTGGTGGTGCCTGCTCACGGGGTCCTGCCTTGTTTCTGTGTACCGCCTCCTCTGCACAATTGCCATCTGGGCCCCAGGAAAGTGACTGCCCACTCAGGTTTCAAGAGTTTGCTGTCACTCAGGAGCATCTGAAAATGCAGACGTCACCTTACAGGCCTGCACCAGGCAGACCCAAGGGGGTGGTGGCGATTTCAATACCTCTGACCTTATGGGCTGTTTCTTGCTGTTTCAGCACCTGCGGAGTGTCTTTCCCGCCTTCAGATGAGACAGGCGGCCTGGCCCTGGGGAGTCTGTGATCCTCACCCACTGCCGGGACCTGGCATCTCTGCGCATGCAGCACATCGTGCTGTCCACCCAGGGTGACCCCAAGGAGCAGGACCCAGAGGAGCCAAAGGCAAGTGCGATACCCAGGCCAGGCATGGAGAGTACATGTGCTGTGCCAGCATCGTATACGGCAGCGTGTTTGACATTTTCTGGGCTCTGACCTATGAGCCAGGAACTCCTGTGCGCTGTCTCTGAACTCTCTCAACCCTGTGAGGTTGGTATCCCTACCCCCACTTTTCAGTGGGGATAGAATTAAGGCACAGAGAAGTCAAGGACCTTGCCCAGGGTCACACAGTAAATGGCAGTGCAGGACTTCAGCTTAGGGAGTTGGGCTCCTGAGCCCAGCCACACTGGGAGACTGGAGGTCCCTGGTGAACATTCCAGGGTGAGGCGAGAAGTTCTCACGTGGAGATGGCCCAAACCATGCTGAAAGCGAAATGATTGTCCCCTACCAAAGGGTGTATTCCATAACAGGTGCACAATGGGGTTTTTCTTTGTCCTTGATTATTGTAATAGTTCAGGTAAGAGATGACTGGTTCTGCTTGGAAATACAAAACTAAAAGCAATAATCCTCTGTATCCATCAGGATCAGGATCAGCCTCATATAACAGAAAACTCCCTAAGTAATAGTTCCCAAATGAAGGACATGATTTTTCTCTTTGATGCTTGCTCAGTCTCCTTGTAGGATCCCGTCCATGTCAGAGCTGGGGGGTGAGCCATGTCCGCCGCCGTGGCCCCTTGTACCTTCCACATCACCTTGCTGACTCCCAGAGTGGGTTTTCCTTGTCAAAGAAAATTCTGTTCATAGAACCAAATATCCTGGGGCGCCTGGGTGGCTTAGTCGGTTAAGCGTCCGACTTTCGCTGAGGTCATGATCTTGCGGTTCGTGGGTTCGGGCCCCGCGTCGGGCTCTGTGCTGACTGCCAGCTCAGAGCCTGGAGCCTGTTTCAGTCTGTGACTCCCTCTCTCTCTGACCCTCCCCTGCTCACTCTGTCTCTCTCTGGAAATAAATAAAAATGTTAAAAAAAAAAAAAAGAACCAAATATCCAAAATTCATCGTCTATTGCAATTTGAATATGAAAGGTCTGCGCTGGTCAAGAATCCTGTTGGAATAGATTTCCTCCCCTCCCCGCCGTGGATTTTGCCAATCAAAATGGCAAAATCAACTCTCTACTCTGCTGAGAGTGGACTTTTTGCTCCACTACCGGCCACACTGTTTTCATCACTCTTGTCTTGCTCACTGTGTTCTGCTTTGCTGTCTCCTTCCCTTTTTTTTTTTTTTAGTTTTTTAATGTTTATTTATCCTTGAGAGAGTGAGAGAGACAGAGAATGGGCAGGGAAGGAGCAGAGCGAGAGAGGGACACAGAATCCAAAACAGGCTCCAGGCTCTGAGCTGTCAGCACAGAGCCCGACGTGGGGCTCGAACCCATGAACCACGAGATCATGACCTGAGCCGAAGTCGGACGCTCAACCGACTGAGCCACCCAGGCGCCCCTGCTCTCTCCTTCTTAATGGATGTACTCAAGTCTGTGGGAATGTTCTCCACACAGTGACACCCCATGCTGATGACCAGCCTGTTGTGCACACGGCTCTATTTAGAGCAGAGGCAACGAAGTACAGATCCTGTGTGAGAAATTGAGTGAGAACAAAAGGCTTCAGAGAAACATTTCCCAAGTGCCTCTGTCTCTGTGACTATAGTTTGTGGGCAAGCTCAGAAGACGCTGAGGAAAGAGTTTCTCTGAATAAAGAAGCTGAAACAAAGGACCAAGGATGGCAGTAGAATGATAAATACGTGCACTTATTTTGAGAGAAGCACGATAAAATACATTGACATATTTCCTTGAATTTGAAACAAACGGCTTCCCCCCTGTGCTGCAGGGCTGAGCAGGGAGAGAGAAGGGGCAACTCTGGCTGTGATGCAGGGCAGAGGTCTCCTGGCTCACATCCCACTTGACCCCAGGCAGCTGTGGGGTCTCCCTCAGGAGGTATGGCTCTAACAGAAGCCACGCGTGCTCCTGGCTCTCAGCTTGGTGCAGCCACTCGGTGGCCAAGCATATCATCTTTCTGAGTGTCTTCCCACAGCATGGGATGATGATAATATTTTCTTTAACTGGGCAATGTGAGATTCCCCTTTGGGAAGCCCTTGGTGAACCCCACTTGTGGTTTTTTGTGTTTGCTACACAGACTCAGAGCTGACCTGCAGCTCTGGGAGCTCTCCAGGGTCCTGAAAGAGCTGTGCCTCACTTTCAGCCTCCAGGTATCAGTAGCAACATCTATGTGTAGGAGGGATTGAGGAAGAGTGGCATTGTTGTGTGCCTACTGCATGCCTGGCACCTTGCTAGGGGCTCTGCAGCATCATCTCATTACCACATGTGCTTACTACCCTGACCCTCTGCCTCTTCCCGGGCTAAGCTTGCCTTCCTGCTCCTTAGGTCCCTGATGCCACTTGCTGCCCTGATCTTCTCCGTCCTTCAGCCCCCAGCCTATCTGACCTGGCTGTGGCAGCGCCGAGTCATCACCCAGGCAGTCTGCTGAGCCGCTGCCCAGCTGTGTATCCCCTGGCCCTGGGAAGGCCAAAATGGACGTGTCTGGGAGGAAGCTTTGAGCTGTACATGTTGGGTGCTCGCCGTCACCATTCTGGCCACATGCGTGTCAAATTTGGTTTAGGAAACTTTTAATCTGAGCCCTGAATGCAAGGATGTCCAGCCATAATTGTATAACCCCTACCCCTTGTAGTGAATCATTGCAATTTTATAGACAACTCGGCCACCATTGGACTGTGAGCTGCTTGAGGGCAGGGCTGTGTCCCATTCAGCCATCTAGACTCTGAGAATGGCACAGAGCCCCAGCGATAGCAAGTCAGATGCTGCTGATGGAACCGAGAAAAGCAATGAGTGGAACAGTGAGTCTACAGCTTGGGTGTTCCTTCCAAGACTTTACTTCAGCGGGACAGAGTTCTGCATTCAATCATAGCAGCCTGCACTTAGTAAGCACTACTGGGTGCCTGTCCTGTTTTGAGAAATACATGAATATTCACACATCTAATCCTCATTGCAGCCACAGGTAAGGACTATTGTGATCTCCATCTTACAAGTGGGGAAACTGAGACACAGGGATGTCACTAACTTGCCCAAGGCCACAGAGCGGGGAAGTAGCAGAGCTGAAATGTAAACCCAGGTGGGCTTCAGGCAAGTGCAGATGTTAACCCCCTGCCCCAGCCCCTCCTCCCTGCCCCCAGTGCAGAGGTTTGGTCCCTTCCCTCCGTGGGTTGCTCTCTTGGTCACACCTGGTGAGCCTTACACAGCTTGGAAGAGAGGGAACGTCCTGGCTCCCGCACCTGCTGGGGGCCCCTGGATCAGTGACTGCATCTCTGTGCCTGGGTTTCCTCATGATCAGGGGATGATGATTGCTGCTCTGCAGAGTTGAGAAGCCACATGGGCAGGGAGGACACTTTAGTGCCCTGTCATTACTGTTGTAAACTATGAGTACGTTAATCATTATTGACAGTCTTAAGCTTTTCCTCTCTGTTATTTCTGTTTCAGAAAAGGAAAGGGGGCTGGTCTAAAGGCAAAAAATGGAAACCCCGAGGGATAGTTCCGTCCCCATACTCCTACAGCAGGGTAAGACCGGGCAGACTACCTGACTGGGTGTGAAGGCACATTCACAGCTCACCATGTGGCCTGCGCTGTGTGCAGGGCGTGGCCATGACCCCATCTCAACCCCTGTGTTCCATCAGGGGCCTCACACCACAGGGAGTGAGTGTGGCTTGTATAGTTCTTTGAGCTGCAATAAGGTTCTGATGCTCAAAGAGAACAGAGGCTGGGTGTGGGTCACAAACCAGAAGAGGGTGGCTTTGGGGCCAACCGGTCTGGTTTCCCTTCTGGGCTTGCAGATGCGGGTGCTCTGGGGTGAGCTAGTTAGCCTCTATTGAGGCTCAAGATGCCCCTCCCAGTGGCATGAAACTTTGTCCCTTGTCCCCTGGCATCTTGGGCTGCAGAAGAGAGGCCCCATGACAGTCACTTCCCACTGCTCTGAAGGTCACCTTGCTGTTCCGGAAGCTTGTGCTCTTTTCCCTTTATCCTCAGGGTTCCCGTGTTTCTCAGGGTAAAGGTCTTCTCCATCTCCTGTAACCCTGTGGGCAGGTGGCATTATGTACGCCTGTCACACAGAGGGGGAAGCCGAGCTCTGAGTTGCCCTCCAGCCCTTGGTGCCCCTCATGCCGTGACCTCGGGACCTTCCTCTACCAGCTGCTCTGTCTTTCATGAGTCTCTGGGGAAATCAGCCCTTTGAATATTTTTCCCTCTTGACTTAACCTTCATTTACTGATTATTGAAAGCCTGACTACTTATTTTTATAAAAATCCGGAGGCAGAAGAAATAGCCACACCTCTGACCCTTCCTGGCCCCTACAGCCGGTCACTCAGGGCTGTGTCTTCCGATCCTGGAACAGGTATGTGACCTTCCTAAATAAGCAGAGGAGTCAGCTGAGGGCCAGGCACCTGGATCTGCCCTTGACAGAAATCACAAAGATCTTGGCTTCTCAGTGGGCTCAGTTCTCTCGAGAGGAAAATCAAGTAAGTCCTTTTCTGCATAGAAGGAGGAGAGAGGTGGCCCCTCGCCCCCATCAACAGCCTCCATCAGGAGCTGCCTCCCCAACCGCCCCCCACCCAGGCACTGGAGCCACAGGGAGCCTTCTGGAAAGCAAGCATGAAGTGCCTCCACCCCACCCCTGCTGGTTCCCCATTGCTTTGGGGACCCACCATTTACCAAACTGGGCTAAGCAGAACACCTCATCTATGAAACATAGGTAAGTTGTCAAATAAGTTTAGGAAATTCTGCAGGAAATCACACAAAATAGGTTCCTAGCTCTGCAGAATGCTTTAGGAGCATTTGATAGAATTCTGTTCAGCTGAGGCTCATGCTCTCTTGGAGGGAGGTGTGGAGGGAGAGACGGAGGAAAACACTTCGAGGGCAGGAGTCTCTGAGTCTCAGTGCTAGGGTGAGGCATGTCTCAAACTAATTCTGCATGGAACCCCTTTTCCACAGAGCATCTGTAACCTCCCACAGAAGTATGTTCCGGGGGTCACAGCGGAGGAAACACCAACGTGTGGGTCACAGTCAACGGCATATGTGTCCACTGTCAACTTCTGGCACCCCTTCTTCTGTATTTGCCAGCCACACTGATCAAGCCATGCCCGCTCCAACGTCACCTCCTCCAGGAAGCCCTCCCAAACCCCTTCTAAGTATGTCTGACCCCAAAGCCCATCCTTCCCCCAGAACATCCCCCTGCCTCCAGAGTGTCATTTCTTTGGGTCAAATGCAAAGACCCTGAGATGAGCTTCTTTCAGCCTCTGAACTTTCAACTTGTCTTGGCCACAGAAAACCCTTGATTCAAGTTCACTATTACAGAGAGTCCTTATTTGGGGCAGGAGGTATCACTGTCAGCCCTCTGCCTACAACCCAGCTTTGCAACCATTTGGGAAGTAGATCCAGGGGCCAGACAGTTGGCCAATTCCTGGCCGTCCCGGAAGGAGCAGGCGCCAGACTGTGTGGCCAAGAACAGACAAGAGCCCTCGCTCTCCACCAGCCAGCGGATCCCAGCGAAGGGGAGAGAAGGAGGGACTCCACCGAGAATCTCTGATTCTGACTCCACCTTCCCACTCAGATAAGCCACTCTTCCCACTGGGTGTAGAAGCCAGAAGGAAACATCGGGGGTGGGCAAGGAGTATCCCCACCACATGTGTGCTAACATGACAAACAGATCAAAGCAAAACTACTATGGTTACAGTTTCCCGAGAGTGGTTAGGGCTCCTCCCCACCTGTTACATCTTAAACCCCTAACATTTTGTCTGAAGGGCTGAGACAAAAATCACAATTTTCTGTGCAAACCAGCATGATGATTGCAAAGTCCAGGACATTTCTTGTGGGACAGTGAAAGGCAGAGCCTCCGATTCAAGGTTTTCGGGAATCTCTGAGCTATTTTCATGATCTCAGAGACCCCTCCCCCTCTCCCTGCCCCAGCTGCCGTGCTTGGAGCCCCTCCAAAGCCTAGTTTTAAAAACCCTGCCTTACACTATCGTCAGCTGTCCCCTAGGTGGGACTCGGGTCCATGCAAGAATAGGATTGAGGTTGGGGCACCTGGGTGGCTTAGTCGGTTAAGCGTCCGACTTTCACTTGGGTCATGATCTCACGGTTCACGGGTTCGAGCCCCGCGTCGGGGTCTGTGCTGACTGCCAGCTCAGAGCCTGGAGCCTGTTTCAGTCTGTGACTCCCTCTCTCTCTGACCCTCCCCTGCTCACGCTGTCTCTCTCTCTCCTAGAAATAAATAAAACATTAAAAAAAAAAAGAATAGGACTGAGGCCATGTGCCACCTGACAGGTAGAAAAAGAGTCCAGAAGCCCGAGGAGAGAGGCCATCTAAGGGACTGTCTGCTCCGCGCATTAGAAGAACCAGCCCAGCGTATCAATGCTTTGAAATATTTTTAACTTCATAACATGATTATTTATTTCCAATCACCAGAGACCTAAAGTAAATAACCAATGTGAATATTAATTACCCGACAAGTGTTCTTAGAGCAAACTTTTGCCACACACACCACCCACCCTGTCCCCCGGCTGTCCCTGGGTTACACCAGCCTGGGGTCAGCCTCTGAGGCTGGAGATGAGTCGAAGTCCCTGCCTTCAGGAGTTCCTAGTCAAGGGAGTCGGTGCCCCCGAAGTGACCACGTAAAATCTAGGCTGAGGCTTGCCTGGGACAAGGGTCTGTACCAGGCACTGGCCGACTCCAGGAAGTACCTAAGCGAGTGCGGTAGTGGCCAAGCCAGACTGAGGGCATCAGAAAAAGATTCTTGAGGAAGTAAAATGCTCTGTGATCGATCTTGCAGGATAAGTAAGATTTGTCCAAAAGTGAGGCAGGTGTTGCTGATGGAGGGGAAACAGTACCAGATGGGGTAGCTTGGGGCTGGGGCTGACTTCTCTCTTTATCACCAGTACCCAGCCCAGCTCCCTGCACAGGGTAAAGCACTGATTTTATATGAGTGACCATTAAACAGGAGTGTAGCTGGTAGTGCTACCCTCCCCTGCAGTCATCAGACCACACGTGGCAGAGTCGTGAAAGCCTCGGGGGGCAGATTCTAGTCAATTGGAAGAGTCAGCATCATTCCAACAAGGAATGAACTTGCTCATAGGTAGTGAGGTCCCCATCCCCAGGGGTATGCAAGGAAAAGCTGGGCAGTAGCTTCTTGGGACCATCCTAGAGAACCCAAGGCAAGTTGGACAAGAGGACCCCCCCCCCACACACACACACACCCTCCCCGATCAGGACAGTCTGAGAATCACTGTGCTCTTTCCTCCAGAGGTATGTTTATGAGGCAGATCAGTACAAGCAACGCTACATCGGGGAGCTTCAGGCCTTCCAGAGCCTTCCTGCAGAGGCAAGAAGCCCACGAGGCACAGGCGCTGTGTGGCGGGTGGGGTCTGGCCAGGGGGTCGGAGCTTTCCCTGCGGGGCCCGAGGCTCCGGGGTGTTTAATAGCAGGAGGCATGTTTGGAAAACTGCTTGGTATTAGCCCCAGCCTCAGTCAGTGTTCACACCCGTCACCTTTAGTGTAAAAGCCACACCCCTGTATCTTGGGGTCACTGACCGTTTATCCAGCAGACAGACCGTGGTGGCTGCTACTCCGCAAATAGCCTGCTTGGCTTTCCTCCCTTACTCGACTCGCCTCCCCACACCCCCACCAGCACTTCCTGGCATCGCCACCCAAAAAATCCATTCACAGGAAAGCCTTGCCTCGGGGTCTGCCCTGGGTGGGGGGCTCCCAGCCGAAGGAAGAGAAGGGAGCTGCATTGAGTGTCTACACACCACGCCTTCACCTGGAGGGCTCTCCATTCACCATCTTTTCATCCTCTTCGGAAGTCCTATTTGGGAGTCCTCACCGGCAGGGGGCCGGGAGCCAGTCTGTGGCCCCACAGGTGACTGCTCGGGTCCAAGGAGGTGGGCTCCTTGCCAGTGGCTTTGGGGTCCACCCAGTGCCCATGTCGAGTGTTGTTTCCTGCTCTCTCCATGCTCCGCTCTGACCAGTGGGCCTGCCAGCCGGGCTCGTCGGTCCCCCGCACTGCTGCCTGTCGCTCCCACCTGGGCCGGGGCTGGGAGCTCTCCCCACGGTGGTCAGGGTGTGGGCTCAGGAGTCCAAACACCTGGGCTCAGGTCCTGCCTCTGGCCTGTGCTGGCCCTGTGACTTTGCACAAGCCACTAAAGCACTCTGTGCCTCAGTTTCCTCATATGAAAACGGGGCTGTAATCGGGCCTTCCGTGCAGGGCTTGGTGCGCCAAATCCTAGGGTGCTTGGTGCTCAGTGCCTGGCACGTGGCAAGAGTTCAGCAAGCACTTGCACTTGGTACCCCCGTCTTTCGGCTCAGGCCCCCCACCCCAGCCTCATCCAGAGTGGGGGTTAGCAAACTTCTGTAAAGGGCTAGATATTAATATTTTAGGCTTTGCAGGCCATGTGGCCTCTGTCACAGCCACTCTGTGGTCGAAGCAGGAAAGCAGCCATGGCCAGTGTGTAAACCAATGGGCGCGGGTGTGTGGCAATAAAACTTTATTGACAAAAAACAGAAACCCAAGTGGGTCCACAGGTGCCTCCACTCTGGCACATTATACTCCCTAGGTTTCCGTCTCACATTTGTTTTTCATCAAGCACATGCAGCTAAAAAACAGTCTGGGGGCGCCTGGGCGGCTTAGTCGGTTAAACGTCCGACTTTCGCTTAGGTCATGATCTTGCGGTTCGTGGGTTTGGGCCCCGCGTCGGGCTCTGTGCTGACAGTTCAGAGCCTGGAGCCTGTTTCAGTCTGTGACTCCTTCTCTCTCTGACCCTCCCCTGCTCACGCTGTCTCTCTCTCTCTCTCTCTCCTAGAAATAAATAAAACATTAAAAAAAATTTTTTAAAAATCAGTCTGGAAACCACTGGTCCAGCCCCCAACTACCGTCAGAGGGAGGGTATGAGCTGTGATGTGACTGGTGGGCATTTCCCCTTTGAGTTGTGATTGACAAAGAAATGCATGTTTCATCAACAAACGAAGAATAACTGAAAATGACTATTAAGGGGCAGATGTGTTTACAGTGAAATTTTCTGGAAGGTGAGCATGGTGGGGTCCCGGTCCTCATCATGAATGTCAGAGCTAAGAAACCTGTGCCCTTACTTAACCCTTCGGTCACTGGGAGCCCTGTTGCCTTCTAATTATCGTGGTCGTTGTAGACTGTCATCGCACAGAGCTGGTGTGTTGCAAAGGCCGCTCCAACAGAGCTGGGTTTTTTAGATTTTTTAAAAATATTTTTATTTATTTCTAGGAGAGAGAGACAGAGAGAGACAGAGAGTGAGCAGGGGAGGGTCAGAGAGAGAGGGAGTCACAGACTGAAACAGGCTCCAGGCTCTGAGCTGGCAGTCAGCACAGAGCCCAACGCGGGGCCCGAACCCACGAACTGCGAGATCATGACCTAAGCGAAAGTCGGACACTCAACCGACTAAGCCACCCAGGCGCCCCTAGATTTTTTAAAATAAATGTTGATTCATTTATTTTGAGAGAGAGTGTGTGTGAGTGGGGGAGGGACAGAGAGGGAGAGACAGAATCCCAAGAAGGCTCCGCACTGTCAGCGCAGCACCCAACACGGACCGTGAGATCATGACTCGAGCTGAAACCAAGAGCTTCACCAACTGAGCCCCCTGGGCACCCCCAAACAGAGCTTAGTTTTTAAACAGATTAAGATGTGTCATTTACTGCCTGATTTAACACACGGTAATTTTTTTTTTTTTAATTTCTAGGAGAGAGAGAGAGACAGCGTGAGCAGGGGAGGGTCAGAGAGAGGAGTCACAGACTGAAACAGGCTCCAGGCTCTGAGCTGGCAGTCAGCACAGAGCCCGACGCGGGGCTCGAACCCACGAACCGCGAGATCATGACCTAAGCGAAAGTCGGACGCTTAACCGACTAAGCCACCCAGGCGCCCCATCACACGGTAATTTTTTAAAGCTTATTCTATAAAAACATATTAGTTATGATAAACAAACTGTTAATTATCACCTGGAATCTGCCATACTAATGAAAAATGAGCTCTTTTCGTTTCTCCTGGTTTCTCATCATCATTCCATACCTGGCCAGGTGTTTATAAATTGAGGTCCGGGGTAGCTGGTGCTGCCTCGTGGTTTATAGAGATGTTAAGGCCTTGGTGGAGACTGAGTAGCTGAAGCCAAGAGCTGGTGCTCCAGCCAGAAGCCTGGGGACTTCTTAGCCTCAGGGAGCAGTTCCGACCCTCAAGGAAGCACCCCTCCCTCAAATAAGACTGAACTCTTTCTTGTGACCAATGCTTTTTAAACTGATGCCATTTGTTTTTCCATCGGGAATTGGTAGACCAGGAAACGGATCTGAGCATGGGAATCCTCAGTTGTCTGGAGTTGATGTATTTTTTTTCAGGGGGAGTGGATAGTGGTTTTGAAATATCACCCCCATTTGGCGTGGGAGGCTGAAAAGCGTTCATCCCCAAAGACATTTAGGCCCTAATCCCCGGGACCTGGGAATGTTACCTTACAGGCAGAGGGGTGCATCTTTGAGGATGTGATTGAGGTAAGGGGATCATAGAGCCACAAGCATCTTTACAAGAGGGAGACAGAAGAAAAGGGCATGTGACCACGGCAGCCAAGGTGGGAGAGACGCAGCCACAAGGCAAGGAATGCCCTCAGCCACCGGAGAGGGCTGGAAGTGGCTGGGAACAGTTTCTCTCCTAGAGGCTCTGGAGGGACTATGGCCCTGTCACGTTAATTTTGGCCCCATCAGGCTGATTTGGGGCTTCTGGTCTCCAGGATTGTGGGAGAATGAATTCTATTCCTTTAAGTCACCAAGTGCGGCCCCGGATTACAGCAGCCACAAGAAACTGATGGATTTGGGGGCAAGATTTTCTGTGTTGCTAGAGTGTGGCTCGTACATCAGTCTCTTGCAGCAGCCTGTGTTTCTGTGTTCCTTGGGAAAGTAAGTGTGCACTGAGCCCAGCTCTGTGGAGGTGGTGAGGGTGCAGGGGAGGAAATGCTCGTCCCACGGCTCCTGGCCAGGGGAGGCTGTAGGAATCGGACATAGAGGAGGCAGATCGGAGCAGAGAAGGAGCCCCTGAGCTGTCCAGGTGAGTTACTCACACGGCAGGTGATTCTGACATGATTCCTAAAGAGGAGTCCTAAAAATACATAGAAAATTTCCAGAAGGAAAAAAGGTAAACAATAAAAACAATAAAATATTACTGTAATTATAAAAAAGGAGATGTGGTTTATCTATACGATGGAATACTACATGTCAATGAGAAAGAATGAAATCTGGCCATGTGTAGCAACATGGATGGACCTTGAGGGTGTTATGCTGAGCGAAATAAGTCAGGCAGAGAGGGACAGATACCATATGATTACATGTATAGGAGGATTAGGAGGAACTTAACAGAGAACCATGGGGGAGAAGAAGGGGAAAAATAGTTAAGGAGAGGGAGAGCGGCAAACCATGAGAGACTCTTGAATGCGGAGAACAAACTGAGGGCTGAGGGGGTGGGGGAGAGGGGAAGTGGGTGAGGGGAATGGGGGAGGGCACTTGTTGGGATGAGCACTGGGTGTTATATGGAAACCAACTTGACAATAAACTATAAAAGAAAAAAATAAATAATCACCTAAATTACCAAAAAACAAAGAGAGAGAGAGAGAGAGAGAAGGGGAGGTTTTTGATGGAAAAGAACAGAAAAAGATGGTCTTCTCTTACCTTTCCTCCCAGTCAAAGAATTTGAGCTCAGAGAGCTGAGGAAGACTCTAGAAAGAGCCCGAGTGGAACAGGCGGCCCTGCAGAGGCAGCTGGTGAAGTTCAGGTGGGGCGGGGGTGGGGGCGGGGGAAGCAGCCACATCCTGCTCCTTGGCCCGCGGCTCAGCCCTCGGCCCCTGTGATGTCGGGAAATAAGGGATGGAGACCCCACGTCACAAACCCAGGGTCTCTCCCCTGCACCAACCACGTGGGGTAGACTTGCTATGTGTCCTTATAAAATAAGGCGTTTTGTCTGCTTCTGAAGAACAGACATTGTGCCTTGAGCCTTCCTGTGCTGTGTGCTCATTACACTCGACGTTCCGTGTTCAGCCGCGTTGCCATGTGGCGTTTGGCCCATTACTTCTAACGATGGCAGCTGTAACCATGCCCCTCGCAGTGGCCCCCGGCTTGTCCCCAGCGCCTCACGACTACAGTGGCCCCCGGCTTGTCCCCAGCGCCTCACGACTACATCTTGGGGTGTGACGAGAGCCCCCGCATCTGTTATGTGACCGTGGTCTGGACCACACACACCGAGAAGAGTCACCCAGTAGTACTACTTTTCCGTCGGCAGGTAGCTGTAAATTTCCCCGTCGATGGGGCATCTATTTTAAGGAAAGCAAGAGAAGAAAATGAGGTGAAGCCATGCAGAAACTCACAAGTTTTAAATACGTTAATGTTTTCTGATTATAAAATGAACTTATATTCATAAGAGAAATTTTTGAAATTTCTGGAGCGTGTGCGGCGAAATTTTAAATCCAGTCATCAGGGAAACATCCTTAGCATTTGCGTGTAGCAAATTCTCGTCTGTTTTCTGGGAGCATTTAAATCTAAATCTAGGAGTACCCATGTCGGTAAATCTGTGTATTATCTGTTATCACGGATCTGCATATCTAACTAGGATGGAGGGAGGGAGGCAGATAGCAAGAGGGAAACAGACCAACAGAAAGAAAAGGTTGGGGTGAAACCCCACAGTTTTGGCTCCTGTGGTTTCCAGGTCGTGACGTGGTAAGCATTTGCGTGTCTCCTTTGACATGAATTGCCTCTCCTGACTATCACGTTCCATCCGGTGGATGAACCATCACGGGGTCCCCATTTCCCAGTTTTTGGGCACTGGGGTCACATGCAGGTGCTCGGGAGTGATGCCTGCGAGCGACACGCTTCCTTTGCAGGCATGGCCTTACGGAGCCAAGTCCGTGGTGGCTCCTGAGCGCAGGCTCCCGGGGACCCAGTGAGGCTCTGCCCTCAGCCGCCGTGGCTGCAGGTGACTCCCTGGTCACTGGTCTCTCATGAGTCAGGTGGGGGTGACAGTGGGGCTGCCCGGTGGGGCCGTCGTGAGCCATGAAATGCCCGAATCTATGTGGGGTTCCTAAAGTGGTACCCGGCAGGGGCATCAGCCTTAGGGACTGTCCCTTCCACTCCCTGCAGCCGGCTCCTCACCCTGACTTTCAGGCTCCCCAAGGTTCCGTTGTACCTCCGGGTTCCTTTGAGTCTAGGATAGCTGTAGCTTCTTAATCGCAAAGAACAGTGAATGTTTAAAAAAAAAAAAAGTAACAGGATGCCCGGCTGGCTCAGTCGGCGTAGCGTGTGACCTTTAATCTCAGGGACATGAGTTCAAGCCCCGCTTTGGGCATGGAGCCTATTCAAAAGCAACGATAACAATGACAGGAAAGAAGACATCCAGCCATCCAAAGCCACCTCTCCATGACCCAGTTGATGGAAAACAGCCCAGTCGGGGCCCCTCGGTCAGCAGCCTGGGTGGCAAGGAGGGTGCGCGCCATGGGGTTGGGGCTTGCCTCTCGCTGGCCGTGACCTTGTGAGCAAGGCAGCTCACTGAGATCCCCGTCCACATCTTCAGGGGAAGACAACTGTGCCCTCAAGCCAGGGATGTGGGACGTCAGAGGTCCTGGCGTACAGACACCCGTCCCGCCCCACCCGTACTCCCCCACCCCTGCACACAGCCCTTTCCCTGAGGCTGCCCTATGTCTTCCCTGACCTGGGCCTGATTTCTGTTGTGCAGCCGAGCGGCTGGGAGCCTGAAAACAGCCAGGCTGTTTCAGAAGTCAGGCCACGCTGAGCGTCTGGGCCCCCCTCCCTGGCTGCGGGACCGGGCCGGGCACTGACCCACTCCTCCCTGGGAACCGTGCTTCCCCAGCCTAGTGAATGAGATAGAGAGAGGCATGATGGGCCCGGGGTGGGCGGTGGGGGGTGGGAGTAGAAGGATTTTCATAGGTGTGGGCAGTGTCTGTGGGTGGCTTTCCTTCTTCCAGGAGTGGGGAGGGGAGCTGGGACATTCGAGGACTGTGCATGCCCCTCACAGGAGCGGCTGCAAGACCTTCCTTGTTTAGTGGTTTGTTTATTCATTTACTTATTTTGTACTTTAGTTCCTTACTTATTTACCTATTTATTTTTATTTATTTATTTTTTGAGAAAGAGAGAGCACATGTGCAAGTGGGGGGGGGGGAGGGGGAGAGAGAGAGAGAGAGAGAGAGGGAGAGAATCTTAAGCAGGCTCCACCTTCAGTATGGACCCCAACTGAGGGCTCGATCTCACCACCGTGAGGTCATGACTTGAACCAAAATCAAGAGTCGGGTGCTTAAGGGACTGAGCCACCAGGTGCTCCAACCTATTTACTTTTAAATTTACTTCTATGTGTATTTATTTATTCATTTACTTACTCATTTTCTTATTTACTTTATTTATATACGTATTTATTTACTTATTCATTTTTGGTCTATTCGCTCATTTATGCATTTACTCATTCATGCACTCACTCGTGCACACACTCGCAAATGCATGCACTCAGACACACACTGTCATGCATGCACTCACACATGCACTCACTCACTTAATCGTGCACACATTCGTGCATGCATGCACTCATGCATGCATTCACTCATGCACACACACATGCAGTCACTCATGCATGGACTCACATACACACTCACGCATGCACTCACCCATGCATGCATTTACTCACTCATGCACCCACTCATGCATGAACTCACTCATTCATACACCTATTCATGCATGCACGCATTCATGTATGCACTCACACATGCAGTCACTCATTCATACATTTACTCATTCATGTACTCGCTCATGCTCACACTCATGCACGCACTCCTGTATGCATGCCCTCCCTCATTCATGCACTCTCTCGTTCATGCTCTGGCATATCTCGCTCCCCCCTGAGGCTAGCCGGCCATGAACACCTAGGTACCCCTTTCAGAGCCAGCAGCAGCGGCTAGAGGTGGAGCTGGCGGCCCGAAGACCTGTGGGGTCATCCTGGAGAAGGAGTTTGAGAACCTGAACATGGTGCTGATGCTGTCCCCCTTCAGCCTGCAGGTGATGGACACAGGTGAGCCTTGTGTGTCAGGCAGTCCCTCCCCCATCCCTGTGTCCCATGCATCCCTCTGGGTCCTCACCAGTCAGTGAAAGCAAGGCCAGGGAGGTTCCTGGCCCTTCGCCTGTTCACACCTGCGTCTCCTCATTCCTCCTTGTAGTGCACTTTCCCACCACATGGCCGGCGCACCCTGGCTGGGCCTGCTGCTGGGGGTGTGGACAACGGACATGGTGCTGATTATCCCAAATCCAGGCCCTGAGCTGGGCACCTGGGGCGCAAGAGACCAGCAGCCCCTGGCCTCAAGTTGTAGTCGGGTAGACAGACCCCCGGTTCCTAGCTTGTTGGGGTGCAGGGGGGCTGCCCTCCATGGACAGAGGTCATGGGCCCTCAGGTGGGATGCGACTCCTTATCTACGGGAGGAGGGCTTCTCAAAGGGGGGGACAGAGGAAGGAGCATTTCCACTGGGCTCAGGAGGCCAATCACAAGCCACTTAGGCAGAGAAAGGGTCACAGGCACACCAAGCAGGGAGGTTTGGAAACGCAGGTGAAGGAGGGAACATGGCAAGTAAATGGCTGTGTCCCCACGCGGTAACTTACGTCGTGCAGAGCCTTTTGCTTTAAAGAAAAAATTCACGAAGACCATTTCACCGCAAAACATTTAAACATGACCGTTTGTGGGAACATAAGCATGAACGCCCCCCTTCTCTCTTTCCCCAGGAAATCCCTCCCCCGCCCTGGAAGTTGCCGTCAGCATCTTTGGGCTTCTCCTTCCTTCCAGGGGTTTTTCTACACACCCGTGAATGGGGTGACATTACAAATTAACAACTGGGACTCTTGCGGACACTGACTGGCTGTGACCTTGGTGCAGGTCCCTGACCCCTCCCGGGTCTTAGCAGTGCAGGACCCTTCGGGCAGCGGCTGTTTACCAACCAGTCTGCCAGTTTTCAACATTTTCAGACCTGATATGGCCTAACTGGTGCATTATGGGCCAGCCACCAACACCGCGCAGACGGAGAGACAGACTTGTCCGTCAGCGGCTTGTCTGTCTTTTCCTAACGGGACAGCATGGCGCACATCACCGTCAGGGTGCTGTTCCGTACACGTCTAAGAAATCTCTCCTGGGGCGCCTGGGTGGCTTAGTCGGTTAAGCGTCCGACTTTCACTTAGGTCATGATCTCCCGGTTCGTGGGTTCGAGCTCAGAGCCTGGAGCTTACTTCAGAGTCTGTGTCTCCCTCTCTCTCTGACCCTCCCCTGCTCACACTGTCTCTCTCTCTCTCCTAGAAATAAATAAAAATATTAAAAAAAAAAGAAAAGAAAAAGAAATCTCTCCTGTCTGCGCGTGGAGCTCCCCTCATTTTGGCCTCTGCAGGGTGTGGTGTCGCAGACCCAGCCTATTGATCCCCTGCTCAGGCACACGGAGCTGGGGACACCCCAGGCTTCACCATCACTATGAAGCAGTGAGTCCAGAACGCACCATATCTGGGTACAGGGTGGCACATTCCTGCCCTAAATAACAAAGCTTTGGGGCACTTAGAGACCCTCCCATCCTCCCGTCCCCTACCCTCCGCCCCCCCGCCTTTCCCCTCCTTTCCTTCCCCTCCCAGCCCTTTATCCCAACTGAGAACATTTTCCCTTGGGTGACTTCCATGTGCATTTTTATACTTACACAGTGTAAGTCAGATTACGGAGAGGTGACCGGGTTTAAGGGCTCCTGAAGGGGAAGCAAGTCCCACAGACTTGGGTCTGCACCAGATGTGGGCCGCAGGTAGGAGGCACATTCTTCCATGTTCTTAGAGCCCCAGCGCCTTCTCTGTTCTGGCCACGCCCTGCTCCCAGCACCTCCCCCTCCAGACCACATGCTCGGTTCCTCTGTTTGTCCCTAAGCCATTGTCTGAGTGCATTCCACGTCCCAAACGCCGGACCCCATGCTGGGAATCCAGAACTTAGAGATGTTTTATGGCCTCACCGAGCCCCGAGGCTCAGAGGGGTGGCATCCGGGAAAGAAACCCATCCTAGGATGAGCTTGAGTTGCAGGACTGTCTCCCACAGATGGGGAGCAAGAGCTCCTCCCTCAAAACCCCTACTGTGTTCTCTATCCCAGGCCCAGTGCGTAGTAGGCCTCCAGGAGTATTCGAGATGAGGTCGGGTGAATAAAGAGCAGGTGTGGTTTGTGCTCGCATCTGCAACAGCCTTTGGGCTCCATCACTTTTTCATGGTGGTAAAACCGCTCTGAACTCCCTTCCCAACTCCGCAGCTTGAGGCGGGGCCCCACCCATCCATGCCCCTGCGTCTCCCAGGAGCTTGGGGGTCGGCGGCTTCCATAGAGGCATCTCTCTCCATGGTGAAAGGACAGAAGATCTTGGGACTTATGTATGGGACAGACAGAATGGCCCTACTGACAGAGAAAATATATTGTGTGTGTCTGTTTGCATAACAGACTCCATCTGTCTTTGGTGCCCCGGGCTGTAAGTATTCCTCCCGTGGGCTGAGAGTCGGGCAGCTGTGATTTGGGAAGACTTTCTTTTTTAATGTTTATACTTGAGAAAGAGGCAGAATGCAAGCATGAAGGGGCAGAGAGAGAGAGGGAGACACAGAATCGGATGCTGCTCCAGGCACTGAGCTGTCAGCACAGAGCCCAAAGTGAGGCTTGAACTCACAAACAGTGAGATCATGACCTGAGCCGAAGTCGGACACTTAACCGACTGAGCCACCCAGGCGCCCCAGATTTGGGAGAAGATTTCGGTAGAGCGCTTCTGTCTTTCCACATGTCACCTCCACTGGGAACACAAGTGCCCACAGAGCACGCACCCCTCCCCCGGGGCATGCTGTGGTTTCCTCTGCAGAGTTATAAGGACAATAATCAATCACTGCCCATCATCCTCAATGGGTCGGGTAAGATCGAGTAGGATAATTGGCTTGTCTGATTTTGGGTCCTTCAGAGGGCCAACTTCGAGGTCAGGATTTGCATGCAAGTGGGTTATTTGGAAGGTGAGTCCAGGTAGGGGAGTAGGAGAGGGGTGACAGCCGTAAAAGTGTACACTGTCCAGCCAAGAAGCCAGCTGCTACAGCGAACCCCTGGGGAAGCCCTGGGAGCCACTACAGGACACCAACCTGAGAACATCCTACCCACTGGCCAGGGAGCTGGGGCTCCCTTCAGTCACTGCGGGGGGGCGGCTTCTGTAGGGTTAACCCCCTGTCTTTCCAGCCTGCTGTGCTGGGGGCGTAGGAGGCCCGAGAGCCATGGGCTGGGAAACGCATGCTACAGGCAGAAGCCTGGCCAGGGTGCCGGGGGGCAAGAAGAAGGGTTTTGGGTGCGGCGCCAACAGGGTCTGTTACGGGACTGTTAGACTTCATAGCCTATTAATGGATGTGCAGCCAGAAGGTTCGGTGGAGAATTAGTATGGTGATTCTGCACACATCGGGTGTAGACATCAGGGACTGGATCTGGCTCCCTGCAGCAGGGACCTGACCACAATGGCCTCCACATGTAACGAAAGGCCCAGTGATGAGCAGCAGGGGCTGGGACTAGAGAGATGTGGCTCTTATGTGTAGATCCATCACCCCCCCAAGGAGACTCCCCAGCCTCCTGCATTGCCTCTGCACTCCAGGCAGGATGGAGGCCAAGAGGGACAAGAGGCAGGTGACAGCTGATCTGCCTCCTCCTAAAAGAGCTTCCAGAAAGCCCTGCTTTCCAGAAAGCAACTTTCACTGGCATCTCAGGGACCAAGATGGCGGCATTTGACCAAGACGGCTGCAAAGGAGGCTGGGAAATGTAGTTTTAACTGAAAACTGGCTGTCTAGAGCAAAGCCGGTTGGGCCAGGGAAAAGGGCGTGGAAGAGAATTGGGAGGGCCAAGGGCAACGTCTGACCCCCGTGAATTTCTATAGGAGGAAACCCGCTTGTTCTGATCCGTGAAGGGCTGTGCGGGGGTTGGGCCCAAGTCCTCGCAAAGGAGCCCAGAGCTATTCTCTGCTCAGCAGAGTTGATGGCGCGTCTCCCAGCACGTCTTTTGCTAGACTTGGTATCGGGCCAATAATCGTTCACCAACTTTGTTGGCAGCCTGCCGACATACTTTGCAAACACTCCGTTTCCTGAACACAATACCTTGCAAGGCAAGTCTCACTGAGCCCTTTCAGATGGAGAGAGAGAAGCCCCGTAATTTGCCTGAGATGCCGTCAGCACACCGACCAGGTTTGGTTTCTGTTGCGACCAGGCCCTGTGGGAACCCAGCTCTTTGCTTTGACCTTGGGGCCTGCAGGGCCGCAGCCCCTTTGCGGTGGGACGTCCTTCTCTTTCCAAACCAGCCCAGCCTCTCCCTCCCACCCCACCCCCATCACCCCCCCATCCCCCCACCCCCACTTCCCACTTACCAACAGCTCACAGTCATCACCCATTCTGTATCTTCTGCTCAGGCCAAGGGCTCCTCTGGACCGAGGCTGGCCCCCGGGGCACAGTCAGCAAAACTTACTCACCAAGAGCTCCCAGATTATCCAGACTAGACCATGAAGAGGATTGGCAGATTTAGCAAATAAAAATACAGGACACGGAGCACCCGGGTGGCTCAGTCGGTTGAGTGTCTGCCTTTGGCTCAGGTCATGCTCTCACAGTTCGTGGGTTCAAGCCCTGCGTCAGGCTCTGTGCTGACCGCTCAGAGCCTGGAGCTGCTTGGGATTCTGTCTCCCTCTCTCTCTGCCCCTTCCCCGCTAGCTCTCTGTCTCTCAAAAATAAGTAAAAATGTTACAAAAATTTTTTTAAAAAATACAGGACACCAGTTAAATCTGAATTCAGGTCAGCAGCAAATAACTCTCAGTATGAGTATATCCTATGCAATATTTGGGATATACTTATACTCAAAACTTATTATTTATGTAAAATTCAAATGTAACGGGACAGCCTGAGTTGTATCTGGTAACCCCAGCGTCCGTGCCTCACTGGCCAGGGGCTCCTGAAGCTAACTTCATTCCATCACTGGAAAGCAGATGGACTTCTCCCAGGACACAGCAAATCAGTGACGGTCCCCGAGCTCACCCCGCCTGCCAGGGTCTGAGACCCCTACTTTCTCACAGAGCACCCAAGAGAAGCAGGGAGAGGCAGGTCCCAAGTGACAAAGGGTGGGCCCGGGGGCCCAGGAGGTGAAGGTGGACCTCCTCAGCCCGCAGGTGGAGGGATTTACCTGCGGGTCCTGGGCAGGCTTGGTTCTGGCCTCAGCTCTATCTCCGAAAGCCCGTGGGACCTGAAGGGCCACCCCCACTCCCTGCGAGGGAGCCAGACTAGCCGGGGTGCCATTCTTTAAGTCTCGATGCCAAAACCACACCCAAGCCCAAATGTTCTCTCCACATAGCAGCTGTGGGGCTCTGAGCAAGGCTCTCACTCCCTGAGCCTCAGTGTTCTGAGCTGCGAAATGGGGATATCGACACTGGGAAGAGTTATTACAGGAGTAAAAGGAGTTTTAGAAAGCCCCCCTCGTGGTGCCTGCACGTTTGCCAGAGGGGCTCCAGACATGCCAGGGTCCCGCCAATGACGCCTTTACCGACATGTCCCTTGCCTCATGCGGGTCCTTGCGTCCGAACCTCTTGGCTAAAGCAGTTCTATTCATTGCACACCTGGGGGGCTTTGGGTTTGTGTTCTCGCCCTCAACCCAGGGAGCTGGCATTTGCAGGGCCCCTGCCACTGTCCGAGGTCAGATCTGGGGGGAGGTGGGGAGGCCAGATAGAGGGGTCAGTGCATGCTTCCTCCTGGCCCCCTGCCTTCCCTCCGCAGCCCCCGCCCTGCCCCTGAGAGGTGACTCCCCGCAGGTCTGGCTCCAGGCCCAGGCCTCCATGCGACCCCCCTTAGAGAAACCAATCGCTTGGGGTGGTGGGGCTCAGACTTCACATGCAATGTGCTCCCTGGCCCACGGGGCTGGAACGGAAGCATCTGAGCAGGACTTGTGTTCAAGGAGGCACAGAAAGAGACGCAACTTGCCGGTGACCCACCAGCACACACTAATAGAATGAAAAGCCGACCCTCGCAAAACGACAACTTGCCCTACTTCAGGGGTGCACTCTGACAGTCTGTCTTTTCTTCTCTTTCATGTTTCCAACTGCCAGGCACAGCCTGGCCAAATTGACTTCAGGACTTCCCAATAGGTCGCTGTCCATGGTTTAAAATATTTCTCAGTCATCCTCACCCCAGCACCCGAAGTCCAATTGCCTGTGTTTATGGCTGGGTGGGTGGGAGTTCTGGGCCTGAACTCTGTCCTCTCTTCTTCATGCTGGAAGCAAGAAACTAGGGCTGAGCATCCGGCTCTGTCTCCCTGCAGGGAAAGGCCGGGGTGAGACACTATAACGTCCCTGAGTGTCAGAGGTTGTCACTAGCAGATTCAACAGAGAGCCAGGCTGCCTGGTCTCCGGACGCTGCCACTTGCTGCTGGGTGACCTCGGTCAGTGACTTCAGCCCCTGGATGTTCAGTCTCCCCATCCATGAAGCGGCGACGACAGCAGGACCTCGTTGGATTGCTGTGAGGATTTAATGCGCCCACAGACCAGGGCCTGGCCTGCGTGAGTCCGTCAGGGTGGCCGTGATGGCGGTCGGGGCCGGCTTCACAGGTGTGCGCCCTCTGGACCCACTCACGGAGCCCTGCTCTCAGAAGGACCTCACACTTGGTTTCACGCTCTGCTGTCATCCCCTCGAAAATCTTGGTGATTTTATCTCTGCATGTGGGTTTGGTGAGTGACATCTGATAGCACAACGGAGCATGCCTGTGAGGAGAGGGGACTCCAGGCAGAGTGCACACGGCACAGTGGGCCGCGTGTGACCCAAGCAGCCGGCCCGGCCACCGGGTGACACACACCCGTGTGGCCCGGGGGCTGGGGGTGACGGTGGCAGCGGTGGGCGAGCCTGGGAGAGAGAAGGGCTCTGCAGGGCACCAGGGCCTGGAGACCAGCTGGCCCTTCCCTCCCCAGGACCTGTCCCTGCAGCACCTGCATGGATACGATGCTCAGGCCTGAGCACCGGACGGAATCTGCGGGAAGTTAACATTGTCAGTAACTCATTCCAGAATAGAAGTGTACCCGTGGACATCGCAGTAAAGTGTGCCAGTAACGGAATTTTCCGATGAGTTTCGCATCTCTGGTTTTAAAAAACGATTACAACACCCCAAGGACGCCTGGGTGGCTCAGTCAGCGAAGCATCCGACTCTTGGTTTCTGCTCAGGTCACAATCTCAGGGTTTGTGAGTTCAAGCCCCGCATCAGGATCGGTGCCGACAGCACAGAGCCTGCTTGGGATGTTCTCCCGCTCCCTCTCTCTCTGCTCTTCCCCTGCTCACTCACACACTCTCTCTCTCAACAAAAAGAAAGCACAAAAAAAAAAAAAACTATTACAACACTGTAAAGCAAAAATCCAAAGGTTTAGAATTAGAAATAATGTAAAGATTGTTTACATTTGGTAGAAAAGTTGAAAAGAATATTATTTCCACATAAAGCATCAATGAATCAGTTATTAAAGAGGAAGACAATTTTTAAATTAAGTTTGGCCTTGTAATTCAAGACAGAACGATGGACTGCATAAGCAGGAAATGGAACTATGTACAATACAAATCATGAAGCCACGATGGGCTCCTGTAAAACCTCCCTGGGTGACAGGGAATGTCAGACATTCGACATCAAAATACCGTGTATAAATTTACATTTAAAACTAAGGGGCTCAGTCGGTTGAGTGTCGGTCTTTGGCTCAGGTCATGATCTCGCAGTTTGTGATTTCAAGCCCCGCATCGGGCTCTGTGCTGACAGCTCAGAGCCTGAGGCCTGCTTCAGATTCTGTGTCTCCCTCTCTCTCTGCCCCTACCCTGTTCACGCTCTCTGTCTCTCTCTTTCAAAATAAATAAATCTTTAAAAAAATTTTTAAATAAAACTAAATTCAGACTTGCATGAAACTGATTGATTGAAAAGAGTTAAACTGGGGCACCTGGGTGGCTTAGTCGGTTAAGTGTCCGACTTTCGCTTAGGTCATGATCTCACGGTTCGTGGGTTCAAGCCCCACGTCGGGCTCTGTGCTGACTGCCAGCTCAGAGCCTGGAGCCTGTTTCGGATTCTGTGTCTCCCTCTCTCTCTGCCCCTCCTCTGCTCACGCTCTCTCTCTCTCTCTCTCTCTCTCTCTCAGAAATAAATAAAACATTAAAAAAAATAAAAAAAAGAGTTAAACCTTTTTAGAAAAAATATTTTGCAAGAATCACCAGCCCTAGTATACTAGAATTTGTAGTTCAAATCAATAATTGATCTGAAATGTATCCCAAAGTTATCACAGCCTGGAAAATACTCAGCAGCCCCAATAATGGTTGTATTGGCAAAAGATCCTTCTCAAAACGAAAAACTATCGAAAATGATTTGGGATCTTCAATCTGCCAAGAGCAACGGCTGCCACTTTCTAGTATCCTGATTGAAAATGTGTTGCCTGGGGCGCCTGGGTGGCTTAGTCGGTTAAGCGTCCGACTTTCGCTTAGGTCATGATCTCGCAATTCGTGGGTTCGAGCCCCGCGTCAGGCTCTGTGCTGACTGCCAGCTCAGAGCCTGGAGCCTGTTTCGGAGTCTGTGACTCCTCTCTCTGACCCTCCCCTGCTCACTCTCTCTCTCTCTCTCCTAGAAATAAACAAAAACATTTAAAAAAAAGAAAAAAAGGAAAAAAAATGTGTTGCCGAAAGTATACACTTTGATGTCCTTCATAGGTGAATTTGCAGAAAAGGCAATCAGGAGAATCTTATAATCAAGCACTCCTGTTAATAAGGTATTGTTATTTGTTGTATGATATAAATTACGACCCCAAAATAGTGTGTTTTACGATTTGCAAGTTTATGTTGTTAGCCATGTGTCACTATTGTTCCCACTATACATATAATGTTTAAATAATAAAATATTTTAAAGGGAAAAGCTTTGTATTTAGTACCTTCAACTGCACTGAAATCTCCCCCGCCTTTAAATTAAATCAAAAGGGCCCCACATTTTTATTTCCCACTGATCCCCACCAATTAGGTGGCCAAGTGATGGTAATGCAGGTGAGAAGCTGTGCAAACTGTTGGGTGCTGTCCACGGGGTCCCCTGACATGTCTAACTGGGGGAGATGCTCCCTTTCCAAGGTCCGTGGTGGAAATGCCATCCTCGCCGGCTGTGTGCCCTGGGGAGCCAGGACAGCACCCTTTCTCTGGCATCAGGGAGGCTGGATAGCAGGTGGAAGCGCACTTGGTCAGAGCTGGGCGAACGGGATGTCACATCTCTCTCCTCCCTGCTCACACGTGCTCTGACCCCCAGCAGCATCGATGCCACCGGCGAGCATGTTACAGATGCAGAATCTCGAGCCCGCCCCAGGCCTGCGGAGGCGGACTCTGCAACATCCAAGATGATGAGCAGGCATGTGGGAGTCGAAGACCCGCTGCCCTGGATGAACTACTTGGAGGGACCTTGTCCAGGTTTCTTGTCCCTTGGAGTCTTCGATGTTGCTATTAAAAGTCCTTCCACTAGACGTCGCCAGAGCCAAGGGATTGATCATTCGCTTTGCCCACAGGTGTTGGCGGGGGAGGGGGAATGTCAAGGAAGGGGGCTTGGAGTTACCATCTCCCCCAGTACCGGTTGATTTGTGCCAACCTCCTCAAAGGCATATTTAATCAGAAAGCTGCATTTGTAAAGAGCACACTGCTGATGCCACATCGCTGGTTTTCCCCATGGAAACCCCACGTAGAGGCCAGCGCGGTGGATGGCGGAAGCCAAGGACCAGTCCTTGCTGGACCCACCATGCTTCACTGGGTGACCTCGGACAAGTGGCCTCTCCTCCTTCGGCCTACATGCCTCCATCCAGAAAGTCTGGGCAGTTGAACCTTTAGATTTTCAGGCTCCCTCTCAAAGCCTGAGCTTGGAGGGTGCCGTCTTTTCCTATTGCAGCTTTCCGTCCTGGGCCCCCGACGTTGCCAAGGAAACAGAGCCCAGCTTCAGGCTCCTGTCTGCACAGGTAAGAAGGCCTCCTCTTCCTGGTCTTCAGGGCCTTGGGAGACCAGGGGCTGTGACTTGGAATTCAGAGGCTCAGGCAGGTCTGGACTTTTAAGGAACCCAACATTCTGGACACATGGTGCGTTCATCTCTGGGCCGAGTAGAGTGGTTCTGAGCATGGGTGGAGAGGTGTAAGATGACAGAGGAGCAGAGCTCAACCAACCCAACCATTCGCAGGGGGGAAACCAAGGTCCCGGGAAGGATGTGACTGTATCCCCCCTCCCTACAGCCCAGAGTCAGTGGTGAAGCTAGAACTAGAGCCTGGGCATGTAGGGGCCCAGGGCTAGGAGCCCAAGTGCTCCAGGTTTCCTGCCAAGTGAGTTGGGTGGATTCTCATTGCCTGGGTCTCTGGGGTGGAAATAGTACTCGCGGGCTCGTGTTCTCAGGGGAACGGCGGCCCGTACCTGAGCTCAGAGCCTTGGCCAGCAGAGACGGATGAAGCCGGTAGGGGCGGCCCATGATCTCTTGTGTTGTGAGGTTTCCACCAGGATGGTCAGAGCAGGGAGGGCGTCTCTGCTCACAGCTAGGTGTCATCCGGCTCTCTGCGGGGCTCCAGAGTCATTGCCTGCAGACCCTAGCGTGGTGGGCCATGCGATATCACATGCCTCAGCTTGGCCATCAGTGTCCTTCAGAACTGGGGTGCCCCCGCCTTGCTAATGCATGCCCAGCCACCCCGCTAATTGAGCCTACTTCCTGGATTTGTACAGAAGCCCAGGTCAGCCTACCCACCTGCCTTTCTCCACTCCTATTATAGAGCCGCCTCTCCCAGGTGCCAGGCGTTGCTCTGGGCGCTGGGGAGGCAGCCGTCAGCAAACAGAGAAGAGTCTGCCCTGGCCAAGCTCACGTTCAACAGGAGACAGGCAGGCAAGAAATCAACCGTGAACTGTGGCACGGAGCAGGGCAGGAGGTAAAGCAGGGTGGCATGGCACGGCTGCAACGTCTCATGAGATGCTCCGGGAAGGCGTCAGCGAGGAGGCGGCACATGCGCCGAGACCAGGAAGCTGGGGAACATCATCCAGGCAGAGGGAAGAGAAGGTGCAAAGGCCCCGAGTCAGGAGTGGGCTCAGCGTGTTCTGGGAGCCGCCAGGCCAAGCACGAGGCCGGGGAACAAATGGAAAGGAGTGGAGGGAGGGTGGGGCCGAAGGGTAACCTTGTGGGCCATTTGAGGACTTCAGCTTCTACGCTGAGACAGGCGGAGGGCTTCGTGCAAGCAGGGATACGGCCTGACGTCACCCTGGGGGCTTAGACGGGGGACAGAGTGGCAGTAGGGCAACCGTGGGAGGCAAGCATGCCTGGCGCATGCCCGGTCCCTTGTGAACGCTGCTCTGTCTGCAATCGTGGCGCGTCCCCGAGAGGCCATGCTAGCTGCTCCTCCCTCTACCCCCAGGTAGAAAGAGCTTCTTTTGCCTCTGAACTTGCACAGCCCTTGCTTCGTGGCCCCTAGGGAAGCTCTCACGTGTGACAGTCTCTCCTGCTTCTATACTGGGTGCTGGGCCCTGAGGAGTAGGGCCTTGGCTGTTTTGGCCACTGCAGACTTGAGCGTGTGACCTTGTGAAGAGGCTGTGGCTCTCCGCTGGGCTGCACATCACAGGCCTGGGCAGCCTCACCCAAACCAGCAGGACCAAAATCTGCGTGTTGGTGAGGGCTGGGGGTGGGGTTGTTGTTAAGCGTCTGTTTTTTAAAGTTCTCCAAGGGATTTTAGTGTGACTAAGGGTGAGAGGCACTGGACTGGCAGGAACTGCCTGGGGTTTGGATTAATATCTGTCTCCCAGAACAGCCAACTGTCCCAAATTAGGGCACAGCCACATGTCCTAAACTCAAAGCCTACTGCAGCCATACATTAGGTGTTGGATGTGGTCACTTCATCTCTCTAAGCCTTAGGTTCCTCTTCCAGAGGACTCTAGAAGCAAGCCGGTGTCCAGCAGGCCTCAGCAGCTATGGACGCCCTTCCTGCCCCTTTCAGTAGAGCTGAGACAGACACACATCCTCCGGAGATGCCAGGCAGGCAGAATGTGGTGGTGGTGGTGGTGGTGGTGGTGGTGGTGGTGATGGTGGTGGTGGTGGTGGTGGTGATGGTGGTGGTGGTGGTGGTGGTGGTGATAATGGTGGTGGTGATAATGATGGTGGTGGTGGTGGTGATAATGGTGGTGGTGATGGTGGGGTGGTGGTGGTGGTGATAATGATGGTGGTGATGGTGGTGGTGGTGGTGGTGGTGGTGGTGGTGGTGGTGATGGTGGTGATGATGGTGATGATGGTGGTAGTGGTGGTGGTGGTGATGGTGGGGGTGGTGATGGTGGTGGTGGTGGTGGTGGTGGTGATGGTGGTGGTGATGGTGGTGGTGGTGGTGGTGGTGGTGGTGGTGGTGGTGGTAGCAGATAGGGTACCGTGTGCTGGGATCATGGTTTCCTCACAGCTGGGACACGCCGTTCCAGGGTCCTGTGAGCTCCCACACGAGTAGCCACATCCATCTGCCTCAGTCTGGACAACTCCCTTTTCCTGGGGAATGTGACATGACAAAGGTTGGAACGCCCTGCCGAATTTGATGCTGTTCATTTTACCTTCTCTTCATTGCTTAGTAACATTGCCTCATGTTTCTTTTTTTTTACCCACTAAAGACAAAGTCTTCCTACCTGTTCTCCCCCCTCCCTTTTTTTTTTAGCTAAACAGACTCTTTAAAAAGTCCCCAGACATTTAGTGGAGGAGAAAATCAGAGCTCCATTTCCAACAATTTGCCTCTTTAGATGAAACAGTTTCCTGTGCCGACCATGTGCCTCTGTGGCCTGCGTGACCGACAAGAAGCCCTGAGGGGGCTCCCGCGGACCGAACTTGAGCTCTGACTTTGCACACTTCAGCTGCGACACCAGGCTGCCCACTTCACACCCCAGGGCTCCCTTGCTGGGGAAGATGAAGAGGCCGCAAGCTCTGCATCACACAGGGTGCAAAGGACACTAGCCAATGAGAACCTTGCAGAGATCAATGCTAACTTCTGAGTCTGGGCCTTCAGAGATGGGCACCTTCTGTTTTGTGCTCCTCAGAACCACCCCCCAGAACACAGGCCCGCCTCCACGCAGGACATCAGCCTACACCAGACCACCATGCTGGCAGGAAGCCCAAGCAGCCCCGTGGAGAGACAGAGGCCACCGGAGGCCACCCAACACCCACTGCATGTGAGCAACACTTTCCTGGATCCCCAGCCCTGCTCACACCCCGCGGAATGCATCTGAGCAAATGGGCCCCCGGCCGTGGCCACATGGAGCAAAAGAACCACCCAGCTGCCTCCTGCCCAAATTCCCGACCCCAGAATTATGAGCAGGGAAAGTGGTGGCTTCAGGCTGCTCGGTCTGGACGTGGTTTCATGCACAGGAAGAGATCACCGGTTCTCGTGAAATAGAATCCCGTCCTCCGGGGACCCCTTTCAGACAAGCGGGTGTGGGGAACGAGATGTTATTAGACCATTTCCAAGCTCCCCCCATCTGCCCTCTCTGGCCTCACGGCAGCTGCGCCCACACCCTTTGCTCTGAGCAGCCCAAACGTCTGCCAGGGCCCCCTCCTCTGCGCCCCTCCTTCCCTGCCTTCTTTCAGGAGCACCTCTGCTCTCCCCTTCCTCGAGCAAACCTCTGCTTCTTCTTTAGGACCTCACTCCAATGTCACCCTTTCCCCAGCCGCCCCCGCCCACCTCCGGACCCCTCAGGCCTTCCCACGGGAGCTTTGTTCAGGAAAGAACTGTGTGCTGCCCTTGCAACGGCCCGGCCTCGGCCCCCACGTCTCTTGGGGGTGAATCTCTGTGTGCCTGTCAGGCCAGGCCCTCCTCCCCTTTGCTTGGGGGACGAAGGGCAGATGTATTCTGAGGACGGTGGCTCGCGGTCCCCGCCCCGGGGAAGAGCAAAGCAGGCCACACTGAGAATAGCCAATGATACGATGTTTTCTCCCGGAAAAATGTCCAGTTCAGCAAAGTCCTGCAACGTCTCACGCCCCACACGGTAACAGCCCCAAAGTGAGCGCGAGAATAAGTGCTGGTCTCCAGGGTCCATCTCCTTTCTTGACCTGGAGGTCCTTTGGCGTGTTCCAAGGCAAGTTGCGGTCAGAGCCTGACAGCTTCCCTTGTGTGGAAATTTTAAGGACAACAATGATCTGTGATCACGGTAAACCTTCCTGGGTAATTTACATTTCTAGCGTCAAAAACAGTATCTCTTCTCCTTAACTGTCCACGTTCCCCCCCACCCCCAGCATCAAAGGTGCTTTCCCCCTGACTTGTGTCAGTCCCGAGGCAGCACGCATCTGTGTTATCCTGCTCACCGTCTGGAAAAGTCTTGGGGAGGGTTTTTTGAAGTGGGTTGTTTTCACTTCTCCTTGACACTCCCCGAGTGCTGAAAGGCCTACGTTTTCTTCTCTTGTTTCCTGGCAAAGTGAACAAGAAGTCCCCTCTCCCACCAGCTCTGGGTTTTGTCACGATGAGGGCTGGGACTCAGACTGAAGGCACGTTGCACTTCGGGAGGGAGGGAGGAGCAGCCTCGCCCTCTTCCCACCCGCAGGAAGGCACTGGGGGAAGCGAGGAGCCCGCACCCTGGGGGGGGGGGATTGTTTCAAGGAGTCGCTTAGTGGCACAAGTCAGGTGTCCTTTACAGCCACGTGAACCGCCCCCCACGTGAGCTTGCTGGGTTTCAGACACGGGGTCTGCAGGGACTGTGATGGGGGTGGGGAGGGTTGCCAGCAGGGATTGGGGACAGTCGGATCAGAGAGGTGTCTCAGCAAGACCGTGGGCAGGTAACCCTCAACCTCTCAGAGCCCCCGCCTCCCTGTCTGTAACCTGGGGGTAACACCAGCCTCCCAGGGTCCTCGTGAGGATTTGATGAGCCACCAGGTATAGGGACCGTTCCGGCAGGAGGGTCAATGGTTTCTGCTGTGCCGTGGAAGGACCCAGAACCCAGCAGCCCCGCTGTGCGCTGACATCGTGCCGGCCATTTCCCCCCAAGTTAACACGTGGACCGTCCTGACAACACTCAGGGCCCGGAGGTGTGGGGGGTGACCTGCAGGGAGGTCGGTGAGTCACCTGAGCCAGACTCGCCTGATGACCGCCTCATGCTCGGTGCTCCAGTGTAACCCGGCACCTCCTGGGAGCCTCAATAGGTGCTGGACGAATAAACGGTGGGACTTTCACCCTGTGGAAGGTCATTCGGTGTTGAAATGAGAGGAGCTATCAAGCCAGGAAGAGACATAAGGGAAACTCAGAAGCACATGACTGGGTGAAGGAGGGCGGTCTGAGAAGGCAGCGCACCAGGTGATTCTATCGGCATGACTTTCCGGAAAAGACTGAGCTAAGGAGACAGTAGAAGGGTGGGCCATTGCTGGGGTGTAGGAGGAAGATGAGGGAGCAGATCACGGAGGATCTTTAGGGCAGAGAAACTATTCCGCATGATATTTAATGGTAGGTACGTGTCAGGACACAGCTGTCAGATGCCAGAGAACGTTCGATACCTCGGGGGACCATGACGGATGCCAGGACCCCGGGCCACTGTGGTGCCTTGATGCAGGTTCATCGATTGATTGTAACCAATGTGCCACAGTGGGAGGTCATCGATGGTGAATGTGCGTGTTGGGAGACAGGAAGCCTGTGGGAATTCTCTCTACTTTCCACTCAATTTTGCAACAAACCCAACACTGTTCTAAGAAATAAAATTTGTTAAAAACAATGACAAGGGGCGCCTGGGTGGCTCAGTCGGTTAAGTGACCGACTTCAGCTCAGGTCATGATCTCACAGTCTGTGAGTTCGAGCCCCACATCGGGCTCTGTGCTGACGGCTCAGAGCCTGGAGCCAGCTTCAGATTCTGTGTCTCCCTCACTCTCTGCCCCACTCTCTCAAAAATAAACATTAAAAAAATATAAATAAATAAATAAATAAATATTTTTTTAAAAAACAACCACAAGCAAATGACAAAGATGGACTCCTCCTCCAGGGAGCCTTCCCTGACCACTGCAGCCAGCTGCAACAATTTCTCCCTTTGTCAGGAATCCGCAAGCCAGCCTGGGTTCTCCCTGGTTAGCCTGTGCCAGCTGACAGGCAGGTGGTGTTCTGACTTCTGAGCCAAACCAGCCCGTCAGCCCCTGCAGGGCAGGGGCGGGGTGTTTCTTTCCTGCAGAGATGCCCAGGGTGGCCGGCGAGACAGCTCACAGCACGTGTTCAGAGAACACCTCCTCGTGCCCCCGTGTCCATGAGTGGCGCGTGTAAGGTGGCCTGGGCATCCAATGACAGATGTGCACGGTGCAGGGCTCACGACCGCGCTCAGCAAACGTTGTCGCTGCGGCTGCTGGTGACACACAGCCCAAACCACCAGGGCTCCTGTGTCAACTCCGCGGGGCTAAGTGGTGTCCAGTTAAGAGCTGTTAAGGCACCATTTCTGACTGTGCGAAGGCATCTCCTCAGGAGATGAGCAGTGCGCCTCCAGGGGTAGGGGACAGCGTCCCATCCGCTCCGGGACTGGCGAGAGCAAGGGCCAGTGTGCTCTTTGCTCCAGGGGGACGTCCCGCCTCTCCCGTCCTGGGCCCCCCCCCACCCCCGACTCGGCCTGGAACTGTACTCGAGCTCTCGGCCCCGGCTCGTAGACTGGCGTGTCGTGGGGCTTCTCAGCCCCTGCAAATGCATGAGCCGATCCCTCGTGTGTATCTGCCTGTGTAGGTCTGTGTGTCTGGACAATGCCGACTGGGGGGGGGTGGGGCGGTGAAGGGAAGAGGGAGGAAGCGCTTCTCCCCCTGCAGGGCATTGAACCTTCCTCTGCTTCGCAGTTACCTCCCCCTCCTCAATGCTCTTTTTTCCCCACATGAAATTTCACAATGTACTTGGTGACTCATGGCAAGGCCATTAAGCAGCATTAACTCTCTGCCTTCAGACATGAGTAAATCACGACTCAGACTCGTGGGGGGACTCAGCTGCCTGGGCACGAGGCAATGTGTGGGTGTGCTGGGGGTGGGTGGAGGTGTAGACGGGAGGGGTGGGGATGCAGAGCTGTGTGACCAGCACCAAGCCTGCCATCAGGGAAAGGGGGTGGGTGGCTGCGGGCAGGACACGGGGCGGGTGGAGGGAAAGAGGGAGCCAGAGGGCAGGTTTTGGGAGCCCAGAGGCTCTGCCACTGACCAGCCTTGCGATATAGGACCCTGGAGCGCCTCTAGTTCCCTAGAAATTGGAGGGAAGCCACCTGGCTGGCCATGGCATCAGGCAGATCCCTGAGAGGTCACGCCAGCCACCTTCCTGTCCTAACTGTGGCCGAGGCGGGTGAGATCGCCTCCAGCAAGGAGGCTGGGAAAAGATCTTGCTTCCAGTGGGAGCTTGGCCAAAGCACAGCTAGAGGGGGTTAAATTCTGAACCCTGTACTTGCCCGGGAGCCTCCCGCCTAGAGCAGGCCTGCTCCGACTTGAATATCTATACAGATCCCAGGAGGGGGTCTCTTTGAAATGTAGATTCTGACTCGGGAGGCTTGAGGGGCTCTGGATTTGAACCGGGTCCAAGGGATGGAAGCCAGTGCCGCTGGCCCAGCAACTGATCCATTGTAAAATCACTCAGCTCTAGGGTCCTGGGTCTCGAACTTCCCCTGTGTGTCAGACACTCCCCAGGGAACCGTTGACATGTAGGTCGCCTGAGTGCTGCGACACAGGGTGATCTGGCCCCTAGATTCCTGGATTTTGATGAATATTGATCTGAATGCCAAGGGATTGGTTCAGTCCTCTGGTTGCGTTCACCGCACGCCAGCCTGCCAAGAGTTGGAACTTCTGTCCCCACCCAAACTCATCCGTAGGACCCCCGGTGGGCAGCAGGTGTCAGGACACATTACTGATCACATCCATTTCCCGAGGCTGCTGTAACAAATTGCCACAAACCCAGGGGCTTAACCAGCAGAAATGTATTTTGTCGCAATTCTGGAGGCCAGAAGTCTGAAATCGGCATCACTGGGCCAAAATCGGAGAATCCCTTTCTTACCTTTTGTAGCACCTGGTGGCTACAGGCTTTCCTTGACTTATGGCCGCATCCCTCCAACCTTCAAGGTCAAGATCTCCTGGTCCATCTTCACGTCACCTTCTCTGTGTGTATGGTGGACACCCCCACCCCCACCCCTGCCTGCCCCTGCCTCTCTCCTGAAGGATACCTGTGATTGTGATTGGATCTAGGGCCCGCCTGGTTTGGCCTGGTGCACTGATGGTCTGAAAAAGCCCCCAACGAACTATTCTTCCAGAAGCTAACTCACCAACTTCCTTTTTCACTTTTCTTTGTAGGTTTGGCCTGCAGCCCAGTGCTTGGAATTGGTAGGAAGTCACTAAATGTCCGTTGAGTACATCGAAGGGGCTTAAATAGCAGTGGGCAGCAGGCTGGCAGATTTCCTTCTTCATTGAGGGACCTCAGTCTTTCTCTCATAAGGACTTCAACTGATTAAATGTGGCCCACCCACACGGCAGAGAGTAATGTGCTTTACTCAAAGTTCACTGATTCACATGTTACTCTCATCTAAAAAGATCTTTGGAGCAACTTCTGGACCAGTAGGCTATTGGGCAAGAGCATCAATGCGGATTTCGAGAACAGGTGGAAAAAACCAGAAGGCTGCTTGCTGGTGGGATAATCGGACTAAAGTGTGGGAGGCATATTTAGATGTCACATTAAAGAGTCTGGACACTGTCCTGAAGGCAAGAAAAAGCTCCTAGCATAGGATGACTCATTCATTCATTCATTCATCCAACACACACACATACACACAGATTATAAAGAGAGAAAGATTTCTTTTAGCAATTGGTTCATGTGATTGCGGGTGCTGGCAAAGCCAGTCTGCGGGGCAAGGTGGTAGGCTGGAGGCCAAGGGAAGAGTTGATGCTGTAGCTCAGATCTGAAGGCCGTCTGCCGGCAGAATTCCTTCTTCATTGAGGGACCTCAGTCTTTCTCTCGTAAGGACTTCAACTGATTAGATGTGGCCCACCCACACTGCAGACAGTAATGTGCTTTACTCAAAGTTCACTGATTCACATGTTACTCTCATCTAAAAACATAGCTTCAGAGCAACTTCTGGACCAGTGTTTGACCAAAGCTGGGCTCCATGGACTTGCCCGTGTGCACATCACCGGGGCACCTGGGTGGCTCAGTCAATTGAGCGTCCGACTTCGGCTGAGGTCATGAAATCACGGCTCATGGGTTCGAGCCCCGTGTCAGGCTCTGTGCTGACATCTCAGAGCCTTGAGCTTGCTTCAGATTCTGTGTGTGTCTCTCTCTTTCCCTGCCTCTCCGCCACTCATGCTGTGTCTCTCTCTGTCTCTCGAAAATAAGTAAAATGTTAAAAAAACTTTTTAATAAAAAAAGTAAAGTAGCACATTGCATAAAATATAGCACATCACAGCTGCTCTCATTCTGGCACATTCGGGTTTTTGACTATTGAATCTTTGTGGACTGCATCCTGCACCATTGCATAATAAACCCTCTTTGTTCCTGTGAATGCTTCCTGCCTTGAATTCTTTATGCAATACTTTTTGCCGTTCTTGTTATTTTTTTTTTAAATTTCAGTTTCAATTGCTATGCACTTTCGAACTTTATTTCTCATCTTTGGGGACATTTCTTGTAAATCGCACTGCACCAGACTTTTACTTTTACCCCAGTCTTACAACCCTCTGAAGGGAAGTTCAGCCCATTCGCATCTTTGATGAAAGTCGACACGCGTGGTTTCACTTCTTCTCATTTTATGTTTACTTGGACTCAACTTTGTTGCTGCTATTTTCTCCTTCCCTCCTTCCTTCATTTTGCGTCCCTGCACATTCTCTCCACCCCCAGCCTCCACCTATTAATGCAGAAGGTCTCTGCGTCTTTTCTCTTTCAGCTCCTGATAGTCAGAATTAAACTGATACTCCCCCGTGAAGGTAGGAAAAGTAAGCGGTGACAGCGCGCCCCCCTTGGGACTGTTTCCTTCCCACTCCCTCCGCCCCCGGTGCAGGCGCCAGAGCAGGTCCTCCCCCTCCCCACAATCAAACGTGATCTCAGGATCTCCGACCTCAGCACTCCACCCCTTCCTCCTTCAAGTCCGGGGGCGGCTGAGATTGATTCTATTTTGACTCCCAGATGAATACCGGTGTCCCTTACGCCAGTGGCAAATGCTTCAAGAATCTTTACTTAGCAATTATCCTACAAGATCCTAGGCATGGCTAGATTCAGTCACGTATTTTGCAAGGGTCACTGCCCACCGCCATTTCCTGTTTCCCCTTCTGCTCTATCTTGAGAGCTCCTCTCCTCTGCAGCTGATCCTTCTCGATGGGGGAGGGGAGGGGGGCTTCCACGGGAAAAGGGAGCCTCTCTGCGTCTGTCGTGCTCTGTGAGATACTTCCTTTCTGATTCCCCAACAGAGAAATTCCATCACAGCAGCGACACTTCCATCATGCACCTTGATCAGATCATCAGAGTCCCTGGACATTGCTCTGGGGTCCCCTGGGAATGGGCACGGCGCCGATTCTCCTGCCTTGGGGTGCAACTGGCTCTTTCTGGAATCCTGCAAGACATTCTCCCTTTCTTGGGCTTGGAGCCTTCACAGCAGAACTTCAGGCCGAGACATTTTCCTCTGGCGTTTCTTTCACTCTTATCCACCCCCCCACCCCCCAGCTCCCTTTAGGGCTCTGGGCAGTGCAGTGCGTGCGCTGTACCTCCTAGAACTGCCCCATGGCCTCTCTGTTTTTGTCTGCAGGACTTTTGCGTGCTTTGCCTAAGGCATTTGTACACTTTATTTGCTCATTTCCCGCACCTCAATGGTTCTCTTTCTCAATCTGCCTGAGACGTTCAAGGCCTTTCGCTCCGTGGAACATGTCAAGGGTCTCCAGGCGCGACCTGGGCAGCCTCAGACATCTTCACTGAATTTCATTTTCTCCTTCCCTGAGCCTTCCCCGGCAGGGACCGCTCAACCTGTCCTCTCCCTCTGCTTATTGAGTCCCCTCAAAGGGTTTGAGGGTGTCTTGGCTTCTCTGTGATTGTGTGGCAGGCCCTGGTGGTCTCCTGGGCGGTGGCCAACCAGCAGAGGATGGATGACAAGCCTCTTATGTCCCTGTAGACAGCAAAGATGCCGCTGGAGGCGGCCTGTCTGTTGCCAGCCTCCCAGGTGTGAGGACGGCTGCAGGCTCCCAAGGGCGGGCTGCCCGAGCCTTTCAGGTAGCCCCCAACCCTGCGAGCTGCAGAAGAGGACAGGCAGTGACGATGGTAGCCTGGAAATAAAAGACACTCGTCCCCTGGGATTTCAAAGAGCCTAAGGAGCCCAATAGATGAATGAGAGAGATGCTTTTCAAAATGAAGAAACTAAGGAAGTCTAGCCTCACTAGTGACCGTGGAAATGTAGATTACAGAGGCAATAAGACCATTTTTCATTTACTGTAGTAGGAAAGGGGTAAAAAACTCTCCATGCCAGTCTTCAGAGGTGAACTGGAGACAATATGGAGACCTTCGTTTTGGTAAAAATGTAGCTGATAGAGCTGAACAAGTCTATCAGGATCGGTGCTTCTGTTTCTAGGACTTTGTCCTAATGAAACAGGTATGTGCACACACATGCAGTGTGATCACAGGGTCTTCGGGAAACCCCTGTTTCTTAACAGAAGGTTCTTTAAATGTTTATTTTTTTGAAACGGAGCATGAGCAGGGGAGGGCCAGAGAGAGAGGGACACACAGAATCCAAAGCAGGCTCCAGGCTCTGAGCTGTCAGCACAGAGCTCGACACGGGGCTTGAACGCACAAACTGTGAGATCATGACCTGAGCTGAACCAAAGTCAGATACTTAATCGACCAAGCCACCCAGGAGCCCTGAGAAACCCCCTTTTCAATAAGCATAGACCACAAAACATGAACAGTAATCGTTTTTGAATGATTTTTTCCCTTCTTCCTACCTTTTGTAATTCTCCAAATTTTCTATAATAAGAGGTGAGATATTTCCAGGTGGCGTTGGGCAAGTAACTACCTGTGTCCAAGCCTCAATTTTCTCGTAGATAAAAACAAGCCCCAGCCGCCTGCCTCAATGCCACACTTATTAGAGGTATAGTGAAAACCCTCGATGTACGCAAGGCCCCCACACTGAACCTGGGGCCAAGTGGCTGCTGCTCTGTGCCCACTCTCCCCAGCCTTAAAGGAGATTGGGTGGCACACAGAGGGGCAGCTGGAGAATTAGATGAGGTAGGTGACTGATGTGAACCACGCAGTTTTCGACACAAGTCCCCAGGGCTGTGTGTTCGGTATATAGAATCCATCTCCAAAACCATCTGCGATCTTTCCCTGCAGGATGTTGGGAACACATCTCTGGCACCCACTCTGAGCCGATTTCTGTACGATAAACTAAGACAGACATCCCAGGTTGGCTGTGAGGACCAGAGACAGAGCAGACACAGCCCAAGGGGGCCACTCGCCAGGGCCACGTATTCCCAAGAGCCGTACTTAAGGATAGACCTTTACCTCTATCTCCAAACTACCCCTCTCAGACATAGAACAGGACAGAAAGAAGACGGTTTCCAAACCGCCTGAGCCGTGCATCACCCCACCCGGGGCTGATATATATTTAAACGAATCCTACAATCACTTTGTGAAAAGCGTGCTGTGTTGCATTTCATTTCGTGGACCTAAAGCTGCACTTGGTTACTTGTACCATATTTTCTGTCCCTACTGCTGTACTTGGGGAGCCCTCTCTATCTCTGGCAGGACCGGAATGAAGGCCTCTGGCTCATAGCAGACACTCCACTGTTAATTAGTATTGCAGTAGCAATGATAATGCAGCTGGGGCCAGAGTGGTGGGTGAAAGGTGTCCCGAGTCTTGTTCAAGGGTCCAACCACCTGTTACAGATAAAGGGAAGGGACCTCGCTCCGCAGCTGAACACCTTGCGGGAGGGACCCGGCCGAACGCGGCACGGAGGGGGCGGGGCCACGCGGGGTGGGGCGGGGCCGGCGCGACTCCGCTTGGAAACTTTCTCTGTGGGCGTGTCGGACCCGCCCCCCGGCGCTCTCAGGCCGCGCGGCGCCAGGGGGCGGTCGGCGGCAGCCAGGCGAGGCGCGCCGTGACTGGCGGAGGAGCGCGGTGATTGGCAGGCGTGCCGGCCGCACAGAGGACCGAGCAGGAGCCGCGTCCTCCGAGATGCGTCGGGAGTGGAACGCGGCCTGAGGCCCCGCCCCCGCCCCTGCCCCGCCCCCTCCGGCGGAGGGCCCCTTTCGCCTGCTCTCCAAGCAGTCGCAGTCGCTCGCTGAGGCCCGGCTGCCTCGTTCCGGCCCCTGGGCGTCCAGCTCCTCGCGAGCAACTTTGCGGCGGGCGGAGAGGCCCGAGGGCGTCGCGGCGCCGCGTGCAGCCCACTCGCGGGCGGGTGAGTACTTCGGGGCGGGGGACGGCCGCGCGGGGGGCTGGTAAGAGAGCTAGGAGACGCCGCCCTCCTCGAGCCTCAGTTTCCCCGTCCGGGCGACTGCTCCCAGCGCCCCCCGTAAGTTCCCCAGAAGGTAGAGGGTCGAGGTCCCGCCCTCTCCACGGCGACCCCCGCCCGGGCTTGGGTTGGGTCTTCCTCGAAGGGTGCGCGCCCCCTCGGCCGCAACCCCGGCGCCCTGGGAATCGCGGGGCGTCGCGGGTGGCCCAAGGCACCCCTCCCCGCGCCCCGGAGCGCCGGTCCCGACATGCCCCGTCATGGCCCTTCCCCCGCGGCCGGCGGCCGGGCTCGGCGGGTCCCAGGGCGGCCCTCGCTGCCCTCCGGGTGCCGGCCGGGCTGCGGGGACGCGGGGGGTCCCGCTTGGGAGCGCGCCCGCCGGAGGGGGTAGCCCCTGGGTCAGGCCAAGCCCCCCGCAGCCCACTGAGAATCTGTGTGGCGCTTGCCCTCCCCCTGGGGCTCCTCCTCTGTAAGCAGGGGAGGGCAGCGGCAGCCAGGGTCCTGGCTGGTGCGAACCCCGCCCCGGGCCCCACCTTGGCCACAGCAATTTCTGTTTGGACAAGAGCGCGCTTTCTGCAGAATCTCGCCCAGCCCTTGTGGATGTGATGTAGCCGTACCCTCCCACCCCGTTTTTTGTAGTTGATGTTAAGAAATTCCAAGGAACTAACATGTGCACAATATTTACACTACCCTCCCCCTTAGTCTCACGGGAGTCGGAACGATAGCTGCAGTGGACACAGGGCGGAGCTGGGGCTCACTGGGGATTGGTGGCCTGCCCAGGGCAGGACCGCGAAGAGCCCAGGGGAAGACTTCCGCCCCAGGCTGCACTGAAAGCAATCCCAGTTCTGCCTCTCCTCACCTTGGACAGTGACCCCTGGCATTTGGCCTGTTTGTAAAGGGCTTTCCCTTCTGCTGGGATCTGTCGCCTGCTCGCAGAGTGCCCCGGGTCCCCTCTGTGCCTGCCGCCCTCATGAGGGAGCCCGGAGGCCGCACTTACCACCGTCCATCCCGGCCCCCGTGTCTCCAGGAGGCTGTGATTCTCACCAGAGCCCCACAGTGTCTGACCAGGGATTTAGAGGAAGGTTCCCCTGAACACCCGCTCCTTCGCTGTGACCCCCGCACCGCAGCCCCCAACCACATGGACCTTCGAGCACAGGGAAGGTTGCTGGGAGACCACATCACACCTTCTTAACCAGGATGAAGAGTGTGTAGAGGGCTCCCTACCTAAGGCCTCACCAGTCCCTCCCACGCCAGGGCTGGACAGTGCTTGGGGGCTGGTCACAGAGGGGACCCCGGCTCAAGAGGTGGCCGAGCGCTGGGACAGAGACCAAACCCTGGGCCATGATGATGGCCATGAACAGGATCAATGGGGAAGGAGCCTCATGCCCATTTCTGTGGCTCCTGCCCTCTCCCACGTCCCCATCTCAGAAAGTGGCCCCACCTCTGTGGCCCCGAGCCACAGACCAGGCCACTGTCTGCTCCCCAACCCCTCACTTTCTGTTGGTGATACTCCTGGCCCTCCTGGACCCACAGCCGCTCTCGGATACCTGCCCTGGACCAAGCCGCCTCACCTTGCCCTGGCCAGTCGCCCAGCGCCTTCCCTGGTCTCCCGTCCTGTCCCTGCACAGCCCCGGTTGTGCTTTAACTCTCACTCCCCTGCCTTGCACTCCTTCTGGCCCTGGGCCCAACTCTGGCTCCAAAGCCTGGCACCCATTCAGGCCCCTGAGACCTGCCCTAGCCGCCTACACAGCTTCTTCTCCTTCCTGCGGCCCGTCCCCAAGCAGTCACTTCCCAGCCAGCTGCCTGCACCTTCCTGGCCCCACTGCTGGTCCCTCGCCCCCCGCCGCCTTTCCTCCTGGGCAGCCCCCCAGTGGAATGCCCACGCGCCTCCATTCCTCCTGCCTTCCACCCTCACCTGGCTCACACCTGCTTGCTTCGAAGGCTGAGTCCAGGCCTCTCTGCCGCAACCCCACCCTGCCTTCCAAAGCGGAGTGGGACCCCCCCCCACCTTGGTTCCTTGTAGCCCCAAATGCTGCTCTGTCTTTGTGGTTGTTTGTTTAGGAGGCCTCCTTCCCACTGGGCATGAGCTGCTGGGAGGCCAGCCCTACGGGGTCCTCTCTGCGGCGGGGACGCCCAGCTCGGTGCCTGGCAAAGGATCCGCCCACTGCCCGCAGTCTGCTGACCTGGGAGACACTCATGGCCGTCCTTGATCAAGGACCAGGGTATTCCCAAGTTGACTCCCACTTTGTTTCTTCTGTGCACTTGGCACTTGAGTGGAGCCGGAATGTTCCTTGGTTTGGCCCTTAATACTCTGGGGCAAAAATAGGTACCTGGGAGCCTCCAAGGGCTTTATGCCCTTGTCTTGAGGAGTAGCCCTGAGCCAGGGGGCTGGGCTCCCAGACCTGGGGAACCCACAAGTCTTTTCGCTTAGTGCTCAGTCACAAATGGGTTTTAACATCTAGTTTTGTTTTGATTTCAAAAACCTTACGCATTTTTTTATTATAGAAAATTAGAGAAATACATTTAGAAAAGGAATAAAATAAAACCAGTCATAATCCTTCCGTCCACCCAGAGAGTCAGGATTAACAGTTTGGGGGGCATTTTCTCCCATCTGTTTCTGCCGATAGGTTGTATTGGCATTCTAAAGAGGCTGATTCTCCTGCTGTTTTAAATCCCGTTTAACAGTGCTATGCCAGCATTTTCCTTGCCTCTCAACATTTGCTTGTACAGAGGGTCATGGGTAACGTGTGTATAAGGCAGCACCGTACTGACGGGCTGTAAATTTCATAACCGCCCTCTCTGGATGGTTCTAGACGTTTGCCTGTGTGTGAAACCTGTGGCCTCCCCTGGGCTGGGGCTCCAGTGCGGAGGCTGTGGTCAGAGGGCGCTTGAACACCTTTAAGGCTTCCCATGGGGGCTTGTTTCATAAGTGGGGGCTGCCCCCCTGGAGAGCAGAGGGGGGCCTGCCTACACAAGGACCAGAGTATTTGGGGCAGAAGGCCACACATGGTCATTCTACTCATGTCCCATAGATGCATGGTCCATGCAGTCCCCTCTGGGGGCGGGAGCTCCTCGACCCAGCCCCTTAGCAGTGGAATTCCGTGTTTCCATGGGATAAAAATATGCCTCGGTGCTCACGTGGAAAGAATGCCAGGCAGTCGGCTTTTTCGGAGCTCATGCAGTGACAAGTTCTAAGCCCCTGCTCTGGCCATCGGGTGGCGGTTAGGCTGGACTGGCCCCACCAGGAGACAGGTTGGAGGAGTCTGGGGGCGGGGGCCAAGCTAGAGAGTGAGGTCCCTGTTTTGCAGCCAGGATGCTGGTGTCTTGGGGGAGGGAACTGCTTAGAGTCACACATCCTGGAAGCTTCTTGCCCGGCCGGCACGCCTTCCCTGAGGCCAGGCTGCCTCAGTGTCCCTTGCACCCTAGGCCCCTAACGTGTGTCAGGCCAGGCAGCAGCCATTCTAAGTGGATGACACGTGGCCCCTGCCTTCCCGGCTCCCAGCCTTGCAGGAAAGAAAACCTGTAAAAGAAGTTAGGACCAGACACTTGTGGGGGTCCTCCCGCCAGGAGATGGTCCGTGATCCTTCCTGGGACCCAGCCATGGCAGCACACGGTCTCCTGTGCTTTAAAACAAAACTTCTTCTTCTTTTTTTTTCTTTAATTTTTTTAATGTTTATTTATTTTTGTGAGGGAGACAGAGTGTGAGCGGGGGAGGGGCAGAGAAAGAGGGAGACACAGAATCCAAAGCAGGCTCCAGGCTCTGAGCTGTCAGCACAGAGCTCAATGTGGGGCTCGAACTCACAGACTGTGAGATCACGATCTGAGCCGAAGTCGGACGCTCAGTCGACTGAGCCACCCAGGTGCCCCAGAACAAGACTTCTGATCCCAAAAGGGCTTGACCCACTCTCAGCGAACCTGGAAATTAATTTTTCCTTTATTCACTCATTCTTACTGACCAGAGATTGCACACGAAGCACTCATGTTGACTGTAACGTGAGATGCAGAATTCTCAGCCCACAGGCCACCCAGTACCTGCGTGTCCCTGGAATTCCTTTCCTAATGTGTTTTTCAACTGAGTACGCCTTTGTTTAGCATGTGGGAGAACTAGGTTGGTTTTTTGGTTTTTCGTTTTTATTAATGTGTTACAGTTTGCAGATTCCTTTCTCTTCCTTCACACCCTTAATCCCCATAGCACGTCTACATGGGAGGGGTTATTCCTATTTTACAGATGAGGAAACTGAGACACAGTGAGGTTAAGGAGCTACAGGTAAAGGGAAGAACTGGGATTCACTCCCCATGTGCCCATGTTGGTTGGTAGTAAAGCTGTGTCCTCTTGGCTGGGGACAGAGATGTCCCTCCAGGCCTGGGGTCTCCTGGTAGGAGGGGGAGTATTCGGGGAGACAGGACTCAGCAGAGGCAGCTGGGAAACTCCCAGAGGCACGCTGGGGCCTTGGCTTGGACGTCTAGTGCTGGCAGAGGAGGAGGACTCTGCGAGAGCCCAGGCACAGGCGTGGGGGTCAGAGGACAGCTTTGGGAGTGGGGGAGGGGGAAGAGATGCCATGGCAGAGGTGGGGGGGCAGATTTTGAAAAGGGGCCTCATTTTCAGAGGTGGGCTTTGTGGATTTGAATTCGGGCTCTGACATTGTGAGCTGTGTGGCCTCTAGCTGGTGTCTCGTTTCTGGATGTGCGTTTCCTCATCTGCGAAATGGGGTGAGGGTTGAAGAACAGGCCACCTCTCCATCTGTCACATCACGGTGGCAGCGGTGTCTGCTTCACAGGGCTGTGCGAGGAACCCCGAGAAGATGCACGGGAAGCGCTGAGAGCAGGGTGTGCTCCAGACACACGTCTGCTCCTGCTGGGGGCGACACAGGTGCCCCGGCATAAGGTGGCTGTCATTTAAATTTTTTTTTTTAAATGGTTTTATTTATTTCTAGGAGAGAGAGAGAGACAGCGTGAGCAGGGGAGGGTCAGAGAGGAGTCACAGACTGAAACAGGCTCCAGGCTCTGAGCTAGCAGTCAGCACAGAGCCCGACGCGGGGCTCGAACCCACGAACTGCGAGATCATGACCTAAGCGAAAGTCGGACGCTTAACCGACTAAGCCACCCAGGCGCCCCAAGGTGGCTGTCATTTAGATGAGCTGCGCTCTGCTGTCCGAGAAGGTGGCACTTGATTCTGGGGGCAGCGGGCCGGGGGAGGTGGCGCGGTAGGGCGCGGCCCCGTGTGGCCTAAAGAAGGGACTTGTGTGCTGTCTCGGGCTGGCAGGTGACCTGTGGAACCCTGCTCTGGGTGCCGAGTCACCCCCGCTGCCTGGTGCTGATCTGCACGGCCACTGGCGAGTTTCACAGAACTTGCCTCTTTGTTTGGTTTCCTGGAAGCCGCACTCAGCAGAGTCACGTGGCTTGGCCAGGCTTTTGTTTTGCCCCTGGGGGATGTTTTTAAATAAGGGCTCCATCCCTCTGAGTCAGGAATGTCCAGATGGAAATCTGTGGGGTCGTTTGGCGGACACACATCCCATCTCTCGGACCCACTTGCGGCCGCGGACAGGGTAGGCGTGGCGGTGTAGCCCCCGGGGACAGGCGTGTGGTGGCCAGGGCCACCTCGACCCTTCCTGTGACAAGTGTCCAGAAACATGCCGTGAGTGCTTGGAGCTGGCTGTTTGGTGGACACCTGGCCGCCTTGTGCAGCCTGTGGCCTCTACTTCATCTGGTCCTCACAGTGCCCCCTCACGTGGGATGATTGTCCCATTTACAGTGGAGGAAACTGGGGGGCAGGGACAGGCGTGGCCTGCTGGGGGTGGGGGGATGGGACCAGCTCTCCATTAGCAGCCTCTCCCTGCACTGCGCTGTTCCCTCATCTCAGGGAAGAGGGTGGATGTGGCCTTGAGTCTGGAGAGGGTCACATCTTTTCTGAGCAAAAGCTTCCCTGGGTCCCCCCACTCAGCGCACATGTAGGCCCTGCCAGGGGCCTGTGTCCCCTCAAGTCCATCCAGGGCCCGGGTCGGGGATCCTGGGGCTGGGGAACCTCCCAGAGCGCCCAGCTCCGTGCCCCTGACTCCTGGTTGCCCTCGGTTGTGGCAGTGGTGTTTTCTGCCATGTTGCAGAGCATGTGAGGTCCGTTCGTGGACGGTTCGAGCCCTGCCCGCTGCTATGAGGCGGCCGTGGATCGTGCTCACTACCGTGGTCCAGTTCCTCCCCTGTCCCGGGGCGCCTCTCTCTGCTCTTCAGGGCCTATTCATGTCTGGTGACGTTCAGGCTCGACAGTTGTCCTGTGGTTCGGGCATGGAGGGCATGGAAGGCTTTGCAGTTGAGGTCTGACCGTGTCCCAGCTCTGCGGCTGTTCCCTCCCTGCTTCCCGCCGCCCTCCTCTCCCCTCCACTTACCTTCTAACATTTATTTACCTTTTCCTCTGTGGCTGGTTTAAGTTTACTTATTTATTTTGAGAGAGACTGAGACAGCACGAGGGGGCTACCGGCAGAGAAACGGGGGAGAGAGGGTCCCAAGCAGGCTCTGCACCGCCAGCGCGGAGCCCGATCTGGGGCTCAGACCCACGAGACCACAGGACCATGACCTGAGCCGAAAGCAAGAGTCCAGAGCTTAACCGACTGAGCCACCCAGGCCTCCCTCCCTTCTCTTTTTATCGACATTGGCCATTGGATGGGGGCCCACCCTAATCTAGGATGACTTCATCTCAAGGATGTAATCCTTCATTACATCTGTAAATAGGGTCACCTTCATGGATTGGGGACGGACGTATCATTTGGAGGCCACCATTCAGCTGGGTGCTGAGCTGTGCAATATTTCATTGGGTCCTCACAGCTTCTCATCAGCTCTGCTCCCAGATGAGGAGACCTGAGGTTCCACGGCTCATGCCTGCTGATGGACGTAACGACTCCGGGCCTCAAGACCTCGGGCCCAAGGTCATGACTGCTTGGAGCCCATTGAGCCAGATGCCTTGAGTGAATTTCTTTCCTCAGTTTTCTGATCTATAAAATGGACGTGGTCTTAGGGGCTGTGGTGTGGTTGAGTGAGATCCCATACAGAACAGGAGGCAGCCCCCACCCCGCTTCCCTTTCTGTCCCCTCTCTGCTGCCCCAGTGTCTTACCCTTGGCTTTTCTCACCCACAGGATGGACCCCAGCGCCCCCTCAGCGAGCCCCTCTGGCCCCCAGCCTCCACCACCGCCGCAGCCCCAGGCCCGCTCACGGCTCAACGCCACCGCCTCAGTGGAACAGGACACGAGCGGGGTGCCCCAAGCTCCGGGACCCCAAGGGGGGCCTGGACCAGATGTAGCAGACACAGCTGGCCCAGCTGTGGCCCCGGCCCCGAGCCCTGGGAGCCAAGAAAGGGTGGACAGAACAGGTAAGGGGCGGGGCTCGGGAGCCGGCAATCCTTAGCACGTCCGAGGCGGGGTGCTGAGAGGAGAGTTCCCCTCCGCCTGTGGTCCCGCCTGGCACTCAGAGAAGCCCATGTTGAGCCAGGCTGCTCTCCTGGCCATTGGGTGGGCAGCTCTGGTCGGTCTGGGGACACATGTGGCCACCCCCCTCAGGGGCCAGCTGCCACCCTGGAACACTCCTGGGCCCAGGCCCGGGTCCTCAGTGCCGTGTAGACCTTGTTCCCCATCCCTAGGCCAGACGGCTAAGGGCCACCCCCCACCCCCGCCCACTCCTGGGCCTCCTGAGGTTTTTGTTCCCCAAGGTCTTCCCGGAGGCACCTCCCAGGGGCAGAGGGGGGTCAGCGCGGGGGCCTGAGTGGGACCCAGATAGTTGGTCAAGGTCGCTGACCTTGGGGGAGGGGCACCAGCGCTTGGGCCGTCCTGCGTGCACCTCCCGCTCCGAGTACGGCCCCGAGCGGCCATGGGCCAGGGCCATGGGCAGCACAGGGGAGTCAGGCCTGCCCCCGACTCCCAGGAGCCCACAGTGTGGGGGCGGGGGCAGAGGGAAGCATGGGGCCTGGGGAGCCCCGAAGTGGCCCAAGCCTGGGGCTGCAGTGGTGGGAAGAGACGCTGGAGCGAGAGTCACGGGGAGGAGAGGGCACGGCAGCTGAGAGAGCGACCTCCCCGGTGACAGTGGCGAGGGCGAAGGGAGGGGCGAGGGGGACGATGCCCGTCTGGCCTGTGACGGAGAGACGCCGGCAGGGGTCTGAGGGCAGGACTGGTCACTGAGCTGGAGCACAAGCCCCGCCTGAGACGTTTCTTCACGCTCTGGGGGCTCCCGTGGGTGGGGACAGTCGTGCGTCCCTGTGAGTTTCGTGGACGCCTGGAGGGAGCATCCCCAAGCCTGCGGCCCGGCGTCTGTGGGAAGTACAGCTGCCACCTGCGTTCTCCTCCTGCGACTCCACCCCGCGCGCCCACGGGGACCGTCCGCTCCAGCAGTGCCAGGGCGCGGTCGTGCTGTCCTGCTCAGAGCACCGGCTCCCGTCACTTCTCTTCCGGGGGTACTGGCGCCTCCTCCCTGCACACGGGGACAGTTCTCCGGCCTCCAGGCGGGCCTCCAGGCTTCCCCCCTCCCTGTGCCATGTGGGGGCTCCACCCAAAACGTGCCTCACCGTCTCCACCCGCTGGAGCCCTACTCGGCTCTTAGGGCACACTGCCTCATACACTTTCTGACCTTGACCCACAGCTGGAAGTACATGAGCCGCCCTTACCTGACGTGAGTGCCTGCACACGTGTGTACACACACACACACACACACACACACACGGCAGCAGGAAGTTCCAAGACACCACTTTTCTCACCGTGCGTGCTGCTCGCGGACAGTTTAACGGGGTGTGTGATTCAAGGAGACATGCACTTCCTAAAGCGCTTCCTGCAGTTCGGCTCCAGCGCTCATTCTCCGCGGACGGACCTTTACAGGCTGGGACCCCTGAGCACGTGTCTGTGCACACGAGCCGTTACTTACCGTCAGGGCCCTGAGGTGCCCCAGGCAGGGCCGGGACCTCACTGTCACGTTGGCGGGCCCCCAAGCCACGTGACCTTGACAGTTGGGAGGCCACGGTGAGCCCGTTACTGCATCTGTGGCGTGGACGCGACCACACCAGCGTGTGCAGTCCCGCCCAGGGCTCTGTACGCCGGGCAGACGCGCATCGGGCCCCGGCCACACAGAGGCACGCTGGCGTCGGTGGGGTGCCGGGTTGGGGCCCGTGGTGCCCGTGGGCACACCCTGCCGGCACACAGACGCTCTGTACCTCACACTGCAGCACAGCCACCAGACAGCAGGCCCCCTGGTCACCGAGATCCTGTTCAGACCTCCTCCCGGGGTGGGTGGGGATCTGCTATTTCATAATCTCCCCTTCAACCCCTCCTTGGACCATGTGTGTTGGGCCGTGTGTGCACCAGGCTTTCTCTCCCTTAAAGGAGGCTTGTTATGCCACTAACTGGGTGTGAGCACGTGTGTGTGGTGGGGGGTGGTGCTCTCTTTACCTCTGTCACCGCGGGTGGGTGGGATGCTGTGACGATCTCCTTACTCCCAGGCTGTTGAGGTGAGGCTTCCGGTCTCTACGAGCTAAGGAAGCCCAGCCCACACTGCTCCCCCGGCCGCACCTCTGCTCCCCTTTCTCATCTCCCCCAGACTTCATCGTTTTCTTCTTCCTGAAGACAGGTCGCTGCCTGGGATGACCTCCCAGCTCCGCCGTGCCACCCGTGCGGGGGTTGATCTGCCCTCGGGCTCTCCGTGGGCCACGGCTGCCCCCTCACAGTGGCTTGCGAGGGAAGCTCTGTCATTACTCCACCTAGAGATGAGGAAATGGAGGCACAGACTTGCCCAGGTGACCCGCTGCTGCGTGACGGGTGCACCGGTGACCCAAGTCTCCTGGGCCACCACCAGCCCTGCCCAGCGGAGATCAAGTTCTGGCTGGAGCGGACTTGAGGCTCCCCTGTGCCATTCACGCTGGGCCCGGTGCCTGATTTACTCCAGAAATTCACCGGGTCCTCGGGCACTTCCGATCTCTGCATCTCCTTGAAAGGTCGCCGTGTTCTCTGCTTTGTCTCCAAGGCCTCTGGGCAGGCAAGGGGGCTCGGCCCTGGGACCTCAGCCACAGAGGACGCCTCACGGCTGCAGGGCACCAAAACCAGGCCAGGAGACACACGTGGTTTCAATCTGAGTGTGCAAAACAGCCCTGGGGGGTGGGTTCAAGACTGCAAGTTTCAGGTAGGAGCTAGGCGGCAGCTATGGCCTCTGGCTGCCGTCCGCCCCCAAACGGAGGGAGAGAATGGTCCCTGGGCAGACCCATGGCCCTGGGGTACCGGCCCCACCTGCTGCTCTGCGGCTGACACTGGTCACTGAGGAGGGCGCAGTGGGCCCCTCCCTGTGCAGCCCTGTGCAGCCCTGACGGCATCTGCCCCCAGAGAGGCTTCGTGGGCATGTTTCAGTGGGTTCCAGACACACAGGTGCAATGCATGTCAGTTAGGTGACGGCGAGAGTAAGTGTGCGAGTGACGCTTCCCGTGCTGGGTACCCGTTAGGTTCTCTCTACTAGGTTCTCACTCATTTCTCCAACATCTTCATGAGAAAACCTGGGGAAATGGGTGAGGTAGGTGCCCCCGGGGGCCCCCAGCTGGTGAGGCGGCCGTTTGATCACACTCTATGACTGCTTTCCCAAGAGCGGCAGGTGGGGTACTGCTGTGTGCCCCGTGCCTTTGGGCCGTCTCTCCGGGGAGCCCAGGGCAGGAGGACGCAGAGACTGCCAGGCTGAGGCCCGGGTGGTCTCTGGTGAGGACAGAGGGGTGGTGCCTCCCCCCCTCCCGGAGCCCTCGGGCCAGGGAGAGACTGAAGCGAACAGTAACCGTCCCGGAGGGCAGGCGCTGTGCCGGGAACAGCTAACGTCACGGGGGCCCCGGGAGCACGAGGCGCCCTGTCTGCTGACCTCGGTGGGCTGCAACGGATTGCCAGAGGGAGCGCCAGCCCTGTGAGGCCTCCTGGCCGTGGGGTCACAGACGGGCGGGAGAGCCCTCGGGTGGACGTGCAGCTGCTAGGAAGCCTGCCACCCCAGTGTCGACGGAGGCCCTGCCCTCCAGGAGGGATCCCGGGTAGGTAAATGAAGAAGGACCTGCACCGTGCTGGATGCTAGACCCTGGGCAGGGGTCAGGGTGCTGGGGATGGGCAGGGGGTCAGCTAGGTGGGCCCTTGGGGGTCATGATGAGGAGAAAGGTGTTCTGGGGAGCGTTAGAGGGTTTCAGTCACAGGAATGACATGGCTGGAGGCAAGGCTGGCCCCCGGGGCCTCTGGGGGAGCCGCGGCAGGGGTGGGGCTCAGAGCTGGACGGTGGGAAGCGATGCTGGTGTGGGGACATGAGGAGATGCAGAGTGTTGAGGCCCTGGCGTCCTGGGGATACGTCGCAGCCGTGGACCCCTTGGGTTCCCACGCTCTGCTCGAGGAGCCAGCCTGTGATAACTGAGGAAGTTTCGTGCACACATCACTTTCTTCTGAACCCGCTCAAAGCCCTGGTCTGTGGTCTGTCTGAACGCCCTGCCCGTGCCGTGACCCCCTCGCTGTCGGAAGACCTGTTGCAAGGCAGCAGAATGGCAGGGTCAGTGAGTCTGTCTGGGGTGTGGTGGCTTCATGAGACCTTTGGAAACTTGGCAGCATGCCCGTCATCCATTACTTTAACCACCCACTTGAGTTCCAAGCCTCCGGTGTCACCTCCTCCAGGAAGCGACGCTCCCCCCCGCCCCCACCATCAGGGTTGATGACTTTGGACACCTCCACAGCCCCTAGCCCACACTGATGCAATGTGACAGTCATCATCTGAGCCCCTGGGTGGGCCTGGAGGGCAGCGGTCCTGCCCCACTCAATTCGGTGCCCTCAGCTCCTGGCGCTCAGCTGGCATGGGGCCAGCTCTCCGTAACCTGCTGGGTGTGTGGTGAGGAGCCGAGTCCATGGCCCCTGCTCGGGACGTCGGGAGAGCGGGCCTCCTGGCCAGGCCCCCTGCCCCAGCTCAGCCAGCCCCGGGCAGAGACGGGGTTGCAAGGGTTTTCCCCATCAGTTTGCGAGAATAAGAGTCAGCATCCCAGAGGCTGCTGAGACACCCTCTGGGTGCAGGACAGCTCCCCTCCCCGGGCATGGGACCCCCCTGCTGTAGGGCAGCCTGGCCACCCCATATGGGAGCTACGTGGCCTTGGACCCTCTTCCCTTTCTGCAGAGCACCTGCTCCAGCCGCGGGGGTCGGGGGGCGAGCTCAGTGCAGGCACCATGCCGAGCACATGCCGTGTCCCTGCGCTGGCGTGTGGGGGACAGGAAGGCTGCAGACCCTTCTCGTGATCCTTCCCTCGGCAGCCCCCAGCCCCTCTTCCCTCCATCCTGCACCGTTTATCCAGCCGCACTGTCCCACACTGGCCAGCATCTGGGCTGGAGATGGGTCACACCCACTAGACCGATTGTCCCCACGAAGGCTGGCAGGAGCTTTGAGACACCGTGTAGATACTGCATCTGCGGTTGCGGCGGGAAAACGGCAGTGGGCCCTGCTGGGGACAGGGGACCGCATCCCGGGGGCTCTGCTCACCTTGCTAGCTGCCGAGAAGGGCCACCTTCCAGGTCAGCAACGCACGGGATCCTTGGACATAAACAAGGAAAAGATTGGGGGACGGTGTGTACGTGGTTCTCTGTGGACTCTGGCAGAGGCGTACGGACCTGCCCAAGGCCACGCAGCTCTGACCCTGGCTGCTTTGTGCTAGGAAGCTTTTCAAAATCGAGTTCGAGTCAGGACCCCTCCGATTCTAAGTGGCCAGAAACACTGTACATTGACAGAGGAGATAAAACAGGAGTTAAGAGGAATTTCTTAGTCCCGTGAATCTGCAGAGTGTATGGTATGCTGGCTCTACATGTGGCTGGATCCGGGGGCTCAGATCATGTGATCAGGAACCCCAGCTCCCCTTCCCTCCCCTTGGGTGGGCTGTCCTCACCGGGCAGCCCTCCGGGGCTCCCAGGGGCCATCCATCAGCCAAGACCTAGTGGCAGGAAGCCTGCTTCCCAGCAGTTCAGCACAAAGCCCGCTGGCCTGGCTTGGGTCTGTGTCCATCTCTGAACCAAGTGCTGTGGTCGGGGAGACAGAGGCTTGTGATGGGCCGGAGGGTGTGCTGTACCCATCCTGCATATAGGGACAACGCCACCAGACGTCGAGGACTGAGATGGGGAAGGATGTGTACCCAAGAGGGGCATCAGGACGCTACTATCAGGAAAAAGATGGGAGTGCTGGTCGGACGTGCACAGAATAGTGTGTTTCATGGTCTTTGGTCCACACGGACTCAGCCGTGGGGGGTGAGGGGGGCGTTCAATATGGTGCTGAGCAGTAAGCCCGTGACCTGTGGGAAGGCTCCTACTTACATGGAAAAAGCCAGAGCCCTCTGATGGGTCTGCGGCGTGGGCCCAACATGTGAGTGGTATAAAAATACTTCTGTCAGCCAAATGGAAGCTCAAATAATAAAGGTGTGGCGTACATTTCAACGAGAATTTGTGTACTGGGGAAACTTCTTGAAATGTCAGGCTATGAGTAACTTCTGTGAAAATTAATCACGGACAGCATCTTTTTAGCCAGCAGATATGCTTGAGTCTTCTATATTCTGATTAGAACACAAAAAGAATGTGGGCTTGTGAATTCAGTGAAGAAAAGTTGCGAACTTGTGGGAGGCGCCCCATGGGCGCTGTGGTGGGAAGTGCGGTGTTGGTGAGCAGCAAAGGCCCTGGGGTCAGCCGGGAGGTGGAAAGCATGGACGGAAAAGAAATGCACGTTCTGGGAATGCTGGCTCTGGCCCAGTCACTTGAGACAAAGTAGCTTGTTCTTTATAACTGTCCTGCCATATGGATGTTAACAATTAGGTTGGAAATAACTGGCTAGGTCACGCGGCACTTTGATGGCGAAAAGAACACACAAGTCAGACTTCTCCCCACGTGCACACTCCTTCCCTGGGAGCCTGTGCAAGGGGCCAGCTTGGAGCCTGCATTGTGCTCTGGGCCAGAGAGAGCGTCAGGGGCCGGAGGGGCCGTGACAGCAGCCAGAAGGAGGAAGTGACCTTGGTGGCTCAGGAGGCACTGAGGTCCTAGCCAGGAGGCAGGCAGGGTGGGCGTGCTGAGGCCGTTGCTGGTGGGATCCCTGAGGACCACAGGGAGGAAGTCCAGTCGGAACTCTAGTCGGAACTCCTCAGGGCGGGTATCTTCCAGCCGCCCACCAGGAGGGCCATGGGGTGTGTCCCTGAGCTGAGCATGAGGTCTGAGATAAGAAGCCTCCCTGCTCGGAGCTGTGTCCTCGGTCCCCTGGGCCTCTCTGCCTTCGCACTTGCGGCCTGTGTAGGCTCAGGCCCCTGTTGCTTCCCCCCGGAGTCCTGTGTCCCATGGACTCGGGTGCCCCGAGCGCCGCAGCCCGTGGCCTTGGCCGTTACAGGCAGAGCTGGCTCTGGGAAGGCGGGTATTGGGCATTGTTCCTGGGGGCCATATTTTGGTTTCCCTTCATTCTGCCTCCCATTTCCAGAAACATCTATAGAGTGAGGAGGCTGTCATGTCTGATGAGCCCCTGCTGTAAAGTCAGCAGTGCTGTGGTCATGAACTACTGCAAGGTGTCTTACACCTGCCAAGGCAGGAAGTGGGTGAGCAGCGGCGGCCCGGGGAGGCGGACGTGGGCCTGTGAGTGTCGATTGCAGAAATCCAAGACAGGGACAGGTAAAAAGGATGTTTTTAAACTTCTTACTGTCGTGCTCCCCTTGCTGGTAAGGTCACGGTGACGCTGGCATAGTTCCACACGGCGGCTGTGACTTGGGGTAACTTTCTGAAGCGTAGGCTACAGCATGAGCCATACCTGGTCGGGCCCTTGGGCCCTAGTGATTCAACAGAAGGACCTGTGCCAGGAGACGAACCCCCAAGGAGATACACACCCGGGGCGGTTGAGGCACCGTTTTATGAAATCACGGAGTTGTAGGAATAACGTGAGGGCCCAGTCGAGTGGAGGGGCCCCGCACCCTGGCACGTTCCTCCGACGGGTCTCTGAACCATGGCAGTGATTCGCAGTTGTAAATGTATACGCGTCAAAATGTGGGTGCACAGATTGTGACCCCAAAATGGTGCGCGTGTAGACGGCAGTCTTGGAAAACACGGATTTGGTGTGGGGGTAGGGCGTGGGTGTGTGTTTGGGTCAGGGGCCTTTCTGCTGGAGCGCTGGGATCCTTCTGGAGCCCCAGCTCAAGCAGGCCTGCGCTGGGGGGGAGGTGTCTGGGGGCGGGGCCCCACGCTCTTCCCGCTCTGAGCCGCTGCTGAAGACCCCTGCCTGTGGCAGGTTTGCTGTCCGTGCTCCGGGGCCGTCTGCATCTCCAGACGTCAGCTTTCTGGAATATTCTCTCCAGGTCTGACTGGGATTTCAGCAAAGCTGCCCTGGGTCTGGGCACATTCTTGCGGTCCCTCCACTCCCACCAAGTGACAAAGACCAGCCTCGCGACCGTCTGTCTGCTTTTCTCCCGTGCTACAGGGCCCGCGAAGGGCGATGCGGAGATGCCCTTTGAAGAAGTCCTGGACAAGGCCAAGGCGGGGGACGCCAAGGCACAGACAGAGGTGAGGAGGTCAGGCCTCGGCCCCACCACGTGGCCGCCTGGGAAGGGCCGATGCCCTGTGAACAGGGAGCGGGGAGCAGGCTGACTGCGCACCAGCCGCCTGCTCGTTTCCATGGTCTCCATGACACTCTGCCTCCCGCTGCTCCATGGGGTCCCCATGCTCTTTCCCGTGTCCGGCCCACGCCTCGTCTTGGGCACCCCGTCCCCTGAGGGCCACCTCCTGCCGCACCCTCGCTGTGGTCTGCTGAGAGGGTCCCGCAGGCCCAGCCTGGTGCAGGTCTGAAGCTCCCAGAGGTGGGTTGGGGGAGGCGGGCTGGTTGGGACGCTGGGGCAGGAGAGGGACCAGCTACAGGGAGCAGGTCTGGGCCAGGACACAGAGCCAGTGCCCGGGTGCGTGTGCACGGGCTATGTCCTGACCCGGTTCCCGCCCGCAGGTGGGGAAGCACTACCTGCAGCTGGCCGGCCATGCGGACGAGGAGCTGAACAACTGCACCGCCGTGGGCTGGCTGATCCTCGCCGCGAAGCAGGGCCGGCGCGAGGCGGTCAAGCTGCTCCGCCGCTGCCTGGCGGACAGGAAAGGTGGGTCAGCGGGAGGCTCCGGGTGGCCGCTGAGGGATGTGTTGCTTTTGACCCTGTCAGCAGATAACAGCAGTGGGAAAATCTGAAGCTGGTGGCACTCTTTTTTTTGAGAGAGAGAGAGGGAGAGAGCAAGCGGGGGAGGGGCAGATTGAGAGGGAGACACAGAATCTGAAGCAGCTCCAGCCTCTGAGCTGTCAGCACAGAGCCCGACGCGGGGCTCAAACTCACAAACCACAAGATCATGACCTGAGCCAAAGTTGGTCTCTCAACCAACTGAGCCACCCAGGGGCCCCTGACGCTGGTGACGCTCTTGAGAAAGAAGTGTAAATTCTGTTTTGCTAGTGCTTTTGTCGTCTGGACGTTATTTCCGGAGCCTAATACGGCGTGTTTAGCCCACAAAGTCACTGTCATCCTCTTTAGCATGTGTTGGTGTCTGTAGGTGGATCCAGATTGAGGAGTGGATCATAGAGCCAGTGGAGGGTCAGCTTGCCTGTGGTGCAGCGGGAGAATGTGACAGTGGGCTGAGGTCAGGATGGAACTTTCTGGACTGACTTTGCATCCAGTCTGGGCAGAACGACTTGGGGACCGTGGGGCAGTGAGGATCTGCTCAGATGCATTCATGCCTGGAAGGGGACTAATAGGGGGGTGGGGCGGTGAGGGGGACAGTGAGGCAGAGCCTGGCCACCGGTGGTCGCTTATCACATTGTCCTGCCCAAGGGAAATGGCTTGTCCTCGGTGCTGTGGAGGAGTGGGGTCTGGGGGCTTCAGACCTCAGAGACAAAGGAACAGCTGTGTCGTAAAGGACCTTTTTTTTTTAAAACGTTTTTCCAGATTGTAGAAGTGTTTTGTGCTTATTATATAAAACTTGGAATACATAGAAAACAGAAAGATAGAAATTACTCATAACCTTGAAACCCAGAAAGAAAATGCCATGTAGTTTGGTATATTTTCTTCTGGTTTTGTGTTGTGACGTTTCTAAGAATTACATTTATTATACGGAATCTGCTTTCTCTGGAAATGGGACAGGTGCCTCTGAAAAGCCAGAATGGTGTGTTCTGTTAGCCGGGACGTCTATCTGGCCCACCCTCCTGTTCTGGAGCAGGAGGAAGGGCCTGGCGCCGGCCAGAGCTAGTCAGTGCAGCCCACAGCCCACGCGGCTCTAAGGAAGGTTCAGGTCAGGACCCCGGAACCCAGGCGGGTGCTGGAAAGGGCTGGGAGTGGCCTCACGTGCTCTGCCCCCGTGCTTTCTCGCATCGGGTGCTTCCTGTCCTTGAGAGAAATGTGTGCTCAGGTGGAACATTTGGAAGATGTTTAAAGGGAGAAAAAAAAGTCCCTAAAGGGAGAAGAAGAAAGTTCTCTTTCTCGGTGGGGGGCTGCCGATGTCTCTGACAGTTGGGGGTGAAAGGAAGAAGGCAGCCGCACCCCTTGTCTCTCTCTCTGGTGAGTCTCTGTCTCCCTCGGGAGGACAGCTGTGTGGGAACATGGCTTTCCCGGCCGTCGGAGGAGGGGCAGCGCCTGGGGGGCTCCTGGGGACACAGGGAAGTCCCGCACCTGCACCCAGGCCGGTGACCCTGGTTACGTGTCTCTGACTTCCGTGGTTACCGGCCACTCAGCCTGTCCCTGACTCCCTGGCCTCAGGCAAGCCGTGATGGTCCTTAGTTTCCCCATCTGCATATGAGGTGAGCAGTATCTACTTCCCGAGGGGCGTGAGCCACCAGGAACCACGGAAAGCCCCCAGGGTCGTCCGGGGCGGGTCTGCCAGGCTGCAGCCGGAGCTGGAGAGAGGGTCCTGGTGGGGACTTGGCCAAAATGGCCTTGTGGGTCAGATGTCTGTTTCTGCCCTGGTGACCACAGGGGCCTGCAAAGCCTGTCGCGTGAGCCCCCTCTCAAGCGCCCATGGCACAGCTGGTCGGGTCGGGGCTCAGAGCATTGCTGAGGGCACCCAGGCAGGCGGGACCAGGCCTCTAATGCGTCTGGTCTTGTAGGCATCACTTCTGAGAACGAGCAAGAGGTGAGGCAGCTCTCCTCCGAGACCGACCTGGAGCGGGCCGTGCGCAAGGCGGCCCTGGTCATGTACTGGAAGCTCAACCCCAAGAAGAAGAAGCAGGTGGCCTTGTCAGAGCTGCTGGAGAACGTCGGGCAGGTCAACGAGCACGGTACGTGAGCCACATGGGGCCAGCCTTGGCGCCCACACGTCGTGGGCGTCTCTGGAATCCTGGGGGCTCCCCTGTGGGGACTCTGGGAGCCTAACTGGGGACTCCCAGGGACCTTGTCGTGGAGGCCTCATGGGTCTCCTCTAAGGCCCGGGAGGGTCCCTCCTGGGGTGTCACCCTGTCCTTGGGGTCCCCTTCCTAAGCCCTGCCCGGAGCTCTGGAGCGGTCGAGGGGCTGGGCGCCCACAGGCAGGGCCACAGATCATGTCATTCTGAAGCTGTTCTGCTCCTCCCGAGGGGACAGAAGCCGGCAAGGGGAGTAACAGATGCGGGCAGGGACTCGGGCCACCGAGGCCCCAGCGCTCCAGGGCTGTGGAGCCGGCCGGGGCTCTGATGGCCTCCCTGAGGCAGGCTCATCACCAGCCTCCGCAGCCCCTCCCCCAGCCTCCTGACCCAGCCACCAGCCAGGAGGACAGACGGGCAGAGGAACGGGTGTCCCTGACTGGGTTTGGCTTCTTAGTGTCCTGGGGCCCCACCTGGCTTTTCCCTCTCCATTAACTCGAGGAGCACCTGCCTCCAGCTGTTCGGAAAGTTGATTCCCGCCCGGGGCTGTACTTTGCGTCCCCTGCCCTTGGGTACACGCGACAGGGCCTGGGGCCACCTGCTGACAGCAGAGAAGGCTGCCTAGTGGGCTCCTTTGTCACTTGTCCTGGGGTCTCCAGGTCCCCTCTGGGGACCAGCACGCTCCTTTGGCCCTTAGCTCTCTCGGTACTGGGGCCGAGCCGAGGGGTCCGTGAGGCCTGGGGCCTGGACGGCAGCACCCAGAGAGCCATGCTTGCCGTGATGAGCTGGGGCCCCAGGGACCCTGCATGCCACAGGTCAGCCCCCACCCCAGGCCACTCCCAGTGAGTCCAGGCCCCTGTGGCCCCCGGTCACTCCCGGTCACAGTGCCTCTCCCCTTGTGCTGTCACTGCCTGACCGGACCCTGCAAAGGCACGCCTTGGCACCTGGCATGCGGGAAGACTAGAATGCTCGCCAGACCGGGGGCGCGGCAGGTGCTCGATGTTGACAAAGGGGCGGAACACTTCAGTCCTGACTCAGCCATTGAACGGACTCGTGTGGGCCCCTTCCAGCACCGGGGCTGGGGAGACCTGACCCTTGGCCCGGGGCGCACTGTCTATTCCGGGGCGAAATCACACCAAGGGACAGTGCTGGCAAAGGTTCCGCTACCCAGGAACTGCGGTGTGTCCACTGCCCTGGCCGCGTTGGCAGGGGAGGTGGGCGTGCCCCTGGGTGCCAGCTCGGCCTTGTGGGCAGAGGCGCAGAGGTGGCCCTCATGGTGCCCACCGTGGGCTGCGTGGCGGCCCTGGGAGCTCATGGGCTGGTTTCTGGAAGGTCGCGGGGCCTACGGGACAGTTATCTTTGATTCTCTAGCCCCTCTGTCACTTGCAGATGGAGGGGCACAGCCAGGCCCGGTCCCCAAGTTCCTACAGAAGCAGAGGCGAGTGCTGGAGCGCTTGGTTAGCAGCGAATGTGAGTATGGCCTCCAGTCCCACAGCCGTGACAGCCGTGGCCCAGCTGGTCGGCCCCCCCACCCCGGGCCCCACGTCCATGGGCACTGCAGCGCCACATCCCCCAAAGTCTTGGGAGGCAAAATGGACTTTTCAGTCCAGTCCATCTGGGGCTGTCGGTGTTGCAGGCAGTGGGGCTCTGCCCAGCGGGAACGTACGGCTTGGAAAGAAGAGGGACACGGGACAGTGTGACGGTCCCTGCAGGCAGAGGGATGGGGGAACGTGAGTGCATCTGGGGTGCCCCAGCAAGCCGCCAGGACGAGGAGGCAGTCAGCCCCTGAGGGCAGGGGGCGGGAACCACACACAGTGGCCTGGGGTGGGGGTCACCCAGCGGGCAGTGTGGGGCTCCCCCCAGCATGGGCTGCTGGAGGGTGGAGAATGGAGGGTTTGGGGCACCCAGTTAGGAGAGGTCCTCTAATGCTGTGTGCCACTGCCCGGCCGGTGGGCGGCTTCTTGGTCGTACTTCCTGCCCCCTGAGTCCCAGGGGAAACAGACAGGAGGGGCCCAGGGGGGCTGCTCAGCACTGATGGGAGGCCTGGGTCCTCCCCCGCCTCGGCCACACCCTCTCCTCCTGACCTCAGGCAGGCCTGGCTTTCCTCCCCCAGGGCTCAGTTTCCCCTTCTGCACAGTGATGGTCAGAGGAGAGGGACGAGGGCCCCACCAATCCAGAGAGCTTCCCTACGGAGGGGGGCGCTTCCTCCCTTCCCACAGCGCTGTAAACAGTCTGTCTGATGCATCACTGGAACCCTGGGGCATAGTGCATCCCGGGCATGTTAGGCACACGGGATACTAAGCCACGTAGGACTCTGCAGCGGAGGGGAACGCCCGGCCAATAGGAACCGGAAGGACAGCTGGGTTTACGTGGGTTTTACACGCGGAGGTGCCGGAAGTCAGTCTGGGGTGAGAGGCGCCTCTGGGACTACAGTGCGGCCCTCTCGGAAGGTCCCTGCCCAGCGCTGCCTTCTCCACCCTGGGGACCTTATGGTTAACCGCTCAGGACTTCTGTGGGCCTTGCAACTGCTGCCAGGTCACGGCACCCTGGGGGGCTGGGCGGGGAGATCACGTGCTCTGGGCTGGGAGGGACGGGTCTGAGGCCCACCCGCGGTGAGGGCCGGGCAGGCACGCGGCCTCTGGAGGCGGGTGTGGACAGCGCTGACCATGGTCCTCGCCCTGCCACCAGCCGGCCAGGCCGGCCCCCCTGGGGTTCGGGCTGCTGGCCTCCCTCGCCCCACGGGGACTCTCCTAGCAGCTTGTGAACATGTGCTTATACCTCTTCTCCCTCTTCCCTCAGAAAATAAAACTAAGACCCTCGCTGGACCCCTTGTTCCCATGGCCACCTCCCTGCCCTGTTTCTCTGCTCCCCCCTTCCTTTTTTTTTGTTAATGTTTTATTTATTTCTGAGAGAGAGACAGAGACAGTATGAACAGAGAAGTGTCAGAGAGGGAGGGAGACACAGAATCTGAAACAGGCTTCAGATGCCACCCATGACCCCAGTCATGGCCTGGGCCAGGCCACTGGGCCCCCTCTTCTTCCCTGCTTGTTCCCGGTCAGCTCCAGCCACATGTCCCTCAGTGGGCCCCGCCCTAGGCTGCCCTGTCTTGACCCTTATGGCCCCCTGACCTCATATTAAGGAACAGCCCCTTGTCCACGCCCCACCCTCTCCCAGGATGCTCGCTGCATTCCCGACACTGTTTCCTCTGCTCTCGCTGCTGTCTGTTGCCCTTTTCTGCAATGGGCTTCTGTCCCCAGTGTCCCCAGTGTCCCGAAAGCAGCCCCTGCACGGGAGGCCTCAGGAGCACCTGGAGAACAGCAGCCCTGCGGCTCACGGCCCCATCAGCCCTGTGGCTGGCTGCCCATTCGCGATCATGATCGCTGTGCCGAGTCACTCATCGCACTCCCCCCCGCCTGGGGGACGGTTCCAAGTGGACGCGACCCTGGCGAGCGGCCCATCACGTCTGCAATCAGGCATCTTTAGCGCGACCCGGCTAGACCAGGAGTCCAGAGCTGGGCACATGCTGGGCTCGCGTGCGCCTGCCAGCCCAGTGCCTAGCATGGTGCCTGGCATGTAGCAGGTCCTCTGTGGATGTGCGCTGAGTGGGGGGTGGGCATGTGGCCGGGCTGTGGGCTGCGGGGCAGCTGCCGCCGGGGGCGGAAGGAGAGGAGCTGGCTGCGGGACTGGCTGGGGTTGAGAGCTGGGCAGACGGAAGTTCAGGGGAGGGACGCACGGCTGTCACCGAGGCGAAGAGGCCGGGTGAAGGCTGCCCTGTCTGCCCTCTCTCCTCCCCACCGGCCCCTCTGCGCCCACCTGAGCTCACTCAGCCTCCCTCCCTCGGGCCCCCAGCTTGCCTGTCCGTGGGGGGCCATGGTGAGCTCGCAGTGTGGGCGGACCCCGGGCTGTTCTCTCTTGTGCCCCAGCCAAGAGCTACATAGCGCTGGATGACTTCGTGGAGATCACCAAGAAGTATGCCAAGGGCATCATCCCCACCAACCTGTTCCTGCAGGATGATGATGACGACGGGCTGGCTGGCAAGAGCCCCGAGGATCTGCCCCTGCGCCTGAAGGTAAGCAGGGCTGGGGCCAGCAGACACGTGTTCTCCATGTACCCTGGTGCCATCTCGGAAGGGTGGGTGGCGGGCCCCTGCCCGACATGCGAGCCCCTGGGACTGCGCGTCCCGCAGGGACAGTCCCCATAACTGCGTAAGGATGTGTCCTCAAGTAAGGGGCCTTCCATGTGCACTCAGGCTCCAAACCCAAGGGCGCTGCTGGGGGCGGTGTGCTCTGGAGTGAGTGACGGGAATGGGTGCCCTTCCTGGGGCCGTCTCCACAAACCACTACAGGCAGCAGAGCAGCAGGCTCTGGAGTTCTACTTTCACTTCGACTTTGTCATTTTGAAAAATGATCCGTTTACGGCATGGAATGAAGGTCAGTTTCGCAAAGATGCCTTTCCAGAAGCAATGTGCTGGTATATTCAGAGACCAGGAGGACCCTGCCGGGTACCTGTCCGTCCACATCTAGGGGGGCTCAGGGTCCCGAGGGAGGAAAGACAAGTGCAAGGAGGTCCCCATGGGCTGGCCGGATGGAAGGGAGACACTCCTGCCCCCTGCTGTCGGCTCGTGAGCAGCCACAGGCAGCAAGCAGCAAGCACAGGGCATACGAACGAGTGCAGAAGCCAGGGATGGTGGGCCATGCCCTTCCTGTGACAGCTTTCACTTCCCTGGTCATGCCTTGGAGACCACAGTGCAGGTGGGTCCCCAGGTCAGCTCTCTGACTCTGCAGAGCATACCGCAGCTCTGCGAGCCTGGCTGCCCGGCCTGGCCCGGCCCGGGCAGGCCCATCAGCATGAGCGGCTCTGAGCAGACGAATCGGCACGAAGCTCGTGGCGTTAGTCGTCCTCGCATCCGTGTGGTGTGAGCTGAGTGGGGGCCGGGGTGAAGCACCATCGGGGAGTAGAGAAGCAGGCGACGGCTCAGCTGCCAGCAGGTGGGGAGAGGGGGACAGGAAGCATGGAGAGTCCGCGTAGCACCTGCTGGGAGCCCAGATGTGGAGGCTCAGACCAGGGCGGCTGGCCTGGTAGCCGCGCTCGGGACCCGCAAGTCGAGTGAGTCCCCCCGAGGACAGGTGCCGTGTTCAGGGTGACGTTCTGAGCCACAGGCCAGGATGGCCAAGGAGCCTGACCGAGGGAGGTCATGACTTTTTGGAAGGTCCACACAGGCAGCCCCGGGCCGTGTTTTCGCAGGTGTGCTGTTAGTTTCCTTCGAACTTGAGAGAAGGGTTGGGGCCCTGGCCGTCGTTCTGGGCCAAGACAAGGCGCTCCCGAGCCTCCAGTGAGGGTCAGAGGTGAAAGGGTGAGTCTGAAGGGCCTGCGCTGTCCCGGCTAATGACGCCTGCTCGCAAGGCCACCTGGCTGGGACGGTAAATTCTGTCGCCCTCAATGCTGTGAGACGTCTCAGAGTCCTTTTCGGGACAGAGATTTAAAGTGTTCCGACAAGCAGTGCATAGGGCTCTGCATTTCCCTCGGGGTTTGAAACTGGCAGAGCACTTCGCTGCCTCTACAGTTTGTCTCATTAAACATATTTTGCAAAAGAGATGGTGCCTCCTGGCGGGGGTCTCTAACACCGAGGCTGTTGCAGCTTTCAATTGCCTTTTGGAGGCAGAGGAAGGGCTCCGTCTTCTGGCCGCAGCGAGGCGCCCGGTGCCTCCATGAGCAGGTGTGGCCCCCCTGGGAGGGCTCCGGACAACGAGCCCCAAGCCAGCCTCTCCTGGCAGATGAAACCCTCGGAAGAGGGAATGTGGTCGTATCTTGAAGTCCACACAGTTTTTGTGTTTGGTCTGGACGAGGTCCGACGTGTGAACACTCACGTGGGTCTGAGCCTTGCCATGAGCTGCCTGAGGGGCCCGTCGTCACACCCCGGGCCCCTCGGGTCGGCAGAGTGGCCGACGGCCTCCGACCTGGCCAGAGCGCACTGTGCCGTCTTGTCGTACAACTGGCCCCCGGCTCTGGTTTTTAAAAATCTCTTTCCTGCTCGAAGAACAGCTTGAGCTTTTAATTTGTTGGACTCTGTCTACGGAAAAGGTTTTCCGTTTCCCGATTCAGTGGGCCCCAAGAGCAGGGCCTGGATGGAAGTGACGGGGGGCAGAGTTGGGACTCTCAACGGGAAGAAGGACTCCCTGGTCCTCGCGGCCCCGGTGCCTGCGCGGGCAGACAGAGGCCAGACACGGAGGACAAGCTGGGCATTAGGTTGAGGTTGCATTGTCCTTTAAAGCTCCTCTCAACCACGCTGTGTTGGCCTCAAGGGCAAAAGAAAACGTGTGAATAGTTCAGGCCCAAGGGGAGAGCTTGAGCCCCAGCTCAAGGTCCCAGCTGCAGGGCACGCAGGATACCACGGGGCCCTGACACCTCTGTCTGTCCTGCCGGTAGCGACAGGTGTGCTACACACACACTTTCTTACCACAGATTCCTGCGGGCGCCTGGGCCCCTCCTCTGTGGGACGGGCCCCACGCAGTTGCTTCTTGGGGGTTTGGTCACCCTTGGCTGATAGCCACTTCCTGCTGTGACTGCTTGGCTATGCTCACTCAGGACCCCCTTCATGGCCAGTCTTCTCCTCCACACCCCAGCAGGGTGGGCAGGGAGAGCCTGTCCCGAGGGCACGGGTGGAGGCCGCGGTGCCCACATCACTGGGGCAGTGGTGGGTGTCCGTTGCGTAGCCCCTCAGGTGGGCTCTGGGTACCGCCAGGCTTCCACGCCCCCACACGTGGGTGAGCTTGTGTGGTCTGGGGTCCAAGCCTTTGCCCCTCCAGGCACCCCCAGACTTCCGCCCTCCACACCACACCTCTTGAGGACCGGCTCCTCCAGCCTCTCTCTCGCTCCCCTGTGCCCTGGCAGGGCCGGGAGCCTCTGGGAGTACTGCAGAGAAAACCCGACGGGTGTGGGATCCGGCTCACTGCCCCATACATCCCTTCATTCATCCTTCGCTGCCACAATGCCCGAGGGTCGTCCCTGCCCTTTCCACCGGGTGCAGACTGCAGATGGGGTCGTGCGGTTGCATGTCTGCTGCGAGCAGCATGGGTGTGTGCTGGTGGGCCGTGGCAGGCAGCTGGTCCTCAGGGTCCCTGCCACCGGCGATCGTGTCTCCTCGGGCCCCTTACAGTCGAAGCCCCCGCGGCTCACGTCTGCAGGGAGCTCTTCCTGGAGCCCCACAGCCGCTCCTGGGACTGTTCAGAGCCTGCATGGGCTTGGAAGTATCGGTTCCTCTGCCCTTAGCGGGCGGGGGGGCCGAGGCCTGGCAGGGCAACCCTTGCTTGTGATCAGATCACAAGCCCGCTCCCACGTGCTAGCCCAGGGCTCCTGCGTCCACAAGCGAGGCCTCGTGGGGAGGGGAGCCTGGTGCATTCCCCCGGGCACTCGGGGCCCCAAAGGGGACCCTGGTTCACAGGAGTCCCGAATCCCTGGCAAGAGATTGGGAGGGGAAGGGAGCCGGGGGATGGGCTCCAGGCGTCCAGAGGAGAGGAGCCGGGACCCGCAGGCCTGGGTGGAATGGAGCGAGGGTCCGCATGGACCGCAGGGCATGGGGAGGACGTTGTCACGGGGAGAGGGTGTTTCTGGGGAAGGACCGGCTGGGACACGGGGCTCAGGGGTGAGCCATTCACTTTGCACAGAGCTCGCGTGGCCGGCCGAGTCATGAGGCCTTCCAGCGCCCCGCCTTTGTCTCCCCTCCCCCCCAGATGGTCAAGTACCCCCTGCACGCCATCATGGAAATCAAGGAGTACCTGATCGACATGGCCTCCCGCGCGGGCATGCACTGGCTGTCCACCATCGTCCCCACCCACCACATCAACGCCCTCATCTTCTTCTTCATCATCAGCAACCTGACCATCGACTTCTTCGCCCTCTTCATCCCCCTGGTCGTCTTCTACCTGTCCTTCGTCTCCATGGTGATCTGCACCCTCAAGGTGTTCCAGGACAGCAGGGCCTGGGAGAGCTTCCGCACCCTCACCGGCCTGCTCTTGCGCTTCGAGCCCAACCTGGACGTGGAGCAGGCCGAGGTGAACTTCGGCTGGAACCACCTGGAGCCCTACGTGCACTTCCTGCTGTCCGTCTTCTTTGTCATCTTCTCCTTCCCCATCGCCAGCAAGGACTTCATCCCCTGCTCCGAGCTGGCCGTCGTGGCCATCTTCTTCACGGCCACCAGCTACATGAGCCTGAGCACCTCGGCCGAGCCCTACACCAGGAGGGCCCTGCTGACGGAGGTGGCCGCCGGCCTGCTGTCCCTGCTGCCCACGCTGCCCTTGGACTGGCGCCTCCTGCAGCTCCTGGGCCGGACCTTCGTCACCGTGCCCCTCGGCCACCTGGTCGTCCTGAACGTCAGCGTCCCCTGCCTGCTCTACGTCTACCTGCTCTACCTCTTCTTCCGCATGGCGCGGCTGAGGAATTTCAAGGGCACCTACTGCTACCTGGTGCCCTACCTGGTCTGCTTCATGTGGTGCGAGCTGTCCGTGGTCATCCTGCTGGAGTCCACCGGCCTGGGGCTGGTCCGCGCCAGCATGGGCTACTTCCTCTTCCTGTTCGCCCTCCCGATCCTCGTGGCCGGCCTGGCGCTCACGGGCCTGGTGCAGCTGGCCCGCTGGTTCCTGTCCCTGGGGCTCACCAAGATCGCCGTCACCGTGGCCGTGTGCAGCGTCCCGCTGCTGTTCCGCTGGGGGACCAGGGCCAGGTTGTCGGCGGTGGGCGCGGTGAAGTCGCTGACGCGGAGCTCCCTCGTCAAGCTCATCCTGGTGTGGATCACCGCCCTGGTGCTCTTCTGCTGGTTTTACGTGTACCGCTCGGAGGGCATGAAGGTCTACAACTCCACGCTGACGTGGCAGCAGTACGGCTTCCTGTGCGGCCCGCGGGCCTGGAAGGAGACCAACATGGCCCGCACGCAGATCCTCTGCAGCCACCTGGAGGGCCACAGGGTCACGTGGACGGGCCGCTTCAAGTACGTCCGCGTGACGGAGATCGACAACAGCGCCGAGTCGGCCATCAACGTGCTCCCGTTCTTCGTGGGCGACTGGCTGCGCTGCCTGTACGGCGAGGCGTACCCGGCCTGCGACGGCGGCGGGGGCGCGCCCACGGCCGAGGAGGAGCTGTGCCGCCTCACGCGCCTGGCCAAGCACCCGTGCCACATCAAGCGCTTCGACCGCTACAAGTTCGAGATCACGGTGGGCATGCCGTACAGCGGCGCCAACGGCGCGCGCAGCCCCGAGGAGGACGACGTCACCAAGGACATCGTGCTGCGGGCCAGCGGCGAGTTCAAGGACGTGCTGCTCGGCCTGCGCCAGGGCAGCCTCGTCGAGTTCAGCACCGTCCTCGAGGGCCGCCTGGGCAGCAAGTGGCCCGTCTTCGAGCTCAAGGCCATCAGCTGCCTCAACTGCTTGGCAAAGCTCACACCCGCCCGGCGGCACGTGAAGATCGAGCGCGACTGGCGCAGCACCGTGCACAGCGCCGTCAAGTTCGCCTTCGACTTCTTCTTCTTCCCGTTCCTGTCGGCGGCGTGACGGCGCGCCCCGGGCCAGGGGCGGGAGCCGCGCGTGTCCCCGCCAGGCACGGGACGCCGCCACCCAGCCAGAGGGCACAGTAGTAACGCCAGGTGTGTGCGTGCGTGCGTGCGCATGCGCACACGAGTGCAGGTGGGGTGCTGGTCACGCGCAGCCTGCTCCCGCCTCCGTGAACTTCAGCTCCGCCCACTGGGAATGCCGACGGTATTGGACGATGCATGCAGTCCCGATCCCACCCCAAGCCTTGCAGGGCGAAGCCGGTGGGCCCGGCCACACTAGCAGTTCTGGGCTCCGGGATTCTACGGATGGCAGTCTCCCTCCTTCCCTCCTCCACTTACGAGCCCCGCCCCCCGCCCTGTTTACTCTTGGGTTGGATTTGTTTTTTTAAAGAACCAGACGGCTGCTGTGTAAATTCATTCGGCGATAGGGTTTCGTATTTATTTGGTTACTGCTAAGCCTTGACAGCTGTGTGCCGGTCTGGGGCTGACGCAGGGCCGCCTGAGCTCTGTCGCAGGGTCAGGGCCCCGCCCGGTTCCCGCGGTCAGCAGCTGGGGGAGGCGGCGGGTGACTTTGTGAGAGTCCTGTCTAAATCCACCGGCATCAGGAAATGGGGAGAACCTGGGGTGTCCCTTCTTGGTGCTCGGAAAAGCTTGGCCGTGTTCAGCACCGGGAAACAAAGTCAAGGTCCTAGAGCAGCCAAAATAAAGGCATTTCATGAAATCTACACCACTTTTCTTGATTTAAAAGGGCCGTTTTCTTGTACGTACAGAACTGATGACTCCACTGGCACTCAACTGAATTGAGGTGAGTTCCAGAGAGCAGGCCTGACACTGTCGGTAGCTGACGCCCGCTCCTGCCTGTGCCCAGACCCTGGCACCCCCTCCAGGCCGTCGGGACTGCCCAGCGGGGCGGGGGCCTCCCAGGGTGAGAAGCGTGCATGGTCACACTCACCGTGAGGCGCCCGTCACTGGTCGCGTGACATGCACATGACTCACGGTGTCCTGTACTCAGGGACGCACAATGATAATTCCACAGACACATAATCAGGGTTCTGGCCATTTAGGGGTGCTGGAGTGGTGCGGGTGTCCCCTCAGGGACGTGCGTCTGAGTCTCTCGGGTCTTTCGTTTCTTCCCCGACGTTGAAGACAAGGTGGCACCCCGCGCCTCCCCGCGAGCACAGCCCTGGTGAGCAGCAGGTCCCAGCGGTCGGGAAACCACTTCCTTCTGTGGTTCGGAGGCCTTGCACTGGCTGTCCCGCCAGCGGCTGCCAGTTTTCCGTGGACATGGCTCATCTCGCCATGATTGGCGCATCCTGCTTGGTCCATGGGTCCTCCCAAAACCCCGCGCGTTGGGAAGTGCTCCCAGGGCAGCATCCCTGTGTGCTGGGGTTCCCCCTGGCTTTCTTCCCTGGGGCCATGAGGAGAGGTGAAAGGTCAACCCATCCCTCTCTCTGAGCCTGCAGTTTTGGGAGGCCACCAAGTGCATTCACAGTTTGACTTTGCCTCCCAGACTCACCGCTGACGGTCCAGAGAGGGGGGCACGCAGATGACGTCATAAGATTCTTACACGGGTATGGGGGGGGATACAGGGGCCACCCTGCTGCCCAGAGGAGAAAACAGATTCAGTGAGGAGGTCACACGGTATCCTGGCAGGGCCATGGAGGCCACCATGCTGCCACTTGGTCCCCAGCAGAGTCCCCCGTCCCGCTACAATCTCACAGGGATTACCCCAGATTGGGTATTGGACCCCAATTCTACTGACCACCCCTCCACTCACCCAGACCGCTTTGTGACCAACCACCCACACCCCTGTCCCTGACCTGCAGAATGGCAATTCATTTTATTTAAAACCTCTTTTAAATAAAGGTTTCGCAGTGAAACCCTTTTAAAACTAAATGTGCAGCTCCACTCTATCAAGTGAATGTGTAACTTCAGGTGCAATGTACCAGGCAGGTGAGAGCCCACCACCTCGTGTGAACCCCACTCCTGTGCCTTCCCAGCCTTGGCCTTGTGCAAGTTCAGGCTTCCCAGTCTTGTGCCTTTACACCCTCACCACGTGACTTGTAAGGTCCCTTCTAGCTTTTCTTAAACGTAAACTTGATGGAAATAACCATGGGTCATGGACCTGCCTGCAGCCATGCGCCCCCCCACCCCCCCACACCGGCCACCCCGCCTCTAATTCCTCAGGGCTGCACATCCAGAAAAGCTCGGTCGCTACCTAAACCATTCCTTATTGAACTTAACTAATGAGCCTTGAGCGCACCTCTTGCCACCCACGAGCAAATATTTATTTGACCGTGATGCCGGACAGATGCTGTGGAGTCAAACATGGGTCCCACCCCCAGGGAAGTCATGTAGAGCATGCGTGAGTGGCCCTCATTGGGTCAAAAGGGCCCTCCTGTCTCCAGACACGGAAGCTGTGGGTGCCCAGGGAGGGAGGCCCATCCAGCCTGAGGTAGGATCGGGGTCAGGAGGCCTCCGGGAGCACGGAGAGCACCCCCTTCTGACAGCAATGGGAGGGACAGGTCTGGGAAGTTCAGAGGACGATTCATCGCTCCGGGCACCCCCTGGGAGGCCTCAGGCGGGGCCCAGGGTGCCAGAGGTCCCGGAGGATACAGCTCCAGCTGCAGAGGCCGGGTTGGAATGGCCCCTCTGTCCTGCGAGCAGCCGGGAGGCCCCCTTGGCGCTGAAGCCAGGGCCTAGTAACACACTGAGAGGCCATCCGGCTTCCCAGCGACCTGGCCAGCTGTGAGCTGTTTGGTTCCAGACGCTGTTCCTTTGGTCTGCCTCCAGGGAGCCATCAACATCGGAACGCCCTGGGCCCCTGTGCTCTGGAGGGTCCCTGATGCGCTTGCTGTCCTGCTTTTCCTGTTGATAAACAGGCTGCTGACCCAGGACCTCACTGGGTGTGAGGCTCACGCAGGGATTTGCTGAGCTCACACTGTCAGGGACCAAGGGTTCCCATGAAACAGGTTTCAGAGCTGGGCCGTGGCTCTGGCACCGTGTTCACGTGCCGTGATTGGGACACACGCGGAGGTCCCACGCAGCCGCCCCCACCATCTCACGTATGAGAATTGTCGAGGGACGCCTGGGTGGCTTAGTAGGTTAAGCGTCCGACTTTCGCTTAGGTCATGATCTCGTGGTTCATGGGTTCGAGCCCTGCGTCGGGCTCTGTGCTGACTGCCAGCTCAGAGCCTGGAGCGTATTTCAGAGTCTGTATCTCCCTCTCTCTCTCTGATCCTCCCCTGCTCATGCTGTGTCTCTCTCTCTCTCCTAGAAATAAATAAAAATATTTGAAAAAAAAAAAGAATTGTCGAGCATTCACGGGGTAGGACTGGCGCACCACGTGGCTAGGAGCCACGTCCCGCTCTTGGTCCCGGGCCTGAGAAATCACACTTTGTTGGGTCTTCAATTCTGTCTTCATGACGCTGCCCAGAGGGGCCGTCTCTCGGACCTGCTGGGAAAGAACCAGGGGCGGCCCGCTGTCAGTCGGCGCCATGTCCCAGCCCCTGCTGGGCGCACCCTCCGGTGCGGGGTCTTGTCGTGCTTCCAGAAAGCAGTGGCACTGGCTGAGCTGCTCGGGGAAGACCCAGTTGGGTGGCCCAAAGTGCAAGAACATGAGGACTCCTCCGGACGTCGGGCTGACAGAGGCAGGTGCCCCTGAATGGCTGGGACAAGTGGGCCCCTGTGTGAGACCGGAAGTGGGCAGAGGGCTGGGGTACGCTCCCTCCTCCCAGGACCCTCAGGGTTCTTTCACGATCCGCTTTCTCCTCCTTCTCAACTTTCCCTCCGATCCGGCTTGGAGGCAGGGGCACTTGCCAACACCCTGAGTACTGGGGTGCCGGGGCCCAGCCCCCCGGTGAGCCCGCCCTCCACAGTCTGCTGCCTCTGTGGTTCCTGCCTCCCCGACCTCTGCATCACTGCCCGCCTGGACGGCCTCATCCCCAGCCCCCCGCTCAGGGCTGCCCCCCACCCACCCGTCTGCCAGCCCGCAGCTGGGACCTGAGGAAAGGCAACCTGGTGGTCATCATTGTGACTCCTCACCCCACGGAAACTTCTTGGGCCTCCACTGATGTCCCGATCTGTTTCTCCTTGACCCCAGCACCTGGGTACCCGCCCCACCTTCACACCCCAGCTGCCTCCACCGTTCTGTCCCTGGAGGGAGCCTTCCCACATGGTGCTGGTCCCAGGACCTGGTCGCCCCAGTACCCCCTTGCCCAGGCTCTTTGATGGTGGTCACGCAGGGGTGATGGGCGTGGGATGTGGGCCAGTGACGAGGTCCGGCACGCACCGCCCTGCTGACTGCTGCCGGGTGCCTCCTGCTCTCCGCTTCTTATCTCTGAAAATGGGGCTTTCTCCGCTTTTACCAACCCTTCCCGCGCCCCCCTCCCGGCCCCACCTCCCCAGTCGGCCATGCAGCTCACAGCTCCCTAGCTCCTCCCGGACAGTGCCTCAGCTTCTCCTTGGGGCCTCACCTGAGCCTGCCCGCAGGCTGAACTCACACCCAGGACCCGCCCGGCTGCCCCGCCCCCCTGTCCCCCAGACCTACCCCCACTTCTCCACTGTTACCTTCAGAAAGTCACCGCTGTTTGCTACCCTTGGGACAATCATCGTTAGGCGCTCACGCCACTGTACAGGAAGCAGGCCCATGTGACCCGGTGACAGTCACAGGTGTCCTCCTTTAGGACTGTTTGGTGGCAAGTCACAGAAATGGTGGTGGCCTCTGGCTGGCTCCGGAGGGCTCCTCTGGGAGTGGCTTGGGGACAAGCGCTGGGAAGAACCAGTGCCAGCCCATTTTTCTGCTGCACCAGGCACACTGCTTTGTCCCCGCTGTGCCCTCCGTGGTAGGAGAGCCTGACTCTGAGATGCACCAGCAGCTGCCCAAGAAGAGCCACATTTCCCAGCCGTGGGCCTACTTCCCAGCCAGTGATTGCAGGCAACATGGGCAACTTCTAGGCAGCGGCCTTAGGGACAGGGATGCGTCCCGTTTCTGCCTTCTCCTGCCAGCTAGAAACCCCCGTTACTCACACGGGCTCACGGGGGGCTCAGGTGCCCCCCTTCTGGTTTTCAAGAGTCAAGAGCCACCCAGTAGCCCCAGGACCCGAGGGGCGGGACACTCACTGACGTTCAAGCCATCCAGCGCTTGCCGGGAGCAGGCTTCCCCTGCCCAGCACAGAGCCCGGTGACCAGCAGAGGGGGAGACGCGGTACTCTCGCGTCCGGCAGCAGGGGATCTAGACGCTGGCCAGCAGTGCGAGGGGCCCCAGGGATGCATTCGGACGCCTAGAACCAGCCTGCTTGGTGTCGGCAGTGTTGGTGAGACCATGGCTCCAGGCTGCAGCTAAGCCCCCTCCATCCTCCCCACCCCAACCCCCCTTCCTCCTCCCTCCCACAGGCAGCCCTTACTGCCCGTCTCAGTGACCTCCCTCCTCATTCTCAGCACGGGCACAGACTGTCCCCAACGTCCCCAGGGATGGCTGGGGCCGAGATGCAGCAGGGCTTCACCAAAGGTTGGGTCCAGTGCGAGGGACCCGAGATGATGTCATTAACGTGCTCCCCGGGGGCTCAGATGTGCTGGCCACTTATGCAAAGATTGTCTTGTTTGATCTGCCCCACTGAGGTAGGTACTGTCATTCTCCATGCTTTGCAGGTGAGAAAACGGAAGGGCAGCCCTGGTGGGTAACATCTCTGAGACCTACCGCTACTACCGAAGCCAAGAGCTGCATCCCGGCAGCTGGGCTCCAGTGTCCCAGCTCAGAGCCACGTGCCTCGGCGCCACTCACACAGTGCGTGCTCAGAAAACCTCTGCTGAGTGAGCAAGTCCATCTCCCAAGAGAAATGGGCATCCTCCTGAGGTGAAGTACATTCTTAGTTGGCACATTTATGAATGAGATGGTCCTCGGTGCCTCAGAGGCTTTACAGGTGAATTACATCCCTGATTTACTGCTGCAAACAGTCCTATTTTGCACGTTTAGATTTTTTTTTTTTTTTTTTTGCATGATTTAACTAATGGATTCCTTTCCATTTTCATTTTTCACTTTGGTCTGAAGACAGCCGCTGCCTATTGCAGATTTTCACTCCCTCCGTGAAATTCATCCTGTCATTTGACTGCGTGGGTCCCCATGAGATGCTAACAGTCTCCAGGTAGAGATAATGGGGCTTTTTTGTTGTTGTTTTTTTTTAAAGGGAAACAGCTGTTTGAAATGAATCACGACTTGGGCAACTACTTCGAGCTCTAAAAGCTTTTCTGTTGCTAGGAAACTACTCTTGCAGCTGGTAAGCCTTTGTTAAAGTTTTTCTCAAGTGGTTAACTTCCACAGGTGGCTCTGAAACATGGTCTGGGTGAAACCAAGCAAAAACGCCTGGGGTGACTGTGTCTTCCTTGCCCAAAGTGGTGAAAACCAATGGACCCCCACACTGTTTTTAGCTTTCCTCCAAGTAAATCTACAGATCATTTGCTTTTCCTGCAAACAGTTCTGCAGAAAGACTGTTGCCCTATTTCATTCACAGAAGAACTATCTCCTTAGGATGGTAGAGTCCTCTGATGAGTTTTAAGAAGTTCCTATGCTGAATCCTAGCCCAAGATGCTGAGGGCTGGACCTCAGATCTGGGGAGAGCTCCTGTGAGGCTAATGCGCACCTGAGGCTCAGAGCTACTGGGAGACCAGGAGCCAAGCCCGGGCAAGACCGGTGGGGAGGGGGTCTAGCTCACCCCCTGCCTCCCAATCTCCAGAGAGCTGGAAGAGCCCCCCGAGAATGTCAGCCCACCAGAGGAGGAGGGCACTGGAGCCCAGAGCAAGGAGGAGACGGATGACTAGGTCTCTTGGGGGTGATGATGGGGGTTCCAGAGCCAACAACCAAGAAAATTCTTGAAGACATCTTTGGTGCAAAAAGGTGATTTTGGCGCAGAAAGGGACAGGACCCATGGGCAGGAAGAGATTAGTTTATAGAAAGACTATGGCTTTTGGCTTGGACGCCCTGTCTCTTAGACCGGCCATCTGGGTGAGCACACCATGCTACAAATAGCCCTGGGGAGACCAAAGCCTCAAGCCACATAAGCGAGCCTGGAAACAACCTCCACCCAGTCAGGCCTTCAGAGACAACGGCCACGTATGACGCCCTGAGCCGGAAACAGCCAGCTCATCGACACCTGACTCCTGACTCCCAGAAGTGGTGTGAGGTAATGGTGCCACTGTTTCAAACTGCTACATGCGGGGACCATTTGTTACGCAGCAGTAGATGACAGATACAATCTCAGTCCTGGTCAGTGATAAGCCAGCGATTAAACCCGCGTCTCTTGCGGCTATGCCCCCGGCCCATCCCCAGGCCAGCAGCTCGGTCTCTTCCAGAATCTTTCTCCCAACACCCTTAAAAGTCTCCAGGGGCCCTTAAATGTTGTCAGCTAAGGAGAGTGGCCCCACACTTTTCCCTTATTTGAATCAATCATATTTTTCTAGATGTTTTGATCACTCCTGACTCAGTGTACTTTAATGAAGCTTAAGGCAAGTGCGGTGTTTCTGCCCACGGGGCCGCAGCCACGTTCCCAGTCAGCCCAGAGCGAAGCTACATTGAAAGATGTGACTGTGTCACCTGCGCTGGCCCCTGATCGGCTCACTAGCCCCACACTCCTGCCAAGATTGTCTGTTCTCCTTGTCAGAGACTCTCCGCTGTCCTGCTCGAGGAGGGGTCTTAGCACCACCCAGATCTCTGATCCACCAGCCCGTTTCTGTGACTTGGGGTGTGTCAGACTTCTGAGCCTCACTTCCTCACAGGTTTCCCTCCAGACTGACCGGGTGAGATAAGAAGGAAGTGTACGTCAGGCCCCTGACTGCCCATGCCCGGCTCTTCCAGCCGTCCTGACCCCCGGACATGGTTTCTGCAGGCATTTTCTAACCTGAAGGACTTCATGTTTGGTTAAAACAAGGGGGCTGTGTGAATTTCAGCAACAGCGCTCCCTTCTGGCGAAAAGTAGCAGAAGTTACTACGCAGCAATTTCAGGTGGTGTGTAAAGAAGGAACCCAGTACCGGTAGAAATTATAAAGCTTTCTCTAGACTGTGCAGACTGCGTGCAATCGGCCCCCTTTGCTCAGGGGTGTCGAAGCCAGAAGAACAAGGCACCAAGATCAAGACAGAATGAGGTCAGATGCCCGTTCCAGAACTGCACTGGACAGAAGCTTCAGAGACCAGGTTCTAGCTCTGCCTTTACTGTGTGGCCCCAGGGAAGTTCCCTAGCCTCTCTGAGCCTGGAGTGCCTCATCTCTAGAACAGGAGCAGTGACAGTGGGTGCCACGGGGGGTTACTGTGGCGGGAAATAATGAATGCAAAGGATGGAACACAGTCCCCAGCACAGAGCTGGGGTCCATCAAGTGGTCATCAGCGTGGTCGTTACCATGGGCGGTGGGCCTTGGGCACGTGTCCTACATCCTGGGCCCCCAGATAATTCCTCTGGGAGATTGAGATGGGAAGGACCCACTTTTCAGACTTGTTATGGGAGTCAGTGAGGAATAAATCACCCCTCACGCAATCAGCAAGGTATGGGCAAGGCTGTACCTTGGTGAGGCCCCAGGGCAGAATCCACTCTGGTTCGGGGCGCCTGGGTGGCTTAGTCGGTTAAGCGTCCGACTTTCGCTTGGGTCATGATCTCGCGGTTCGTGGGTTCGAGCCCCGCGTCGGGCTCTGTGCTGACTGCCGGCTCAGAGCCTGGGCCTGTTTCAGTCTGTGACTCCCTCTCTCTCTGACCCTCCCCTGCTCACGCTGTCTCTCTCTCTCCAGAAATAAATAAAACATCAAAAAAAAAAAAAAAAAAAAGAATCCACTCTGGTTCTTCCCAGCCTCTAGAGGTGGCCACGTTCTGGGCCTGTGGCCCCTCCCCTCATCCCTGTCTCCATAGCCAGCGATGGTGGCTGGGGCCCTGGCGCCACATCTTCCTGGTCTCCTCTCCCTCTGAGGCTTTCTGCTGACAAGGACTTGCATGACGATGGGTCTGCCTGACAACTGGGGATAATCTGTCATTTCAAGGTCACGCTGCCCCAGTCCCGAGCTGGTGCTTAGTCAGTACTGCCTGAAGCTGGATGGGGGCGGGGGGAGGGGGGCTGAGGCCACGGTACCCCTGACCATCCTCGGTGCCTCCACCACTCGGCATCAGAGTCTGAATCCAGACGCCGCCACGTCTCGTTTCTGTGAATCGGGGCACATGCTAAACCCCTTCCTCTCTCCGAGCCCCAGTTTCTTCATATGCAAAATGGGTACAGCAGTAGCCCTCCCCTCTTCCCTGCGAAAGAGAGAACTCGAAGCCAAGAGGGCGGTCAGACAAGACAGTGCCTGTGAACGACATAGTACGGTCCTGTCCCGGGACTTCGGTGCCGCAGGTCAGTCACGTACTTTGTGCATCTCCTCAGTGATCCCAACAACACCAAGAAGGAGTGGCACCGCCCTCTAGTTACCCAGGTGGTTCAGCGAGGTCTGTCCAGGTCCAACGTCGCTCAGCCTGGGAGCGGCTTTCTCCTCCTTCAAGCTCTGCCCCGGGGGCTGTGTGGTTGACAAAGAACTTCGCCAATGAAAGCCCCACCAGCAGGAGGCACAGAACTGCGCCTGCTTTCCTCCTGATGAGTGTGAAGTATAAAACGCCCTCTGGAAGGTGGAGAGGAGAGGCCTGGCTCCCAGGAGGGGTGCAGGGAAACCACACGGGGGGGTGGGGTGGGGCCACAAAGCACTTCCTTATGCATCTTCTGGCTTTTCTCAGCCACCGCAGAATGCCAGGCTGGGGCACCCTGGCTTCCAGAATGGATCAGATGCCTGTGGGCGCTCTCCTCCCAGGTCCCTGCTCCCTGGGACTCTGCTGCTCTTTTGTGCCGGGTGGGATGCTCTCGGAGTTACCCAGGCCACGCTTGAAGCCCTCTCCAACACGTGCTGGCTGTGTGATCCTGAGCCAGTTCCTTAACCTCTCTGAACCTCAGCTTCCCATCTCCTCACACTGATGTGGGGGTGAAAAGGGTCCCAAGAGAGTGTGAGAAGACTGGAAATCACAGTGGGTGACAGTCATCCGCTTCAAAGCAAAGGAAAAAAACAACGCAAGACAGCTACCATTTACTGCAGACTTATGTCCCAGACATTGCTCTGATTATCCAACGCACTGCCATCTGTCCCCCCAACACCTCGAAACTACAAGGTTGGCATCATCAGCTCCATCTTGCCAGCAAAAATATCAGCGCTCAGAAAGGTTCACGGTTTTGTTAAGAGAGAGACAGCAAAGGGGCGCCTGGGTGGCTTAGTCGGTTAAGAGTCCGACTTTCGCTTAGGTCATGATCTCGTGGTTCGTGGGTTCGAGCCCCGTGTCGGGCTCTGTGCTGACTGCCAGCTCAGAGCCTGGAGCCTGTTTCAATCTGTGACTCCCTCTCTCTCTGACCCTCCCTTGCTCACGTTGTCTCTCTCTCTCTGTCCTAGAAATAAAAATAAAATAAAATAAAATAAAATAAAAAAAGAGAGAGACAGCAAAGCTTCGACGAGATCCCGCCTTCCCTGTCTGCCATATTGCCTCCTGACAGCAACCCGGTCTTGGGGGGTTGGCCTTACTAGAAACAGCCAGCACTCCGAGCCTCATTTTCGATGTAACATTTGTTATTTTATTGGAAAAAGCTGGTATTAACATATTTATAATTTTATTCAACAGTTGGATAATCCGAGATACCGAAGAAAACCAGAATGCACCCATGGGTTACAGAACCCAAGTTGATTAGGTCTGTCTACCTACCACCACATACCCGACACCAACCAGAACTTCAGTCCTCAGAGTATTCGAATAAAAACAAAAACAACCCAACAACTTCACAATGACTACGTGAACGCCCATACATTCACGAACAGCAGAAAGTTAAAACAGAGTAGGAAGCAGAGTTTGTGACTATGTTACTGGCCCGTAGGTTTGCGGCATCCAGGCCTGCCCTTCCCCCACAACACGATTCGTTATTCAGGACTTCTCTGGACATCGTGAGTTTCCAGGATCTGAAGACACGCTTTTCCCTCTAACACCTTTGTTCCTTTTCCTCTTTGGCTTGGTATCCAAAGCTTAACACAGAAGGAAGGAGCCAGGAACTGCATTAAGACCTCCTTTTGAATGCAGTGTAAGAATTGTACTGTGTAGGCGGTTACATGTGAAATCTACGCTCTGACAGTAAGTTCTAGCTGCAGTTCAGAGTCTCCCCTCAGCCTCCGGATCACAAAGGGAAGTGAATTGTGCCAAATATCCACATAATTGTGTAAGGCCCTCAGAGCTGGATTTTGGCTTCGACAAGATTTCTATACAATTTACCACATTCTTGAACCTCTTTACAAAGGAGGGGAAAAAGGAATCCAATCCAGTGATTGTTAATTTCAATTAGAATAGATATGTACATATAATACTGTCCAGGTAACCTGGATTTTACAGCGATATATAAACAAACATTCTTCATTCATGTTGATTTAAAAAAAAAAAACAACCAAGAACAATGGACCCATTTCCTTATGTAAATATCATATGGCCAGAAGTGAATGCACATGCGTTTTGTGCTTTGATACACACAAAAGTACACCGCTATCCACTGAGAAAAACCTCGGGTGGGTCCGTTTCCTGGGTTGAGTTACACCCTGTAGAAAAATGTTGGCTTCGGCCTCTGCACTCTGTTTCCTGAATCAGGATACACAGCCAGTGGTCTTGCTGACATTCCACGCAGAGGACAGGCGGGAGGGGTGGGCGAGCCGGTCTCCATGGCCACGGAGACACGGCTTCTCTGTGGCCCTCAGGGAAGAGTCGTCTGAGGCCAGGTCATTAAAGAGAACGTATCCTGAAATGGTCAAAACATGCAATCTCCTCTTGGAGGTAGCTCGGTGCACCTGAACAAGGGGCTGGGGGACAGATGTGGGTGCAGCGAGGTGCCCTGGAGAGGGCGGGGATCTGAGGTCACCACACAGAGCCTGGCGGCACCGGGGTCTTCTCTATTCTCCGTGCTGCAGCTCGAGCCTCCCCGGGCCCTCGTCATGGCCCATCACTTCACTACATGAAGGTGTGTTTCCAGAACCTTCACAGGCAAGAACGCTGCTTTAACACGAGCCACCCATGCAGTGGGTTGGAAAGCGCCCGGTGTGCATGTGCAGACCTGGTCAGGATTCCTGACTCCGCTCCTCGGCCGGTAGGTGCCGAGGACAAGCTGTTCACTCTCTTGGGACCTCCGTGTCCTCGTGTGTAGAGTGGGGATGATACATTACTCACCTTTCATACCTGGCACCAAGCCTGGAACTCTGTGGGGGGCTGGTGTTTATGGAGGAAGTGAACAGGTCATGGACCGAGCTGTGTGAGCTCCCACGTGGGGCCCTGTGACCATGAAGCACGACAGGAGAGCCCCGCAGAGTGGGGACTGCATCCGTGCGCTTAAAGGGCCGAGCACCGAGCCTGGCCCCCCCGGCCCACGGTCAGCAAAGGCTGGGGCAATGGTGAGGACAGGCGCGCACGCACACACACGCACGCACACGCACGCGCACGCACACACACACACACGGGTGGCTTTCACTGTCCCCTTTCCTCTCCGGGAACGCCGGGCCTGGGGGTCTGAAAGACATTAAAAGAACCTAAAAGTGGATCTTGCACCTGCCCGTTCTCAGCACGAGTCCACGATCCGAAAGGCAAAGGGACGACCCTCAGCTCTGCGACAGCGGAAACCGCTCCGTTTGTAATCAAAAGAATCGCTGGCTGGCTCGTTCAAGTTCATCGTCGGTCCCCAAAGGTGTGGGGCCCCTGAGGCTCCCCGGGGCGCCGGCTTTCCCCTGCGAGTTGCTGCTGGAAGGAGTGAAAAGGGATTCCGGAGATGACAAGGTCCGAAGAGCGGAACAGGCAGTCAATGAACAAAGGGCCTGAACCCCAAGGCGGCAGTCACGTCCATGTTACGGTCTGTGGCTGTGAACCCTTCTTCCTCCCGTTTTCCAACAGTGGCCGGCAGCGGCGGCCCGGCCTGGGGACTGGACGGGCGCGTCCCCGACGGGGCTCTGTGCGCACGCCTAGTGCATCTCGGAGTTCACCTTGTCCTGGAAGATGTACAGGTTGTTGGTGGCCGCGATGGCGATGATGTTCTCGGCCGGGTGCCAGGCCGTGTGCAGGATCTTCTTGGTGAAGTCCAGGCTGTCCACGCTGATGTCGTCCCGCCTGCGCTTGCCGCCCACGCACACGCGCCTGGGCTTGAGCACGGCCCGCGGCTTGCTGTTCTCCCTCGAGGCCTCCAGGGTCACGTCGCGTTTGGTGTTCCGGTCAAACATGCGGAAAAAGTTGTTGTAGGCCCCGGTCATGATGACGCTGGCGGGGGGAGGAGAGGCGTCAGGCGGGGGTTGGGGTGGGGGGTTGGGGGGACGGAGAAGAAACCAGTCACACCTCCAGTCACCACCAGGCGACAGCAGGCCCTCACTCCCTGGGAAGGGACCGCCCCCTACCCGGCCCTGGTCGCGTTCCTCTTGGGCCCTGGTCCTCCCCAACCTCTCGGCTACCGTCCGCCTGCAGACTCCGAGGCCAGAGACTCAGGAGCTGAGAACCCGTTTAAAACTTTGCTTTCTTTTAACATTTATTTTTGAGAGAGAGACAGAGGCAGAGCACGTGGGGGTGGGAGGGAGGCAGAGAGAGAGGGAGACACAATCCGAAGCAGGCTCCAGGCTCCGAGCTGTTAGCACAGGGCCCGACGTGACCCCGCGAACTGTGAGATCATGACCTGAGCCGGACGCTTAACCGACTGAGCCTCCCAGGCGGCGGCGGCCCTAAGGCAGGAGCTGAGCCCTCTTAACGCCGTCCCAAACTTCATAAAGAAAATTCTCCCGTCCTTTCCCTTAATCCAGCAGAGGCCTAGCCTTCCAGAGAGACTAGGCACCAGCAGAGGAAGTCCCCAGCACTGACCCCACGCGCCCTTCATGGCGGGGGCCCAGCACCCTCCTGTCCTGAGCAGTCGGGTGACTCAATGAACACGTGTTGCACACCGCTGATGTGCAAGTGTTTGCAGACTTTCCTGTCCTGCTAAAGAGAATTTGACATTTGTCCATCCACTCCTCCCTCCCCCCTCCAAGGAGAAGAGGTTCCTGGGGCATCTCTGGAGCAGCCGGGCGTGGGGGAGGGGGACAAAATAACTGGGGAGGGGGGGAGGAGGGGAGACAAGGATTAGGGTTAGGGTTGAAGGGCAGGTGCCTACAGACGGGCATCCCTTTCTTCCCTGTGGAGGCCGAGCATGTTTCTTGGTGGAGTTGCCGCTCTGAGACAGAGCCCTGTGACCCCCGTGACGCAGTGCAGGGGCAGCAGGAGACGATCAAGACTAAGGTCCATCTAAACAGACTGGGCGAGGTTCTCTTACTAGGCACCTGGGCTGTGGGAGGGCAGCTGCTCACGGCGTGGCTCACGGCGTGGCCCCGGGTGATGCTGAGTCACAGGCTGAAAGTGACATGTGTCCCATAATGGGCCCCCTTTTCGTGGGAGAACGTGGGCTGGTGAAGGGATAGCAGAATGCAGTACCTGAAGCCCTAGCTTGCAGGGTCTGTACCGGAGACGGGGAAGTCAGTCCCTTCTAGAAGGAGGGGCGGGGTCATGTGGTGGGGTGGGGTTGTGCGGTAGGGAGGCTCCCCTCCTGCTGTCGCCTGGGTCCTGACCCTGCCCGAGGGCCCCAGCAGAGGGCATGACGTGCAGGGATCACCATCTGTCTCCTTTCTCACTGAGAGCCTGCCCCTCAGGGTTCTGATCCTTCCCAGGAAGGACCCTGTAGTCTCGGGTCCTGGCGAGTCTGGGCCAAGAGCATCTCTAAGGGAAGTGCAGGCTCTGTGTCCCCACTGACAAGCCCTGCCCGCCCTGCGCATGCGGCTCCTGGAGACGGCCAGCACCCGTGAGGCGACACTTCCCGCCAGAGTCCCTGCGGTGGTAGCATTTGGTGTCCCCTCCCCCAAGGCGCCCACATCACTTTGTGTGACCTTGTGTTTAGAGACCAGTGGGTGGGTGCTTGGGGACAGTAAGGATGGAAAACCTCCAGAAAGGGGTCCTTCTGCCATGTTGTCCACGCAGACCCACATGGGAGTCACCTGGATTCCAGCAGAGGGCAGAGGGCACATGCCAACCGGCTGGTTGGAGAAGAGCGCCACAAAGAGTCTACGCACAAATGTTCTGGAAGGTTCTAAGAGAACCATAGGGAAAGTGCTGTGCCCTGGGGCTGGAACATTTGGAGATTTTGTTACCATCCCCCATGCCTGAGGGGTGAGCAGAGGAAAGGTGAGAGACACAGAGACAGATCTGTGTGAAGGGGTGGCTGACGAGGACATGGTGGAATGGGTGGGACAGACCCCCTCTCCCTCCCTCCCAGGGTCCCCACTGGTTAAACCTGGTCAGAAGCACAGGGCATGGTCACCCGTTGAGGCACCGGCTCTAATCACCACGGGGAAGCGTCTGCAGCTGCCTCTGTCTCCACCACTCAGTGGGGGCCCCTGGGGCAGCCGTGTCCTGCCTCTGAGCCCCAAGCCCTGGCTTGGCCTCATGTGGGGAAGGAATCCTGGTCCCCTGGCCCACAGCAGCCAAACTGAACCAGACCAAGCGAAGCCCCCTGGTGCTTGCAGAGAAGGCAGTAAATGCTTTGTAAATGGTAGGGAACGAAGGGCCAGAACGTGCAAGTTCAGAAGGTACCTTTCCCCAGCAGGTGCTCTCCCAGCCGAATGAATGAACGAGTGAATGAGTGAATGAATTCAGCGGAAGGGTCACATACCTTCACAACCACCCTCCGAAGTCCTAGAAATGCAGGAGGCGGCCTTGCCCATCCACCCCTCTGCACTTGACCTGGGACACAACCCAGTGGGCCGAGGGGCTTCTCTGCAGCTGTGGGGGCAGAGCCTTGGGGGTGGGCCTGGGGGAGGGGTGCAGTCACGCTTCTCTGGAGGTGTCTCATCTCTGGAGGTGAAGGTGGGGTGGGTGGGGAATCACAAAGTATTCTCTGGCCTTATTCTCTTGTGTTCTGTAAGTCCACTCCCAAAACCTTAAGCCCTGTGAATAAACCCTATTTGTCGCCGAGACAAAGAAATGGTTCGTGGGGAGGTTCACACAGGGGGACGGGTGGGGAGAGGCCCTCTCCTCCCACATGAGCTCTCCCTGGGGAAGGCAGGGTCGGCTCTAATGTACCCCCCAGGTTATGACCTGGTATCGATCTCCCAGCGTGAGACCAGGGAGCGGGCTGGGCCTGAGAATGCCCCAGCACCACAGAAGAGCTGGTGACGTGAGCCCAGGCGGCACGGGGCTGCCCTCAGAGCCGGGGTCCGCGCCAGGGGCAGCCCCTTGGGGTCCAGGCATCCCGCCACCGCAGCCCACAGGAGATGGCGCAGCATAGGACCCTGGGCCAGGCCAGGTCCCCACCCAAGTGCCCTTCCTCTTAACCTGCAGCTCAGAGCTGGGACCAAGCTGCAGGAAGGAGAGAGTGGGCGACAGAGCCAGAGAGCCAGAGATGTTCTGGGGGGCGGGGGGGGTAAGGACACGCCCCCAGCATTAGGCCCCAGGGAGCCCACTGGAGTCCATCCGGGTGGCTCCGGTCAGCTCAGCCCGTGGAGTGTGTGTACGTGGCTTTATAAGGCCCGTGCTGGGGGACAGAGCTGGGGGGCTGGTAGCTGGGGGCCGGGTGATGTCTGCGTTGCTGCCGAGGCTGGGGGTGTGTGGGGGCCCCCCTGCGACCCAGTGCCAGAGTCCCGAGTCCAGGGAGCTGGGGGGCTGCTGGAAAGAGGCTTGTGGCTAACTCTTGCAATGATGAGCAGGCACTCAGGGACCACGTGGCCTGTTCACTGTCAGATGCCCAGGGAGCCGGGGAGGTGACAGCCCCGGGGAGCTGCTGCACCCCACCCCTTGCTTTCCAGAAGAGGGTGGCTCCAGGTCACTGTGGTGGATGGTGTAAGGAACCCCCGTGCCTGCCCCCAAGGGTGCACACGACCCAGCTCCTGTCCCTCCTCAGGTCACCTGAAAGTGGTCTGACTCCAGCCCGTCCCCTCTTCCTTCACCGCCCACATCCTCCTCATCTCTGGCCCAGAGGGAGGGCTGCAACAGCCTGCTCACCAGTTCCCCTGCTTCTGGCCCCCAGTCCCTAAGCCCATCATCCCCCGGGCCAGACGCCCCCATGACACCCACCCCGGGGAGGCCCAAGAGCGCTTTAACCTGAGATCAACTCCGCTAAGCTGTAGCCACACCAGTGGCTCTTTCTTTTCCCTGAGCATTCAGCCATGCTCTTCCCTCTGTCCTAATGCCCTTCCACCCTCTGTGGGCAAATTCCTACTGCTTTCTTGAGACTTGAGGGCACCTCGTCCAGAGGCCATCCTCAGCCCCCTCCCCTGCGGGGCTCCCGCCTTCTCTTCCCCTGCCCTGGACTTTAGTCTGCACAGTGGAACCCCCACAGGCCTCCTAGGCAGGGACCATGTCCCGTCTCTGCTGTGTCCTCAGGGAGGCCAACATAGAATCTGCTGATTCCTAATTGCACGAACAGTGAGGGAGCAAGTTAGGGGCACAACTCGGCAATATGCCCCACAGAGGAGGGTGCTGAGACCTCAGGGGTCACGGGCCGGGATGAACTGTGACCTCCCGGCCGGGACGGCAGCCCACCAGGCCCGTCCCACTCAGCAGACAACAAGGGGGGACCCGCAGGGGGCCCTGCGAGATGTCCCCTGTCAGTTGCACAGCCGGTGTCCGCTGGTGTCAGGCGCTGCGCTGGGCGACATCCCTGGGGGCCACCACCCGCCAGGAGCCCAGAGAAGCACAGGTCATAAGAGCCAGATGTCAGGGCCCCCGAGCATCTTAGAAGGGGATCCTTGCTTTCACTCCTCCCTCCCCCTTCCTCGCTCAGCACCCACCATGTCCAGCCCCGGGACTCAGGTGACACAGCTGAGATGGCAGCAAAAGACGGTGGAGGCTCTCCCTCCCCCAGGGCCAGCGGCTGGGGCACCCCTGCCTCCATCTGGCCTCACCCTGTGACCCCTGCCCTGCCCTGTTACGTAGTCCTTCCCAGAGCCTGCGGAGGAGACGGGCCACCTGTTGGCCGCAGACCCTCCTGGCCAGCTCATAAAACCTCCACCAGCCCTGCCCTCAGCAGCCTGGCCAAAGCACCCACGCTGGATGGGGAATCTGAGATCTCTACAGGGCCGGGGCCTCCCCTCCCTGGGCCCGGAGCCGCTCAGCCTCGGGTCAGGAACTGGGCAGGGCCGCCCCAGGCGCGGGGTCATCTGGGGCTGGTGACCGGCCTCACCGTAAGAAATGAGGACAGAGGCCTTTCTCTCCTAAAAGGCAAAGGCACGTCCCAAGCCCAGGTACCGTGGGCAGGCGCTCGGGCTAGCCCCCCTGGGTCCAAATTCTAGCTCTGCCCCTGACATCAATAAAATGGGGGGTAACAAGGGTCCCCAGCTCCTGGAGGGCGTGGAATAGGCGTCCCCGTAAAACAGAGCAGTGCTGGGCCTGGGAAACTCCGCCTCCGTTATGCTCAATGCCAACAGGTATTCTTTGATTCTAACCATCTTCCTGGCCTGAAGCCTGAGGCGGGACTCGCAAACTAAGGAAGCGAAAGGAAAGGTTCCGGGGAAAGGCCCTACCAGGGGCCACACCCCTCCCTCCAGGTGAGCAAGGGCAGAGGAGAAGGGAGGGCAGCCCTCCTTTGCTCACCTAGCCGGTGAGTGCTCTCATGTAGCTGCCTGTCCTTCTGGCCTGATCCAGCAGGGGAGGGGGGAGGGGGGCCACTGGAGTCACAGGCGTTGAGATGCGGAATCCGGCTGGCACATGGGGACGAGGGACCCCCACTCCCTACCGCAAGGAGAAGGGTCTCTTTCATCTCAGGATACCAGGTCCCAGCCCCCTGCAAAGCCCTTCAGGACAGATGGTCCACTGCTTGCATTCTTACATTCCAGAAGGTTCCCTTATCGGAGGAAAGGGCAGCCCCTGCCCCAGATTGTGTCTAGGCATGCTGCCTCACCTCTGCTAGCCTCACCCTCTGCACGTGGGGACGCCCATCTGACCGCTCCTGTCCCCAGGGGCTCTCTCCACTGGGGACGGGCTCCTGCCCCCATGGTGCCAGCTGAGGGGCCGCCAGGCACAGGGCTCTACGCGCCCCCTGCTGGCCAACCATGGCAATAACCGCATGCGAGCCGACTGGCTCAAAAAGTGAGCATGTAACCCAAACAGAGCCAACCAGACCCTCCACGAGAACTTCCTGGAGACCTTGGGAGGGTTGTGGGCTGTGAGGTCAATGGCAGGGCGACTATGTGGGGTCGGCATCCCCGGCAGCCACGGGGAGCTGCAGGAGAGGATGGGGCTTGTGTGTGAGGAGGAGCAGGGAGACACAGAGATGAGGACAGGGAAAGAGACGGCCCCAACATACACCTGAGCCCTGGGGAAACTTTGCCTGCGGCTTCTTCGAACAAGCTCAGGCTTGTCTGATTTCTGCAACCAGAGACGCCTGGCTGACACAAATCCCTTTGTCCTAGGCAGAACAGATCAAGGAGAGCATCCTAGAGGAAACGGCATTTGAGGTGGGTCTTAGAGGCTCAGCGGGGTTTGTTTGTTTCTCTCTAAATGCTCACCTCTCTTGGAGAGAGAGAGGGCAGGTGGAGGAAGGGCAGAGACAGAGGGGGGACAGAGGATGCTGGCGGCAGCGCGGGGCTCGAACTCACGAACCGAACCATGAGCTCATAGCCGGAGCTAAAGTCGGACATTCAACTGACTGAGCCCCCCAGGCGCCCCTTAGCAGGGTTCTTCCAGGTGCAGAAGTCATGTGTGCAAAATCACCAGGACGTCCATTGCCGCTACTGACTCACGGCCTTGCCGAGAGCTTTGCACACGGGGTCTCAGCCTCAAAGCAGCCCTGGAAGGTCATGGCTGATTAGAACCATGCTCCAGGTGAGCAGGGCTCAGGGGGCTCGGCGGCTAATTCAGCACCGGACTGGAGAGTGGTGGGGTGGGGACCGGAGCCCAAGGGTGTCCGGACCTTTCCTCTACACCAGGCTGCTGCTCCCTCAGCGTTGGGCGCGAGGCCACTGCGAGGGTCATCGGATGCCCAGCAGCTCTGTGCTGCCGTCTGGGCAACAGGCTCCCCACGGATGTCAGAAGGCTGCCTCGTGCCAAGCCTGCAGGGTTCAGAGGGTCGTCTGGTAAGAGCGGGGGTGCTGGAGGGCAGAGCCCGCTTCTCCCCTGAGCTCCTGGGAGACAAGGATTCGCCTCCACAGGCCACAGCGGGCTCTGAGGAGTGCTCAGGATGAAGGGGAAGGAGGGGGCACGCTCCGGTGCCTTCCAGAGTGTCAACAGCCCCTGACAAGACCCCCCCCGAGGTACTGAGTGGGCTTAGCCACAATCACAACCCCCAAGGGCACCCCACCCAACAGGGAAGGCAGAGGCAAGGAGCAAACGTAGTAAGTGCCAAGACACAGACAGAAAAGTCAGGAGGCTCAGGGCCACAGTGGAGAGGGCCCTGAGGGCTTCCTGGAGGAGCTGGCCTTGAGTTGAGTCAGTAATTGGAGGGGAGAGCAGGAGCGAGCTAGGTGCAGCGCGGCCAGATTCCAGTGCGGGAGCAGAGTGGTTGTGGAGGGGGAAACAACACGGGGAGATACAGGACCGTGGGGGGTGGGGGTTGCTGGCCTGTAAAGTGCACGGCAGGAAGTGGCTCATGAGAGGCAGGACAGCTGAGCTCCAACCAGGACTTGCTTGGTGGCTCCGTCCCTGGGAGCCAGATGTCGCCTGTTCGTGAGTGCCCCCTGGTGGTAACGTGGAGGAAGGGCGTGCATCGGTCAGCCAGCAGAGACCGCCCCAACACACACACGCGCGCACATGCACACACACACACACACACACACACACACACACACACACACACACACACACACACACACACACACGTGCTGGAATCCCCTGTGGCCACAGTAAGTCCTTCTCCTGAGACTCTCACAGCCCAAGACCCACTGCCAGTGCTCACTGGGGAACCCCCAATGTGTCCAGGTCTGCAGCTGAGGGTTATCCGAGGGGCCCTGTCCTCCCTGGGGGTGTCAGGTCGGCCTGGGTTCGGGCACCTGGAGGGAGTGCCATGCCAGCCTGGTCTCAAGGCAGCGCCTCCGCCCCGGCTTTCTCACTGTTATGCAACTGAGCCCTGTGACCGCCAAGCTGCTCCCTGATGGAGAGCACCGCCGGGGGTGGGGGCCCAGGGTGTCAGCAGCAGCTCCACGGGGTCCCCACCCTGGACCCGGCAGCTCAGCCCACAGGGGGCCGGCCGACGTGCAGGCGGCTCCCTCCTGGCCCTGTCCCGTCGTTTCTGGACCCCATCACCCCTGTCCTATGGTCCCAGCGTGCCTGTCACATCACAGAAGCTCTTACCATGACCTAGTGGCAGCACTGGGCACCCCCAGAACAAGGGGAGACACACAGGATGGATGGGGTCCACGTGGTGGATGCACGCCCCTGGATGACACTTGAACCGACGGCTGCTGGCCGGCACACCACCCTCCCCCACCACGCTGGACCGCACACCGCCCCTCCCCCGCCACCCTGGACCGCACACCGCCCCTCCCCCCGCCACGCTGGACCGCACACCGCCCCTCCCCCGCCACGCTGGACCGCACACCGCCTCCCCGCCACACCGCCACCGCCTCCCACCACGCTGACGCACACCGCCCCTCCCCCGCCACGCTGGACCGCACACCGCCCCTCCCCACCACGCTGGACGCACACCGCCCCTCCCCCGCCACGCTGGACCGCCACACCACCCCTCCCCGCCACGCTGGACCGCACACCGCCCCTCCCCACCACGCTGGACCCACACCGCCCTCCCCACCACCCTGGACCGCACACCGCCCCTCCCGCCAGGCTGGACCGCACCGCCCCTCTCCCCCCTGGACCGCACGGACACCACCCCTCCCCCACCACGCTGGACCGCACACCGCCCCTCCCCCGCCAGGATGGACCGTATACCACCCCTCCCCCGCCACGCTGGACCGCCACACCGCCCCTCCCCACCACGCTGGACGCACACCGCCCCTCCCCCGCCACGCTGGACCGCACACCACCCCTCCCCCACCACGCTGGACCGCACACCGCCCTCCCCCACCACGCTGGACCGCACACCACCCCTCCCCCGCCACGCTGGACCGCACACCACCCCCTCCCCCACCACGCTGGACCGCACACCACCCCTCCCCCACCACGCTGGACCGCACACCGCCCTCCTCCCCCGCCACGCTGGACCGCCACACCCCCTCCCCACCACGCTGGACCGCACACCGCCCCTCCCCACCACGCTGGACCGCACACCACCCCTCCCCCACTGGACCGCACGCACACCACCCTCCCCCACCACGCTGGACCGCACACCGCCCCTCCGCTGCCACGCTGGACCGCACACCGCCCTCCCCCCCACTGGACCGCACGCACACCACCCCTCCCCCCACCACGCTGGACTGCAGGACAGGAAGGGGACACGGAGCCTGCTCCAACTGTGAAAACGTGATGGGCTGTAGCCTGCATTTTCTTGTCACCTGGGTCCCCGTGCTGGCCCTTCCCGTCCACACCGGCCCTGGGCTGAGGCAGCAATGGGATAACAGGAGCTCACATAGGGCCATGTCCCGGGTGGGGGGGCTGTGAGATGTGGCCGGGCCTGGGGGACCCTGCCAGCCCAGAGTACGGGGCTGTGGTGTGCCCGCCGCCCTGGGGTGGGGGCGAGGTAGGGGATCCGCGGGGGGCGGGACAGGTGCAGCCATGACGGAAGCAGGGAGAGGGCAAGGACCAGCAGCGAAGCTCTCCCCAGGGAGCACCCCCCCCACAACCTGGGGGAGTGGCCATGTGGCTAGGGGCCCGGCACTGACTGTTTCCACTCGGGATGGCGATGGCAGGGAGGGGGAGGGGGAGCGGCCCCAAGTCCAGGGCAGGTGTAGTCACAGATGCGGCTGTCATTTCCTGCCCTGGCCGGTGAGGCCCCTTCCCACATCAAGTTCCCCAGGGCGCCAGGCCAGCAGCGAGCGGGCCGCTGTCCCAGGCTGGGGGTTACCTGTCGCTCCCGTTCCAGGCACATTCAAACTTGTCGAAAATGCAGTCGTTCTCGTACAGGGAACAGAGCTTGCTCCGCAGATAGTCGTGAACCTGGTCAGAGAAGGGGCCCGGGTGAGTCAGTCCTGGTCTCCACTGCGAGAAGGTCCCTGAGCAGCGAGGGGCTGGGCCTCTGGGGTCCCTGCTCACCGAGAAGCACCCGCAGCCCAACACAGCCAACCCCAGAAGTGTGGCCAGAGGGGGCAGTCACACAGTGAGTGACAAAGGGAACAATACCATAGGGGCCAAATCTTGGCTTCACCCCCTCCACCCCCTGCTGTGTGATCCCGCACAAGTGACTTCACCTCTCTGAGCCTTGGTTCTTCCTCCTTGAACTGCTAAGAACACATACTTCATGGGCTTTTGTGGAATCAACTAGGCGACTGTCTGGTGCAGGGCCATGGCCCTGGAGAGTAACAGTCACCATGAGCACGAATCATGGAAGAAAGGGGGAAGGGGAGCTCACACAGGCCTCTCCGACACGATCTCGGTGGGCATCCCTCGTCCTGTTTTATGGATGAGGCACTGATACTCAGAGAGGGTAAGTAACTGGCCCAGAGTCACACAGCTTGTAAGTGGAAGACCAGGACGCTCTTCCAGAGTTACGTGACACCACAGGACAGACGGTGATGCCCCCGTGGCCTGGGCCCATCTGACAGTGGCCTCTATGCCCAGAGGGCTTCGTGGGGGCCGGTCTCTGCCAGGCATGTGGCCCCACCCTCTGCGTGGGGGAGGGGAGGTACACAGGTAACCAGAGCCTGAACTCCTGGCTCTGCCCCTTCCGGTTTCCCAGCCGGGAAGGGGGTCGGGAGGCCCCTCCAAGCAGACAAACAAAGGGCAAAGCACCGATGGGTATTTGGGACCCTGGTTAACTCGGGAGGCACAGACCGAAATACATGTTCACCCCCTGCTGGGCAGTGACACAGGCCACAAGCCAAGGGTCAAGTGTAGGAGACGAGGGAAGGGAAGAAAGGGGAGATGTTTATCCTTTCCTGTCTGGGAACCTCATATTCATGTATAAAAAGATGGGCGCCCCCCACCCCCACCCCGCCCGGCAGCCTTCAGCGTCCACGGGCTGAGGGTCTCATCCCCCCTGGCTCTTCCCTCGGAGGGTCCAGTGCATCGGAGGGTCCTGCCCCGACCTTCTGTGTTGGTGTGGACCCCCTCCCCCCCGAAGGCTCACCCCGGTCTTACATGGTGACTTCCTCCGGTCTCAGCTGAGATGCCCCTCCCGAGAGAGGGCACCCCCTGCCTGCACCCCTGTGTGATTCCCTCTACGCCCTGACGACGCGCGGCCCTTCCTCCCCAGCAGGACCTGTCTCCCCTGAGCCACGCAGGGGACCATCCAGCGGCCACCCGGGTGGGCGAGAGGCCCCTCGAGGCTGCGCACTGTGAGCCCCGTGGCCCCCGTCCTTCCTGGCGCCGCAGCCGCAAACAGCGTCCCTCTGCACACCTCCCGTCGCTCACGCCCCTGCAGCCAGTCTGGAATCCAAAGCGGTCTGGAGCCCAGCTGCTTCTCACCACGCCCCGTGCTGCCTCCTGCCCTGAACACCATCTCCCAGCTCACTGCAAATGCCTCCAGGCTGCTCCGCCTGATCCTGCGCCCCCAGACCCAGAGTGTCTCCACGGACAACCAGAGGGAGCCCCGAGAAACCAAGCTGGATCACGGCACCCTGCTGCCCAACACCTTCCAGGGCTCACACGCCCCCTAGACTGTGCCCCCAATCACCTCTCTGCCCCAGACTCTTCTCCCCACCCCCCCACTGGCTCCTCATCATTCCCTGACCACGATAACCATGTGCCTGCCTCAGGGCCTTTGCACCTGCCTCCCCCTCCTCTGGGAGCACCTTCCCCCCAGACGACTGATGCCCTCGCTTCCATCAGACGCCGGCACCCCTCCTCTCTCTGCCTCGGCCCCTGGTTTATTTGTCCCACTTCTTGCAGCCTGTGATTATTTCATTTGTGCGCTTCCTTGGTCTCTGGGCATCTTTCCTGTTGGCTCCGTTTCGTTCCTCACAGTCTCCCAGCGAGGCGCGCGCGTCCGGTAGGTCACGGGCACGTGATGCGCTTCTTGGAATGGGCGAGTGGGGTTAGAGACTTGGCTCAGGGCCCTCCGGGTGCCCCAAGGCTCCAGGTCTGGGGGGGGAGGGCGGTGGTAAGAGGCGGGGTCTGCATCCCCAGCCTGGGGCCAGAGGGAGGAGGGTGAGCCTCGCAGTGGGCCGGGGAGGAGGCTGAGCGGCACAGGAGGGAGGGCTGTGCTGTGAGGGCCAAGGGAGGGGCTGGGGGAGGGGGCACAGGTCCTGCGCGTCCCCAAGACCTGGAGGGAGGGAAGCCTAACCGGGCTCACGGACACCCGGAAACGCCCCAAGCCTGGGATGGAGGCGTCGGGTGGGGAACAGCGCCCCCTGCCTGCGAGCCCGCGCGCAGAGGCTGGAGGAGCGAGGCCTAGGGCACATTGCAGCCCCAGGGTCACAGTCCCGGCTGGGGCCCCGCAGAGAGGACCCCTGAGGGCGTGTGAGCCCCCCTCCCCCAGTGACAGGTCAAAGGCAGCCCCGGAGGAGCCTGGGACGCAGGCTGATCCACACACACGCGAGAGGCACCAGGGGCGGCGAGGAGAGCGTGGGGCGAGGGGAGAGGCGCGGGAGGGCGCGGCCGTGGCGTTCAGACAGCCCTGGGCCCCAGCCACACCTCACCCAGGGTCCCCGTGTTCCTGTCGCGCGGGCCCCTGCAGGGCCAGGCTGCGGCCGCCACTTCTCTCTGCGGCCCAGGGGCCAGCCGGGCACAGAGCGCCTGCCAAATACGCGTAACAGATGCGTGGGGATACGTGGTGCCCGGCCTCACCGCCGGCCACGGACCGATTCCCAGGGGCTCGTGGGCAGCCGCTCCGGCTCTCCCTGTGCGGGCAGAGCAGCCTCACTGATACACTCGTCCAAACGCACGCACGCTCGCCCTCTCCTCCAAAGTGAGCGCCTGCTGCCCTCTGGCGGCAGAGCCAGGAAGCGCAGGGGCTCCGGAGACCGCCGTGAGCAGCAATCCCACCAGATGGGCCATTTAACTGCATTTTCTCCAAATAAAACGGGAAAGAGAGAACACCGGCCCCACTCCCCAGGGCAGCTGGGCGGCTTCAGAGGACAGCTCAAGGCAGCGCGTGCTCACTCAACACCCATCCCCGCCCCACCCTCCCTTACCTTTCTTAAACGCAGAGGCTGTAAAGCTACTCATTTCCCAGCCTGGCCACAGACCCACTGTAGCCAGAGACTTGTAAGAAGTCATCTGGAGAACATTCTGGGAAAGATTTTGCGGTACCAATAAAACCTCCAACAGACCCAACTGGCACAGCCTTTCACATTCCCTCCTAGTTCCTTCCTGGAATGTACGCATGGTTCCCGGAGGAGTGGCAGCCATTTCGCCACCAGGAGGTGTCACACTGGAAGGCAGGAAACTGACATGGAAATGATAGCAGACTAGGTCACAGGAGGAGCTGTTGGGAGACCAAGGAGGTCCTGGGGCCACTCGCTGTCCCTGGATGCCCCCTTCCGGACTTCTTGTGAATTCAGGGAGCAGAGCCCCTGTGTGTTGGGCACTGGGGATCAGCACCAAAACCCCACTGAGCATAGTTCTAGAGCATCACAGCCAAAACTGTTAGTTACTGTGCTGGTTTTCTGTAACTATATTATCTTAGAAGCAACAGGCCAGCGGGCCAGAGGCCGGGCACCGGGCTGGAGGTGGGTCATCCCCTCATTTTACTGGGTCCCCACATGCTTGGAGGATCTCTGGAGGCCGTGGACCCTTGCCCTGCAAAATGTCCATATTAAACACTGCACTAAGTTTTGGGGTCCGTGGGCCTTGGGTGACAAGGGTGTGGAAGGCGGAGGGGCCCAGGGGAGCTCCGACAGTCACTTCCTCCTGGACGGGCAGGGGAGGGGGGCTGTGTCATGCCCGCCCCCGTCTCTGCCATTTCCTGAGGGGCAGAGGATGGGCTGACACCTCCTGGAGTGGGCAGCGTGAAGGGGGACCTAGGGGACACCCAGGGGGCTGGGCAGGCCCTCCAGTAACACATGGCCAGCAAAGGGGCGTCACCAGCAGCCGTGATGGCTCTTTCAGGAGCCTTTCCCGAGAAGAGGGGTCACAACGGACCAGAGCCACACCAGACGTCCCTGTGGGCCCATCCCCTCAGCCCTGCACCCTTCCCACTGAGGCTGCTTCTGTCTCCCGGGACGCCCCTTACCCCAGGTGGGAGGGGGAAGGGGGACCAGGACGGAGGGCGCCCATGGTCTCTGACCCGTCACTGCCCAGCTGTGAGGCAGCTCACACATGCCCCGGCCTGTTAGCGCCCAGGTTCCCTTCCTGCCACCCCTTCGCCCCACCTCTGCCTGCAGGCACCCCCTTCACAGGGGCAGTAAGAAATACAGGTGAAAATCCTAAGCACAGGACACCCCTGGACACCTAATATTTGGTGGCACTGTCATGGTTTAGCTGTGGCTTCTGATGGGGTCTAACTGAACACACGTGAGCTTTGTTTTCTACCCTCCGACTCTATCCGGGTGGATCATAACAGAAAAGTAAAACGTGGTGCTCCGTCACCATTGCACACGCTAAGGACGGGGCTTTTCCCGCCTGAACTGCAGACGCGGGGTGGGGGGTGGGCAGGGGAGGGGACGGCGCCTGCAGCCTTCACCATCTGCACCTGCGAACCGGGCCTTGCCTGACGCTTACCCTTGTTCCCCAGGGCCCCCAAGGGCAGGAGCCAGCAAGCGGACGGCACTCCCCGCCCCCTGCGAGGCAGTCCTGAGCCCCGGGGTGTGGCTGGGGACCGGCTGCCCAATTTCCTGAGCCTTCACATGGGGCGTATGGAAGCCACCTCTGCGGCCGGGGCTGCCCCCTCCTGGGAGTTCTGGGCACAGGGGACGGAGGCCGGGGGTCTCCCTCTGCTCCGAGTGGCTCCATTTCTTCTAGGCTGCAGCACCCACCTGGTAGGTCTCGATGGGCCTCGCCTCCATGTTCAGGTCCCAGACCTTGACCGTGAGGTAATCCCGGGTAAGCATGTACCGGCCGCTGTGGCTGAACTTCACATCTGACACGGAGGAGATGATTTCGGAGAAGAAGGAGCGGTTGCTGGGGTCCTCGGGTTCTTCAAACACTGTGGAGACAGAGAATTGATGGCCGTCACTGGGCTGCTCACCCTGCGGGTCAGAAGAGCAGACGACTCTGTTTCTGTCCTGGGCTCTCACCGTACCGTCATTCTCATCAAACCTGAAGCAGCATCTTGGAACAATGTTTATTGAGCATTTACACCCTGAGCCAGATTCTGTGCAGAGCCCTTCCCGTGCATTAGCTCATCCAGTCCCCTGATAAAACACCTGGTCAGGACCACTATCATTCCCATTTCATAGCCCGGACGACCGAGGCACAGATGGCTAAAATCCATGCCTCAGGCACTGAGCTAGAAGAACCCAGAGGGGTATGGGCTGTGCCGCACTCTGCCGCCACCTACTGGTGTCTTGATGTTCTCGCAAGTTCTGGCAGCGTCTGGGACGAGGCCCCGGGGCTCACGGTGCACTGGGCACTCACAGCTGAGCCCCACTGGCAGGCACGTTTGTCTGGCTGCTACGGGGACCATGGCTAAATCAAATCTCGCTGCCACCGATGGCGCTTGAGTCCCATCAGCCGCCCGCTGCCCACCTCCTAGTATCTCAGACAAGGGGCTCCACACAGGAAATTGCTTACCCGCCTCCCAAAGGCGACAGCCTGCTGTCCCTACGGGATGCTCCCACTCTGGGACAGAGTGTGCGGCGAGCGGCCCCCCGGCAGCATCCCCTCCCTGGAGGATCCCCCGTGGAGGGTCCCACCGGGCGGGCCAGGCGCGTCGAGGCTCAGTCTATCGCTGGCTGCCCCGCCAGTCTGCCCAGCAACACCCTCGCTGGCCAATCAGATCCTACAGTGGCCCCGCCGCCGGAGCAGGGTGGGGACCAGGCACTCCCCACGCGGTATGTCAGCTAACCAAGCCAAACCAGCATTAGCTCCTCGGGAGGGGGCCACGGGGATCACAGGGATCAGGGACGGAGTGGAAGGCCGGCAGCTATTTCTCAGCCCGTCTGGAAGGATTGAGACATTTGACGGCCTTTCTAGCCGTCCCCATGGAAACCAGCTGAGAGGCCACTCTGTCTGCTGGCCCCTGAGTCCGCACACCTGAATCAGGGAAGCAGGGAGCTGATCACACGTGTCTGGGGGCTCCCAAGAGTGCCCTCCCTGCCTGCCCCCCCAGTCCCCAAATCCCACTTCCCCCTTATACTCCCCCCGCCCCCCGGACTCCCGATCTCGCTCCTGTTCCTGCCTTTCCCAGAAGTACTGCCTTGCCAGGCTCCCCTCTGCACAGTGGCTGGAAACATTTCATGCCAATCAGAGGCTCTCGTCCGGTGCATTCATTCATTCTCTCAGACCTCCAGTCCACACTGAGCGCCCACCGTACGCCAGGCCCTGTGTGAGACCCCGGGATGCTGCAGAGAGCAGCGACTCTCCTGGAACTGACATTTGCACAGAGACAGGCAACGAAGCTCGGACATGCTACACCATCAGGGCGTGATGAGGGCGGGAAGAAAACTAAAGCAAGGAGACAGAGAGGGCTCGGGGCTGGGGATCTGGGTGGACAGTGTCCGGTGGGAGAGAGCATCTGAGCAGAGATCTGAGTGAAGTGAGGCAGAGAACAGAGTAGGTACTGAGAGAGGAGGACTCCAGGCAGAAGAAACAGCATGTGCAAAGGGCCTGAGGCACGGACAAGCGGGCAGGTCACGAGGACGGAGAAAGGAGCGAGCGAGGCGCTGTAAGCCAAGGGAAGGAGTCATCCTTATAGGCGAGGTATGGTTTTTCCAGGGTTCACCTCCCTGCAGAGTGAAGGAGAACTCATAGCAGGTCACCTTTAGCCCCTAAAGCCTCTGGAATTCTTATTTTATTTTATTTGTTTTGTTTTGAGAGACAGAGAAAAGAGAGAGCATGGGAGGGGTGGAGAGAAAGGGAGAGAGAACCAAGCAGGCTCTGCACTGTCAATGCAGAGCCCGATGCAGGGCTTGAACTCGCAAACCCTGAGATCAGGACCTGAGTTCGAAATCGAGTCAGATGCTTAACCAACTGAGCGCCCAGGCGCCCGTAAACCTCTGAATTCTGACTCACGTCTCATGTAATCGGTGTTTTGGGCCACTGACTTCGTTTCCAGCAGTTATAAACATTTGTAAAATTTCAGTATTTAATTTCCTACTGAGTGCGGAGAGCCCTTAAGCGAACAGGGGCAGAGACCTGTATCTGATGAGCAGGGCAGAGGGTTTCAGAGAAGAGAGCCCCCAAACACTCAGCAGGGACCTGGGCACCCCCACCCCGCTCCCCCAGGTAGTGGCAGGGACCTGGCCCCCAGCCCCAGCCCCCCGCCTCCCCCAGGTGTGGCAGGGACCTGGGTGCCCCCCCCGCCCACCCCCCAGGTAGTGGCAGAGACCTGGGAGCCCCCCAGCCCCGCCCACCCCCCAGGCTGGCAGGGACCCAGCCCCGCCCCCCAGGTAGTGGCAGGGACCTGGGAGCCCCAGCCCCACCTCCCCCAGGTAGTGGCAGGGACCTGGGAGCCCCCCAGCCCCGCCCACCCCCCAGGTAGTGGCAGGACCTGGGAGCCCCAGCCCCGCCCCCCCCCAGGTAGTGGCAGGGACCTGGGAGCCCCCAGCCCCGCCCCCCTCAGGTATTGTGGGGACCTGGGCCCCCAGCCCCGCTCTCCCCAGGTAGTGGCAGGGACCTGGTGAGCCCCCTCCGGGTGGCCCCCAGCCCCGCCCACCCCCCAGGTAGTGGCAGGACCGCGCCCCCAGCCCCGCCCACCCCCAGGTAGTGGCAGGGACCCTGGGCCCCCCAGCCCCGCCCCCAGGTAGTGCAGGGACCCCCCCAGCCCCGCCCACCCCCCAGGTAGTGGCAGGGACCTGGGCGCCCCCAGCCCGCCCCCCAGGTAGTGGCAGGAACCCTCCCTCGACTGAATTAGCCTTTGTACCCCAAGGGGTCAGAACAGAAGGGGATTTCTAAAGACATTAAGTGGGGTTGGTCTCTTGCACCCCAACTTTGAGGGCCTCCCTTGCACCCATGCTGCCTTGGAGGTTTCCCCGGCCGGCCTCCACCCAGGCCCCCAGGGCGGGCCCACCTCACTTCGCCCCCTCGCCCGGCGCAGGCGTCTGGAATGTCCTGTGGGGCAAAATCACAGAGGGGCATCTGCACAGAGCCATGGGCTGTGTCTCCCGCCAGCTTCAAGGAACAAGACACCGCAAAGGTCAAAGGCGGGGGGCGGGGCGGACGGTGATCAAATCAACAGTTGAGAACAGAAGCACCAAATGGCCCCGTGTGACCGCGGTTCTGGCCGTCCCCCGTTCTGGTGGCTTTCTGAGCACACAGGACCGGCGTCGCACGCGATCGAGGGGAAGGGACAGTGACAGCTGTGAAAAAAACCTCACCTGGAAGTTCTTTTCATTTTTCAAGCCCTGCTGATACCACTATTCTTGCCAAAAGGTTGCAGAGAGTCACTTCTGTGTCGATCCCCCCCTCCCCCCCCACCACAGGGAAGCCGCACGCAGCCTGGGCATCAACAGGGGCATCGATAACGGATAAGGGGGGGGAGGTTCTCCCTCCTAATTGATGGAGTCACTAAGGACATTTCGAGTAATTATTGCTGCCATGAGTTTAAAGAAACGCGTCCCAGAGCCCCTGTCACTGAGACGGGCTGATCCCACCTCTCACACACACACCCCGAATCACGTTCAAGTTGGAGGGCTCTGAAGCCCCAGAAATCTCGTTTCTTTTTAATGATTTGGCATAATTAAGGCTCTCGTGGTCCTGGCTGGTTTCTAACAACCACACCCTCCTGTCTGGGTGTCCTATAGCATTGCCACGGTCACACGGTGGGGGGCGGGTGAGAAGCCCCCACGTCCCCCCAAGTGAGGTGACGGAGGCCCTGAGGAGCCCACCTCGGAAGCACCTATACACCCAAGGAATGGGATGGTGAAACCAGAGGTCAGTGCTGGCCTTCCTCTCCAGCCTCACACCCAGCTGAGGGCGGTCCTCTCTCTTTTTTTTTAATGTTTATTTATTTTTGAGAGAGAGAGAGAGAGCACACGGGTTGGAGAGGCAGAGAGAGAGAGAGGGCGGGAACAGAGGATCTGAAGCGGACCCACAGCAGCGAGCCTAAAGCGGGGCTCGAACTCACAAACCGTGAGATCATACCCTGAGCTGGAGTCAGATGCCTAACCGACTGAGCCCCCCCAGGAGACCCCTGATGGTGTTCCTCGTTTGCCGAAAGCCCTCCATGGCTCCCAGCGCCCATGACCTCCGGAGGTAATATTGGAAGCACCCAGCTCAGTGAGGGACTGAAGTAGCTGCTCAGTAAAACCGGGAGGCTCTTTCATAGTCTCCATTGTTTTCTCTCCTTGAAACTTCCTTTCCCATTTTTAGTCCTTGTCTTTCCTCCCAACTCCTATACATCTTTCAGAACCCCAAGCCAAATACCCTGTTCTATGCACATCTTGTCCAAATGCCCTCCCAAAAAAAAACCGCTCACTCTTGCTGCTGTGCAGCCTGGGCCACCGTCCTGTAAGGCATCAGCAGGGACGTGCGGTCACTTCGTGGGGCTGTGAGCTCTTGGGCCAGGGGTCCTTCTTCCGTCATTGGCCATCTGAGCATCCCTGGCCAGCCTGGAGCCTCACGCAGAGCCCAGCCCCACTGGCAGAGTGCATAGAACCTTCCGTGCGGCCTCTTCTCCGTGCCTTTCCTGACACCCTTCATCCCCAACCGGATACAGTCCCAACGAAGCTTCCGGGCCTGCAGTGAAGCCGGCATCTGCTAGAAGTGCCCCGGAGTGCCCATGGCGCCTGCTCCGTGTCTCTCCGGGAAGCACCCGCTCCCTCCCGCCCCGTCTGTGTCCTGGGTGGGGCGGGGAGGGTTAAACCGAGCAGGCAGAGTTGACCAGAGAGGGGCAGGCGGCGCAGGGAAGAAGGGGTCAGAACTAGATGGAAGAACTGTGTGGGCCTGAGCCTCGCCTCCCGGGACAACCGTGCAGGCCACTGAGACCCGGGGGGGGGGAACCAGACAGACCTACGGGGGAGGGCGCTGCAGAGAACGCAGGAAAGGGGGGCCTGGAGGAGCGGAGGGCGCCCTGACATCGGGTCCCTGCTCGGCTCTGACATCATGAAAGGACACCCACTTGAATGACGAGCACGTGTCCGGGCTCCAGGGGGAGCCCAGGCGCTGGGCTGAGCAGAGCGCAGGGGGAGCGGGGAGGAGTCTTCGCGGGAGAGGAGGAGGGTTGTGTCGAGGACCCCAGGGCACACACCCCGTGCCCGCGATGGGGCGCCTCTTCCCAGCCACTGCTGGGGGAGGGGCCTCCTGTGTGCCCCCCACCCCCACCCCCTGCTTCTCTGGCCGTCCCCAGCACCCGCTCCGGGAAGGGAGAGCGTGCGCCTAGTGGGAGGAACCGCGAGTGACTACAGGCAGCAGGCACAATGGACGCCCCCCGAGGCGGAGCCGACAGTGTCTGCTCAGCACCATCTGATGGACCCCAGTGGACAAGATAAAAGCCAAGCCCCACTGTGGCCCTGGGGGACCTGCCCCCGCCCCTCCGTCTCTGCCTCTTCTCTCCCCCCGCCGGGGCCCTCAGCCCCCTTCTGCGCCTTCCCTACCCAGGCTCGCCCTCTCCTTCTTCGAGGTGCGGAGAAGCCTCTCCTGACCGCCTTCCTCAAGAAACGTCTTTCAGAGACTTCCCCGGCTCCGATGCTGCTATCACTAGGCCCGCCGCTTCCCTACACCTCCCCTCACCCCTGCAAGGGCAGGAGCCTGCTCTCGGCCAGAGCCTGCCTTCCGCCTGCTCTCCCAATTCCGCGCGTGCGGAAGCAGGACCTCACCGCCTCCACTCCCCCGCCGCGCCCACCCTGCTCTGAGCGCCAGAGGCCCCCACGTCCAACCTCACCCCGCAGCCAGGCCAGGTCACTCCCTGCTCAAACGCCCCGCGGCTGCAGATCTTTCTGCCCCAGATCCATTATCGGGAGTGAGTCCGGCCCCTTTCAATGAATCCAGCTCACCCCCATTTCCCATAAGCGTCCTTACTTCTCAAGCTCTGAACCTGTGTGAAGACTGAGAGAGAAAGAGCACAAGTTCATAAGCATGGGTCTAGCGGAGCCTCTATCCTAGCTCTACCTTGCTGTGTGACCTTGGGAAAACACCTTAACCTCTCTGGGCCACCCATGCGGTAAACAATAACGGCCCCTAAAGATGCATAAGTAACCTCACATGGCAAAAGACTCTGCAGATGTGATTAAGTGAAGGATCCTGAGCGACAGGGGCTATCCTAGATTCCCTGGGAGGGGGGGGCACTGTGACCACAAAGTCCTCGTGAGTGAGAAGCAGGAAGGTCAAGGAGAAGGAGATGAGATGATGGAGCAGAGGAGGACGCAGTCCGGAGGTGAAGGACGGGACATGAGCCGAGGTGTACGGTGGCTTCTAGAAGCTGGAAAAGTCAAGGAGAGTCTCCCCTGAAGTTTCTGGAAGAAATGCAGTCCCCCCTGAATTCTAGACCTCTGACCTCCAGAGTTGTAAAAATACATTTGCGCTAAACTTGTGGTGATTTCTTACAGCAGCAGGGGAATGAGCAGATGAGGGCCTCCATCGTAGGGAGGATTTAATGAGACATAAACTTAGAACGGCATCCGGTGTGTAGCAGGCGCTCAACAAACATTAACTGGGCTGTTGCTTCCCCAGCGCGTCGCAGGGGTCCCTCGAGGGGCGGCGACTGACATGGCCATCTATTCTGGGGGCTCCCGTGCCCGGGGAACAGCGCAGACCCTGTGCTGTCAAAAGCAGAAGTAACTGTCTATTTTGAGGCTTCGCGGATGCTGTTTCCATGGTTACCCGGTCATAATGACTAACAGACAAAAGACTCGAATTTCCAGTGCTTCGGAGAAAGATGCGAGGCTGTGGGCTGGGCAGCGGAGCGGCCGGAGGGCCCCAGCTCTGCCCCCGACGGAGGGCCCGCGGAAGCCACTGCCCCTCCCTGTGCCTTGGCTTCCTCATCTGCCCAATGGCAGAAATAACCACCCAGGACGCTCTCAGCCAGCGAAGGGAAAATCACTGCGTCACCTGCTGGGAAGATGACGCCGTGACCACACACCTCTAGGTACTACTATGAGCCACTCCTGAGTTTTGAGCCGCAACTGGATGAATGGACAGAAGCGAGATCTAAAGGAGGAGGTCTCATCTCTGGGTCACTTTTAAAACAACCGTTTGTGGGGCGCCTGGGGGGCTCAGTCAGTGGAGCGTCTGATGCTTGGTTTCAGCTCAGGTCACGATCTCAGGGTTCACGAGTTTGAGACCCGCGTCAGGCTCCATGCTGACAGTCGAGCCTCCTTGGGGCTCTCTCTTTCCCTCTCTCATTCTCTCTCTCTCTCAAAATAAATAAAAACTTTCTATTCCAATGACAAACCTGTATAAATCCATAATCAAATGTACACATGAGTTTCACGAAGACTTCAAGGCGCAGATATTAAGACTGTTCCAGGCAGAGAGTGGCCCAGCTTGTTTTCCAAGAGCCAAATAATCTTAGTAACACCGAGCAAAGAGACTGTAAGTAAAGGCAATTAAAGACCAATGTCACCTACAAACATTTAGACAAAAAGCATGATTTTTGCATTTATGCAGGAGCGGCGCAGCAGGAGGTCACGGTGGTCAGAAGCCACCATGTCCCTCCCTTCACACCTTGGATCTGCAAAAGGCTTCTGGAACCTCAGGGTGATCCAGGGAGAGGCAGCCCTTAAGTTACAATGTGCACGGCAGCCCGGGGAGAGGAGGCGAGACACACAAACGGAGAGGAGTCATCGAAAATAAAGTTCTAGCCCCTGCACCCTTGAGTCTGTGGGCTGATTCACATGCAGGGCAGACCCTCCCCTTCCCCCCACCGCTGGCGTCTGACGGTGACAGGCAGGATCTGTGCACATACAAGCCGTACAAGCGATGGCTGCCCAGGGGGGTGGCTGCTCACTCAGGCCCCGGGGCAGGGCGGGGAGCCGGATGACAAAAGCCAAGGGGGGCGGTGCCTTCCACCTCCCGCCCCCCCGAGGAGCAAACAGCGTGGGGTGTGCGAAGCTGTCTGTATACCTCCAGACACCTGCGTGCCTGCACCCACACGCGCTTCCTGACTCAGGGCTGAAACCCAAGCTAAGACACAGACACGCAGAGAGACGTCAAGAAGAACACGGTATCGCTCTCGCAGAGCCCGCCGCTCGGGCAATTTCCGGGCATACTTCATTCCCTTGTTTTTCTCTTTCCTTTTTTTTTTTTCTTTTGGTAAAAGAGTCATTACCCTGCTTTCTTGTCCCCACCAAATAATTTAACATAATCATTTCCTCGCGTCATTACAAAGCTAAGTCAATATTCTCAACGGCCGAACCAGCTCCGGTGTACAGATGGCACGGTCATTCCCTCCTTACCTGCTCGGTTGGAGGTATAGAAAGCTGAATTTGGCCCCTGTAACAAAGGCTGGACCACGAAGCCTCAGCCTCTTCGTTCCCGTGGGGGGGCTCACGTGGGCTCAGGCTGTGCCCGGAGGCGGGTCCCGAACTCTCTTCTCTTCTCCAACCTTGTTCCATACCAGTCGGACCCAGAGCCGCACACGGCCAAGTGTCCAGGGCCCCTGTGGCCTGAACCACACGCAGTGGGCATAAGGCGGTCGGGGGCCATGCCCTCCAGGGCACAGAACAAGAGTAGGGGGCATGTGGGAATCTGTTACGTGGCAAAAGGGAAATCAGGACTGCCGCCCGCTGACCTTCAGGTGGGGAGGGTTCCCGGAATTACCCAGGGGGATCCAAATCGCGAGGGTCCTTCAGTGTGAAAGGGGGGCAGTCATGTGATGCCGCGTGATTAAGCGCCCATAGCTGCTGTCGGCTGTGCCGATGCAGGGGCCATGAGCCAAGCAATGCAGGCACCCCCAGAAGCATGCATTTTCCCCCCCGCCCCCTAGAGCCTCCAGAAGGGACTGGCCCTGTCGATGCCTTGATTTCTTGTCTGGTAAGACCCATGTCAGACTTTAGGACTGCAGAACAGGAGAACAAATCTGTGTTGTTTTAAGCCACGAAGTGTGGTCATCTGTTTCAGCCCTGGGCTGCTCTGAGGGGCTGGGCACCGTCCACACTCATGCCCTGGGTGTCTTCTGGCCCCTGGGTTTCCCACCCGTCCACACACTGACGACTCCACACCTTTATCTGCAGCCAAGCCCCGGCCCCTGACTCCGGACATCCCCAGGGCCCAATGCGATCTCACACTTACTGTGTCCAAAACTCATCCATTCGTCCCGTCTCTGCTGCTGGCCGCCCTGCCCCCCAGGGTCCCCGCTGTCCGTCCCAGGAGAGGGCCCCACCTTCACCCGCTGCACAAACCAGACCTCGGATGGAGCAACCGTGGTCCAAGGTGCACTCGGCAAAGCCTGCCAGCCAGGCCTCCCGAGAACGCCCAGGATGTGACCCACCTCCTCACCTTCGTCATCCTGCTGTCTCCACAGTGAACCCCAGCGGGGGCTCGTCCCACCCCCTGCTTCCACGTTGACCCCTCTGAAGTTTCCTCTTTTCAAACCCGTGTCTCATGACCTCAGGCCCGGCCCTCCACCCTCTGCGGCTTTCTCTCCTCCCTCAAAATCCTTCCCCTGACCGATGGGTGTCCCGAGTCACCTGTCTCGTGTGTCTCTCGGACCCCAGCTCCCAACACCTTTCCCCTTAGTCACGGCACTCCGGCAACACTGCTGCCCCTGCAGGGTCCCCCTTCTAGAACATTCTCCCCCCAGAGACTGCATGGCTCACTCCTCGGCGCCTCGAGGGGTCTGTTCTGTTGTAACTGTTCCCTCCCTGCACCCTGTCTTTGGCAGCTGTTTATATGTCTCACTATCTCCTGACATCGCACTACCCAGTGCCACGTTCTCATCTGTTCGCGGGGTCTTGCTACACGGCCACCAGCAGACGTATCCCCAGCTCTGCTCGTAGGCGGAGATGGGCCCTCCCCGCCCTCCGTGCTGGCCGCTCAGCCCTCAGGACGGGAAGGCTCAGCGCGGGGGAGAAGGGTGTTCCTGGGGGCCTGTGCTTGGGGCTCCAGGCTCCCTGGGGAGGGCAGAGCTAGAGGAGCGGGTGCAAACCCAGACCCTCGACGGCCCGCCCAGTGGGGGCGCCAGTGAGCAAGCTCCAGAGTGTCTTCGGTGCATGGAAGCGCCCAGGTGCCGAGAGGGGCCGTGTGGAGACCAGGGACCCAACCTGGCCCAGGAGAGGGAAGGCCCTGGCATTTGCAGGGGGTCTGGAGCCAGAGTCCCCTGCGGGCCAGCGCAGAGCCACCCTCTCGGGCTGCCCCGGGAAACCAGGCGCCAGAGGGGAAGAGGTGACCAAGTCCCTCCCAACAGACCTTTAATGAGACCACCTCTGGGGACCGACTGGTCACCATGCATGCATCCAGTCACTCACCCGTTCACTCATTCACTCATTCATTTATTCACTTGTTCACCCGTTCATTCATTCACTCATTCATTTATTCACTTGTTCACTTGTTCATTCATTCACTCATTCATTTATTCACTCGTTCACTCACCGGTTCACTCATTCACTCATTCATTTATTCACTCGTTCACTCACCCATTCATTCATTCACTCATTCATTTATTCACTTGTTCACCCTCTCGCTCATTCATTCACTCATTCACTCACTTGTACATTCATTCATTCATTTATTCACTCACTTGTTCATTCATTCACTCTTTCATTTATTCACTAATTCACTCACTCGTTCATTCATTCACTCATTCATTTATTCACTCATTCACTCACTCGTTCATTCATTCACTCATTCATTTATTCACTCATTCACTCACTCATTCATCCACTCATTCATTCAACAAGTATTTATTCCCAGACACTGTTGTAGGCACTGAGGTAAATACAGAGAGGAACCAAAGTCCCCACCCTCCTGACAGGGGTCCTGTCTGTCCCTGCCCCCTGCTACAACGCCCAGGGAGGATACCACGGCCTGACCCCCTGATTCTCTGCCTTCAGGGGCCTGTGGGGAACCCAGCACCAAGCAGGCCAGCCTGGGGTGAGAGTGCCAGCCAGGGCATCTCAGAGTCCTGGGTTCAGATCCTTCCCTGCCACTTTTCACTTTGGGTGACCTTGGGTCCCTCCCTGGAGCCTCAGTTTCCTGCTCTGTTCTGGACTCTGTCAGAGCTCGTGTGAAGATGAGATACTATGGACAAAGGGCTCTCTGGATGCCTGGCAGGGTATCCAATAAGTGAGCTGCTGTGTGGCACTGCTGGTTGCCATAGCATGTTCCTCGGACCTTGTTCAGCCCCAGACCCTCATGGCAGCCCTCTTGCACCCCCCTAGCTGGCCCCGTGGGGGTTCCAGCATGAGGAAGTGACTGCGTGGAGCACACAGGCCACTGGGGGAGATGGCCCAGCTCACAGAAAGTTCTGCAGACTGTAGCTAGTCTGTGAAAGGAAAGCTTTGGGAGCTCTGGGGACACAGGGAAGGCGCCTGAACCAACATGGGGGTCAGGGAAGGCTTCCCGGAGGAGGTGACAGCTGAGTATGGTCCCACCTTAGCGTCTGGCTCCCAGCTCCCTCCCTGACCTTTGTTTCAGCGGTCTGGTCCCTGGAAGTCGGGCAGCCCTGGCCCATGCAGGGACTCGGGGGACAGCGGGTGCAGAACGCGTCTGAGCCACTCCTACCTACCCTGGGTGCAGCATGGATGGGCCGTGGCGCACCAGGTCCCCGGGGGTGTGGGCACTTACGTTTGGAGTGCTTGTCACACAGGGCGGCCGCACGCATGTCACAGAGGCGCAGGGAGCCCTTGCTGCTGCTGTAGACGAAGAGGTTGCAGTGGTGGGGGTGGAACTCGGACGCCGTGATCACCTCCGTGAGGTCCTCCATGTTGGCCGGCTTGATGTCCACAATGTCTGGCCCCGTCAAGGAGAGGCCAGAGAAGGGAGGGGACCCGCCGCTCGGCCTTCCCATGTGCCCCACATCTGAGCTGCATCCGAGACCCCTGGACGAAGCCCCGGCCCCAGACGGTCTCTGAGCTGCACACCTGCACGTCCGACCGCCTGGCAGCTGCCCACTGTCTCCGCAGGCCGGACCCGCCGCCTTCCACCGAGCTGAGCCCTGTCCCCTGCCAGCACCCAGAGCCATCCGGCCACCCCTCCACCCCCCACGCCAGGTGTGTGGCACCTATCGGCTCCCCTCCCACCCCCCTGCAGCTGCCCCCTTCTGTCCACGGCGCCCAGGTTCTCCTTTGAGGAAAAGGGTGCCTTTATGCGTTCTCAGCGCTGATCTGTCCTGTCCACTCACAATCACCATGAGGAGTGAGCACAGGGCCTCAGAGGAGCCGACAGAGGGACTCCGGGCCTGAGACACGGGGGGGAGGGGAGTCACTCTGTCCTCTCTGCTGGGCTGGGTGTGGTGTGCAGACGCGGGGTCTGTACGTGCTGCCAGGAGGAGGGGAAACGCGGAGCCTGAGGGCAGGACAGAGCACACGGAGACGCCTGTCAACAGCACTTGAAGCTGGCATCAGGATGCACATGACCCTTGGACCATTAGATACAGGAGCCAATTCATCCATTTTCTGTTTAGGACCAAGAATTCTGCTGCTTGCATAGGAAATATCCCTGACTGATACTCTGGAGCCCAGAGTGGGTAAGCAACTTGTCCAGGACAGCTCAGCAGCGAGTGGTAAGGCTGCGTTTCCATCCATTCCTTGTTGCCTACAACAGCAAATCCAAACCCCTTGATGTAGCATTCAAGGCCTGGCGTCCCCTCCCCCTCTCTTCAGCTTCAGATCCCACTGGTTGCTCGGACCTAAAGGCACCTTCCTCTCTGACAGCGACACCCTGGTGTCTTGTCTCCCCGGCCCTGCACGGGGCTCTGCCCATCCCATTCCCTCTGGCTGAAGTGCCCTCTCCTACCCCTGCGTCTGTGCGTGGGCCCTGGAATCAGAGTCTGGGGTCTGAATCCCAGCTCTGCCAACTCTGGCCTGTGCAATCAAGGGACGGGGGGGGGTTCCTTAGCTCTTCACGCCTTACTTTCCTCTTCTGTAAAATAGGTCAAAAAGGTCTAACATAGTCTTGGTGTGACAATTAGAAGAGGCAAATCCCCTTGCTCGCTGCTTGACCCGTCACAGCTCAGTGAGTATAAGCTGCCATTATTATATTTTATTGTCTGGAAAAAGTGGGATTGAAACTCTGAGCCGCCCCCACCATCAGCTGTCCCTGCCCCTCCTGCCAAAGCCTCAGTAAGAGAGGCATTTCCTGACCTGCGTGAACATGAGAGCTCACCAAACATCAGAAAGAATGTTGAATCTGAGTGAGCAGGGGCACCGAGGAGGGTGTGTGTGCTCACACTCAAACACTGCTTCTGCAAGCACACCATTCACCAGAAGCTCAGAATCACATAAAAATATCGAGAGGAGGAAAAAGGAGCCTGAGCTTGTTGCCCGGGAAACTGCGGTTTTCTCGTACGATAAGAAGCAGAGATTAAATCACGGAAAATGAGGCTGAACAGTGAGAGAGAAAAAGCTAAGACTTCCGTGCCAATTCCATCCCCATCCTGCACCCAGCGCCTGCCTTTGCACCGGGCTCTGCCTGCTTGGAAATGACTCCGATTGCTGCCCCAACTTAAAACGGTGTCTGGGGGACACGTGTGGTCATTTACGAGCTCCATGCACGTCAGCACAACACTTGGATGTTCCGCGCTGGAGGGACTAAATTCTCCCTGCAGAACTCGGGCCACAAGCATCTAAGGAAGGACGCCGAGTGGCCGGGCTCCAGGAAATGCAGGCCGGCTTGGGGTCCCATTTGGGTCACTCATTGGGGGATACGTGTTTACACTGTGTTTCATAGAGCGACGGCTTCCAGGGGAGAAAGACTCGGTGGGATAAGGTGCCTCCTGTCAGGACGGGTGGGGTGGGGGCTCCCACCCGCCCCAGGGAAGTCAGCACAGCCGCTGCCTTGTTGCGTTCCCCAAAGGATGCAGGTCAGACGTGACAGGTCCATGCGTCATTCCCAGGCTGGAGCTCTGAGAGCCAGCACGCGGTGTGCCCTGACACCTTCCCATCTGCCGTGGGGCCCGCACTTCAGGTCGCCCGCTGTGAAACACCCCTTGGCTGTTTCAAACTTCTGAGATTTCCCGGATCATCTGCCCTCCTGACCCATTCAGCGTCCAAACCCAATTCACTTTCCCACCTCGGGATGTTCTAGAACACAGCTCAGCAGAGAAGGAGCAGACGTCCAAATGCCGATCGCTCTGCCTCCACAATGACAGAAACTCTGACGTGCTCAACGACCACGGATGCTCAGCTCACAACTGTGGTTCACTGCATGGGCTCGGCCACCGCCCGCCTGCATTTACCAGGTGTCTGGCTGGTGGAGACTGAGGCTGGTGTTTATGAGACGTCTTTTCACAGAGATGGCCGAGCTGGGGAGCTGTGCACACAGGTGCCGGGAATGCACAATGTCGGGGCTCAGAAGCCTCCCCTCTTGGCCCCCACGTGCGGCTCGCAGACTCACGTGGGGCTCAAGTCCAGGCAACTGGGTGTGGCCTTTTTGTTGGATTCCAGAGTGCACGTGCTCCCAGCATGCTTACCCAGTTCTGTCACCCTCATGACAACGGTCATTAGAAACAGGTACAAGGCGGGGCGCCTGGGTGGCTTAGTCGGTTAAGCGTCCGACTTTCGCTTAGGTCATGATCTCGCGGTTCGTGGGTTCAAGCCCCGCGTCGGGCTCTGTGCTGACTGCCAGCTCAGAGCCTAGAGCCTGTTTCAGTCTGTGACTCCCTCTCTCTCTGCCCCTCCCCTGCTCACACTGTCTCTCTCCTAGAAAAAAAAAACAAAAACAAAAGAAACAGGTACAAGGTGTGACAGCTTTTAGAAGCACACGGCAGGGGCAGGGTGGAGGGGGGGATTAGGTCTGCAGCCCTCTGCAGCGAACGGGCCCGAAGCAGGCGACACAGAGTGGGCCGAGACCGATGCACGTGGACCGAGGATGCTGTGTGTGAGCTTGGGAGACAAAGCCTCGATGCCTGGGTCCCATTGACAGCCCAGGGCCACAGCCCTTACAGCCCAAGCGTCACTCAGGAGATCTCTTGCTGTTCCAAATGAAGGGCTTTGGATACAGTGGGTGCTTGGGAAAGATGGATGTGACACACATTTCCGCGTGACCCCGGGGGAGGAAGACAAAGCCACGATCAACAGCCAATGTGCTGGGGCCCCGGCGGGGCAAGGACAGGTGGTCCTGTGCCTCTGAATCCCAGGGCCCAGAGCCGTACGTGAATCTCAAGGACAGCATAGCATCCTTTCGGGCAAGGCCACCCTGGAATCAGCCTCTCCAAGATCTCCCGCTCAGCTCGCCACAGGACTTGCCCTGCACCTGCTCCCTGGCTCCTCTCCGGTGCAGGTGGGTGCGTGAAAGGATTAATTACTAAGCGGGGCTGTCACTGTCGAACTCGGTCACCACATCACAAAGCCGGGCCTGAATCCAGACTCCTGATAAGGGAGGTGGGTGTGAAAGTAGCATGATAATTACAAGTCGAACACAGTGCAAACGCTCCTCCTTGACTCACACCCATGTGGGCTTGAGCCAGTGGACTGTGACACATTTGGTCCAAATGCGACCTTCTGTAGTGGCTTCGACTTTGGCAGGCCCCGTGCTGGGTCAGAAGCTGGGGGCCCCGGGCCAAGCATTTGATCTTAGCTCTCTCTCTCTGGAATGCTCAGTGCCACACGTAAACATCATTCCTCAAGCCTCGGTTTCCCCTCTTTGCAAAGTGAGGGGTTGGGCATGACCCTGTAGCACGCTCTCATTTGGAGGCTGACCCCCAGTGTCCTCTGCCCCGTTTCGCGGACAGGTGCATAAATCCCACTTGTGCGCGGTGCCTCACGAGGTTTACACACTGCCCTTCCTCCCGAACAAGCATAATTAGACTCACCTACAAGCCCTGCCCCCTGGGGCAAATCCAGGTGAATTTCCCATCTCACTGTGTTCCACCTGTGTGACGGGCTTGCACTGAACTCCAGTCACACCTTGGCAACTAAGTTCGCTGACCGGGTAGGGGGAGAGAGGAACAGGGCAGGCAGAGGGGAGGAGGAGAAGGTGAACTCGCTTGATGCCACACCCCGAGACTCAACACAAGGTACTTTTCTCCGGAGCAGCAGGCTGAATGGTGGCCTCTTGATACGTGTCCACATCCTAATCCCCATAAACCGTGAATGTGGCCTCATCGGGAGAAAAGTCTTTGCAGATACAATTAAGGATCTTAAAAGGACACCTCCATGGAGGCCCGGAGTGGACCCTAAACCAATGACGAGTGCTCCTCTAAGAGACCACACAGGACACAGGACCACGGAGGCAGCTGGAGTAAAGCTACTGCTAAGAAGGCGTGGGGCAGGGGCGCCTGGGTGGCTCAGTCGGTTAAGCGTCTGACTTTCGCTCGGGTCATGATCTCGCGGTTCGTGGGTTCGAGCCCCGCGTCGGGCTCTGTGCTGACTGCCAGCTCAGAGCCTGGAGCCTGTTTCAGAGTCTGTGACTCCTCTCTCTCTGACCCTCCCCTGCTCACGCTCTCTCTCTCTCTCTCTCTCTCTCCTAGAAATAAATATTAAAAAAAAAAAAAAGAAGAAGGCGTGGGGCCGCCAGGGGTGGGAGGGAGAGGCAGGAGGGAGCCTCCCTGGAGCCTCCAGAGGGAGCCTGGCCCTCCCAGCACCTTGACTGCAAACTTCTGGCCTCCAGAACTGAGAGTAGGTTTGTGTGTAAGCCCCCAGTTTGTGGAAATCTGTTCCAGCATCCACCGCAAACTCGTGCTTCCTGGGACCTGGGGAGCCATGGCCTGGCCAGTGCACTAGTAGCACAGACATCCCCTCGTGCTTATTTGTTTGACTGCCCGGCTGCCCAGCGAGGGCGGGGGTGGGCGCGTGGATTGCTGCTGCACCTTCAGCACCTAGAGGAGCACCTGGCACACGGCAGGAGCCCAGTGAACAGCCCGTCTCGGGCCCCTCCAATCCAGGCCGGGGGTGGGTACAGGAAGTGTCAAACCCTCCCAAGGGGACAAAGCCCTTCAGATGGAGCTGAACAGCAGGCTCAGGGGAGCTGGGGGTGGGGTGTTCCTTTAGGAGGGGACTGGCACGGGGCGCCTGGGGGCTCAGTCAGTTAAGCATCCGACTTCGGCTCAGGTCATGATCTCACGGCTGGTGAGTTCCAGCCCCACGTCAGGCTCTGTGCTGACAGCTCAGAGCCTGGAGCTTCAGATTCTGTGCCTCCTTCTCTCTGTCCCTCCCCTGCTCATGCTCTCTCTCTCTCTCAAAAATAAACATAAAAAAATTGTTTTAAAGGGGAGGACTGTCACTGACAAAGGCCATCACCCTGCAGTGCGTAGGAAGCATTGCTGCAGCCACACAAACGCTCAAGGGCATTGGGGAAGCCAAGATGCATGCTGCTTATCCAGCTTCTGTGAAGTTCTCAAGAAGGCCAGACCCCCCCACAGCATCTTTCTTCGGTCTACACTGCATGTTGCTCAGAGACCTGCTAGCCCTCATCTTTCCAGGCTGCACAGACTGACTGACCAACCTGTTCTGCTCATTGGACTGCGGGCAAAATCGTGGTCCTGTTTCCACACCTCCCTCCAGCCCAGCACCCAGTACCTGTCTGCACATGAAACGCCCCGTAGGCTGGCTACGGGCACACAGCTTCACATCTGTGTCCTGTTCAAACCTCCCCAGCCCGTGGGTGAGGAAACGGAGGCTCGGCAAGGAAAAGCCACTCCCTCGGGACCTGGCAGAGGGGGCCCAGCCCGGGACTAAGCTGGATTCCAGAGTTGGCAATACACCCACTATGCCATGGGGCAAAGCAGGGCAGGGGTGAGAAGCGCACAGCCTGGCCCCTGATGGCCTGGGTGGGCACGGAGGGGCCAGCGTCCCCCTGGAGGAGGGGGTCTCTGGCTCCTCGAAGCCTTCACCTCTGCCCCGTGTCGTACAATGATTCCCTCTTCCTTCAGGGCCCAAGTGTGAACGGGTGTGTTGCTCCAGGCCAGAAAGTAAACATTTTAGGACCAGCAGAGGCCACAGGATCTCACCTTGACTACTCAACTCTACTGTTCTATGGCGGTCATGCAAATGAGTGGGAGTGGCTGAGTGCCCGTAAAACTTTATTAACAGGTAGATTTGGCCCCCAGGGCGGTTCTCTGCTGGCCCAGGGCCAAGAAGAAGGACTACAATCTTACTTTTGTACTAGGAGCCTTCCCTCTTAACCCCACACGAGACCAGTGTGTGAAACAGCCCCACCGGCCTGGCTCCTCCCCCAGCACGACGATGTCCTCCAGGCCTGGCTCTTCTGACCAGCCCTGTGAGCTCTGGCCCTTGCCTGGGGGAGTCGGCAGAGCTCAGAGGCAGGCCTGTCTGTCCCGCCCTAGAGCGAAGTCTGTGGCTCTTGCTGCCAAGGACATGGGCATCTAATCCAGGCAGGCCTTCTGCTGAGTCATCAGGTTTGCAGAGATTTTTATAGAAACTCCTTTATCTCCTACTGCCAAAGGCAGATCTGATGGCCTGAAGCCAGTCAGGGTCACATCAGCATGGAGTGCTGTTTGCGAGCCCTCAGTGCCTGGGCCGCCACACCAGGAGGCCCCGCTCGGAGGCCTCTGACATGTCAGGGAGAAGGTCACAGTGACCTCTTTCTTCTGATCTTTGTCCCTCCTACCTGTGCAGGGCATGGAAACAGGTACAAAGGGCCACACCCCCCACCGGCCATGAAAGAGTCAGGCACACGATATGAGTAAGTGTCATTGGTTGGCTTGAGAAGGAGCTCAAGTGAGAAATGGGTATGGAAACCATCCCATAAACAGCAGAGAAGGACACAAATTAACTAACGTGAAGACAGGCTTTCATGGCGAGGCCACAAAAAAATGACTCTATGAAGACACAGCAACTAACTGAGCTTGGAGACACTGTCACACCCCCAGAGAGCTGTGGAGGGCAGCCCCACACCCTGCACCCGCAGACCAGGCACCCTGCATCCCCGCGGGAAGGACCACCACCCTCCACTCCCACGAAGGAGGCCAGGGCGGGGAAGCGACTTGCACAGGGCCACGTGTGGAGCATGGATGAGCAGGGACAGAGTCTTGGCTCCCTGACTCCCAGCCAGTGCTCCTCCCTGTGCACCCTGTGTTCTGGAGTAAGCGCATCCCCACCCAATACACGGTCCCAGAACACCGCCGCTAGGGCACATTGGACTGGCCTGTGGCCTGTGACCCTGCAAAGGGGCTGCTAACGAGGGTGGAGGAGTTCAGTGATGAGAAGGATGCAGCCCTGGGTTCCATTGATTTAACCGAGCAAAGATGGCTCCACAGGAACACGCAATCAGGATGGGGGAGGCAGTTACCATGGTGACGGAGCAGCCAGCGAGTGAGGCCAGAGGCAGCTCTGCCAAGGATCACGCCGTGAGAAGCCTCCCCAGCAGGCTCTCCAGGGACACTGGGTGTGCGGATGCCCCGGAAGGCCTCCTGCACACGGACGCAGTCCCGCTGGGGCACAGCCAGCAAAGCTGCTTTTCTAAGAAAATTTTCTCCAAAAGACGACCCGGCTACAAAGATGAGCTATAAGTGCTCTGACCAAACCATGTCAGATCCTGTGTGAGGTTCCTGGCACCCTCTGCCCCTGTATGAATTTGCTTGGGCTGCTACAGCAGATGCTGTAGATGGGTGGCTTAATCAATCGATTATTCTCTCCCAGTCCTGGAGGCTGGAAGTTCAAGATCGAGGTATCCGAAGGTGGGTTTCTGGTGACCACACCCTGTGTCCTCACCTCATCTTCCCTCTGTGCGAGAAGGACACTGGTCCTTGGAACCTTACTACAATGGTGTGACCCTGCTCAGAGAGAAGAGCCTGGTTGCCGGGGCCATGCGGCGCCACAGGGAGAGGGGGATTCTGTGTAAAAGTGCACTGTACAAGCCCACTGAAGCCCTGTGTGTCTTCTCCACGTGCTGAGCCAGTCTGCACATTTCTACCACAAGCCAGCTTATGTTCTTCCCATGTACTAGGCCAGGGAAGAGAGCACTGAGTTCTGATTCACAAAGACCGGGCTTGACAGTCCAGCCCCACCATAAACAGCTGTGTGACCTCCAGAAAACTTCTCAACCTCTCTGCACCCTGCTTTTCTCATCTGTAGAATGGGTTGATAACATCTATTTTGCAGGGCTGCAATGAGGATTTAATGAGGTGACATAAGTCAAAGGCCCTAGCTATTAAAATAAAATAAATAAAGTGATGTGCAGATGTATTTTTAAAAAGTTCCAGCACAAGGTTAGTACCTTTAGCAATAATTAAAGTTTGTTAAATTAGAATCAGAGGCTTTCTCTTCCTCTGGAAAAACACGAAATGAAGCAAGTTGCCAAACGTGCGGTAATGCTCACCCCCCCACCAAGAAAACAAGGACTTGGGGGTCTGTGCTGAATTGCATGCCTTGGCTCCTAAGAGCTGGAAGAGAAACCCTAGGCAAGACAGGGCTGGGACACACACCCAGGTGGCCGAGAAAGGGCAAACCAGAGCCCATCCTGACCTCTTCTCCCAGGGCTTCTAGCCCAGCAGTGACACCAGAGAGGCCCATGCTGCTGCTCTGGGACGGACACACAGGGGGCACAGGATGGGATTTTTGGCGATGCCCTGAGCTGGTGGCGAGATTCAGGGAATCAGAGGCATTAATTCAAAAACTGGGAAGAGTAGGATTATCAGGGGCGGGGAGTGTTCCACATGAGGCAGAAGCGTAAGACTGAGGAGCCGCGACAGGGAAGCCAGCTGGAGCCCCGATGTGGGGAGAGGGTGGGAGACGGGGTTCCAGAGTGGAGTCAAGGAGATTTTAATCAGGACCGTGTCATAGAAATGCCAAGGAGGCCTTTCAGGAAGGACGAGAAGCATGGCAGAGTCTCACACACCCACCACAAGAGGATATGTTAGAAACCTACAGCTGATGGGGCGCCTTAGTGGCTCAGTGGTTCAACTCTTGGTTTCGACTCAGGTCATGATCTCATGGTTCTTGAGTTCAAGCCCTGCATCGGGGTCTGTGCTGACAGCATGGACCCTGCTTGGCATTCTCTGTCTCCCTCTCTCTTGCTGCTCCTCTCCCTGTCCCTCTCCCTCTCTCTCAAAAATAAGTAAATAAACTTAAAAAGAAAGAAACCTACAGCTATGGCTGCACACTTGGCCACCTCTATCACCAGTGTCACTAAACAATCCTCACTGTCCTGCTGTGGGGTGAAAAGCACTGCTCTTCCTTAGGATCTAAAAGAAGAGCCAGGAAACATCATTGTACTGATGGGGCTGGACGGCCAAGGGCAAGTGCACCCACTTCTCAGAGCGCATCTCCACACTCACAAAATGGAGGAATGACAGCACCACAGGCGAACTGCTCTAAGGGTCTGAGTCACAAGTGCCAGCACGTTGAAGGTGGAGTAAGAGTGGCTGCCCTGGGGTTGTCACTCTCATGACTGAGAGGCAGGGTGGCATGACAGCGAAGCGCATAGGTTCTGCATCTGGAGGCCGCAAGTCTGAGTCCTAGGCCCTGCCGCTTCCCAGCTGGGTAACTGGGTAATTACTCAACCTTCCTGTGGCTCACTTTCTGCTTCTGCAAAAGGGGGGTGTTAATAATACCTACTCCACAGTGTTGTCAGGAGGATTAAATAGATGAGCACGAAAAAAATAGATTAATATGTGCAATGTGCTTGGGGCACTGTTTGGCGTAGAGTAAGTGTTCAGTAAGAGGTGATGGCGGTGTGCGAGGTGGTGAGGAAGATGGTGCTGGGCAGACACTGGAATCAGCACCACGGACAGCTGCACGAGAGCTGGGCCGCAGGTCAGCACCGCGGACAGCTGCATGAGCGCTCAGCCCTGGGGAGGCCTGGCCTTGCCAGGCCCCAAAACAGAGGTGTGCTAATAGCTTAACAATATGCTTTCTGGGTGGAAACTGATCTGGGGGGATTCGGACTTAGGCACCTCTGAGAAGATGCTCCTGTTCCTTCTCTGCAGAGTGATACCAGAGGAGGATTGGCAGAAGGTAGCCTATAAGGTGCCTGACAGCAGCTGAGAGCCAGTGTGGGCAGTGTCTATGGTGCATCAGGCCCTGTGTTCATCAGCCATTCTACCCTTACAGCCCTCAGCACAGGAGTTGCACCCCACTGAATTGACGAGAAAAGAAAGGCTGAGCAAGACTAAGTGACTGGCAGGGTTGCCAGTGAGTGAGCAGTGGAGGCAGGCTGGACGCCAGGCTCCAGGTTTTTCGGTAATCACAGACCCTAGCATATGGAGGGTCCTCTCCTTTGCTCAGCCAGTCCCCTCCTTTGCTCTCCGCATGGGGAAGACACCCAGCCCGCAGGCAGCAGTGTGCTGACCGAGGTTTGCAGCCTTCACCCCTAATTGCCATACCATCCCACCCAGCTTCAGGACCTGCTCTGTAAATTGCAATTAGGAATTTGTTCCAGACCCAGGCTTGGTGCAATGCCAGCTTCCACCATGAGAAATCGCTCAGAGGGGAGAAAAATCAATTGAACCATCTTCACAGTTCTCCGAGTGCTAAAAATAAAGCAGAGGCCCATCAGCTGAGACCCTCTGTGCAATCTGTTACCTTTAAGAAGCATCAAGCTCAAGAAAAAAATCACTCAGAGCTGCCTAACTCTCTCAAATGTTGGTATTAAAGGACGTGAGAGGTTGTTTAAGCAGATGCAGACACAGTGCTGGAGAACAAAATGGGGCTTTGACAATCAGAAAGACAGTGCAGGGATTTTATGAGAACCAGCCTTAAATATCGGAGGATCTGTTGTTTAGGAGGGAAATACTGGCCCGCTGCTGGGCCCCGAGGAGTACCGCGCCTTTCTTATGCATGATTTCCTTATTCTTTGCAAATTTACAAATATCCTTAGGATAAGGAACTTGGCCCGTTTTACACTGGTGGAAATTGGCAGCCAAGGAGGTTAAACAAGGAATCTGAGTGCAGGTCTGTTAGACCCCAGAGCCCAGACCGCTGCTCTTTAGTGTCCAGGGTCTCTGAGGCCCTGGAGCCCAGATTCACAAGGCGGTGTCACACCCTAAGACTAGATGGAGACTGGAACTCCTCCATCCAAAGTCACCACGTACAACCATTCAGAAGTACTTGCTATGTACTGGACCCTGCATTATAAATGGGGATACAGAGAAGGTTAAGACTGGGTGTACTGATTCTTAAGGGTTTCACCAGAAAATAGAAGAGGCAATCATATTAAGAGACAAGGAAAGCCCAGTGTGACCAGGAAGTGTGCGCCCAGAGGAGCTATGTTAACCCAGGAGGGGTGCAGTGGACAGAGCAGTGACACTTATGGCCACATGGCAGCCAGCCAGGCTATGACAGGGAGAAAGAATGACCCTGGGAAGGAACAGCAGAAGGTAGAGCACCCCCACCCCTAAACCCCTCCCATAACATGAAGGGAAACCCAATGGCCTGAAGGGGCAGGCAAGCCTGATACACAGGAGCCTGGGGAGGCAGACAGGGGCTGGTTATCAAGAGTCCTGGGGCATTGATGAGGGATGTCGACTTTTTCCAGAGGCTGACATGGAGCCACTGAGAGCTTTAAGCAGGGGCCAGATGTGGTCAGACCAGAGGTTCTGATGAGCGACTCTCTCACAGCTCTGTGGGGGGCTGCCTGGCAGGGGAACGTGGGATTCAGGCGATGGGCCAGGCAAGAATGGCCTGTCCCCAGCAGGGCCTTTGACAGGGACGGAGAGGAGGGCATGATTCCAGAGCCATCTGGGGGGTGGGGGGGGGGGAAGAGAAAGGGCTTGGCACCTCTTTCTATCTTGCAGGTGAGGGAGAGGAAGGAGGCGCTACACCATGTGTGTGCCTGGCACACAGAGAGGCTCAGTAAGCACCAGCCCCCCGACCCCCACCCCCGCTCAGAATGATCAGCACTCAGATTAGCAGAGGAAAGTTCCTCGGAGTCAGCTTTCTTACTACCCACTCTCATCAGTCAAGTCAACACCCACCACTTCTCCTTTATTAAAAAGGTTTTCCTGTCTCTTAAAACCTTTACTAAAAATCAATTCTGCTTAGACAGAAGGTGTTACGGCAGGAGGAGGTGGTGCCGCAGCGAACTTCCAGTGGCCTTGAGACAGACCGGCAGTGTCAGGACAAGTCAAGGCACTGGAGGGCGAGAGCTGAAGGAACAGGAAGCCCCAGGCGCTGAAGCCCCCAGGATATACCTGCACCAGACAGGTGTCCAGATTCAGAGCAATTCCCCAGCTCAGCAGGCCTCGCCGGCCTCCTCCCACAGTGGAAATGAAACACCTTTTCTAATTACTCGGCTGCTAGGAACCTATTATCACACCGCAGCCCACGGTCCTGACCTTCCCCGCCAGGGAGGCCGGCCTCCATGGACGGGCGCTGCCAGCCTCTGCTCCAGGGCCGTGTCTTGTCGCCCTGGTGGCCAAAACGGCAGCAGGCCACGGGGAGTGACGTGCAGCCTGGTTCCCTGATGAATCGGTCTACACGGGAGGTTTCCACAACCACCACGCACCCCTGGCGACTCCACTCCACTCCTTCCGTCTGCCTCCTGGGTACTGTTTCCATAGGCGGGGGCTGCCTGAGGCCCAATCTGCACAGCGCACGCTCCTCCACCTCAAGGGACAGGCCGTCTTTATATTCCAGTCAACTATTGGTTCACCTTCGCAAAATTAAGAGGCAGCACAGACGTCTAACATGGAGTTATGCAGCAGGGTCTGTCGTAGGGAGACTCCTGGGTCCCCAGGGGACCCCCAACGATGCATGTGCCTCCCTTGTCACTGGCTGTCTCCTCCTCACCTGGCCTAGACTCTTGGGTCAGTTGTCGTTTTTTACCGTTGCCTGCAGGGCACCCTCACTTGGCCAAACCACCTCCCTGAATCCCGCCCACCCCTGCAACCACGCAGGTAAAGAGGGCTGGACACCGTGCTCTGTCGTCTCACAGTACTTGTCCGCTGCTTGCATGCTGGGGGTGTTACTTGTTCATTATACTAACAATTATTGTCTGCTGGCTCCAGGATGGCAAGGGTCTTTGCGTACCCAAACGTCAGGCATAGTGCCTAGCACACAGGAGGTACTCAATAAATACGGCGGTGGATGATGTGCTCTCCAACACATGGACGGGGCCCAATCTGTGTTCAAGGAGGGCAAAGAGGCACAGTTTGTAATAAGGACTCGGGAGAACTGTGCCTGCAGATCAACCCTCTTTTCTTATTCACAACTCACCTGTCCCAATGTCCGGTGGCCACCTTGGTCCAAAAGACAGATAAGGTACAGCCTACTAGCCCACTACTCCACTGACTGCTGCTCACGGCCCTGACGCTGCCGGCCCATTGCCTAGATCTCCTCGCTGGGCTCCTTCCCTCCAGGCTTGCCTGCTGGAATCTAGCCCACCCACGACACACACACACAGCGCAGGAAGCCTTCCCAGCACAGACTCATATACTGGGAAAAGTCTTCCATTATTTTCCAGCTCCGGTGATGGATACGGGAGAAAGTCTCCTTTCCATGCTGCTATGCTCTGACTCCTCAAGCACGTACCCATCTCCGTCTCTGACTGTGAGAACTAGTCTCTAACAGACGCTGCATAGACTGTCCAGCTCGGCAGCCACGAGTGGCCGTTTAACTTGAAATCTGAATTAACTAAAAACAAATGAAGTCAAAAATTCGGTTCCCCAGTCCACCTAGCCCCATCTTAGGTGCTCCAGCAGCACACAAGGCCAGTAGCTACCATCCTGCATGGAGCCAATATGGGATATTTCCATTATCACAGCAAGTGGTACTGGCCAGGGTCTGAGGGAGGATTTTATTTTCACTTACGGCAATAACATTAAAAATGCATTAAGTTAGACGAAAAGACAAAAAGAAAGCAAGTTGATTTAAAGAAAATTAAGGGAGGGGCCCCTGGGTGGCTTGGTTGGTTGAGCATCTGATTCTTCATTTCGGCTCAGGTCATGATCCCGGGGTCATGGGATCAAGCCCCGAGCTGGGCTCTGTGCTGAGCATGAAGCCGGCTTAAGATTCTCTCTCTACTCCTCTCCCGCTCACTCTCTCTCTCAAATAAAAAAATTTTTTAAGAAAATTAATAGAAACTAGAAGAATTGGGAAAATGAAAGAACACAGGAGCAGACACAGAAGGAGTCAGTCCTGAGGGGGTTTCTGGAATGACTGACACTAGGGGGTCCAGCCCCTCCCACAAGGGGGCAGGGGGCAGAGCCGAGTTCCTCCATCGCCCCTGTCTCCCAGGGAGCTTGCAGGGGGCGGGGGAGGCCAGGTCAGAAGAGCCACCAGGACTTAATGGCTGAATGAATGAAAGACACACTGGCCCTTACACAGCTTCAGGGCTTTAAGATTTTTAAAGGATGTGGGCATTCACAGCAGCCAGGAGCAGAAACCCGAGGGCGGCAGGGGCGGGCAGCCTAAGGGTAAGGCCAGCCTCCTGGGGCCAGGCTGTGGCAGGGCCTGAGAGTGCATCTCAGCTCTGCCCCCTGCCAGCCCAGCCCCCAGGCCCCAGCACCTCCATTTTCTCATCTGCAAAATGGGCTCGTGACATGCCACCACTTCTCAGCATTCATGCCGACACGCACACCGGGCGAGCGGCCGACGGCCAAGCACTCCGTGCACCGCAGCTGCAGGCACACGCGGGTCCCACGCCCACCCCATTTGCAGACCCTGGGGCTCCCATGTGACTTGTTTTATTCTGCTAGGAAGCTGGTCAACACCTCACCCTTGGCAGCGAACATCTGTGTATGCGGCCCGCCATGGGGGCCCCCAACTGCTGGGGCAGCGCCTGTTGGGAGCCACTCTGAGCCCACTAGTCGAGAAAACTCCTGGTGAGGGTAAAGCAAGTTTGCACAGTCTCTTGCCAATCAGATGACGACCAATATCCACCCCCACTCAATTATTTCTGCTTGAGCACTGACCCCTAAGGTACCTTGTTGATCAATATCGGAGTGACTTTTCCCCTTACTCCGGCCCTGGCATGATGACTGCACCTTGTGAAGGAACTTATTGTGGGAACATCTTTCGATTATAGGAACAGACATCGTGTCTCCAGCAGGTCCTGTTTCCCTCTATACTTTCCCTTGAGCCATGAACAGGCTAATGACCCTTCCTCATAAAAAATCGACCTGTACACGTACAATTCTGTTTCTACTGTTGCGTTAGTCCAAGAGGTTCATACAGCTCAAATCAACTAACCGAAGAAGTCTCTCGTGCCCTAGCTATTCAAGAAACCATAAAATTAGACACAAAGGTAAATGCACTCAAAGGGGCTATTCTACGTATTGGAAATAAGATAAACTCTGTAAAGGTACGGTTGGCTCTCTGGTGCCATAAAGAATATAACTGGAAAATCAAGTCTTGCCCAGAGACAAAGAACCTAACGTAGAGAGAAGGAACAGATAAGGGCTGGTGGTGTATAGCAGCCCCTTCCCTCAGGCCTACATTGCACAAGCCCCTTTCCTTACCCTGGCAGCTGGGATGAGGATGGATAAGGGTATCTACAAACCTATGACTTAATCCTAGCATTATTAACATGTGTATGTTACCCTGTTTTTCACTAAAGACACCCTGTTATTTTCTTAGTTACGCAAGCTCACTCTAATTGGGGTAGCTCTGCAAAAATACCTCTGTACAACCTGTTTCTGTACATTTTCCAAAACATCTGGGGCGCCTGAGTGGCTCAGTCGGTTAAGCATCCGACTTCGGCTCAAGTCAGATCTCAAGGTTTGTGGGTTCGAGCCCCGCGTAGGGCTCTGTGCTGACAGCTCAGAGCCAGAAGCCTGCTTCGGATTCTGTCTCCCTCTCTCTCTGCTCCTCCCCCACTCATGCTCTGTCTCTCTCTGTCTCAAAAATAAATAAACTATAAAAAATAAAAAACAAAAACAAAACAAAAACATTTTATCACAGAGAACCATCCATTGTAAAAATTCCATTTTCTGATACCATGTTAATGTTTGACCTATAAATAAAGACACCAAAACTGACAGAGCAGAGGCGCCTGCCTGGTGACCAGAATCTCGGGGCTCTCCCTCCCTCCCTCGCCCACATGTCTATCCTTCAGGGACCCCTTGACCCGCCCGGAGCTGGACTCCGGCAAGTGCCTGCTTCTCCTGAGGGGTCTCCCACACTGATCCCCTCCAGCACTCTTGACTCGGGCCTGAACAGAGAGATCACTGCATTCCCCACCCCCCAAGTCATGGGTTCAGAGATGCCCCTGATACCTAATCAGAGCCCACGGGGTGCCACCTGGAGGCGTATAGTGGGACAGTTCACAGAAAACTGGTCTCTTTTCTCTTGCACTTTACTCTGGGAGGGCAGGGCATGTGCCGCTGGCCCCAATGTGCCACCATGTGGCACCCGAGACAAGCCTCCAGAGAAGAGAGCAGAGAGGCAAGAAGCCGAGAGAGCCGTCTGATGACATTGTTCCAGCCCCTGAATCCACCTGTGCCTGAAGCCTTCTCCTGGTCCGTAAGTCATAAATGCTCAGGTTTTGCTTGAGCCAATGGGGATGCACTGTTCTCACCCTTGCAACAGAAGCGTCCTGACCAACTGAAGCTCTGCGCCCTGGGGATGGGGTGGCACCTAGCAGGCTTCCAGCCTAAATGGAGGGTCAGACAGATGCCCCGCCCAGCCCTTTCCACCAAGCCAAATTTGGGCTTCCATTCCTCCCAAGCAGCTCCAGACTCAACTCCTCCTTGAATCTTTGTGACCACCCCAGTCCACATCCACGGTCCCAGCTCAGAGCACTCACTCCCTCAGGGCAGGAAGGAGATAGATGCTTACGTTTCCCAACACGCAGAGCACCAGCTCTGTGCTGGGTGCATCTCGGAGGGGCCCGTGGAATGTGCACGCTGTGGTCCCAGAGGGGACGGCGCAACGAGGAGTCTGAGCTCCCAGAGATGTGGTTACTCACCAAGGTCAGTGGGCTTGAATGTGCAGAGCGAGGCTCCCACAGAGAGAGGCTCACACGGACCGTGAAGCCCCGCGTCTGCCCTGCAGCCTCTTGCTGGGCTCGGGGAACAGCGGGTGCTCCTCTCTGCCCCCCCCCAAGCCCCCTTCTCCCCGTTCCCAAGGTCTCCCTGCCCAGCAGCCTCCAGCAAGTGTCTGGCTTTCGGCTCTCAGAAGCCATTTGCTACCCTCTGTTTCTCCAGACTGCTCCTTCCAGCTCCCCACCCCCCTCCCAGCTGGTCCTGGCTTTTGTTCCGAAGGATACGACCCACTCCTGACCAGCAAGGCAGCAGCAATAGTGGGTATGACAGCCCATGTTGGGAGCTTCTCATGGCAGAAACTGCCCGGCACCCAGAACAGAGGGGACACTTGGAGACTGTCAGCTTGCATGAGAGCTTTTAGGGCAGGGGGCCTCCCACCCTCTTCCACTGCCCATCTGGGAGGCATCCTTTATGAAGGGCAGCCGGACATAAAGGTTGGAAGTGGGGCTCTGGGGCTGGGGGTGCCTTGGGTTGGACATTTGCTAGGTGTGAGCTTTGAGCAGGTTAACTTGGGCTCCCCATGGCTCAGTTTCCTCATCTGTAAAGAAGGCCATGACAGCACCCACATCCTGGGCCGTTGTCATGATGATGTGAGTGAACATGAAGATGTGTTGAGGGCAGACATAGAGCCTCACTGTGTATGACGATCATTATTATTGGTCTGTGAGCAGTGACACCTTAGCCACCTGGCTTCTCTGTCCCCTGCAGCCCTTCCCAGGCCTGGCTTGTGAACCGAGTTCTTTTCCCACTGGGGAGAAAGTGGGCCTGGAGTCCATACTATTGCCCCTACTTTGTCTAGACACAGGGGGCCACCAGGCGGGACTCCCATTATCCCCATCCAACCAGGCATGTGACACATCAATTGTCACTCTAAGCCCCGGGTGGGACCCCAGGGCTGTTCATCAAGCACTGAAGCACCTGCCTTGGGCCACAATCCAGGAGGGCTGACCCCAGGACTCTGTCTCCTCCATGGACCCTGGTGAGGTCCCAGAATGACAGGGAACTCTATCCCCTGGAGAAGGCAAGGGGACAAATGGGACCCTCCACAGCTGTGGCGTTAGAGTCTTCATAAAGCAACTCATCACGGTTCCAAATCTGGGCCTCCCTCACTGAAGAAGCTGAACAAAACCAGAAGCCCCTAGGTCGGCTCGCTTGCAACTGAGCCCACTAGCCCCACCCAGAAGCCCCCAGTCCACAGCGGGAAAGGATACTGAAGCTCCTGTCGGTGATGGCCAAGTGCCAGAGGTTTATGCGCAGGTCATCCGCCGACATGTATGTCTCGCAGTCGCTGTTGACGGAGATGGAGTTGATGTGGTAGGTGTGGCCATTGGCGAAGACCCTCCGTGGGCTCACCTCCACCATCAGATCCATGGGCTTCAACACAGGCACCTGCAGAGGAGGGGGTGGCCCCCAGGGTGATATGGTGATGGGGGCAAGGGCGGGGGGCTGGCAGCCAAGGCAGGAAACGGCATGCCGGGGCTGTATGATCAGAGCTGGAGACTGGGAATGTGTCACGGGCACCATGCACACGCTGCAAATGAGCAGTGCCCCAGGAAAGCTTTGCCTCCTGGGATTGGTTCTCAGCCTGCTGTGTGGCTCTCAATACGTGGCTGAACCCCTCTACACCCCGGCTTCCTCACCTCTAAAATGGAATGAGAAGACACCATGGCAACACCAGCCAATTATCCACCATTTTTGTTCCCTCAGCACAAGTGGTGGCCGGGTCAAGAACTACATTTCCCAGTGGCCCTTGCAGTTTGGGTGTGGCCATGTGACTGGTTCTCACCAATAGGAACGGGAGCACAGGGATGCCTGGCTGTTAGGAGGCAGGTGAGCCTTCTCTACCTCTTTTCCCCTTCCACTGCTGGACAGTGAGGACCCAAGCTTTAGGAATGAAGGCCCGTGGGATGGAAGGGGCCTGTGTCCCTGTGGGAGACTCACGTGTCAACCAGGGCCTTTCCGTGAGTGAGAAGTGCACCTCTGCGTCTTGCACCCTGCGATGCAGGGTTTCTTGTTACAGCTGCTGGTGGCAGCCTGACTCCGACACACCCCACCTCGGAGAGCTGGTGTGAGGGTCCCTGAGATGGTACTGGGTATTGTGCCCTTCTTCCCTGTGCGCCCTCTGCCTGAAACGCTCACCCCTGCAAACATGTGGTGACACCGACTCCTCCCCTAAGAGCTGCATCTTCCCTGGTTCATCTCTGGGTCTCTGGTCCCCAGCCCAGGGCCCAGCACAGGAAGGTCCTCAGGTGCACAAGTGAACGGGTGAGCGAATGAGTGGGCTGTGTCCCTCGAGCTCCCTGGGGACAGCTGAGATGGGAGGTGACCGCTTCGGGGCCAAGGTCGGCGTGGGTCAGCACTAAGTGTTCCTTCTGATTTGGATGCAGTCTGAACACATGCCCGCGTGTGCCCACGTGTACATGTGTATATGAGTGAGGGTGTGTGCAAGTACCCACATGTGCTGGTGTATGAGTGTGCGCGTGCACGAACGTGGGCGTGTATAAGTATATGTGTGTGCGAGAGATGGTGTGCACACATGCATATGTGTGTATATGAATGTGGGTGTGTACAAGTATATGCGTGTGCGTGCATGCGCGTGCATGTGCAAGAGATGGTGTGCATATATGCATATGTGTGCATATATGAATGTGGGTGTGTACAAGTATATGCGTGTGTGTGCATGCGCATGCGTGTGCAAGAGATGGTGTACATATATGCATATTGTGTGTATATTAATGTGGGTGTGTACAAGTATATGTGTGTGCATGCACGAGTTTGCACGCACTAATATGGGTGTGTGAGTGTTCGTGCGAGTAGGAGCCTGTGCGTGTGCATGTGTGTGTGTGAGTGTGGGTGTGTGCGACATGGGCGTGCGTGCCTGCCTGGCTCTGGGCCATTCTTGTGCTGCTGGCTCTGTGCCTGAGCTTCTAGGCTCTCCGCCTGGGAGGTGAGGTGGGAGGTGCTGTCAGCGTGCCCTCCGCCCTGCACTTTTCCCCACGTGTTAGATATTCTAGGTCAGCTCCTAATCTTCCCTTCCCCCAGGCACAGCCGATGTCTGCCCTGGACACCCCCGGACTCTGTCCCCTCACACCTGTGCTGGAGAAGGTCAGAGCATCACTGGCCTAGCAAAGTCCTGGATGTCAGTTCACTTCCCGCCCCGCTGGCCACAGTTTCCTCCCAGCTGGACTTGGGCTATACCCAGGGCTCCAGCCATTCACTGCCGTTCTCAAATGTACTTCAAAGCCATTAAAAGAACAAAGGAGAAGAAGAGTGAAAATAAACATGCCCTGAAGGTTTGGGTGTCTCATGAATGAAACATTCTCCCCTCTTCCAACACTCCCAGAAGCCACGGTCAAGGTGAGAGGCAGGGGGTCAATCATATAACACGAAGGGCGGAACACTGTGGCCACAGAAAGCTAGAGAGCACTGAAGGGTGAGGACTCTTTTCTGCTCGTGTAGAAAAAGCTTTACAAAGGAGATGGCAGACAGGGTTTTAGAGGATGAATAGGAGTTCACCAAATCAACAAGGTCGAGAAAGGCCTCCCTGTGTGACTATCACAGCACTGACCACCAGCGTGGGGTGACTTCACACCTCTGAAACCCAGGGACTTAGCACAAGGCCAAGTGCAGAGTAGGTTTTCAGTAAGTCACAGCGCCAGCCTCCAGCATGAACGGGAGGGATGGTGTGAAGAGCTGCTCAGGGCTGGGTGGCTTGGGCGACACGGGAGGAGACAAGAAAGAGGTGAGCTGAGGAAAGACCCAAATGCCCTCGTTCTTCCTCCTTTCTCTTCGAGCCTCAGCGGACAGCTAAGAGCCATCTTGGGACGTGAGCGAAATACAGAGCCAAGTCTCAGACGCTGAGAGGCAAATAAACCGATTCCCGTGGGCCCCCCGCTCTGCCGCAAACGCCAGGTCCATCAGGAGGTGATAATTGTATCCTTCCCACCAGATGAAACCCTCATAAACTTTCTTGGAGCTGGGGGATGGGGTGGGGGGACACTCCCATTACTCAGCGTTGAAGCTAATTGGCCTCCTGACTTCCTCAGAATTCATTTGCACAATTTGCAAATCATTCAGAGGCCAATATATTTAAATATTTATTTCTCATCTCGGGAACAGCACAGATTACCGTTTTGTAGTTAATGACAATTTGCTGGACACCTAGCGAGTGTGTATGCTAAGCTATTTCAGAGAGGGTGAGTCAGCACCCCCATTTTGCTCACTGGGAAACTGAGGCACACGGCAGGACCCTGCCTACAACCGCCTGACAGGCATGTCAGGAGCAGGGGACACTAAGACTCAGATCTAATCCCTCCCTCAGGCTCTTAGTTTCACTGAGGCCTCCCAGTGCCTCGAGCAGGGCCGGGCACATAGTAGGTACTTCACCGCGTGATGAATGAATAAATCCGAATTAGCTACGCACCAACAGCAAACGTGAACAAAGCACCCACTATGGTCCAGGCTCGGTTCTGGAAGCCAGGGACACACGGGGTGGCCTCAGCATGCTTCCTGCCCCGCCAGAGAAGCAAAGGCGCAGACTTTTACGGAGTCTGCCAGCACGACTCCATTAGCCAGCCCCGTGGCTCTCCCAGGAGGCGGGGACCTCATTCCCACTTCACGGAGGAGACCGGATGGTCTCTCCCGAGACCGACCCTGGAGCCCGACTTCCCTGGGTTTGGATCCTGCGCTCGTCTCATCTGTAAAATGAGGCTGATAATCATGTGCCCATTTTACAGGACTGAGTAATTATGGGCAGAGTGCTCGGAAGACACAGCCCTCGCCACAGAAGTGCTCATTCTCACTCCAGATGAGCGGTCGGAGGTTCGCGGAGCCGGAGACCGCGCCCAGGGGCACGCAGCCAGGAGGTGGCCGAGGCAGGATCGGAACCCAGATCCCGGGACTCCAGTACTCTCTGCCGTGTCTCACGCCCCCTCCCCTGGAAGAAAGAGGAGCTCTCTTGACTTTTAAGGACGTGGGGACGAGAGCTGGCCTCAGCATGGCCTCTTTTAAGACAACCGCATGGGTCGAGCCTCTACAGGCTGCGGGGAATCCCTCGGCCTCTCGACAAAGGGCTCAGGATCCACACAAAGCTCGCCTCCCAGGTTCTCCTTTCTGGCACTTCACTCATTCAGTGGAACGGCTTTAGGGGAGCGGCTGCCTCTCTCTGGGCCTCAGTTTCCCCCTGAGCATAGCAAGGGCTTCTAGGACTTGCACTGCACCCACAGGTGCGGCTCACAGAGCTTTCCGGACATGCATCGCCCCCGCCTCATCCGCCCGGCACTTCCGAGAGAAACATGCTCATCTCAGCTTTGCTGGTGAGGAAACTGAGGCTTGAAGGAGAGGGAAAAAGCCCGCAGCCACCCCACAAGTCAGCAGCCCAGCCAGGACCTGAGTCCAGCTCTGACTCGAATCTCAAAGGCCCTTCAAGTCCTAATATCCTCACCGTTTAAGAAGCACGTGCCGCGGGGCGCCTGGGTGGCTCAGTCGGTTAAGCGTCCAACCAGCTCAGGTCATGGTCTCACGGTATGTGGGTTCGAGCCCCACGTCGGGCTCTGTGCTGACAGCTCAGAGCCTGCAGCTGCTTCGGATTCTGTGTCTCCCTCTCTCTCTGACCCTCCCCTGCTCATGCTGTCTCTATCTCTCTCTCAAAAATAAATAAAATATTAAAAAAAAAAAAAAGAAGAAGCACGTGCCCTTCCCGCTTGCCGGAATCTGCTGTGGTCCCCATCTTACCTGGAGCGATGTCACCGTGGACAGGTCTTTAAGCTTCCCTTCTTCATCTTTCAGGTTATATCCCTCGGGCCTCTTATCTCGCTCTGTAATCTTCCATAGTTTGATAGTTTTATCTTTAAAAGCAGAGCAAATGAAATGAGACACGTGATGAGGGCCAGCACAGAGAACGGTCCAGGGGACAGGGGTGCACTGATCTGGGAATGACTTGACTGGGGTCCTGCTCTTGGACAAGGAAGGTTCTTTCTCCTTCTGTGCACCCCATGCGCTGAACACGGCCGAACACGGCGTCCCTGTCCTCATTCTCTGTCCTCACAATTGATCCCAAGGGGGGACTCCTGAGCACCTGTGAGGGCAGCCGGCCAACTCTAAAGCCATGTCCAGACAGTGTATGGACATAGCTTCTTACTTTTTAAGCTCTGCCGTGGCAGACAGAAGAGGGTGACCCATTTCTCTGAAACCCTGCCACGGATATCAGAAGAGTCATCTACCAGCTGTGATTCTGCATTTTATGTGTCAACATGGCAAAGCCAGGCTACCCTGGCTTTTGGCCAAAGTTGGGCATGTGTTGCTGTGAAGGTATTGTCTTTGGATGGAATTAACATTTAAATCCATATGGTGAGGCAGACTGCCTGCCATTGTGTGGGTGGGCCTCGTCTAATCAGGTGAAGGCCTTAAAGGACAAAAGACTGACCCTCTCCCCCCGCCCCCCCCAGCCCGAGGAAGAGGGAATTCTGCCACGAGATGGCCTTCAGACACGAGCGGCAAAACACACGGTGTCATGCTCAGAAGGAAGAGGGAGACAACTAAGAGCAATACACTCGTGGGAGGTACCCAACGACACGCATTCGGAAAGGGAGCAGCTGGGATTTGAACCCGGGGGCGAGAAGCTCTGAGGGTGGGGGTGCAGGCAGCTCCTGAAGCTGCCTTCCCTCCAAAAGGCCAGGAAGAGACTGACGCATCCTGTTCCCACGGCGAAAGGAAAACCACGTGTGCGGCTCGGGAGCTCCGGCCCCGCTCCGGCCCCGCCGTGGCCCCGCGCCATTCCGTCCTCCCAGCACCTCCGTGAGGCAGGCGCACCCATCATGAGTCAGATGGGAAAGGCGCAGGGCCAGGTCCCGTCCTGGGGAGCCCCGCACTGCGTCTGCTCTGGCGCTGATGGAGCACGACCCCGTGCCGGGCGCCCGTAGGGGTCTCAGATCCTGCACGTGGCACAGCGGGGGAGGGCAGGCCTGGGGCCGGGAGGGGCCAGGACCGGCTGCAGGAGGGGCGTCAGCGAAGGCTCAGTGGAAGGTGGCCCCCAGTGGAGGTCCTAGGATTGAGGACGATGGGCTGGCCAGATGAGGGGCAGGGGGCAGCCTTTGGCCACAAGGCTGGGTTGGTGGAGTTGAGGACGCCTGAGCGGCCGCACCGAGCCTGGGCTCTTGTGAGGCTCACACACGCTGCAGCGGCGCTGGCTGGTCTCGGGGTGCCGGAGGAGCTGCATCCACCCCGCTGCCCAGGTGGGGAAACCGAGGCTCAGAGAAGCAAGGCCACTGCCTCAGGGTCACAGGGCTGGGACAGAGTCCAGGCACCAGTGACGACGACGATGGGGGGTGGGAGGTGCAGGAGGCAGAGCAGAGCGCGCGGGGGCGGGGAGTGGGGTGGGGAGCTGACCCTCTGGCCCCAGGATCCTTGCCCCGAGGGGGTGAAGCAGGAGTCTGGCCAGGAGGCTGGGGACCCCAGGGGCGCCCGTGTTCTCCCTGGGGCAGGACGGTCAGGAGGCCAGGCAGGCTCCTAGACCCACGCCCCTCCCGCGGCCCGGCCCCCACTGCCAGGCGGTGATCCCACTCTTCTGGAAGAGCAAAGCTTGCCCCCGTCATCGGGGTTACCAAGCTCCCCCCACGCCATCCCTGGGACAGCTCTTTGGAACAGTGGGACTGAGCCTCATGTCCAACCGTGGGGAAAGGCTAAGATATAGCAGAGTCACAGGCTGCTCAAAACACAGTTTTGGGGTCCTCAGGGCCTAGAAGAATGCCCGCCGCCCCCACGTGGCGGGAAAGGGTGCCTGATGGCCGCACTCACCATTGGTGGACAGCAGGGAGTGGGCAGCATTCTGCTGAGGAAGCCACTTGATCTTGTTGATCTTCTCCTCTATCTCCAGGCTCTTGAGATAGTCAAACTCCGGCTCGTGGCTCTGGAAGGTGCTGTAGACATCATACTCGCCCTGGCTGTGAGGTGCATTTTTACTCTGCAAGAAAACCCAGACAAGGGGGCCTGAGCCTCAGGAGGCCAGGGGTGGGGCAGGAGCGGCCCCCAGGGCAGGGGTGAGGGGCACACTGACCCAACCCTCAGAGAGCCCGACAGCCGGGCGGCCCGCATCCAGCAACGCTGGTGGATCCGATCCCAGGTCAAAGTCAACCAAGCCCTGTCTCCTCCTCTGTCCAACGAGTAAAACCACCAGCAACCAGGCTACCTGGTCACATTTGATGAATACCTACTATGTGCTAGGTACGGAGCGAAGCACTTCTCACTCCTCATCTTGTTCTAGCCTCACAGCCCCGCTGCAGTGGACACCGTGGGTGTCCCCATTTTACAGATGAGAAAGTGGAGGCTTGGAAGTGAACTGATCACCCCCCCCCAAGGCCACGGGTCCACTAAGCACTGTCATCTGCGCCTCTGAGGTCTGTCTGATGCCAAGGTCAATGCTCTGGGCTGCTCCCCCAGTCCGAGTGTCCATCTCAGGCCTGACTTGAGGAATGAACGCCTTGGGAGCAGATTTCACACGGCGGCAGAGCATCCTGCGATGTCAGACCGGGGAGAGAATACCGTCCCCTGGCTCTCCTGGGAGGACCCACCCCAGTGTAGGCAGCCAACTCCCAACAGGGACCCCCGTGGTAGATCCCTCAACGTGGTGCGGTGAGGAGACCATTGCGGGCACGGGGACAGCTGGCCTGGGAGACAATTTCAGTGTGTGTGACCACATGACGCTTCAACCAGAAGAATCACCTGCTGGGAGCAAAACAGAGACATTCCCCCACACACAATTTCAACTTTCCCGCTCATTTTTTCCAAATGCTGTGTTTCTACACCTGTCCTGCTTCCAGAAAGTTCCCCCTGGGTGTCCGGCTGATTCCCTTCCTCTCCCGTGAGCAGTGCCTGCAACCAAGGCCAGCGGGACCAGAACAGGGAAAACGATTAACAGGAGAAAAATTCAAAGTCGAGAAACCGGCATCTAGCGATTTCATTTCTTTTTGGAAAAAGGAGGCTTGGCTTTGTAACGCCCGGCCGGTGACCCCAGTCCTTCTCGTACAATCCGCACGCTCCGGCCAGGGTGACTGATGTTCAGCTGTCTGCTTTGTGGCCACGTGTCCTTGCTAAGCGATTCCATACCTCTGAGCTCCGGCCTCCCGCTCTGTGAAATGCGAATACTAATGGCACCTGACGGTACCACTGAGGCCGCCGTGGGGAGGGGGAGGGGTGAGCACCCGAGGTGGACCTCCATCAGCTCCGGAACTGACTGGAGCAGGGATGTGTCGGCAACATCCCCCTCCTCCTCTCCCTCCTTCTCCATGGCCCCTCCCCCCCTCCTCCCTCTTCCCTGTCGACCTCCTTGGTTTCCACCATCCTGTCCTCAGCAGCTAATCCCTGCACCTGTGCGGCGTGGGGGGCGCCCCCTTCAGAGGCAGGCTGGCGTCTTGGTGTCAGTCCCTGGTCTCTGATCACTGGCTGGGCGACTTCTCCACGTGTCCTCATCTGTAAAATGGGTGTCGGTCCCCACGCTCCGGGGTGGGTAGTGGAGAGTAAATGAGAAACGTCCTTGAGGAGCATAGCAAGGGGACTGCATATAGTAGGTACTCAACAAATGGGGGTCTTTTTATCACGAGCTTTCTTTTAGTGGCTCAGCAGCACTGCCCCGGGGTGGAGTGATCCAGGCCACTCCTGTCTTACCCGGAATTCTGCTGGACGACGAACCCCACCAGGGCAAGACCTGGGCGGAGCGTACCCCGGCCTGTGGGCAGCCCCACACCAGCAGAAAACCCAGTCCCCCTGTCCCCCCAGCTGGGGCCGGGACGGCGCCGGCTCACCCAGCCACAGGGCAGGAGTGCAGGCTTAAGCCAGGGCAGCAGCCCCGCCGCCCGCCCGGAGTGCCTCTCTGGGACCCAGGGCGGGGTGAGCAAGGGCCCGCGCTGGGTGTAGCCCCCCGCCTGCCACTACCAGGTCCGGCCGCACCTCTGGTTCCCGCTGGAAGATGACGACCCGGCCACCCTTGTCGCCGGTGGCCAGCAGCTCTCCGGTGTGGTTGAACTCAACGGTGGAGATGATATCGGCTGTGGGGGGAGAGACAGGAAGGTGTGGCTCATTAGGACCCCAGAGCCGCGCAGGTCGACGGAACGAGCACCCACCCCCACAGAATGCACCCCTGGGCCGGGTCACCGTCTGCAGGCAGGAGCCCAAGGGGTCGGGGCACTGACGAGGGGCCGGTGGTCCCAGTGTCCCTGCCTCACCGGCTGCACAAGTCGTGGGCTTGCTTCGCTTTGTCTTCCTCTCCCCTCTTGCTTCCAGAAGCAGTGTGGGGGTTTCACATGCTGCCCGGGTGACGGGGCCACAGAGCGGACACTAGCCTTACTCTGGAGGCCCGTGGGGACCAACTGTGGTGATCCCTGCCCCCCACCCCGTGAGCCCCCCATCAGTGGGGCCCCCATAAGCTTCACATTCCTGGCCTGGACTCTGTAGGCACCAGAATGCCTGATCCGGCCTTAGCACAGAGGACCTATTTTCCGACAAACCGCAGCCCAGATCTCAGCCCCACCCCAGTCTCCTACAGCTGCCAGAGCGATGCCCAACCCCCCCGCGGGCCCCCAGAACCAGATGCTGCTCCGTCCCAAAGCCCTCCTCCGCAGCCTCCCTCTTGGGTAGTAACAGCTCCCTCCCCCACCCCCCAGCCCCTTGGAGCCTCGTGACCCCTTTCCCTCTGCCCATCTTGCATGTCACGTCCAGTTCTACCAGCCTGGCCTTTGCAGTGCATCCAGACTCCACCCCATCTCCCCAGGACTCTTCCCTGCCCCTGCATAGCCAGCCCCAGCACAGCAAGAGTGAGGCCACCCCAAACCTTCTACATCAACCCCCCAGCTGACCTCAGCACAAAGCAAAGAAGGTCTCGGTCTAAAGCCTGAGTGGTCTGTGGTCCCCAGAGGCAGAGCGCGGCGGAGTCCAAACGCTCCCTCCCCTCCTCCTGCACCTGCACCGAACTTGGCATTGCCTCCAACTGAGGGCTGAGCAATCCCCAGCCAGGGCCCTCAGAGACCCCATCCAGAACCCCTCCGGTTTCCGGAAGGATCTGCCCAGGCTAGCCCATGTCCCAGGAGGGGTCGGGGAGCGCAGCACAATCACCCGCCACACCAGCCCCTAGAGGGCCCCCGCCGACCCACTCCCCCAGCCCCAAGCCCACCTAGTTTGGCAGTATCTGCAGATCGCCAGGAAAAAAACAAAACAAAACGTTTGTTGTGAAGTCTTGTTTTTCACTCGGGAAAAGGTGCCACCGCTCTCCCCCAGCCTCCCCTCCCCTCCTGCCCCCCTCCCGCTTCCACTCACACGGGACTCTTTGCTGCTTCTCAGAAGCACCGGCCACCTCTTACTCGAGACCTTGACGGACTTTTGCATTCCTGTTCGGTAAACACCCTTTGCTTTTCCAATCAGAGCCTTTTAGAGGCAGCTCCTGGCGGCACAGGCCGCCTGAGCCATAGGTAAATGCCAGCTTTGACAGCAAAAGAGGAAAGAGAAGGTGGTTTAGAAGCAGGATGATGGGCTGGACATTTTCATTGATCAAGATGAAAGCACATTTCACTGAACTTAGAAAGACAGGACAAGACCATGAGAGCAGCTGAATGGAAACACGTGGAGCCCGGGGCTGGGGAAAGGGCCGGAGCTCGTGGGGCAGCCTGCCCTGGCCCCGGGCCACCGAGCCAGAGCCCACAGAGCGGGGCTTCCGCTGCTTCCTATCAGCACCCCCTAAGGGGCAACGAGCAGGATAGAAAATGTTTTTAATTATATAGACCGATGATCACAGCCACGCTAAACGCAGAACACACCGGGCAGAGGGAAGAAAAGCCGAAAAACGATTCCCCAGCATGTTAGCAGAGGCTGCTCTGGGGTGGCTGAAATAAAATATTTTTGCTTCTCTGCCCACTTTTCTACATTTTCTCAATTTTCTGTAATGAATGTGTATTTTTTAATAGTCTTACCGGAGTATAAGTGATACACACCAATGCACGTATTTAATATACACAATGTGATGAGTTTGGACGTATGCATAATTTATATTATTTTTATGGCGGGAGAATAACAACGCTATTAAGTTAAAATGCCAGTGCGACCACCGGTACGCAGAGCGAACGCCGTCCATAGATGCCGGGCGGTTACCACAGTAACGGACACCAACATCTGCAGGCAATTTACAATTTATGTGTCAGTTTCACATCCACTGACTCACGCCAGCCCCTGAGGGGGGACACAACGATTATGTCCAATGGCAGCTGGAGAGACGGAGGCCCCTTCACGGGGACAACCTCCAGAGCTGCTCCGGGACCGGTCCGAAGTCCTGGGTTGGAGTCTGGGCTCCAGTGCTTTGGCTGTGTGGCCTTGGGTTGGTCACACCCCCTCTCTGAGCCTCAGTTTCGTAGCATGGCTATAACAGTGTCTGCCCGGGATTGGCAGTGGGAGTACAGGGTGTGAGGGTCCAGGGGGAAGGATCGCGACTCTGAGGAGCAATGAGTTACCAAAATTTATTGCACAGAAAAATTAAAGTTCCCTCTCTGCCTTGCTTCTGGCCTCCACAGACTTCGCAGCAGCCAGCTTGGAAGTGCGTGGGATGAATGGAGGCTCAACCCCCCGTGCGGATTTGGGGGCCCCGACCTCCAGCCCCACTAGTCTCATGGTAGAAACACTTCTGGAGCAAGCACGCCGTGGCACTGCCCCCTCAGGCCTTTGCGCTGGTGGAGGTTTCACATCCTTTTATCGCTACAGGGAGTATCTTCCAGGGTTCGGCGTAGGAAAGGTTACCTTTCCCTCTGAGAGCTAGAAATTCTTACCCATAAAACCTTGAAATCAGAAAGTGTATTCTCTCATCTTGGAATGTTTGACGCATATCTAGTCCCAACACCACCTCCTCCAGGGAGCCCTCCTGGAGAACACCCCTGCCCCCAAGTTCAGTGGCCTCTCCTACAGTCGCGTGCTCACTGGGGTCCCTCATTGAATACTGACCCCTTCCTACATGGGGGTGTCTCTGTTCAGGTTGCCTCTCACCTGGACCAGAGAAGGGAACCCAGCAGAGTGGTCAATAACACGGACTCACATTCCTAACGTGTTTGTTTTCCAGACACTGTTCCAAATCTCTCCATAGAAGTTTTTGCTTCTGGAAATAGCTGGTGGCTCCTATTGGATCAACTCTCTCACCAATAGCAACTATACAACCTCAACAGCCAAAACAACAAAACACAACTACCTGAGGCATTGGAGGGGACCAAATGCAGGCAGAACCTAAAGGAAAATTAGCAAGTGAAACTCACTGAGTGAGAATAAACTGAGGGCTGATGCGGGTGTGGGGGAGGGGAAGGGCGGTGATGGGCATGGAGGAGGGCACTTGTGGGGATGAGCGCTGGGTGTTATATGGAAACCAACTTGACAATAAACTATGAAAGAAAAAAAAAGAAACTCACTGCATGAGTGTCCCATTTGCATGGCTTTTAGTCTGAGGACAGGCCCCAGTCTGTACCATGTGGCTGCTAAAACTCATACAGAGTTCTACACTTAAGGCTCAATAATCAAGGAGGCAGAGGCTGGGGGAATCCTAGTAGCTGAAAAGTGAGGGAGTATATTCTGGAAAGGGGGGTGACAGGGGAGGTCCCCAAATGCAGTATATAAACTCTGCCCAAATCTTTGGCTGCAAAACACACATGCATATGACAGACTTGAAGCAACCCAGCTTTGGCGAAAAGAAGTGAACTGGGCTGTGCTTTTCCCCATCACCCTGGAGATGGAGTTTGCACTTGAGTTCAACCAGGTTAACCTCTCACAAACACAAGGTAAGGCAAAACAATGCTCTTTGGAGGGACATTAAAAACATCTCGAAACTCTATAATGTTATCATTCACAACACCCAGGATAGAATCCAAAATTATATGAAGACATGTAAAGAAATAGGAACCCATCACCCATACTTAATATAAAGATGATTCATGGAAACTGGCCATGAAATGTCCCGATGTTGGAATTAGCAAATGAAAAAATTTAAGGTAGGTCTTATCATGATGCTCAGGGATGTCAAGGAAAATTTGCTCTCACTGATGCAAAAGAAAAGACATTTCAACAGAGAAGGAGAAACTATTTTATTTTATCTTGTTGAAGGTACTATTAAAAAAATTTCTTTTAATGTTTGTTTTTGAGGCAGGGAGGGATGGGGGTGGGTAACAGAGGATCTGAAGCTGGCTCTGCGCTGACAGCAAAGAGCCCAAGGTGAGCCTCGAACTCACAAACTGTGAGATCGTGACCCAAGCTGAAGCTGGACACTGTACCAACTGAGCCACCCAGGCGCCCTGAAACTATTTTAAAAATAACCAAATGGACATCCTATAACTAAAAAAATACAGTATCTGAAACAGAAGACCACCTAATTGTTAACAGAAAATTCAAGATTACAGACTTAGTACACTTAGATACCTCAATATGAATTACTCAAAGTAAAGAGAATAAATTTAAAAAAAAAAAAAAGGACAGATCTTCCAGGATCTGCAGGTCAATGTCAATGTCTAATACACGTGTAATTGGAGTTCCAGAAGGAGAGGAGAGAGAGATAACAGAGTAGGAGAAAGACTTTAAGGAACAATGACTGAAAAAATCCCCAAGGGAAAGACATCATGACACATTTTGGAAGCTCAGTTAACTCCAAAGAGGATGAATACGAAGAAAGCCACACCTGACTCTTAAACTACTGAGAGCCAAAATAATGATAAAATTTTGTAAGCAGCTACAATAAAAACATGTCACATTCAGAGGCATCAGGCCTCAAATGACTGCAGTCCAGAAGATGTTCAAAGAGCTGAATGAGAATTTAAAAATCTGTGAACACAGAATTCTGTACCCAGTGGAAGTATTCTTCAAGAATGAAAAGCAGGGACGCCTGGGTGGCTCAGGCGGTTAAGCTTCTGACTTCGGCTCAGGTCATGATCTCGTGGTTGGTGAGTTCAAGCCCCACATTGGGCTCTGTGCTGACAGCTCAGAGCCTGGAGCTGCTTCAGATTCTGTGTCTCCCTCTCTCTCTGCCCCTCCCCCACTCATGCTCTCTCTTTCTTAAAATAAAAAGTAAACATTAAAAACATTAAAAACAAAAAAGAATGAAAAGCAAATGAAGCCATTTCAGTTAAGGCCTTCCAAGGACCAGAAATACAAACTCAGAACAATCCTACTGTCTTATCACCATTCTCTCTTTACAGAGAAGGGACCTTGGTCCCTAAGAGGCAAGGCACTTGCCTAAAGTCACACATGCAGTGTGCCCACGGCACAGGGCCTCATGGTGCCACTCAGCCAGTGAGTGAGGCCTGCCAAGCCCCCTCCCCACACTGGTGGTGGCTCCGAGTCACCCGGTCATGGGTGAAGACAAATCTCACAAAAGCCCATGCTGCCTTTCCACTGGGACACCCCCTCTTCCTTCTGCTGCAGCTCTGGGGAGTTCCCCAAATGGCAAGGCAGGGCTGGAAGAGGCGGCCTGGGCCACGGCATCAGGAGACACCTGTCACCTCCCCGGAAATGGGCACCGCACAGTCCCAGCAGAGGAGGCCCAGAGCCACCTGGTCAGGGAGCCAGGGAGCCCCACCGCGGTCCAGTGTGGGCTTAGGGGGAGTCAGGGGTGGCGTTCGCTATGACCAGACAAGTGACAAGGTCCACATTGGGAGCTGGAGCCAGGGATGGTGCTGCAGACTGGACTGTGTCCCCACAACAGGCATGCTGGAGTCCTAACCTCCAGTGCCTGGGACTGTGACCTTATTTGGATCATCTTTGCAGATGATCCAGTTAACACACATGTGCAGAGAGGAGGCCACATGACAACAGGGGGCAGGGGCCGCTGGGTCCCCAGGATACCCGCAGTGGCTGACATCAAGAGGAAGATACTCCAGGGGCGCCTGGGTGGCTTAGTTGGTTAAGCGTCCGACTTTCGCTTAGGTCATGATCTCGTGGTTCGTGGATTCGGGCCCCGCTTGGGGCTCTGTGCTGACTGCCAGCTCAGAGCCTGGAGCCTGTTTCAGTCTGTGACTCCCTCTCTCTCTGACCTTCCCCTGCTCACGCTGTCTCTCTCTCTCTCTCTAGAAATAAATAAAAATCTTAAAAAAAAAAATTAAAAAAAAAAAAGAGGAAGATACTCCAGGCGCACCCCTCATGTCCACTAGCTGTGTGACCTCACCCAAATCACCCACCCTCTCTGAGCCCTGACTGCCCCAGCTGTCATCCCCGCCTGGCTGCAGTTCTCTCAGGGCTTATGTGAAATTCAAATCATTCTGTGGCCTGGAAAGTTCCCTGGGAAACTCTGGCAGAAGCCTGCAAACCTGCGGGGGAGATTAAGATGCTCGTCTCTGGGAACTCCTGCCCAGCTCGTCCATCACCGTCCGTCACCGTAAGTGCTGTCGACACCATTAATGATCCATCCGTGTTGGGGCTCGCGGCAGAGGGGGGCTTCGGAAAGCCCAGCCTGCTCCTTCTGACAGGAGCAATGCCTTTAATTAGCATTGTCAGAGGCGTCAGGCTGATGAGGAGGGAGGTGCGGCCAGAAAGAGGGGGAAGAGGCGCCCGCCTTCCGCGGAAGGAAGTGCTGTGAGAGGAAGGAGGTGGGGCAGCGGGGCGCCAGCCTGGGACAGACCGGGTGAGCGGGCTTCCCCCGCACCTGCTCTAGGCTCCCCTGGGAGGAGGAGGCCAGGCCGGCAAGGGGTAAGGAGACAAGGGCAGCTGGGTGCTCTGGGTCTGGGGAGCCACGCGCAGGAGGCAGAGAGGTAGCCTTGGGATGGGGAGGGGTGGGATCCGACGGGGCCTCTGGAAACGGCAGCACGGGGGTGGGGTGTGGACGAGCAAGGAGTGACAGACTGGTGGCACTGATGGCTTCCCGGATGTACACCTGCCATAGGGACCCCTGCTTCACCACGAAACCCCAGGCCAGCCTGCTGGAGAACGGGAAGCAAGTGCGGCAGCGATAAGCCACTGCAGTGGAGGCCACGCTGGGCCTGTGTACAGCCAGTCGGTTCCCAGACGTGAGACAGAGCCCACAAGGACCAGCAGAGACACCTTCCTGACCACAACCAGCATGAATGTGTGAGCGAGCACAGCCTCTGTGCAGGGAACACCTTGCACAGACCCACAGACTCAGGAGCAAAAATAAAGGCTTCTTGTTGGAAGCCACTGAATTCTGGGGCTGCCTGTTACACAGCAGGGGCTGACCAGGACGTGGGGTCACCAGGGAGAGCCGCGTCACCGCAACTTTAAAATAAAGAACAGCCACCGTCCCAGCTCTGCTCCATAGATCACCTGTTTTTGGAGGTGGTGCAGTCATTTAAAAGGGAAGACCTGCCTGATCAGAAACGGTTCCCCACTACAGCTCTGTGCTCTGACCACAGTGCTGTCCCTTCCAGGTTCACCCAGAAAACTCCAAAGGTTCTCCAGGTCTCAGTCCAAGTGTCCATCTCTGGGGAAGCCCCTGGACCCTCCATGCTGACACCTGGTTCCTTTGGGTCACAGTGGCCTGTGACAGCCCTTGGGATGGGAGGCAGTGGGAGGCAGCAAGTCCCATTCCCCGAGACTCAGTTTCCTCCCTTGGAAAACGGGGATAACGTCATTGGACTCACAGTGGCCCAGTATGCCAGGGATCAAAGGCAGCAGAAGCCTGAGAACCCGGACAGGATATGGCCCTGGGAACTGGACCCAGGGCCTGACCCCTTGGACCAGGACAGGCCGTGGTAATAGTTTACCCTTCTGGTACTTCCGGGAGCTGTTCTAGCACTTTACACACAGAACTGAATCCTCTTAGCTCCTAAAGTTGCTGGATGCCATGGACCCCTTGTACAGATGAAGAAACCAAGGCACAGAGAGGATTAATCACTTGCCGAAAGCTGCCCACAGGGTGTGTGCAGAGCCGGGACTTATTCCCAGGCAGGTTGGCTCCAGAGTCCCTGAACTTGACCCCCAGCCTGGTGCTTCTCAAAAGATGTTTTAAAGGGGTCAAAAATGGGAGTGGGGGAGGGGGAGGGCATTTCCGGGGAGAAAGCAGGTGCTGGGGGGAGGGTCCCCACCCACATCTTCCCTCTCAAGCCTAGTGAGACCTTCGCAGAGCTCGAGTACACTTCCTGAGGGGAGTGGACCCAGGCCCCAGACTGGGAAAGCCGGGTGTTGGGGTCTGACTGTGCTCAGGACACAATGGCCTGTGCCCGCGTGATTCCTGGGGACAGGGGACAGCTGGCATCAGTCATCTTAGTCCTGTCTGCTGGCTTCCGAGAAGGGCAAGGACAATGCGGGAGCACGGGGCCCAAGGAAAGCCACCGATGCACAGCTGTGACTGCCTGGGTCAAGGGCTGGGGGCGAGGTTTGGCAGGAAACTTCCAGAACACCCAGGGAAGGACCCAGGAGAGAACCAGACAGCTGTATCCACCTGCTAGGCCCACCCGGAGTGGAAAAAGCCACCAGAAGTGGGAGGTGGCCCGTCCCCCGGCGGCCCTCCTGGCAGGTAGGGGGTGGGGGTGGCGGCCCCAGCGGGCTGCTGTGGGGGCACAGAAGGGGAAAGGCCAAGTCTGGGTCGGCCTCTGGACCATCACCTGGGGCAGGACTGTCACTACCACGTATATGACAACAGGCTACTGAGTCCCCCAAGGGCAACCACGCAGGCCCGGACCCGTCCAAGGCCTCGTCCAGGGCAGGGAAGATGATGCCCTGACCAAGGTCTGATGGAGGGGTGGAGCCCCCACCGCAGAGTTACTGAGCTCACCTCGCTCCCCTGCCCCCACACCCGCACTCCCCTGGGAGTGAGCACCCAGCTCACGGGGGCTCCTGACACCACCTTGGGGCCCCGATCATGCTGTTGCTGGATCTGCTCTGCTGCAGGAGCTGAGCCCTGTCTCCGAGCAGGTCTGTGAAAAGTCCCCTCCTGCGACCTGAATGTGGGCAGGGGGGAAGGTGGGGGAGCTCCCAGGCTGTGGGCAGAGGCTGGGTGGGGCGAGCTTCTCCTTGGGTGGTGCTCGGCTCACATGGCTGGAGTAAAATGCAAAGGGGCTGGTGGGGGGCTGGGGAGGGACTTGTGCACTGGGTCTCAGCTGCCACCACCTCCCACCCATGTAGCCCGGAGGCCCAGGACCCCAGGTTCTGCCTGCTGGGGGTCAGAGCTCACACACAGGGCAGGAAGGGGGCGTCCAGCCCCAGTTGCCCGCAGGTGGGAGACGGGCGGGCCTCGCTGCCACTTGGAGTCACACAGGAGCTGTAGTCCCCGCCCACGGATGGGACACCCACCCCGCCCCTGGGATCAGTCACCACCTTCTAAAATCACACCCTGTCCTGGGCAGGGGGCAAGAGGGGGTGGGGGATGGGAACTACATGTGGCCAAGAGCCCCAAGGACCAGGCGCCGTGCAGGGTGGCTCCCTTCACCCTCTCGAGTCCGGGACCCAGGATCCCTCCCCAGAGCCAGCCCCACAGGAGACCCAAGGGATGACAAGTAGCGTAAGCATTTAATCTGGGCTGAGCACTGGGGCGCCTGGGTGGCTTAGTCGGTTAAGCGTCCGACTTTCGCTCGGGTCATGATCTCGCGGTTCGTGGGTTCGAGCCCTGCGTCGGGCTCTGTGCTGACTGCCAGCTCAGAGCCTGGAGCCCTGTTTCAGTCTGTGACTCCCTCTCTCTGACCCTCCCTGCTCACGCTGTCTCTCTCTCTCTCTCCTAGAAATAAATAAAACATTAAAAAAAAATTTAATCTGGGCTGAGCACTAATGAATTTTAAAGGCTGAGAAACCATTCCGTCATCCCAGCACCTGCCCCCAAAGCTCCAGGTGAAATGGAACTTTGGGACCTCGACCTGTGGCCCCAAAATGTGCCTGCTGCCCCGTGGTCAGCCAGCCAGAGCCGGGGACGCTGGGAATGAGGGGCTCAAATAATGCCCTTGGGGGAGAGGGGTGGGCCTGGGGGAGGGGCTGGGCGCTGGGCTGGGGTAGTTATGTCCCCACAGTGTAGTTACTCCATGGAACAGTCACAGGCTACCAGCTGGGAGATATGCACTCAGATTCCAGTCTTACGAGCTGCGTGACCTTGGATAAGGCACTTCACCTCTCTGAGTCCAACTGATCACCTACAAAACAAAGATGGCCACACACACCTTCCAAGGCAGTTGAAAGGCTGAGCTGCCCATCACTTAGCGCGTGGGGCAGGCACCCAGTAAGTCTGACTACTGTTCATTTATTCACTCAAGAGAATGTTAATGAATATGGGGAGTTATTAAGTTCCTGTTTAAAGGGACACTGTTGGCTAGGGTTTGATGTCTTTAATGTGGACGGCTGGATACAAGACTCAAAAAGAAGTACAGAGTTTCTGCTTGGGATTATGAGAAGGTGCTAGAAACAGTGGGGATGGTTGCACAACCATAAATGTACTTAAAGCCACTAAACTGTACACTTAAAAATGGCTAAAATGGTCAATTTTACCTCGTGTTTATTTTACAATAAACTGAATTTTACACTGGGTGTTATATGGAAACCAACGTGACAATAAACTATTTAAAAAAAAAAAAGAAATTGAGTCTTAGGGGCACGTGGGTGGCTCATTCGGTTGTGTCTGATTTCGGCTCAGGTCATGATCTCGCAGTGGGTTCAAGCCTCATGTCAGACTCTGTGCTGACGGTGAGGAGCCTGCCTGGGATTCTCTGTCTCCCTCTCTCTCTGCCCCTCCCATGCTTGTTCTCTTTCTCTCTCACACACACAAATAAGCATTTAAAAAAAGAAATTTAGAGGTGCCTGGGTGGCTCAGTTGGTTAAGTATCCGACTTCAGCTCAGATCATGATCTTGGAGTCTGTGAGTTTGAGCCCTGCGTAGGGCTCTGTGCTGACAGCTCAGAACCTGGAGCCTGCTTCAGATTCTGTGTCTCTCTTTGTCTCTGCACCTCTCCTGCTCATGCTCTCTTTCTCTCTCTCAAAAATAAACACTAAAAATTTTTAAAAATAAAAATGAAAAAAGAAATTTAATTAAAAAAGAAACCATAGGGGCGCCTGGGTGGCTTAGTCGGTTAAGCGTCCGACTTTCGCTTAGGTCATGATCTCACGGTTCGTGGGTTCGAGCCCCGCGTCGGGCTCTGTGCTGACTGCCAGCTCAGAGCCTGGAGCCTGTTTCAGTCTGTGACTCCGTCTCTCTCTGACCCTCCCCTGCTCACGCTGTCTCTCTCTCCTGGAAATAAGTAAAAACATTAAAAAAAAAAAATTAAAAAAAAATAAAATAAAATAAAAAAGAAACCATAATTGAGCACCTAGTGTATCCCAGGCACGGTTGCATACATGGGGAACTCCGCAGGGTACTACCCACCCCACAGGACACTCACTCTCTAGTGCAGGACACAAAGAAGCAAATTTTCATAGAAATACAGATTATTTTTCTGGGGATGGAGTAAGAGCTACAATGAAAAATAAAAGTAAAGAGGATTGGGGCGCCTGGGTGGCGTAGTCGGTTAAGCGTCCGACTTTCGCTCAGGTCACGATCTCGCGGTTCGTGGGTTCGAGCCCCGCGTCGGGCTCTGTGCTGACTGCCAGCTCAGAGCCTGGAGCCTGTTTCAGTCTGTGACTCCCTCTCTCTCTGACCCTCCCCTGCTCACGCTCCCTCTCTCTCTCTCCTAGAAATAAATAAAACATTTAAAAAAAATAAAAATAAAAGTAAAGGGGATGGAAGAGGCGGGAGGTGCTGTTTTAGTCGGGGAGGTCAGGGAAGACTTCCTGGAGGAGGAGCACTTGAGCAGAGACCCAAAGGAAGCCAGAGAGGCAGCCACACAGGCATTAGGGGGAGCGGCCGTGCAAAGGCCCTGAGAGGCGGGCATCCGCTTGCTCTGCTGCAGGTCAGCAAGGAGGGCGGCAGGTGCATGAAGGAGAAAGGGGCAGGACGTGAGCTCAGGGGTGGGCCGGGCACAGGCCTGGCCACCTGAGCGGCTCTCAGGAAAGGGTGGAGTGGCAGGGACAGCGGGAGCCCACCTCACCCCTGCGGCTCACTTGCTCACTTGTCCGGTGGCGCTCTGGTTCCGTAGCTGTGAGGAGCGGAGCCAGCATCACGATGATTCTGTTGCCGCCGCTTTTATTCCGGCGTTATAAAAATGGAGGCAGACCGGGGCGCCTGGGTGGCTTAGTCGGTTAAGCGTCCGACTTTCGCTTAGGTCATGATCTCGCGGTTCGTGGGTTCGAGCCCCGCGTCGGGCTCTGTGCTGACTGCCAGCTCAGAGCCTGGAGCCTGTTTCAGATTCTGTGACTCCCTCTCTCTCTGACCCTCCCCTGTTCACGCTGTCTCTCTATCCTAGAAATAAATAAAACATTAAAAAAAAAAAAATGGAGGCAGAATTCACGTAATGTCAAGTTCATGCTTCCAACTGTATGCTTCGCTTCGGTGGTTTTTAGTGGGTTCTGTGGCTGCCTAATTCCAGACCGTTCCCATCACCCCAGAGAGAGCCCCCGGACCTGTCCGCAGCCACTCCTCTCCCTGCCAACCCCTCCGCTGCCTGTGGCTTTGCCTCTCTGGGACACTCCCTGTAACTGGGACCACGCAGCGTGTGGTCTCTGTGTCTGTTTCGCTCGTCTGGCATGTGGTCAAGGTCCCTCCCCACGTGTAGCCTTCAGCCCTTTCTCCGCTGATAAGACTGCACTGTGAGCGTGATGCTCTTTAGGACAGGCCCCAGCAGGCTTGAGTCGGGGTTGGGAGGCCGTGAATGGCCCTGCACCCTGGGACCCCTGACCCACGGCGGCACCTGGCTCCACCAGCTGGGGGGCTGTTGTGGAAGCCAGAGCGAGGGTGGGATAGTGCTCTTGTGGGTGCTCCCCGAGGGGGGTGTCCAGGCAGGGCGGGGGCTACGGCTGCCATAGCCATTGGCCCAGCCGGCTGGGAGGCAGGTGGGCTGAGGGAAGGTGGGAGGGGGCGGCTGTGGATTGGCCTGTGGTCAGCAGGACCTGGTCAGGCGGCTGCGTTTAATTCTGGGCCGGGTGAGATGTGCTCAGAGCGGAGGTGACGCCTCAGCCCCCAGGCACCACCCGGTCAATCACACAGACCCCTGTGGGCCCCGAAGCTGGCCAGGCGGCCTGGGGCCGGCAGCTGGCCTCGGGCTACGGTCAAGGTGAAAGGGACTCAGAGAACACCACCGGCTCCCTGCCTGTGTCCTCACAGCACAAGCTGCTGGGCTTCTCTCCCGAAGATGAAGATTCCCAGGGGCCCCGCCCAGCCCCAGGGGATCAGAATCATGGGTGGCTGGCATCTGTTTTGACAGGTTCTCCTGTGGTGCGCTGAGATTTGAGAGCACCACAGAGGCACCGGGAGGTTTGGGAGCAAGACCTCCTGTGCTGGGACTGCCTGAGCCTCAGTTTCCCGATCTCTAAAGTGGGTACAATGCTGTCACATCTCCGGGTTGGTTGTGAGGACTCGAGGCAACGTCCACAAAGGTGCCCGACAGAAACCAGCAACTGCTCAAAAACGGATAACTGCGATCGGCAGTACGCTGTCGTTACACACAAACCAACAGAATTGTCTGGATACCGAAAGGAAGTGCAGAGGGGAAGAGTTAATACGTGAGAGAGAGGGGGGCTGACGTGCGGTGAATTTGCCGTTGGGTAATGAACCAATGAACCCGGTAATGAATGTCACCTTCTCCTGGCTGTCGTTTCACCCCTCCGAGCCTCAGTTTCCCCGTCTGTGCCATGGTCATGTTAAGAGCTGCTGGAGGGCTCTGCAAACAGCAACATGCTTTCCAGGGCCAGGCTGAGAAGCCTCGGTGGGAGAGGAGCGGGGGGGGCTGATGCAGACCCGGACTGACCGCCAGTGTCTGGCCAGGCTGGGTGCCCAGGACCCTCCCACACCTGGCGCCACGAGTCCCCGCCTCTCTGCTCATCAGCCGGTCCCTCGGCCCCCCCGTCAGCAGATGGGCTGCAGGGCCAAATGGCCCAAGGATAAGGACACCCTCCGGGCATCATCACATCAGTGCGTCCACCAGATCCCTGGCCAGGCCTGCGTCTGCTCCGGGGCGGGGGGTGGGGCTCGGGAGCCGGGCGCTGAGGTCATAGCTGGCACAGCCCGTGGTCCCCTCGGCCCGCCCTTCCTGCCACTGCCCGGCCTGGGCCTCAGCGCTTCTCTCCTGGAAACGGGGCCGCCTGCCTTTGTCCACCCCGGCCAGGGGGCCTTTCGTGAAGCTGAAACGCCACTGCACCAGGACCCTCCCTTAAATCTTCTGTGGCTCCCACTGCCTCGCCTGCCTCTCTCTCTCCCTCCCAACCCAACCCCGACCCCTTAGCCAGACCAGACTGTCTGTTTCCCCGAACGGGACCATTTATGTGTTGAAGGAATATTTACCGAGCACCAACTACATACTAGACACCACGCTAGGCAACAGGAAATCAGCAGTGACCGAAATGGGCACCGAGCGGGCCATCCCAACTGGCCAGTGTCTGTCGGGTGAGGGGAGAGCGCCCACAAATAGACAAAGCAAACACCACCCGCCGTCCACGTCCCCCTCCCCCTTGCTCGTGACAAGGCCCTGTGGCCCAGCCTCTGGGTGACAGTGTGGCTCAGGGTGGCAGTCTATTCCCGCTGCGGTGTGGCCAGGGGAGGGGGGTTAGGCAGTGCCGGGATACCCCCACGAAGGGGCTGCTGCAGCTGCTGCAGCCCTGGCATTGGGGGTGCCCGCAGCTGGGTGAGGGCACGGCCCTGGTGGGCGCATGGGGGTCCCTGAGGCGCTGCACTGGCTGACGATGGCTGGCAGCTCTGCCTCCTGAGATCTGGTTTCCTCATCTGTGAAATGGGCACAGCCGTGCCTGTGCCGTGGGGCGCTGTGGGCAACGGCCAGCCTGGGGCCCGCTCAGTCGTGCTGCTGATGGTCCCCCCGGGTCCCCATTCACTGGCCAGGAGCATCCTGAGGCCACTAGGCCCCGCACCTTGCTCCCCCAGCTTCCCCAGGGGAACTCACTCGCTGAGACCCCCGCGGGCTGGGCGCTGGCCGGGAGCATTAACCCCTCCGCAGCCGTAGACTTGGGGCCATTCTGCCACTTCCGGGTGGGGAAGCCTAGGCTCCGAGGGCGAATTTGTCCCCGTGTTGCGAGCAGGTGGCTTCTATGCCACGCAGAGCCCAGCGGTGTGCTCCTGACACCGTGAAGTACGGCGGGGCCAGCCCCAGGTCCCTTCGCCACAGGGCACTGCCGCCATCTCCCAGGCGGGCCCCGCATCTCGTGCCTGCTGCCCTGCAGCCCTCTCTACCCAGGGGTCCCTGCACCCGTTACAGAGATGAGCAGACTTGGGGGGCCCCCAGGCAGGTATGCCCTGTGCTGCCCCATCTGCTGTGGGTTCTCGGGCTCCCTCCCCAGGTTTCTCCTGGAGACAAGACCTTCCAGCCCAAGCACACAATTCCACAGCTGCTGGGTGGGTGCTATCGATGGGGCCAGCGTGGTGACTGCCACTCAACTTTGGCATCACGATCGCTGCAAACGCTTCACACCTATGACCTTACCAAACGCTAGCGATGGCCTTTGGGGGTGGCATTCCTCTCCCCCGCTTACAGATGGGGAAACTGAGGCCCCCAGGGGTGGGGTGAGTGCTGAGCTGGTAAACAGCTGACCACTGGCTCATCGGGTGGTGGGGGGAGCCAGAGGGCACACCCTGATTTGTGTGTTTGCTGAGCCTGAGACTTCGAGCCACTCGCGGTTTGATACCTGGCTTACAAAATTCCTAAAACACTTAACAACCAGCTCACAAACTTGCTGACACGAGGCAGCTCCGACACACCCCGGGCAGAGCCCCCGCGTCCGCGCCCGCACAGACCCTGAATCCGGCTGAAGTCCCAGCCCCCAGCCCACTCAGCAGCACAGTCGCCCCGGCTCCCAAGTCCCCGCCCGGCCCAGCACCACACACACCAGGACCAGGGCGCTCGCCGAGGACAGCCAGACCCCAGGGCTCCTTCTGGCCGCGAGCACCGCAAAACGGGTAAATACTCCTATCTGCTCAGAGAGCTGTAAGGGTTCAATGAGTGAATATGTGTTCAGGTTACATCAGGACCTGCAACAGCCAAAACAATTTTACACAATAAAAAAGAAGAAAAGCTGGAGCCCAGAGCCAACCTGATTTCAAGACTTCCTATAAAGCTACAGTAATCAGACAGCATGCTACCACTGAAAGGGCACACGTACAGAACAGAGAATCAGACGGACCCACAAATCCGTGGTCAGTTGGGTCTCATTAAGGGAACCCAGGCAATTCGATGAGGAAAAGATGGTCTTCCCAATGCATAGATAAATGTATGGGGAAAAAGTGAACATCAACCCTTATTTTAATTTCTTAGACAAGACATAAAAAGCATAAATGGCTAAAGAAAAACAATGGATAAATTGTAACTTATCAAAACTTAAAAGTTTGCTTTTTGAAAGAAGCCATCATAAAAACCATAAAAACCTCAGAGCTTCATAATCACCCAAATCGGCAGTTCTCAGATGTGGTCCCAGGACGCCGGCGGCTCCCAGGCCCTGCCTTTCCAGCTACGGACGGGCCTGCGCGAAGCTGGATGTTCTACCACTTCAGCCAGACAACAGATCATAATAGGCTGGAAGCAGGTGCAAGGATCCTGCCGTCATCTAGTAAGTCGGACAGTGAAGAGATTTACAAAAACGCTACTCGTCTCGTGAAGGTTTTTTTGTTTTGTAGAACAGTGACTTTCCTAGTTTATTTTTTTAATGTTTTATTTATTTCTGAGAGAGAGAGAGAGAGAGAGAGAGAGAGACAGCGTGAGCAGGGGAGGGTCAGAGAGAGAGGGAGATACAGAATCTGAAACAGGCTCCAGGCTCTGAGCCGTCAGCACAGACCCCGACGCGGGGCTCAAACCCACAAACCGTAAGATCATGACCTGAGCCGTAGTCGGACGCTTAACCGACTGAGTCACCCAGGCGCCCAACAGTAATTTTCCAGAAAAAAAAAAATATTGTTTACATTAACACATAATGGGCCTTTTTAAAATGTTTACCTTTTATTTGAGAGAGAGGATGGGGAAGGGCAGAGAGAGAGGGGGAGACAGAATCTGAAGCAGGTTCCAGGCTCTGAGCTGTCAGCACAGAGCCCGACGTGGGGCTCAAGCTCACGAACCTCGAGATCATGACCTGAGCTGAAGTCAGATGCTTAACAGACTAACGCTTAACCAAACCCTAAGGGACTCCTGGGTGGCTCAGTCAGTTAAGTGTCCGACTTCGGCTCAGGTCATGATCTTACGGTTTGTGGATTTGAGCCCCACATCGGGCTCTGTGCTGACAGCTCGGAGCCTGGAGCCTGCTTGGGATTCTCTCTGTCTCTGTCTCACTCTCTCAAAAAATTAAATAAATAAACCAAAAAAAAACGGCAAAGGGGAGCTTCTTTTTTCAATGTTTTTTTAAATTTTATTTTTCAGGGAGACACAGAGTGCGAGCAGGGGAAGGGAAGAGAGACATGCTCCATGTCATGCTCCATGTCAGCATGGAGCCTTATGCAGGGCTGGATTCGATGGTTCCTGAGATCATGACCTGAGCCAGACAAGAGTCAGATGCTTAACCGATGGAACCCCCCAGGTACCCCTCCTCTTTGCTATTTTAGACCCAAGATAGAAAGTACGATGAACTCATAGGGGCTCTGCCCCCTCCGAGTCACATGTCCTCAGTGTTCTCATCTGCAAAATGGGCACATTGTTACCTGGCCTCTCTCCCTTCTTTCCTTCTCTCCTTGCCTTTCCCTTTCCCCTCACCCCCTCCTTCCATCACAGCAGACAGCTCTGCACCACCGCACTAAGCCAATAGTGACTCAGACACGGAGACCGCAGCCTTAGGAGCTCCCAGTCCCATCGGGGAGTCAGGGAGGTAAACAGGCACCACATGGTATGGCCAGTGCATCAATGGAGAAAGACCTGGGCACCGTGAGGGCCCAGCCAGGGGAATCAAGAATGGCTTCCTGGAGGAGGTGGTGCTGAAGCTGGGTCCGGTAAGGTAGGTATGAGCAGAAACCCTGCCGGTGGGGAAGCATTCAGGGTGGATGGGGCCATGAGCCTGGGGCCCCCATCCCGTGGAGGGAAGCCAGACACAGTCCTCAAAAGCCGTCTCCCTGCAAGGCCCTGAGCGACCCACTGAGAAAGATGCACTCGGTCGAGGAAATCCGTGCGTCCTTTCTCTGTCCCCTAACTCGCGCCTTCGAGGACCAGCTGGTACATCAGGAGGCAGAAGAGCTGTAAATTCTACCGAGGCCAGGAGGAGTCTCTCCGGGCTAATTAGAACCACGGAGCAGTTTGAGGGCCTCAATTACCACTCGCGGCAGGAAACGCCTCCCCACCTCGGTGGGGGGATGGAGGCCACTGGGACACCGCCCGCGGTCGCGAGGCATTAAAGAGATGCAGGGTCCCAGGGCAATTCCGTCTCGCTTAAGTGGGCAGATTGTTCATCTGAGGGGTCAGAGCCTCAGAGATGGAAACTGGGGAGCGGAGCGGAACCCACGTCAGGAGCTGGTTTGGAGACAGGAGTAGAAAGGACACCAATCTCCCCCCCCCCCCCCACCGCTGCCCAGTGTTTCAGTTAATTTCAAAAAACTACAAGATTAACGAAATCACCACTGTTTTCGAGAGTGTGCAGTTTATCAGACACGCTGGGCAGAGAGGAGGCTGCTGGCCGGGCCGCCGTGCTTCCTGGAAGCTGTCACTGTCACCGCTCAGGGCACATGCCGGCCCCTCTCTGGGCACTGAAGCCATTCCCCCGGCCGGGGTATTTAGCCCTGGGGGTTAGACACACGACCACGTGTTATTTGAGAGGGTTACCCTCTGCCAGTCCACCCCACGACTTTCATGAGGGAGAGGGGTACTGGAGCTCCCTCAGGGGCCCCCGCTCCCTCCCAAACCTGCCAGCACCTGGCTGTTCGAGGACCCTGGCTCTGGTGCTTGGCCTCTCAGGGCCTCAGTCTGCTTATCTGTAAAGTGGGCAGGGGCAGTTGGATCAGGAAATCAGAGCTTCTGCTTTCCCAATATACCCAGAGATTGGCGAGGCGGGACACACCCAGGTGAATCTGAATTTCAGATAAACCACCAATCATTTTTTACAACGAACATATCCTGAATATTACATGGGTCATACTTATCCTAAAATATTACATGGGACGTACTTCTCCGAAATCCACTTTCATTGGACAACCTTTTTAGTTGCTAATTCTGGCAAGCCGCTCAGGCACAGAACTTACTCTGAACAGACTTCAAGGTGATTCTAACGGGGGGAGGAGGAGAGGGCAAGGAGCGGAGGTTGAGGCTGGGCATCCCGTCAGAACGGTCCAGATCAGTCCCTTCTGTCTGAGAATCACCGAGGCAGGAAGAGCAGATGCCACGATTTTTGCACGGTAACTACAGCCCCGATACTCGGCTGTGCCACCCCGCGTCTCTCACGACAGCCTAGAGGGCCGGGATTGTTGCTCTGCTATGGCAAAGGTGAGGCAAGGGAGGCCCAGAAGTGTGGGGGGACCTGCCTGGGGTTCACACAGCCAGTCCAAGGCCACCTGCCGCTCTGGGAACAGGGCCCCTTCCCTGGAGGACTCCCTGACCGCCTGTCCCACCCGGACCCGGGTCTGAGCTCCGGCCTCTGCGGCTGCCCCCACTCCGTGACTCTCAGGGCCTCCCATCCAAGCTGCTTCTCCTCCTCCCTTTCAGGTCGGTTCCGGTCAGCTGACAGTCTGCTGGCCGCCTGTCACTCCGGCAGGGAAGACAGGCCAGTGCGGGCCTCTCCAGTGTGAGTTTGCCGGTTAACACGGTGACTGAGGTTGGTGAGCTCCGGCACGTCTGCCACTGTCTTAGGAACGCATCTGCACCACACCACCAACCCTCCCAACACCTTCTCTAAGGCAATTATTATTATACCCATTTCTCAGACGGGGAAGCTGGGGGGCTCAGAGCAGTTAAACGGCAGGGCTACGCAGCAGAGCGGGGACCAGAAGCCAGCCGTGGCTCATCCCAGCTCCTGCTCCCACCCAGAAGTTCCATCTCCACCTCCACCAGAGGACCTGGGGGCCCCCGACCCTGCCCGTCCACAAAGCATGTTGCAGATTTAAGGTGCGTTTGCTTTCTGCATTGGGTTGGATGCTTGCAGCCTCAACTGTGAAGCACCCAGGCAGCATGCTGGCCACCCTAAGACAAAGGAGCTGAGACTTGGGGGATGACCCTCAGCTCCCTTAGAACAGGTTTCCAATGCTCAGGTGCATCAGTGACCCCCTCCCCCCGAGGGGCTTGTTAGATGACAGGCCCTGACATTTCTGGGCTGGGGAATCTGTATTGGGCAGGCTCCACGAGGGAGGCTACGGGCAGTGTGAGGGCAGGTGGGTTTGCAAAAGCGAGATGGGTCAGGGCACCAGGGGACTGCAATGGAGGCTATGATACGCAGCGGGCGGACCAGGCGAGTGGGGGCCCCCCGTGTGCTGAGAGGCAGGCAGAGGGGTACCACTGGGAGAACTGGATGGGTTCATGGTGGTAAAGCGCTTAGAAGAGCATCCAGCACAAAATGAATGTTACAATACATATCAGGGTGTGCAAGAGGGGGAGTAATTTCCACCATCTCCTTCAATTCTCGAAGCGGCTCTGGAAGACCATTGCTATTCCATGGGTCCCCCCAAGAGGGAAGCGTTAAAGGACTCCCCCCAAGTAGAAGAGCTGGGTCAGGTCAGCTGGGCGGCTGAAAATGACCCCACTGCCCTTCTTCCCTGTCCCCGGGGCAGCTCGACCAATCCCCACCTCCTCTGTTGTGAAGGCAAGCGTGGCCCTCAGCATCCGTCCCAGTGGGCACTCGGCACTGCTGTGCTGAACAGATGAGTGGATGAATACATGGATGAGCCCCTGGATGAATGGGGAGGGGTGAGGGGATGGATGAATGAGTGCACGGCACAGGGAGAGGGAACCTTCTCTTCAGCTCAAAGACAGAAGGAAGATCCCCAACTTAATGGCAGGAAAGGGACCCCCAAGGGCAACCCCATGCCCGCAGTAACACAAGCACTGTCATTACGGTTTATGGTTTCCTGGGCCCATTAGCAAATCCCCCAGGCTCCCAGGGGCGATTAGATCACGGGAGGGGCCACACCAGAGGGTGCGGGTCTGGGAAGCATCCCGTCTTGAATCCAGACGCTGACATGACAACATCAAGGAAAGCTCATTTGCAAACCCAAATTAGTGCCACCCTGATGATCATATACAAGAAAAATGGGCACATAAAGTGAGCCGTGAGCAGGCATGACCACGGGTAACGGTGTCACCAAGGCACCAGGAGAGCTCATAAAGAAGGTTTTTGTCACTGAAACCCATTTGGTGACTTATAGATTCAGCTTAATTCTTTGCGTTTGTATCCTGGCAGGGGTCTCTTTTTCTCTTAGTTTATCAATTATCATCCTCATTAATAATATAAAGCTGTACAATATGGATATAAATATACAACCACAATAATCACAATTACAATGATGAGACTTAGCATTTATTAAGTGCTTGGGCTGAGCCCGGCCCTATTCAGAGTGTGTGACAGGCACTGCGGTATCTATTTTTGAACAATGTGAGACATTCTTGCCTTTCCATTGTCTTGCAGTTTGTCATCTGACCTATTTATGTATCCAATTAACTCCTGTCTAGTCCTAGTAAAAGGGATCTAAAGCCAGCGTGGACCAGCACATTCCACGGCACCGGCAGGTGCTTTCGGGTATTAATTAGTGTACTTTCAGAGCCCACTGCTGTAGGCATCTCACAGCCGAGGAAAGAAAACCCCGCCTCTGCCTCCTCCCTTCTTCATCTGTACGCCCAAACCCTGACGTTTCCCTGTGGTGTGCTGAGTGGTGACCCCGCAAGACGTGTCCACACACTAACCCCTAGAACATGAACATGTGGCTTTCATCGTAAAGAGGGTCTCTGGGGACATAATAAAATTAAGGATCTTGAGATGAGATTATTCCAGATTATCCAAGTGGACCCTAAATCCAGTGACAAGTGTCCTTGTAAGACACACAGAGGAGACACACTCCCATGATATAAAAGAGGCAGAGGGGTGCCTGGGGGGCTCAGTCGGTTAAGCGCCCGACTTTGGCTCAGGTCATGATCTCACAACTCGTGGGTTCGAGCCCCGCGTCAGGCTCTGCGCTGACAGCTCTTTCTCTGTCTCTCAAAAATGAATAAATGTTAAAAAAAATTTTTTTAATAAATAAAGGAGGCAGACATTGGGGTGATGTGGCCATAAGTCATGCCTCCAGAGGCTGGAAGAAGCAAAGGACTCTTCCCCAAAGTTCCCAGAGGGAGTGTGGACCCTCCCAATATCCTGATTCTAGCCATTTGACCAGTAGGACTGTCAGGGAATAAATCTCTGTTGCTTTAAGCCGCTGAGTTTATGGTAATAATTGGGGCAGCCCCAGAAAACTAATACACTTGCTAACGGGAAATGAGGGGCTCCCTGACTGGTCAACAAAGACCCAGAAAAAAATCAGGAAGCAGGGAGTCAGTCAGGATGGATGGACCTAATCCTCCAAAACTCCAACATATTTTATGAGCGTTTATTGCTAGACCCCCTGCATTCTGGAGGCAAACACTCTTAGCCAATGGACTGAAAGGTTTTTCAACTATTTTAAACTATTCAAACGGTGGGTAAAAATACAATCAACAGAACATAAAAGATAGAGAGCAAGGTCAGCACGTGGAGCTGCACGGCCCAGGGCAGTGGCTACCAGCCACGCAGGGCCACTGAGCCCCAGGAAGGCGGCTAGCCCGAGATGAGCTGCGCTGTAGGCGTAAAACACACAACAGATTTCAAAGATTTAGCGAAAAACAGACTGTGAACCATCTCAGTAATTTCTATACTGATTATATGGTGATCATGGTTTTGATATGTAAATTAATTACTAAAATTTATTGCACCTATTTCTTTTTACTTGTGTAATGTGGCTTCTAGAAAACCCAAAATTACATATGTGGTTGGAAATTTGGTGATTATTGGGAATTTAAAAATTGTGTGTGCTGTTTGCTTGGTTACTCTAAATGGCAGAAGAGACGAGGATCCCACAAGGCAACAAACGCCAAAGGAGTCAAACGTCAGCAGCAAGGACTTCTCGCTGTCCCTTACCCACCACATTGATGGATGATTACCTCATGACCACACCCCCACACTGCCCTCAGCTGATTGGATCTAGAGGGAGACACCCCCCCGAAGGCAGCCAATCACCGGGCTTCCCGGAGAGCTGAGCCAATCACATTGCTCCCGCCTGAGAGCGGTAGTGAGTTCAGGAAGTGTAAGGATCCAGGGGGGTTGCAGGACTCCTAAGCCAGGGCCACTGAGAAAAACACGAATAATCCAGCTGAGCAGGACGTTACAGCGGCACTGGTTACGAATGCAGATCCCTGGGCCCTGGCCCCAGGCAGTCTGGGTGGGAAGCTGTGTTTTAAACCAGCCCCTGAGTGTGTCGGCCACAGGAGGTCCCTGGGTCACAGTGAGAAACCCCAGGGGCAAACGTTGCAGAGGTTGTAGAGACCAGGGCCGCTGCCTTGGGTCCAGTGCAAGGGCCTGAGCCAGCCAGGAGGGTCACTGACTCAGGGGCCCCCAGAGGGTCCCTGTCTTTCGCTTGGCATCTATTTGATTAAAGCTCTACTTCACCTCCACCTGAGGTCCTGGCTGGTTCTGGAGTTCGGGGCAATTGTTTCACAGGAAGCAAAGCTTATGGGAGGAGCCACCCTCATCTAAATGTGTCCCTCAGATGCCCTTAAACAGCCACCATCAAGCCGGCAAGAGATGGACATGCCTGCTTGGAACTGGGCCTCCGAGGGGCGCCTGGGGGGCTCAGTCAGTTAAGGGTCCAGCTTCAGCTCAGGTCATGATATCACGGTTCATGGGTTCAAGCCCAGTGTCGGGCTCTGACAGCTCAGAGCCTGGAGCCTGCTTTGGATTCTGTGTCTCCCTCTCTCTCTCTGCCCCTCTTCTGCTCACTCTCTGTCTCTCAAAAATATAAGCATTAAAAAAAATTTTTTTTTTAAAGAACTAGGCTTCCGAGCCCAGGGCCACTTTCGGCAGGTGCCGAGGCAGGAACCCGCCTGGCGGCCTCACGGAGCTAATGAAGCCGTGTATAACTGTAATTACACCAGCTCACGGGCCTGTATGGCTTGTTCACGCAGGGCCTAATGAAGCATCCCATGTTCTACAAACCTTGCTGTGTGATTTAATTAACCCTCTGCCCCGAGTGTGCCCTAGTCACCAACGGAGAAGGAGGGACCCCACCGGACTCGGGGAGCAGCGGCAGGGACTGGGTAGCTGGGGGTGTGCCCTGGAAGGAGGTCCAGGACTGGGAGAGGGGAGCTCACGTGTCAGCGAGTGGGGTCTTGGATTTGAGTTCGGATTTAGATGGAAGATAAAATATCACAAAGATAATGGGGAGGGTGCCAGGTGACAGGCGGCATTTGGTGCAGGGGCAGGAATGTCCGGCATGAAGGAAGGGGCCGTCGAGGGGCCTTCTGGCTGGGGTGCGGGCAGGGCTGCTTGTTCGCGAGCCAATGTGGGGTATCCAGAGTCAGACCGATGAGGATGAACACCAGCCCTGCCTCTTCCCACCGGAGTGAGTCTGGGGCAAGTAGCCTTCTTCCAGAAACACTTACCCAGGATCAGAGTCCTTTGCACACACTGATCACGTGATCCTCACAACAGCCCCCCCATGCTAGTATTACTCCCGTTTTGATGAGGAGACCGGGGGTCAGAGAGGACAAGTCAGGATGCCTAGGTCGGTCGCACAGCCCGGAAGGGGAGGGGCCAGAATTCCAGCCCAGGCCTTCTGTGCCTGCCTCCAGCACTGGTGTGAATGTTGGTGCTGTGTGTGAGCCTGGAGCAGGGCAAGGAGGAGCAGGAGAGAGGTTCCCCTTCTCCCTGCCCTTCTCCCTTCTGCCGTCCTCCCCGCACCCCGGCTCCACACAACTTCTGTGTCTCCCTAAACCAACCGCATTCCGGAAGTTTCCAAATTGGCGTCTCTTCTCCAGCTGGACTGTTTGGACAGCCCTCTGTCCTGGTGGCTCTGCCACTTACCCTGGTTACTTAATATTCATGGTGCCTCAGCTTCCTCATCTGGGAAATGGGGATTGTTCTGAGGATTAAACGAGTTACAAGTTGAACATGACTTAGAACAGTGCCTGGCAAACAGCAAGCGCTATTTAAGCGTTAAATATAATGAAGTCAGTTTCCATTCTTTTCCGTAGCCCTTCCTGCTAAGGGGTGGGAGTGGCGGGCCCTTCCTGCCTCAGACTGCTGACACCAGACTGGGTGTCAGGTCACAGATGCCAGCCCAGCCCAGCCCAGTAAAGGAGCTCTCTGGGGGTCCAGACCACTACCAAAGTGGTAATGACCATGGCAACCAACCCTGCCTGGGCACCCATGTGCCAGGCCCCACCTTGGCTGGATGATGCACCTGCTATACCTCCTTGAATCCCCATGGCGACCCTCCGAAGGCTTAAGTGAATTTCCCCATTTTACAGATAAGGGAACTGAGATGTGGGGGGTTTAAGTGACTTCTCCGATGCCACACATTTGTGACCCAGCAGGGGGTGTGTTCACAAAGCCAGGGCACCCACCACAGCCACCTACCTGGAACAGTGCCATGGAGATCACGGTTGGGAAGCTGGGTTCCATCACACACTTATTCATTTAGGGGAACAGAGACAGACCCAAGTGCGTTCTGAGCAGAGCGCTAAGGGGGCAGAAGGGATCCCAAGCCCTATTTCAAACCGCACCCTGGAAGAGGTGTGGGACGTTGGACCAAGAGAAGAGTCACTGTCCTCTGGTGTCTGCTGGGTTCCCATGGTTCAGGGGGCGCTGGCTTGGTCTGTGTAGCCCCACGGGCCCAAGTGGTCCAGCGGTGGACACTTAGAGAAAGACGTTCAGCTCAGTTTACAGATGAACCTATCGGTTGAAGCTGAAGCACAATGGTAGTAAGGTGGTGAGCTCCCTGGCATTGGAGGTGTGCAAGCAGAAGGTGCAGGTTCCCGCAGAGAAAATGCTGCAGGGAGAAACTGAGGCACCACTCACGCACTGGGTTTCCTCCAGCCCTGGGATTCTAGAAGCTCACGTACACCTTGAACCTGCGTTCCTCTGAGCAGCTCTGCCTCTCCCCAGCTCTGCACCTTACCCCCCAAGGCCCAGGGAGGAGCACCCAGAAGGAGCCTAGCAAATCCTCACTGGATGACAAGGTTTTGCAAAACACACCTTGGATAAAAGATCAGTTTTACTGACATTTATAATAATAATTTAAAAAAGACATTCTCTTCACGACCTCAGAAGTTGATACTCTTTTGCCAGACAAAAGCGGCGAGGACGATGTAAAGAGATAGAACAGGCTATTTATTTACAAACAGTGTGCAGGGCTCCCTGCTAGACGTTGGCATCGTCCAACTAAGGGACCCCTCAAAATACCACACACGGGTCACCTGGGTGGCTCTGTCGGTTAAGCGTCTGACTTCGGCTCAGGTCATGATCTCACGGTTTGTGGGTTCGAGCCCCATGTCAGGCTCTGTGCTGACAGCTCGGAACCTGAAGCTGCTTCGGATTCTGTATCTCCCTCTCTCTCTGCTCCTCCCCTGCTCATGCTCTCTCTCACTCCCAAAAATAAATAAACATTAAAAAATTTAAGAAAAAATACTGTGCACTGTCGGCGAGATGACCCCATCTTACAGGTGGGGAAGATGAGGCTCAGGAGGGTAAGCTGGCTGCCCAAAATGACAGCGGCTCCTGCCTTTATTGACATGTCCCCAGGCACATGGCAGGCGTCCTTAGGTGCTGGCTACGTGCTTGAACAATGACAGATGGCCCAAGGACCCGAGGCAGCGTTGGGGCCCACACTTGCACTTGGAACAAGGCCTCAGCAGCTGCGTGTGCAGCCCAGCACTGGAAGGGTCAGCCAGGTGCCACATCCCCAGGCCAGGCATGCCGCCGTGTCTCCCAGATGTCCCGCTCTTTCCCCCGGGAATAAACACAGCAAACACACACACAACCTCACACTCAACACCAGCCTGGAGCGGAACCCCCGTTTGTTCAGCGGAATGGGGTCAAAGCCAGGGCCTCGGATGTTGGGGTTCACCCAACTTTCCCGCTGCTGAAGCGACACCGGTGACCCCAGTACCACTGTCTCAGCCGTAAATCAACTGCCAGGGGGGCCGCTGCAGCGGACGCTTCCGGGGCCGTGCGCGTTTGCCTGGGTGCTGTCATCAGAGCCAGGACCTGCCCCCGTGCGTGGATGACCCTGGCTGGCTTCTCAGCCCACGGAAGCCTTGTTCCCTGCAGTGACCAGAAAGCTGACTCAGGTCTCCACTGCGGGGTCTTCCGTGACCCGCATTTTACAATGTAGACACCCCAACAACCCTCCTGTTGGTGGGTGGAGACACTGAGGCCCCGAGGAGGGGAGTGCTGGGTCCAGCTTCACAGCTGGCAGGGGGCAGAGCCGGGACCCACTCAGGACCCCCCGGCTCCCAGCCCCCACCTCGAGGCCCGGCTCACTCCCTCCGCTTGCTCCCGCGCCTGCCTTACACGCCCTTCATCGGAAGCAGAGAATCTTCCATTCGAGTCTCTGCAGTCGATGCCATGCTGCTGGCCGATAGCCAGAAATGGATCAACGAGGCCTCAGTCTACCGAACGTGCTCTGGGCGGCGACGTAGAAGATGCGTGTGCGTGTGCCTGCGTGTGGGTAGGGTGTGTGTTTTAAGAGACCCCGACTCAAAGACGCAAAGTACTGCCTAGCGTTTCTTTATCGTGCTTCCGACAGGAGCCAGCACTGGTCTGAGCTGGGAGGTCACGCGGCCAGAGACAGGGCAGGCCGAGGATTCACTCAGAAGCGCTCTGGGCTGCTCCCCAGCCGTAGGAGAAGAGCGGGCTCTCCTGAGATCAGGGCTGGGCGCTCTGGCCACGCGGACACGCACGACGCAGGCAGCTCTGGTCTCTGCTGGGGTGAGGGCAGCCAGACCGAAAGCAGGAGGCCGCGGGGGACCCCAGGCAAAGCGGCAGTCCCTTTCACGCTCAAGGGAGGCCACAGGCACTCACCGTTTACACAGAGTCAGTATCAGGCTCTCGTTTCGCCTGTTCAAAGAGCCTTGCAAAGGGAGCAGGGTTTCTTCCCACTGTACAGATGGGAAGGCTGAGGCTCAGAGAAGCAAGACAGAAGAGCAAGGAACTGCCGGTGAGCTACTACAGTGGTCACAAGGCCCCACGCTGGGTGCTACCTAACACAAGGTGTGGTGCAGAGCGAGGAACAGGGAATGGAGACCCCAGTGCAAACTGCTGCTGGTGCTCCATTCCTGTGCAACCTCAGCCCAGTCACCTAACCCCTCTGAGCCTCAGGGGCCTCATCTGAAAGCCCCGATGGAAGTACTTCCTGCCCAGCACCGTCTGTGGCGCTCAGCGCGTGCTTCCTGCCCCGGCCTGCTGCCCTTGACCCCGGGAGCGAAGGGCCCCTCTCCCAGGTGGCCAAAGGAACCATCTCACCCAGGCTCACAATGACGGGATGGGCAGCGATGGTGACAGGTGCATGTGACAGAGCCAGGAAACGCCAGGGCGATGGACAAAGCGCTGGGTCCTGGCACAGAGCTGACGGGTGACAGCCACACTCCCCGGCCACGTGCTCAAGGACCGGCTGCATTTCCCCGGCTCAGAGGTGAACATGCAGGGCAGGACGGGCCCAAAGCCGCCAGCGGGCGCGCCATGACAGCCGCGAGGGGTTCGGAGCCCCTCAGAAACGGCCAGAGGCGCATCTCAAGGTCAGACCTCCGGCTGTTCAAATCCACTCGCGTTGGGCAGATACTCAGCATCTTATTTTAAAGGCAAACGTGTGCCTGCTTTACTGTATCCGTTAAGACACAAGAACAAAAAGTCCCCTGATACGCCTGCCCGGCCGAGGCTCAAGCATGTGTGGACCCGGGTGGCGGTCACACTTGGGAAAGCATGTCTGTGCCCCGGATCCTGTGCAGAGGCCGGGCAGATGCCAAGGGCGCTGAAGAGCTTTGGACGCACAGGCGGGCACCTGAAGGCCATCCAGTTCGGGCCTCTCTGGTGTCCTCTCTCCAGACCCCCCCTCCCCCGGGTAGACCTCCAGCTGACTCTCATACCTCCCAAGATGGGGATCTCACTACCTCCTTGTACGCCCCGTTCCAATCTAAGGTGGCTGTGGTGGATCATACTTCCCCTCAAGTTCCCCTACCAGTTTGCCCTTTGCATCCCGCACAGAGCACCCAGCTCCGGTAGCCACGGGATGCGGGAGAAATGGCAAGTTCAGTTTTTTGTTCCAATCCCTGCCTGTCACATTCGGTCTTTCTATTTGGCTTTCTGACCAGCAGCTCAAACCCAATATGCCTGGGACTGAGCCCACCCTCTTCTAAACAAACCCACTCCTCCCCCACGTCCACCCATCAGCCCAGCCTCAAAGCCGGAGTCCGCTCAGTGCCCCTCCCACCCCCCACCCCCCACCCCATGATAACACGCTGACCAGGATACTCTCATGACCAGGCCGCCCAGGGCCGGGCACTTCATGCATATACAACAAACCCACAGCTGGGAGTTTCTCCCATTTCACAGATGAGGAAACTGAGGCTCAGAGAGGTCGTACAACCTGACAAAGTCACACAGCTACCAGGAATGAGAGCCAGGATTCAAACCCGGGTCTGAATGAAACCCAATGAAAATGTCACGGCCAATGTATCAGCACGGCCTGTCCCTTCTGTCATCTTGATGCCCCTTATCCTGCTCTTCTGGGACCTCCCCCCAGCCTCCGCTCAGCTTAGCACTCACCACCACGCCTCCAGTTGCCCACCTCCTCCCCCCTCCAGCCTGAGTTCGCACAGACAGACCAGCTGTCAGCTCCAGGATGAAGGGGGAGCCTCGGCTGAGACCCCTGCACCCCAACTAGGCTTCTCTCTTTCTATCCCCGCTCCCCCCCACCTCTGCTCTAGTTACCTGGACCCCCTGGCTGTGTCTGGGCTGCCAGAACACCCTCTGGCCATATAGATACCAAGTGGCGGACCCAGGCTCTGAATCCAGATCCCTGTTTCTGGAGATGAGCTCCCACCGCTGGACGGCTGGGGCCACCTGCCCGAGCTGGGGAGAAGCGTCTTCCAGCCTCCTGCAAGTCCCCGCGCTCTTCCTGGGAGGGAGGGGGACTCACTCTGGTGCAGCTGGAGGAGCCCAGTCCTTCCTCGCCCCTCCCTTCTGGGAGCCCAGGCCCGCAGGGAGGCCGCCCACCGTGCTCTGCCCCCTGCACAGACAGGCAGGTACGCCTGTTAGGACGCCCACTTGCCGAGACACCTGAGCCATGTCCTCCAGTATCCACGATGCAGTGTGACATTCTGCCTCCCTACGCTGCCTCTTTGACTACCGTCTGGATGCCCCCTGGGCGCCCCATAAGGACATCATCAAGCGTGAGGAGAGGAGTGGGTGAATTGGGAGGGATGGGGTAGGGAAGCCGCTTCTAAGACAAGGAAAGAAAACAAGAGCTCGGAGACCCCAGGCCCCGCGGACTAGGTGATCACACAGACCCTCCCCTGGGTTACACTAATTAAGGACACGGCCCCTCCTCCATTCCGCCACCTGTCCCGCAGGCTTCCCTTTCTGGGGCTCCTGGCGCCCCTCCCTCTCTGTGGCCTCGGTCTGGCCCTCCCCTCTCTCCCTGCACCCATCTCCTCCCTGCAATATACTGAGAATAAGCTCCAGCTCCTCGAATCCCAAGGGCAGCTGAACCAGGTGCCTGCCCGGGTCCCTCGCGTGGCTCTGCCTTCTGGGTAAACACATTCTCCTGCAGAGGCTCTCAAGTCGGAGGGCCCCGGGGACCCCAGCCCATGGCCTCGGCCGTTCTAGGATGCCTCCTATGTGAGGGCGAACAGCCCTCCTCAGGACGGATTCTGATTGAGGCCAAGGGAATCTAATGGGGGTGGGGGGGGATCGGGCTGTGTGTGCCCGGGGAAGGCAGGGCAGGGCAGCGGGGGGTGGGTGCACAGAGCAGCCAGCAGCGGGTGCTCAGTGGCGTCGTCATGCCTCAAATGACGGCATCCCTGATACACTTCTGTCACTCAATCCAGTGATCCGAGATGATGGGGGTTTCTCCTAGCTCTGGTCACTGTGGCCCAACCATCCACGGCCAGGACAGTGCCTTGAGCAAGCAGTGCCTCTCGAGGGGGACCGGGGGCGGAAGAAGGGCCAGGCTGTGGTTACCTTTGTGTCACTTGCCTTGAAGCCTCAGGTAAGTCACCTCCCTCGCTGAGCCTCTGTTTGCTCTTCTGTAAAACAGGGTGACCATAGCAACCCTCGCACGGTAGCATGATGGGAAGGACCCAAGGGAGCAGGGGACACAAAACAAACCCACTCTGGAAGGAGAGAGAGGGTTTGGCAAAAATGTGCGGCTTTCGCCTTCACAGGCACCTGACTACAGAACTGTTACTACCAGCAAGTCCCCCTGCGCTGTGCTGGGAACACCATCCCCTTTCCTCGGACAGACCTGACAGGCAGGCCGGCTCCGTCCTCCTAGAGAGGAGGCTGAAGCCCAGAGTGGTTAAGACATTCACTCAGGGTCACACAGCTGCCACGCAGCCAAGCTGGAATTCCAATCTGGGTCTGATTCCCAACTCTGCCCTTCCCAGAACCGGCTCACACGACTTCTAGAAATCACTTCCCCCTTCTCTAGATGCTGGGTACCCTGGACGCCCGTCAGACATGACTCCCGGTGGCTGGCTCCCCTCCCCTGTCATTAGACAGTGTACGGAGATGACTCACCAGAGTACCTGCCCTCCCTAGGGGACAATGACACCATGAAAGTCACTGCAGTGGAAGTAGGGGCTGAGGGAATACCGGACCCAGAGAGGGCTTCTGGAAAATGTCCTCCATTCTTCCAACACATCTCCCCTGAGCTCCTGCAATGTGCCAGGCCCCGCACCCAGCGCCGAGGAGGGAAGCACAAACAGGATGGGCCACCGGGCATGGACGCAGGCAGGTGTGCGCCCGCCCGGTGACGCCCCCGTGCCCTTCACTCAGGAAAACCAGCCCTCATCCCTTCTGACAGGTGTGAAAATTGACGCCCGGGGCTCTGGGCCGGCTCCTCCATCAGCAGGTGTCTGACAGCAGAATCCAGGGTCCTTCAGCTCGGGGAGATGCCGTGCACGCGGCTGGGGCTCCCTGCAGGCAGAATTCACACCTCAAGTCCAAGGGCCGGCAAAGTGCAGCCCGGGGGCCAAATCCAGCCCAAGACTAAGAATGTGTTTTGCGTTTGTCATGGATTCTAAGGCAAACAACCAGCAAACAATGATAACAAAGCAAAGCTGGTTCCAAAACCTAAACCATCCTCCATCGGGCCATTGACACAAACCCCATGTCACCCCTGCCATGTCCACACCTCAGCTCACAGAGGGAGACAACCGGGGTCAGCGAGTTAGGGGCTGGGCTGGGTCTGTGTCTTAATTTTCTGTCTGACTACGAATAAAGAGGCCAGAGACCCTAGAAATGTATTGTCTCATGGTTCTGGAGACCAGAAGCCCAAAGTCAGGGGGTCAGCGGGGCTGCTTCCCTCCGGGAGGCTCCAGGGGAAATCCAGACGTTGCCCTTTGAGTTTCTAGTGGCTTCCAGCAGCCCTCGGCCTCCCCTGGCTTGGAGGCGAGTCACTCCAAGCTCTGCCTGTCTTCACAGGACATCCTTGCCTCTGCATCTGTGTGTCCCTCCCCTTCTGAGCGCGCCAGTCATCGGATTCAGGGCCCATCTGAGATGACCTCATCTTAAGTACTTGCATCTGCAAAGACTCTATTTCCAAATGAGGTCATGTTCTCTGACGTTCTGGGTGGATTCAAATTTCAGGGGACAGCATTCAACCCACTGCAGTCTAGAGCCTGCGATTTTTTCCACCCGTTACTGCTGCCTCCCCTGGGAACGGGGTTCCCCAGGGTGCTGGGCACTGCGCTGTGTCAGATGCACGTGCACACAGAAGTTCTACGCCACATGACAGCTGGGCAAGACTTCCCAAGGACGGGTGTGTGACCACGTGCAGGCTGGCACACGGCCACCACAATGGCTTCTACTCTGCCGAGCCCCACTGCCCACGTCCCCTTCCACGAGCAATGAACGAGTATCTTGAGTGTGAAGACGGTCAGCCATTCCCGGCACAGGACTGCGCGAGCGCGCTTCAGTGCTCACTAAACACGGTGCCGAGGGTTATAATCGGATACTTTAGGTGAATGGACCCTCACCTCTTTACCAAGCCTCCACTTTCTCCCGCTCCCCAAACAGCCTTGGGAGGGAGGCTGCTGCCGGGGAGGGGCATCGGCGGGGTTGGTTCTCCCTGGTGGGCTTGCAGAGGGCTCCCTGGAGGAGGGGTGCAGGGCGGGGCTCTGAAGAGAACGGAGGGTGTTGCCCGCAGAGGGATCCCTGGGGCCAAAGGCACCGAGGCGCCACCCCATGTCAGTACCCTTGACCCCCAGCGCACTAGGGGACACAGTGGGAGTGGGGCGTGTCTGATGTCCTTCTGGCTGCTCTGTGAGCACCCCCTTTCTATAGGGGGTGAGCCCCGGCTACACCCAGTGCGAAATGAAGCTGCCAGACCCCTCCCGGTGCCCCCGAATACAGGCAGTCTGTGGACCCTGGGCTCGGCCAATCACGGCCCTCCTGGCTGGCACGTGACCCGCGGGAGCCAATCAGATGCTCCTAAACAGCGGGGCCTTGAATTCGATGGTGGCCCTGATGGCTGGCCGGCCGGCCTTCCTGCCGAAGGGCATCGCAGCCTCTGCTTCTGGCTTCCGGGTCCGCCGTTGAGAAATCTGGCTTTGCAGCTCCTGCCCAGTCTCCAGGCCCCACCAGGGGCCAAAGCCCGGTCCCATTTCTGGCCATCCGAGCACACCACCTGGCACCTCGGAGCTCACTAAATGCCTGTGGCTCACCGGAGATGGGCGTCACCGGCTTTGCGCCAGAAGCCCGCTGGCCGCGCAAAGCATGGCCATGAACGCACAGCCCGCAGACCTGGCCGGCACAGCGCCGACCAACCAGGTGGCTTCCCCCAGCAGCCAGCTGAGGGAAGAGAGGAGGGAGTCTGGCAGGGGGCTGCCGGGGGGCGGGGGGCTCCTCACCTGCTCGGACCCGACCACTGGTGGGTATAGTCTGCATCAAATGAAATACAGGCAAAAAAGCGCTTGGTAACCCAGCCAGGTCCATACACCCTGCAAAAGGATGATGGACAGCAACCTCTGAGCTTAGCACGTGGCCTGCATGCTCTGGAAAAAGACACAGGCACATTCGGAGGTGCTGGGGGTGAGGACTCAACATATGAATGGGGCGGGGGAGACACAGGCCCAGGAAAGGCCTCCTGTGCAGGGGTCGGGACCCCTAGGGTCTGACACTGGGAGAGGAAAGGACACTCTAGGAGGAGGGGCTGGGTGTGCAAAGGCCCAGGGGCAGGAGAGCTCAGGGCCTTTGCTTACCGGGGTGGGGCGGCTACCTTTCCAGCCCCCACACCTCCCATGAGACCAGGGGGCAGTGACCTCACCTCTGACAGTCTATTTCTTCACTCACAAATTGCCAATGCTAAGACCTCAGAGCCAGACTTTCTGGATTCAAATCCTGACTCTGGGCCTGCCTAGCTGGCGTCTCTGTGCACATTCCTCTTCTGTGACTTAGGGATATGAGTCTCCAGCTCTAGGAAGTCCAGGGGAAGACAGGTTAACACTTAGCATGAGCCTGGGACTCAGAGGGCTCTGGAAACAACGTCCGTTGCTCCTGTTCTCACGCGTCGGGGGTTGTCGGGAGCGAGGGGAAGGACGTGGCAGTGCTGTGAGCTCCAACGCAGAGGCTGCCTGGGCCGGGTCAAGGGCCCTCCTTCTCTGCCCGGACCCTAGAGCAGCCTGCCCTCCTCAACTCTGAGCTCTTCCCCTGTCACCCTCCTAGGAGACCCTGTCCACGGGGCAGAGCTTAGCCACACCCTCCCCACAATCATTAAGAAGGGGCTCTGAAGCCCCATGCTGGCCTCGCTCAGCTCTGCACGTCTTGCTGTGTGTCCTGGGCACACCAAAACCTCTCTGATCTGAACTGCCTCAGGGCAGTGCCGTCACCTGGAGAATAGGATCAGGCCAGCCCCTCCTTGCGAGTCCCATGAGGACCCAGGCCAGCCAGGTCTGACAAGGCAGTGCTGCCCAAAGCTTAGGGGTGCGATCTCTCCTGCCCAAAGCTTAGGGGTGCTATCTCTCCTGCCCAAAGCTTGGGGGTGCTGCCTCTCCTGCCCAAAGCTTGGGGGTGCTCTCTTCTGAGCATCTTGATCTCAGCGCGCTGTGGGGACTCCCAGGCAGAGACTCCAGGGCTCTACATGCTCTCCTCCGCCACCTGCCCAAATGTGTGACCACGTGGCTTCTGGTGTCTGAGCCAACCCAAAACCCTCTCTGCCTTTCCGCAGGAACGGAGGGCCGGCAGGCCATTTCCTGTTCGGCACACACAGGACCCCTGAGGACAAGCATGTCCGTGCTTGTCCCCAACAGCCACAACCTGGCTTAGAACCCCCTCCAGCATCAGATCCCAGGGGTAGTGAGCTGCCTGTTGGTATCTCCCCAGAACTTGGACATGGAGGCCCTAATCCCTCCGTGGGATGGTATTTGGAGCCGGGGTTTTCGGGGGGCCGTTAGGTCACACGGGTGGAGCCTTCACAAGCGATCAGCAGTCTTACATGAAGAAACACGGGAGCTTGTTTCTCTCTCCAGCATGTGAACACACCATGCAAGGCGGCCGTCTGCGAGCCAGGAAGAGAGCTCTCGCTAAGAAACAAATTGGCTGGCACCTTGGCTACGATTTCTGGCCTCCAACATAGTAAGAAATAACTGTTGATCAAGCCCCCCCGGCTACGGTACATCGTTAGGGCCGCCTGAGCTGACCGAGACAGTGGGGAGCAGCACCTGTTCGGGAAAATCTGAGTGCAGGGAGAACAGGACCCCTGAATCAATACGTGAGGGAGCCTGGGGGGCTCTGCGGCCAGGGTAGGGTGGGCTGGGCCACTTCCCGGAGGTAGGCTCTGATCCATGCAGCCAATCCAAGGAGCCAGTAGGCATCTGGCTGTTGCTATGGTGCCCACAGGGCCATGGCCAATCACCTCCTTCCTGGCTGGCTCAGTCCTGGGAACCAAAGGAGTATCTCTGTGGAGCTCAGCCCGGGAGTGTCAGGAAGCGGCTCCTTGGATCGGACAGCGGCCAGCAGCCTGCAGCCCTCACTTTACACGCTCGTCCCGGAGGGGAGAGGCAGCCTTGCGGTCCAGCTACTTCCACGGTCATCTGCTAGAACTCCCTCCAGCGGGAATCCTTCCAGTCCCACACCTGCTTCCGCAAGCTCTTCCTGCACACCTGCAGCGTACCTGGATCCAGGCTGAGGGCGGGAGAGGTGTGTCGCTCAGGACAAGGGGTTTGGGATCCAGACTCAGTCTGCTCAGGGAAATGTGTGTCTGCTGCACGTATTCACACTTGCATGACCATGTGGTCCCTATGTTTCAGACAAGGGCAGCGTCATCTCGGCAAAGCCTCCAGCCCCCCCCCAACTTTATCCTATGTACCCCGCTGGTGCTCCAAAGCCCTCTCAATGTCAATGTCAGAAGACAGAATGGACTGTCCTGGAGCAGAGCCGGAATGGCATCACGGAGGGTGGGTGCCGGCTGGGGCCCTTGAGAAATCAAGTTCAGCCTCCTTTGACATAAACAGGAACAAGCCCCAGGAGGCTGGGGCACCTGCCCAAAGTCATCTGGTGGTCACAGGGCAGGGCAGGATTCACGCTCAGCCCTGACTGCAAGCCTGCGTTCTTCCCACCCACACGGCAGGCCACCCTTACTCTCCTCTCTGGCCCAGAGCCTGGCTCTTCACTACTGAGACCCATACAGCTGGGTTGGGCCCAGCTTCGGACCCCTACTCACTGCTCTGTACCCATGCGGCTTCGAGGGCCAGGAGGAGCCTGCCAGCCTCCAGCTGTGCGCCCGGTGCCTAGAACAGGTCTGGCACTTGGGAGGTACTCCACACGTTTGTTGAATGAATAAAAGAACTGGGCAGGAGAAGGAAGGCTCAGCTCTCAGTACCTCGGTGCTCAAATGAAGACCGGGAAATCCTGGCAAGATCGTTCCTTCCAACTAACCTAACCACCGCATCCTGGGGATATGGCCATTTGCAACCAGGCAGGGGGCTCCCAAGCCGGGGCCTTCCCGGGCACGTCCCGGCCTCAGGGCCCTTCTCCCACACTCAGCCTCAGCTAGACAGAAATCCGAGTCACTTCCCCAGTGTCGCGTCTGGGCTTCACGCAGTGGGCCTCTGCCCTGGCCTACGGGGCCACACCCTTCTTGCCCTCTTCATGAGCCCTGTCCCCACACCCGGTGATGACCGCCACCCCGACCTGTAACGGGCACTCGCAGAGATGCTCCCTGGCTCTGTTTGCACATCCTCTGCTAGATGGGGAGCCCCTGCCAGGAGAGGCCACGGCCACAGAAGCTCCGCTAAGCAGCTGAAACCAGAAGGAAGTTACCATCTTCCCACATGACAGGTGTAGGGTAGAGGGCTCCACGTGTCCCTCCCGCGCACAGGCACAGGGAGGAGGCTCCTGAGCCCTGGCCACCAGTGATCCCAGCCCCTCCCCCGACATGGGGATGCCACGGCGGTGGGCACCGGCACCCCTGCTCTACAAATGAAGAAACACAGAGCAGACCACATGAGGAACCACGGTTTGAAAAGGGATCCCCGGCCCAGCAGCCACACTTTCCAGGCCGCCCAGCCCTCCGGCACCTTCCGGACACTCCTCCTCACGCCCCGGCCACAAGTTCATCTCCTCTCTCTGGGCAGCCACTCCAGGTCCAGGCTGTCGGGCGGGTACCTGGAGGAGGAGGCTGGGAGGGCCTCCTGGGAGGAGACCTTCATGGCCTCTGCTGGCCTCAGGTTTCCATCAACGTGGCTGTGCCCAAAGAGACCCTCTAACGGCGGCCTGGACAGATGCCCTCTAATAGACTTGCTCACAGCAAGAAGGCAGGACACGGCTGGCCTGAAACTCCCGTCTTCCAGCCACGTGTGTAGGAGCTGATATCAAGTGATGCCATCCCAGTCTCCAGCTCCTGGGCCTGGGTGACAGCACAGTCCAGGGGCTTGTTTCGTTCTGTGGAGGGGGGTGGGGAACAGGGGAGAGACCAATGTCACAGAGCCACCTGTGACTCCACCATTAAAGGTCAGGGCTTTCGTCCTTCTGGCTAAGAAACTACATCATGTCCAGGCAGCTGGAGTGTAGCAGGCCTGGGGGGCTGACTCATCCGAACCAAATTCATGAGAGACTGATAAATAAACCAGGCAACTCATTTACGGCCATAACACTGACAGTGACCGGAAGAGGTGCCAGGCACCTGCTTAAGTGTCTCGGTCATGAACAATAGCCCTACAGAGTGGGCAAGAGAGGGCTGCAATCTACAGAACAGAACTGGAGCCCCGAGAGGTAACGGGATCAGCTCAAAGCCCCAACCAGGAAGCAGCAGAGCTGGGGTTCAAACCCAGGTCTGGCTAACGCCCGAGCTCTGCACAGGCTTTCACTACGGATGGCCTGACCCTGAGCCACACCCTGTCCTCTGTACCAAGGGCTGGCATATTAGTCAGGGAACACAAAATTAACAGGTTGTTTACACAGAGAAAGAAATTTAATAAGGAATTGGCTCATGTGATTATGGAGGGCTGGCCAGCAGCCTAAAGACTCGGGAAGAGGCCACGTTGCAGTTTGAGTCTGAAGGCTGCCTTCTGGCAGAACTCTCCCCCTTGCCCAGAGGAAGTCAGTCTTCATTCTATCAGGGCCATCAACTAATTAGATGAGGCCTACCCACATTACAAAAGGTCATCTGCTTTACTCAGTGTCCACTGATTTAAAAGTTAATCATACCTAAGCATGAAGAAACATCTAGAATAATGTTTGACCACACATGTGGGCACCATAGCCCAGCCACGCTGACAAATAACCATCACAGTTGGCAAACTCTGTCTATGGAAGGTCAGAAAGTCAACATGGAGAGTCTGTGGACCACACAGTCTCTGTTGCATGGGCCATCATCACGCAGAGGCAGCCACAGACCACCTGTAAAGGAGCAGATGTGCCCCTGTTCCAATAAAACTTTATTGACAAAAGCAGGCCGTGGGCCGGATTCGGCCCACAGGCTGTTGTTGCCACCCTGGCTCAAAACCACACTACAGGGCAGAAGCAGCATGAATTTCTGACCGTGACATTGCAATTTTCTAACTTAAATGCCAGGTCCATATTTTCATTCCTCAGCTTATTTATTTTCACATCCCTTAAAAAAATTAATGTAGGGCTCAAATCAGGTAATCAATAGTCAATTCACAGTAAATCTCAGGCCCTCATATGTGGTGAAAGCAATAACAAGACCGCAGGCCTCACTAAAATGTGTTTTAATTTAAAACTGTATATAAGGAAGGAAGCCCACTAAAGAAAGCAACCACAAACGTTAAAGGGAAACCCAAAAGTAAGCAGCCCAGGACGGCAGCGTTAATTTCAGCACCGACGATCCGAATTACAACCAAGTTGCCCCAGATTAAGCAGGATATACTGTGTGACTTGGTCTCGATTCCCATCTTCTGTAGAGAGAAAGCTCTGACGGGGATGAAAAGCCAAATTTATGACCCGTCTCACAGCGGTTAGGCAGCCCCTCGAAGCTTTACTGTAAGCTGACACGCCGGACATCAATTCTTGACGGAACAGAATTCGCAATCAGGGGATTAACGAGTGTCCAGTCACGTCTGAGAAGAAAGGCTCCGGGATGCCGGCTGGCTCCGGGAAGCGGGGCGGGCTGTAGCTTCCAGAAGGCGTGAGGATGAGGCGGCCCTCACTGGAGAGAGCCTGTGCCAACCGGCCGGCGCGGTGACAACAGAGCAATAAGGACACAGGCCCAGAGAGGCTGACCGCCTTGCCCGAGGCCACACGTCACGCCTGCAGGGGCCTGACCCCCAGCCGAATGCCTCAGTTTCCTAGGCTAACGATGCTGCTCAGGGCCAAGCGGATCTGACCAAAGTTGGGACATGAACTTCCACTTGAGGAGGGACTCATGTGAGTCATCACAATGGGCTGCATGTTCCCCAGCCCCAAAGTCACTGCGAGTCTGCCATAACTGGACCCTTGATGGGTCTGAGGCTTCACAGCTGCGACCTGCGCTGTCTCCCCTGACCTCCCTTGAAACCCCAGTAGCTCCATGATGATCATTCAGATGTCCCAGAAGGAAGGTGAGGCCCAGAGAGGGCAAGCAAGTTCCCTGAGGTCACACAGCCTGCACCAGCGGTCTGGCTCTAAAACGATGCACTTCTACCGCCATCTATCAGTGGAAAGCCAAAGACCATAGTTTCAGGAAGACAAAGGTTTCTCCCCTATGACAGCACCCCACCACCGCCACAGGGTTCTGGGAACAACAGATTTTCAGAGTCTCGTGTGAGGTAAGGACCATGGCCAGGGAACCGCAGTTCTACTGAGCACTCAGAGTCTCAGAGCGGACCCCCAAGACAGGGATCGAACCAGAGAGGGACAAGGGGGCTGAATTAGAGCATCTGCCCATTTCCCCAGGGGCAATACTCATACCACGGCCGGTTTCAAACTACTAAGATAATGACCAGCTCACAGCACTAAAAGCTTAGTGACTGCCTCTCGTGAGCTACTAGGAGCAGCTTCCGAATGTGATCGGGTGAGGCCCACCTTCTGGGGTAAAATAAGGTAGGGCCACAGGGTTTCCAGGGACTTCCGCAGAGAGGAGGGCCGGGCGGAGACAACAGCCGTGCCCTGGTTCCTCTGTAAGTCTGCCCCTCCCTCCCCAGTCTGTGCTCCGGAGGGGACTGAGAGCCAGGGGTGCACCGGGAGCTCTGTTTTCCATCCATTCCCCGTTTCTGAGCTCCCCTGCCCTGGCTTGGCTCTCTGCTGGCCTCTGCCCATCTGCACTGCAGCTCTCTTAGGAAGATGCCTTCTGGCTCCGGGAGATGCTTCCCCACACCCACAGAGAGGGAACAGCGCCTGGGAGTGGTGATGACCACCCCCTACCCCAGGCCCATAACGGCAGCCTTACCCCCACTGGGGACAATCCAGCAGGATCAGGCCTGAAACTGCCTTCACCTGAAATGCCCTGCCCTGCCTTCCCCATGCCCTAGCCACCCCCTCCTCCCCGGGAGCACCTCCTTAATAAATCCCTCACACTCCAGTCCCGTCTCATGCCTTCTAGGAAAACTCCCCCACCTCACCACTGCTGAGAGCCTGGGGTCTCAAGATCTCCAGCCTGCCTCGGACACTTTCCAGCACCTTCCAGCCAGTGCGGTGTTGGGGTGGAGGCTGGGCCAGCTTCCCCGACACTTCTCCAGCCGCCTGCCCCAGTGTCGGGCTCCTCTCCCAGCAGCAGCGGGTGACCGGGCATAAGTCAGAGGAGGTCCCCGCCCTGCCTGCTCCAGACCACACAGCGCCGCTGGGAGGATCTGGGCCAGCGCCCGTGCTGAAACACGTTTTTATTTCTGCGGCAAAACATACCAAAACTCACACTGAAGGGATAAATACAGACTGTGAACCAACTCGAGACGCCGACTTCAGTCAGGCTTTGCTGCCAACAAGTTACACAAAAATCTTCTGGTGTTTGGAGCTTTCGGACGTGAGATCATTGGATGGTTTCTGTCACTCACGGCTGCAAGAGTTCTTTTTTTTTTTTTTTTAATTTTTTATTTATTTCTGAGAGAGAGAGAGGGAGACAGTGTGAGCAGGGGAGAGTCAGAGAGAGAGGGAGACACAGAATCTGAAGTAGGCTCCAGGCTCTGAGCTGTCAGCACAGAGCCTGATGTGGGGCTCGAACCCACAAATCATGAGATCATGACCTGAGCTGAAGTCGGACGTTTAACCGACTGAGCCACCCAGGTGCCCCACGGCTGCAAGAGTTCTATCCTCGCCTGTGTCCCCGGGAAGCAGAGAGCAGCACTGGAGGCCTCAGGTGGCCTTCCTGCTTCTAGATGTTGGCAAATGCCCTTCCAAACGCTGGCTCTCCTTGATCTCCCTCCCTCCACGTGGCTACGCGAGGCTTCGAGAACTTTGCACATTTGAGGGGTTTAGAATGGCACGGCCTCGTTTCCCCATTCATTCGTTGAGACCCAGTGGGATGGAGGTCCCCGAGCTCCCCCGTGATGTGCAGGCTGTCCCTCCTTAGGGCCCCGCTCCAGACCTCTTTCTTCCTGTCTGTGGCCAATCTGTTCCCCATGGGGTCCGAATCCAGGCCCTGGGGTCCACCATGGACATGGTTATCATAACAGCTAATTTGTACTTACTACGGTTCCGCCTAATCATTTCACTTGAACGAGCTCAGCTAATCCCCGACACCCTTATGTGGTCATGTCCTAGCCCACGGAGGCTGTCGTAACAGAAATACCATCAACCGGGCAGCTAATACGCAATAAACAGCTCTCCCAGCTCTGGAGGTGGGACGTCAAAGAGCAGGGCGTCAGCAGACTCAGCGTGAGGAGCAGCCGTATCCTGGGCCGTCTCTTCATTGGAGCATCATGTGGCGCAAGAGACAAGCTCAGTCTCTGGCAGACATCTCTGTATGAGACAAAGTTTCTTACCGTGAAGGCTCTGCCCACATCATCACCTCCCAAAGGTCCCACCTCCACCACCGCCACCTGGGGGGTGAGGGTCCCGTACGTGCATGCTGGAGGGACACATACATCAAGACCGTAGCCATGGGTACAACCCTTAACTCCATTTCACACGTCTGACACCCACGGGGGGAAGTGCCGTGCCCGAGGTCACACAGATGGCAGGGGGCCCAGCCCGCGTACGGACCCCGGGGACTCCAGAGTGTGGGGTCATGACTTCTCTAAGCTGCGCGGTCTCTGGTTGTGCAAACGTACAACCAAGCCAACGGTGAGAACGAGTCTCACAAACACGCTTCTGCCTCCCCACCTGCTGTCCTGATCGACCGTAACTGCAGTGAACGGTTTCAAGCACAGAAATAGTGTGCGAACAGCAAATCCCGAAATATCCCGCTACCCTGGGTGCCCACTAGCCCACACCCTTCCCGTGTCACCTAAAGAATCGCAGACACTGTCCCACATCCGGGTGCATCGGGCCGCCTCATGCTTTGCATTGGGGGCCTTACCAGCCTCTGGGACACTTGGTCTGGTCAGTCCCCTACTGATGGCCATCGCAGTTACTTCCACCACCAGGCACTGCCAATGACGATACAATGCGTCTCGTGGGCCGGCCTCATTCCCCACTGGCATGAGAGCCTTTAGTAGATGATGGTCACATGTGGGCTTCCTGAGTCTAGATTTGTCATCGTTCGGAGCTCCTGCTTCCCCTGTGCCCTGGCCACCATATGCCCAATCAGGCATCTGGTCCTTGACTATATGACCCACGAAAACGGCACCTCATTTTAACTTGTGATCTCTCACGAGTGTCTCTTTCCTCTTGCCTCACTCACCATACCCCCTTTCAATCCATAAAGTCGAATCTTCTCACGTGTGGCAAGTTTTCTTGAGATATTGGTTCACTTAATCACTTCCGTTCCCGTCTTCAGGGACCCCCGTTACAAGGATGTTGGCTCTCCTGTCTCCCGGGCCACCTGCTCTCTCCTCCTTTATTTATATGAATCTGCCTTGCTTTGCCCAGCCCCGCCCTCCGGATCTCTCAGGTCTCCCTTCCCGCTGGAAAAATTCCATGGTGGACTCTGGCTTTCAGAAGGCTGTCTTTTTCAGCCCATCTGTCCTTACTGGGCTCTGCCATGTTGCCTCCTCTCCTGAGTTCTGGCACTTCTGCGTCACGTTCTGTTTCACAGATGCGATCGCCTCCCATGCTTCTCCCTAACCAAGGCTTTCTGCACAGCTCGAGTTTTCCTCTGCTTTGTGGCAACTCTTTTGCACATTCTTCATCCCTTACTTTCCTGGTTTTTCAGAGCAATTTAATACGGGGTCTGTGCTGGGGTTTTCCTCTTTCTCCCACCCTCCCTCCCCGGGAGACTGCTTCCAGAAAATACAGTTTGTCTGCAGGGGACCATGTTCCATCCACACCCCCCTGCTTTTCCTTTGTACAACCAGACTTGAGGGGCGGAGGGGACTCCGTGACAGTCAGGGCACTTATTCTTGTTCCCCAGACAGGGCTGTGGGTGGTATGTACTGCATGCACCACCCAGGGTGTGGAGAATTCCACTCTCCTGCTCTGAGCTCTGCAGCCCTCGGGCCTTTTCTCTACCTCCGGAGGCCTCCTAAACCCACTGTGGACCCTCATTGACCTTCCCCACAAACGGGATTCCAGATGCAGTGGCTATATCAGAGATGAACGTCTCTACCATTTCCCTTGTTGTTTCAGGATCATTTCCAGGAGGGAGAAAGGGAAGCAGTGTCTTTACCCTGTCGTTTCAAAGCTGTGAGCTCCCTGAGCCAGGCTGTGGACTCACGTCATTCTGGTTCTGATTCCAGAATGTCTCCCCTGCCCTCCAATGACCCCACCTGGGGGATGGCCCCCTTTTTCTGCAGACAGGAGACATTCTGGGCTTTGAAGGCCACGCAGTCCCTGACACAGCTTCTCAGCTCTGCCGCAGCAGGAAAGCAGCCACACGCAACCCCCAGACAAACAGGTATGGTGGCATTCCATCCAGAAACAGGGGGCAGCCAGGGAACCAGAGCCCAGGGAGGAGCTGGGTTTGACCACAGCCACGGAAGCCCCGGGACCAGAGCTGTCATCAAATATCCCTTCATCCAGGACTTGGTCACCACAAACCCACCAGGGCCCCTTCTTCCAAGCTGAGCTCCGTCAAGAGCAGAGGGAGCCGTGTCTCTTGCCATCTGTCTGCTGTGTTTACTGAAATGTACTTGTAAAGAGTCACAAACGTGCCAGGAAGAGAGGCACTGCGGCTTCCCGCAGAAACGACAGGCCATGTCACCCGGCCGTGTGAGGGCGTCGCTGTCTGCTCTCTCCCACCTGAGCTCATCAAATCCTCACAACGACCCTGGGCTTCACTAAGGCACCCCCGCTTCCGTGGGTCTGAGCTGCTGACTCCTGTCTCTGGAAGGGACTTTACTCCCTGTTAACGGATCTAAGCACCCTTGCGAGTCAGGGGGTAGAAACAGCTCAGCTAGTTTCCCTCCTTCCCGTCTGGACCAATCCCCAAGCAATGTTCCTGTTGGCTTCACTGCAGTTTTACTAGGGCTTCTGGAAGGCAAAGGAAAGTAGGCTTGGGCCAGAGCCCTCAGCAAACCTCGCCTTCCTGTCCTTGCTCATCCCTGGTGCCTGGCCCGACAGCCCTGGTCGCAGCCCTGCTACGGCACCCCCAGCCCGAACACTCAGAGCTGCGGCAACCGCGGCTCTTGCAAAGCAAAGTGGGCCACACGCGATTCGCAAACAGAGGATGATGTCAGAAGATGGGACAATCGGGTTGGCCCAGGCACGATTTTTCGTGGTGTGTTAATGCACTGTGCCAGTCAGCGGGGGCAGCTGAACACAAAACACTGTAACGGCTCCACGCAGCGAGCCACCACGGAAGACGCCACAGGAAACCAGGCCCGTCCACTCACTTCTTCCTCTTGGCTCAGCCTGGAAGTTGTTTGGTACACAACCCTCTCTTCTGTACGTGGGACTTGTCTCCAACTGTACATCAAACGACCTTAACCTTTATTTTTTTTTGCAAGAGAAAATTATATAATTGCTGGGATATTTATTTGTTAGGAATTTAACATGTTGTGTGTGTTTTTTTCTTTTAACTGTGCTAGGTTTTTAGAGGATGGTTACTACCTTTGTTAGTGTTCTCGTCCAAGTCGCCCTCGGTTTCCATTGCTCTGCTCCAGCCTTATTATGCCCATCACCCGGTGTTAGCATGTGATTTTCCCAATTGAGAGACTTCTCAGGAACATGTATATTCTGCTCGAGAAGAGATACCCACACTTATCTTTACAGTTGCTTTTTATTTTTGGCCTGAACTGCCAGTTTTCCACTTATGGTAGAGGGCCAGTTTTTAAAGAAAAATGTTGTTGTTGTTTTTTTTAATTTTTTAATGTTTATTTATTTTTGAAAGAGAAAGACACAGTGTGAGCAGGGGAGAGGCAGAGAGAGAGGGAGACAACAGAATCCGAAGCAGGCTCTGGGCTCTGAGCTGTCAGCAAGGACAGCTTGTGCAGAACTCAAACCCACAAACTGAGATCATGACCTGAGTCGGACACTCAACCAATTAAGCCCCTCAGGTGTCCCAAGAAAAATATTAAGTTAATAATACCACGAATGGTGTAGAGGTGGTCCCTGAACCACTATCATTTACGGGGTTGAGATCTGACATAGTGTGGACACAGAGAAAACAGAGACAAGATCAATTACGGGACCTCAGAACACACAGGGCAGACAAATGACATCTGGACAAAGTGTCCTCTCCCACGGAGCCCCTGAACAGCACTAGGGATGTTGGAAAAAAAGGACTCGGTCAATGATGTCTATTACCATTGCTGCCACACCTACTTATGGAAAAGGCAAGAATGAAATAAATAGGATGTTTCCTCTGAAACAAGACAGAAGAGCCCATTGTGACATTCATTAGCCACAACAAAAGCACTTCAAATAAACTTGCTTTGCATTAACCCTGCATAAGCATTGGTTTCCCGGTATCAGCAGAAATTACTAATTACTCTAGTCTGAAGCTCAGAAAGATAAAGAATTAGATTTATTACAAACACAGGACGTGCACTATGGAGAGATGACTGGTGCTGCACTCTGAGACGTGCACTGATTTACGGCACCACGTCCTCACCGTGCCGTGTTTCCAGTTTCCAGTGCTCTAAACGAGACGTGGATTAAAAGGAAAATGAGAAATCTAACTTTGGCATGGTTCAAAATAGTTCATTTCCATCCCAGAAGAGCAGAGATGAAATTTTCTTCCAAATTAGGTAGGCGTGATGTGGGCTGAGGGTTCCCTCTGGTCATAGCCTCACAGCCAGACCCTGGGACCAGCTCTCTCCCTCTGGCTGGAAAGTCTGAAGGTCTCCCCCTTGCCCTCCGGCTTCCACACTCCCCCTGACACACACACCCTGCCTCATCCCCTCTTGCCTCCAGATCTGGAGAGATCTTTCTACATTGACAATCTGACTCCTGATATCACACTCAGCATAAATACTTTGGTTGGATGGCTATAGCTCCAGGGTCAAGCGCAAACGCACTGGCACATCGTCTGGGAATCCTTGCTAACCATGTCCATACTTCCTGCCCCATCTCAGCCGGCTTGAGTTTAAGCCACACATTGCTATTTATCATTCTTCACGCATGCCGTGCTATTTCACATTCTTTAGGGGCCAACGGCTCCACCCAGCCAGCCCTCTGCTTTCCCTTCACTGCCTGGAAAACTCTGCTGATTGCTTAAGACCAGCACAAGGAACGCTGTGCCACATTCCACATCCCTCTGTCACCACACAGAGGTCAGCTCTCACAGTCCCTGTGGCTCCCTCCCTCCCAGGATTCGTCAACATGACACCATAGTTGTCTCTTTGTCTAACTGTCTCCCTCCAAGCTGCTTCCCCAGGGCATGACTGTGGGAACCTAGCCATTTCTAGGTCCTCGATTCCTAGCATGGGGTCAACAAACACCTGGAAAGCAATCCGTATTGGATGGGTAGATAGATCTAGTGAACAAACGCGTCACAGATTCATTTTCTGGGAAGTCCTCTATCTACCTTCAGAGCCTCATGGCTGAACAGCCAGTCCTATGTCTTGGCAAGCTCAAGACAGAATTCCAGTCCCAGGCACAGGAAAAGCAGAAGTCCTATCGGATCCTGTCCCCCTGGGCCAAGGATTTGCAGGGTGGGTACAGAGAAACAGACCAGCAACTTCCTAAGGGAGGCCCAAGTCCCTGGGCATTATGGCGCTGACTGGAGATGGCCTGGTTTTCCGCAGTGGGGAAACAGGTTGGACTTAAAATGCCCGGGCTTTTATAAACCCCGTTGTGGTCCCTGAGGCCCAGCCAATGGGGAAATGGGGAGGCCCGAGGTGGAGAACCCAGGTGCCCACCTCCGTGGTGCTGTCCATGGTGCTGACTCCCAGCCTCTGCTTCCTCTACGGCCTCAGCACCTCCCTCCCCATCTGCCATCACCTGGGAGCCTCCTGGGCAGGGCTGACAGCCACTGCCCGCGTCCTGTCTCGTCATATTTCTCCTGAACACCCTTTTGAATGAGTACTCAGGTCCTTTATCGCCCTGTATTAGGTTGGGTCCAGAAGTGGACTCGGAGGCAAGGTCTGAGCAGAAGTGATGACTGAGTGTTCCCAGGAAAAAACCAGGAAGAGAGCGAGAAGGGAGACCGGGAAGGAAAGGAGGCCAAGGGGGCAGTGAGGCCAAGAGAAAATACAAGGAGAACAATTTGGCTCAGCCCTGAGGGGAGCTCTGGGGACAGCGCGGGTCCCAATCAGGAGCGAGGGGCCAGAGCCACCTCCTAGCCCCCGCTGCCTCACAGAGGACACAGACACCCAGGAACTTCCAGCTCTCCCCCCCCACCCAGGGCACAGGTAAGGGGAGCTTCAGCAGTCTGAGGGAGACCCACATTCAGGCTCTTGGAAAAGAAAGCACTTCTGGGACCCTTACGTACGAAAACAGTACAGGACTCTGAGCGGACATGGCAGACCCCCTCCCCCAGTCTCCTCACTGGCGCCATAATGGCCCTTCTCAACCCAACTCTGGTCTCTCCCTCCTCAGCCCAAAGCCCTTCCCAGCCCCACAGGCTGCAGGGAAAATCCAGCTTCCTCAGCCTGGAGCACAACCCGCAGTCCCCAGCCCCGATGTCCACCCTGTTTACAGTCCTGCCTTACTGGATGGCCTGCGGTGTCCCGCACACGCTTTCCCTGCACCTGGCCCGTGCGCAGCTGTGGCCTCCTCCTGAAGCCCCTCAGGCTTGCCCGCCTGGTGTACCCATTCAGCACACCTGCATCCCTGCCCCTTGCCCTGACCTAGACCTCCGTTCCTCAGCCTGGGTCCCTGCTGCCCTTATGACTGTCCCTGTGCAGAGCAGAGGAACCCAGCAGTGAACCGGGTAAGTGATACAGGGGTGGAGTTGTGCAAGGAGAGGTCATGGCCCCCACACGCTTGTGAGCCGTCGCCCGTCCCACATCTCAAAGCCATATAGCAGAAGCCACCTGGCCGCCTGGGCCAGGCCCAGCACACAGCCCATCTGAGTCAAACACCGACTGCGGGTGGGAGAAGTCCGCTGGCCAAGGAGACCACCTCCCTCTCCAATTCATCCTGTTCCTCGAGCTGCCGAGCTCGGGCTGTCACATTCTGATGTGACTCAGAAAGCTGTGACATGTGGCGTCCTGGCTTGCAATGCAACTGCCCGCGGCCTGGGCGGCCCCAGGGTGAGGCGGCCACCAGACTGTCTAGCGAGCCGCCTCCCGCGTCCATTCCCAGCGCCCAGGCGGCTACTCCCAGCCATCTGCCCCACCGGCAGCAGGCCCACGCTCCCCTCCGAGCCTCAGGCTGCAGATGAGTCTCCTGCCTGGGGAGAGGATCAGCCTCTTCTCGGCAGGGAGGTGGGCGAGCAGGCAGAGGCCTGGGGGGAACACTCCAGCTCATGTGAGGAAGCAAAAACTGCCCTCAGCCACCTTCTCCAGCCCCTGGGTCACCAACGCATCATCGAGATGCTCTACGGCCCATCCAGTTCAGTTTCTTTTCAGGTGGCACCAGCCCCCCCACCCCCCCCCACCCCCAGCAAACAGCCTGGTGCCAGGGGCTGGGGAGAGGACACGGTGAGGCTGCTGCTGAGCGTGGGGACAATCAGAGCCACCACGACAAACAGCACTTCCGTGTCCTGGGTACTCACTAAATATTCTATATTAATTAACTCATTTAAGCTTCCAATAAACTTCCAAATACCATTTTATCATCCCTGTTTGACGGATGAAGAAATCTAGGCACAGAGTGGTTAAGCAACTCACCCCAAGCCACACAACCAGTAGGAAGAATTGAGCTTGGGATGCATGGAGTGGCTTCTGGCTGCGAAGCTGAGCCCAGTGCCGTCCATAATGAGTTCTTGGGCCCCCAGAATTCGCCCAAGGGAGGCACCTGTATTTTTCCTATCACAGCAGTAGAAACTGAACCCCAGGGAACTTACGTGATTTACCCAGCGCCACACAAAGGACCTGACCTTGAGTCTGTGGGGCTCCAAAGGCTGTGTCTGAGTCGCTAGGCTTGACCACGTCCCCGTGGGGTCACCGCCACCCACCACCCATCCCTGCACTTTATGGGAAATCCTGTTTTCCACCCTCGGCATCGAGGAGAACAAAGCCCTGCACTGGCCCCAATTTTTTAAACGTCCAGAAGAGATGAGGACCCTTCCCTGTCTCCTCGGCCCTGCTCCGGTGAGGAGCCCAGCTGGCCAGCCCCCCAGCAGCTCCCGGGCAGGACTAATTCTGCACACACGCCAGCCTGACCAAACTTAGTACGATCAGCACCATCTCTCAAAAGTGACTCTGGCTTCTCCATCTCCCAGTGATTTTATTAGGAAGGTTTTTACAGGCAATGGTTATCTTGTGACATACACAGGGTGCCCTCCGGCCCAAACCCTGTGTCCTGGCTGTGTGATGCCGCTGCAGGAAGAAGCCCACACGGGCGTGCAACAGCCCAAGGATGCCCTGAGGCCTGGGGGTCGCCAGGCACACTGAGAGGAGCCGGTTTACGCCTGCATGAGTCACTCCCTATTTATGGGTCTTTCCCGTAAGTCACTGCCGCAGTGTTCAGCTAGATGATGGCAAACCTCAGCAGCCTGCTGGAAAGGACGCGAGCTAAGAATCAGGAAGCCCTGGGTTCAAATTCCACCCCACCTCTTCCTGGCTGTGTGACCTTCACCAGAGACTCGACCACTCTGGGCCTCCTGCTCCTGATCTGTATAATCACAAAGGCTATGTTGGGCTTACGGGGCGGTAAAGAGGCTCTGGAAGATGCTGGGCGCTCCGTAAATGTATTCCCTCCCCACTCCGCCTCCGGGTGTCCTTGCAGACCATCTGGTCCACGGGCTGCAAACAGATGGCTCCTGGGTGCATCTTATGCGGTTGCGTCGTTTGGCCCACACAAGGCTTGCAGGCAGTGTGATGGGGCCAGCATTGAGCCAGCCCAAGGCAACAGCAGCATAAGCCACCCCCCCTCCACGGTCACAGATCTGGATCGAGGAAAGAACTGACAGATCAGGAAAACTATAGCCCAGAACCAAGTAACGGACAAAGTCTGACAATACAGATGGCTACTGAGTGCTCAGCATAGGCTAGAGACAGTCTCCCCGGGGACAGAAACCAGACTGATAAGTAAGACATAGGCCCTGACACTTATTACAGGAGGTCCATGTCTGCAGAGGCCAAGGAGGACTGGGGGACAGGGGGGCAGTTGCTGTGACAGCCAATTTCCACAACTCTTTTCTTACTCAGTCCTCCTAACAACACCTGAGCCTGGCTGCTACTTCACCATTTTATAGATGAGAAGACTGAGGCTTCAGGAGGTCATGTAACTTGCCCCAGGTCCTGGGTCGTCAGCAAGGAAGCCAGGACTATTGGGAATTTCACTGCTCCCAAGGGTTCTCGTAGGTGTGGTCTCCCCCAAGGGTCTCAAGGTCACCATGCTCCTTCTCTCCGCCTCCCCCTGCCCCACCGCCTCGAAGACAGCAATTCTGCATTTCAGAGGCTACTAAGAGGGGAGGGACTGAGTTTCTAAATTTCTTTGAACATAAGAAGATGCACAGACCCGCAGTGTCCCCACGTTTCCGAGTGATGACGCACTGGGCAGATGGTTTGGCGCTCTGCAGTTTTTACTGCGACGTACTATCCTGCATAGATCAGGGAAACATCCAGAGATCATTTCTGGGAGGCACCTTCCCCTCCATGGCCCTGCGGCATCAAAAACCTCTCCCGAGCCCTTTCAGGGGGACACCCTCACCTCCATGCACCAGCTAAGAATGTTCCAGACTCTGGAGTTCTCTACCCAGGTAAGACACGACAAGCCGGGATCATTTGCACTTCTGCACCAGCAACCGTGCATTTAATTAATCCAACTGGAACCAATTTAGGGGAAGTTAATTAACTAAGTTTGCAAAAGGACAGATGATCAGAGTTTCCCTTGGTGAACCAAACATCCAAAGCAGCAGCGAGGGGACGGTTCTCATCTCACACAAAAGTGAAGCTTCATGAAGAGGCTGGTGAGATTGTGAAATGAAAATGTTAACAAAGGCAGAGTTCTAAAGGTGTAGCTTTCACTAAAACTTTCACTTAGAAAGGGCTCAAGGGGCCTTTCTAAGCACCGAGGCCCCAGCTCACTCTACGCGTTCTCACGCCGACCTGATGCTCTGGGGGAAACCAGAAGACGGCCCCCCACCCTTGGCCCCCATGGGTGCCAGCACCTGAAGTAGGAGGCAAAGATCTGCTGCCCGAGTGGCCATGTGGCCTCAAGCCCACCCGACGGGACTCACTTATCTGGACCCTGTCCAAGGACCACACCCTGACCCTGAGAGCTGGCTTTTCTAGAGTCTGGGCTCTGCCACCTCGTGGCAGAGGGACCCCTGAGCACATCACCTAACCCCTCTGGGCCTCGCTGCCTCACCTGTAAAAAGCCAGTGGCAATGGCAGTGACAACCCACCGTATGGGGACATGTTCAAGATTAAGGGTAACAAGCTCAGTGCCTGACCCACAGGATATGCCCAGAAAATATCAGTTAGTATCCTGAGGCTCTAGAACTCAGAGATGCCCCTGCAGCATCTTCAACGTTCCCTCCACCCGCACCCGCCCCAGTCCCACCAAGCGCAGCCGGATTCGCAAGAGCACAGGAAGATTAGTTCTCCAGCCCCACTCGCCCATGGAGACCCATCCCCCTCCACCCCTTCGTGTGGTTTGAACCCACCCCCCACTGCCAGGCCAGGCACCTGGGCATTGCACCCGGGCTTGAGTTCCAGCCCTGCCTCTTCCCAGGCACAGGCAAAGATCACGGCGCCTCCCCAAACCTCAGTTTCCTCATCTGTGAAATGGAAGTCAATGCCGTCTGCCCCACAGGCCTGGTGTAAAAGCCTCAACAGCAAGTACACAAGGAGGAAAGGCCACTGCAAAAATGTGCCGTGCACACGCAGCTCGCAGGAGCTGATGAGCCTCGCCATCCTGAGGATACTTCTGCAGGTCTCCCGGGGCCTCCCTGCCTCCAGAGGCTTGTCCGCAGGCCATCCGGCCCCGTGGCCTTGGAAACAGTAAGGTCACCTCACAGCACTCCCGACCTCCAGCTCACCTTCTCCCTGCTCCTCACGAGCCAGCTCTGAGGCAAGCAGGACAAGCGCCCACGTCCTCATTAATCAGATGAGAAAAGTGAGGCTCAGGAGGCTAAGCACTCCATGTCAGCGCGTTCGTGGAGCAAAGGGTTCTGCTTGTAAAACGCAAACCAGCTAGATGGAGGGAGGGATGAACAAGGCTTATTCAGGCAGCAGCGGTTCCGGAAGCTTCGGTGGCTGCAGCCCTCGACCTGCTTGAGGGTAGAGCTGTCCCAGGGCCAGGTCTGCAGGCCCCAGGAGCCCTCCTTGGTCTCCTGTGAAGAAGCCTTGGGGGCTTGCGGGACTGTGCTGGTGGCTCATACTTGCCACGGAGGAGAGCCCGAAGGGAAGCACCCTCCCTCGGGCCCGGGACTCGAAGCCTGAGACCCACAAGGTGCAGAGGAAGGCCTGGCAGAGGCCCTCACACCCCCCAGCCGGAGAGGCTCAGCGAAGGCAACCTCCCAACACAGGGAGCTTCCCACTCGCCGCCGTTTCCATGGGGATCCCCTTGAAATAACCCCATCACAGGCTGCTGCTCCTCCCTGCGGAGGAAGAGCTCAGGATAAATGTGATGGAGGGAGGCAGCTCTCAGGAAATCTCGAGGCCCAGGGCCCAGCCCCAGCCGCCCACCTGCCCACCCACTCAGCTGCAGAGATGACCAAGGCCTGGGGGCACACTTAACCTTTACACCCTGCACGCCCGGGGGAGACAAGACCATGTCCTTGGGGAGGAAAGGATGGGGAGGAAATTGCCAATGGCATCTAGAACAGCATTCGTCTGCCTCCCTTTGGGACACAGCCTGGGCTCCAATCCAGGGTCCGCAGTCCCAGCATGATCGGGACAAGCCCCTCACCCAGAGCCTCCGTTTTCTCAAGTGGCTCAGGTAAGAGCAGATATACAGGTGCACCTGCAGCTCGGAAATCACCGCCTCCCTCCCCCTGCGGCAGGGCCGCGTTGGTCTGGGGGCGGGCGGAAGGGTCCCCGTGCACCCCCGTGGGGGAGCACCAGCGTTTACACGCAGTTGGCCAATGAGAAGAAAAGAACCCGGCTGAGGGGCGCCTGGGTGGCTTAGTCGGTTGAGCGTCCGACTTTCGCTTAGGTCATGATCTCGCAGTTCGTGGGTTCAAGCCCCGCGTCGGGCTCTGTGCTGACTGCCAGCTCAGAGCCTGGAGCCTGTTTCGGTCTGTGTCTCCCTCTCTCTCTGACCCTCCCCTGCTCACGCTGTCTCTCTCACTCTCTCCTAGAAATAAATAAAAAACATTTAAAAAAAAGAAGAAAGAAAAGAACCCGGCCGGTAAGAACAGCACGTGCCACAAACACATGCCGGGCACTTTCTCTGCCATGTGGCCCTCACAGCCACCCTCTGACTTTGAGAGCTGTTGCCCCTACTTTGCGGATGGGAACACTGAGGCCCCAGGAGGTCACATGGTGGGGGGGCGGGACAGCCCCCTTGGGGGCCTTCCTGCCCTGCCCGGATCAGCCCACGCCACCAACCTCCAAGATGTAGCTAGACGTTGGCGCGGGACCCACTTGACCCTCGGGGGAGGCCCCCCAAGTCTATGCTGCATATGTCGCTGTCCCCTCCATCAGGATCAGCCTTCACGGAGTCCCAGGGTCCGCTGGTCCCTCACGTCACGGTGCCGCCTGACACTCAGCGACAACCCCTACCCGGAACCCCCAGGGCCAAGGTGCTCAGGCTCTGCTGACCTGGGGGGCGGGAAAGCTGGGGCCCAGGAAGCCCAGAGACCCTCCCAGGGCCTTCACCCAGGAACGCCCGGAGCGGGACCAGAAACGGGAACTGCCATCTGTATCTGGCTGCCCCCCTCGCCCACACACGCCGGCGGTATAACCCCAGAGGAACGTGCTACAGTAAGTAAGGCGCCTGCGTCACGTTAAGTGAGGTCCTGGCTAGTGGGCCTGGGGGGTCGTGCTGACCCCAGCAGGCAGCCGAAATGTCCCTGCTGATGGCACTTCCCGCAGAGAGCTCCTCGAAGCCCCACAGCCCCAGAAACCAACGGCCAACCCCACCCCCGAAGATCATGGCTGGGGGACTCGCCAGGCAGGTAGTGAGTGCACCTGCGGGCGGGGCCTGGGGTCAGTCTGCTCAGGGGCCTCCCTCCCGGGCAGGACACAGATGGCCTGGAGACTGTTTCTGTTTTCTTTTTTTTATCGCTTATTTATTTAGAGAGAGGGAGTGAGTGAGAGCGGGGGAGGGGCAGAGAGAAGGAGAGAGAATTCCCGAGCAGGCTCTGCGCCGTCAGCAGGGCGTGGGGCTCCATCCCACAAACCGGGAGCTCATGACCTGAGCTGACATCAAGAGGGACGCTTAACCAATTGAGCCCCCCAGGCGCCCTCTGAGACTGTTTCCGCAGGAAAGGCTTTGTAAAGGGTAGAAAGCCACAGAGCCCAGTGCTGGTCAAGGTCTGGAACAGGCACCACAAATTTGGTTGCGTTCATCAAAATATATGGCCCGGGTGTTCCTTCACAGCATCATGCAAAACAGGGAGCAAATCAAAAAGACACCACCTCGTCTAACTACGGGTGATGACAGCCGTAATCAATGGGGCTGCACCCCTACGGGAGATGTCTGCAGCCGCCAGAGACAGCGGCGCACGACTCTATGGGCCAACTCAGAAAGAACTGTCTTTTCTTTCTTTTTTTCTTTTTTTAACGTTTTATTTATTTCTGACAGAAAGAGAGACAGCGTGAGCAGGGGAGGGTCAGGAAGAGAGGGAGACACAGAATCTGAAACAGGCTCCAGGCTCTGAGCTGGCTGTCAGCACAGAGCCCGACGTGGGGCTCGAACCCACGAACCACGAGATCATGACCTGAGCCAGAGTCGGACGCTTAACCGACAGAGCCACCAGGTGCCCCAAAACTGTCTTTCCATATGATGTGTCCGTGTGCCCCGAGCATTGTCCCCCATATGAACATGTAACTTTAATTTTTAATAACGAGTTTGAATTCTTTTAACGACTATAAAAGCAACTGCTGATAAAAAAAAGTCCTCTAACCACGTACTTGAGAGAAAGGAAAATACAGAGCCGTATAGACGTGAGGCCCCTGCAGCCCTGAGCCATCCGACCGTCCGATGCCTCTTCCCCAGGGTCCCCCCTCTCCAGGCTCTAGGGGGAGGGACTCCCATGTCAGACATCCACCCCCACTCACAGCAGGGTGTGCTGCACAAACCATACAGGAGAGTGTATGTATTCAGCAAGGACGCAAATCTCTAAGTCCCAGGTCGCCAGGTCACCTGGGCAGCCCGCAGCCCCCCTCACCCCCCTCCCACCACCACTGGGTGGGCCACCAAGTCCCTGCTCTCAGGGGCCAGGCTCTTCTGTCTTTCACCAGTAGCCAAATGCTGGTGAGCTATGACTTCCAGGGAAACAGCAGGTCCTGGATGCAGGAATGGCGGGGGAGGGGGGGTGGGGAGCATAGAGCCTAGAAAAGAGGTGGATCCCCATCTCCTGCGAGAGCTGCCTGGTCGGCTTTTTGTAGGATTCCCTCCTAATTCTCTTGCACCCCAGTTCCCTGTCCTAGAGAGCTTCGGGGGCGGAGTTTCCAGCAGCAGCAAAATTAGCTCTGGGAGACACCGGGAGTCGTGGAAATAGCATATTCTTTGGAGTCAGGCAAGGCGGGGTTGAATCCCAAGTCCACTACCCTGCTGGCTGTGTGATCCTGGGCAGGGAGTCTGACCTCTCTGAACCTCGCTTTTCTCGTCTATGGGGGGCAGGGGGAGGGTGTACCAGCACCAACAGCAGACAGCTCTCAGGACAAGGACCCAGGGAACGTGGCTGGTGCCTCTGGCCAGTCTCCGGCAACTATTCCACAAACACGGGCTCCCTTCACCTGCCATCGACGTCCCCATTTTCAGCCTGAGCACGGGGCCTGTCTCTCACTTTCCTGGGTGAATGGCTACCCAGCTCTTCATCTGGGTCAGAGAAGTATCCAGCAGCGGCCCGGCCGTACTCTCGAAGCCTGCCAAGTGCTTGAAGGAAAAAGCCAGATGACGGCACGGTGGGTCAGCTCAGGGGATTCCGGCCCTGCAGCGCCCGCTCACAGCGTCCTGGCCAACAGCGAAGGAAGGCTGATGGGGGAGCCGGCCAACCAAGGCCGTGGGCCATCCTGGACATGGGGCCCACCCCAGAGCCCCCGGGGGTGCAGGGAGGTCTGTGCAGACCATGGGGGGGGGGGGGTGGCTGGGCTTGGCATCCGCAGCCCTGGACGCAGATCCCAGCCCACCCACATAGGAGCGTGAAGGCTCCGTGTCTTTGCCCATCAACTGGAGATGATGACAATCCCACGCCCACAAGGAGTCCTGAGCCGGGCCCATCTCTGCCTCCTCTTCAGTGCTGCTCACTCCCTGCTCACCCTCTAGAACCATCTTCCCTTCTCCCATTCCTCCTTAGATCCTAGAGCTGGCTCAGGACCCTGTCTCTTCTGTCTCCCCCAACCCAATCTCAAAGCCTGCACCTAGCAGGCCTCCATAAATACATACTGAATGAAGTCACTTCTTCCAGGAAGCCCTTCCTGGCTTCTCACCACCCAGGCCTTCCTTTTTGGGAAACTCAGCCCCTAGACTCCTCCCTGCCACCTTCCCAGCACTCACTCCTTGTCCATCTGGATTCTTCTGGGGACTCCTGGGAACCCGGAGCTTGTCAATCACATCAACAGCCGTATTCCCCACTCCCAGCAAAGCACCCGACACATAGTATGTGCTCAGTAAACTGCAGGCCAAAGACTCGCACCACACCTCCCATAAATTCTCTCAAACACGTGAGTCTCTTTCTCTGCAGGGCTAAGCCTTCCTCTCGGGTCTCCTTCCTCTCCCAAATATCCCACGCCGCCCGACTACACCCAGCTTCTTATCCTGATGAATCCCATCTGGCCTGTCTCCCAGAGCCTGTATTTCTGCGCTCTCTACAGCAGCCAGACCAGTGACTGCTGCTTTGTTCCTCCTCTGAGAACGGCCCTGGAGAGAGGGGCCTCGGGTGATAAATTCAGGGGAGCCTGTTTTATGGAGGAGGTGTGCACTGCTGATGGGTTTTTATAGCTGCCTGTTTGCAAAGCGAAGCGTAATTACTTCTCAGCCACCTCCCACCGCCCATCGCCCATCAGGCCTGGTTCAGGGAGGCGGGGGAGGTGGGGCGGGGAGGGGGGTTCAGGGGGAGGAACCCCCCACCCTCCTCTTCTCCTTTGCATTCTCTGTCCTCAGCACCCTTCCCCTCCCTCCTCCCCCTCTGAGCCTCAGTCCTCTGAGGGACTTGGCTGGGGGCTCTGGGGGCCCAGTAAATGGCCCCCCAGTTCCTGCCCATGGCTGAGGCCCCCCCGAGGGGGAGGGGGAGAGGAAAATCCGGATGTAGGAAACTGCAGGCTCCTGAGAAAGGCCGGGAGGAGGTAGGAGGGGGTGTAGGCACTAACACCGGAAATGACCCCACCAGCCCCCCTCCACCCCCACTCTAGGTCTGGCACCTTAAGTCACAACTTACCCCGAAACCCACAAACCAGAGCACCCTCTCCCCACCCCCAGAGGGCCTGAACAGGGTGGGGAGGGTACAGAGGACCCTCCCAGGAAGGAAGGCTGGGGGGTCAGGACCTCCCGACAGCCTGGACCTGGAGACAGAAGGAGACCGGGAGGGACCAGGTCCCACTCCGTAGAAATGGCTCCAGCCACCCCCTGTCGGCCTGGAGACCACCTGTCCCTTCAGAATGACCCTGCATGTCCCTCAGAGCCCAAATGTGTAAGACTGGAGTTTATGGGGCGCCTGGGTGGCTTAGTTGGTTAAGTGTCCGACATTCACTTGGGTCATGATCTCGCGGTTCGTGGGTTCGAGCCCCGCGTCGGGCTCTGTGCTGACAGCCAGCTCGGAGCCTGGAGCCTGTTTCAGAGTCTGTGTCTCCCTCTCTCTCTGCCCCTCCCCTGCTCACACTATCTCTCTCTCTCCTAGAAATAAATTTTAAAAAAATTTTTAAAAAAGACTGGAGTTTGTCGGAGTACAGCTCATCTGCCTCGCTTCCTAGCCCCTGCACCCCCGCAATGGGACCCACTTCCGGGGCCCAGGCCTCACAGCTGCTGCCTTGTGCAGGTGCTCTTCCTTCAGGGACACACAGACATTTGTGCCCTCGAGACAGACTTCATGCACAAGGGAGGAAACTGAAGCCCAGGGAGGCCTTGTGGCTTCCACAGGGTCACACAGCCAGTCACTGGGAAAGCCTGTGCCACACGGCATCTCCACACACACCACTGGCACCTGTCACCATGCCACATGGCCGCTCACAAGGATATAGCTACGGCGACCCCAGCCTCCAGGTTTTCAGCCACTGCCCCAGTTCATCACCTGCTGTCCCACTGTCCCCATATGGACACACACATAGTCGGCCAAGTGTCCCAGTTTGGTTTCTTTAACTGGGTCACCCACAGGGAAGATGGCATCAGTGAGGCATACTCAGGGTTCACACGGCATTCAAAGGGTTGCCCATGGGGCCTCCCAGCCGCACCCCAAACACCTCAAGTCTGGGACTCAGGGCATCACCTGAAAGCAAAGGCATCTACTGAGCCCTTTGCACAAAGTCTGTGTGGGTCCTTGTGGCCAGCTCTGTGCTGCTGCACGTCCTCAGCTCCGCTCTCTCCTGGAGGTACATTCGCCCTCTGGCCATGCACAGATCACCAGGACCCTCCCGGGAACCCCACGGGCGCAGGAGCCCTCAGGGCTGGGCTGCTCCCGCCGCCTGACCCCAGCTCCTCTGGGCCACACAACAGGACGCCCTTCAGGTGCTTAAAGGGCAGGGCTGGGATCAGGGTGGGTCAGAGCCAAGGGTCCAGGCCTTCAGAGCCAGGGCTCGGTGGCTCCCTCCCTGTGCTATTCCACGGCTCAGCAGAAGAGGAGTGTCTGACGGGACCTTTCTGAGAATCAGGCAAACCTAACATGTCCAGCCTCAAAGAGACCTGAGAAGACAGTCTCAGGTTATTATTTATATTATAATATCAAAATATGTTATATTTTCATTTTTTTTAAATATTTTTATTTATTTCTAGGAGAGAGAGAGAGAGACAGCGTGAGCAGGGGAGGGTCAGAGAGAGAGGGAGATACAGACTCCGAAACAGGCTCCAGGCTCTGAGCTGGCAGTCAGCACAGAGCCCGACGTGGGGCTCGAACCCATGAACCGCGAGATCATGACCAAAGCGAAAGTCGGACGCTTAACCAACTAAGCCACCCAGGCGCCCTACGTTATATTTTCAAAAACTTAACTATGTAATATACCAAAAACCACTGAGTTGTATAAACAGGTGAATTGCATGATATATGAATTGTATCTCAATAAAGCTGGGTTTTTGTGTTTGTTTTGATCTGTTTTTTAATTAAAGGCACGAATCCCGGCCACTGGGGCCTCAGGATGGCTGGGGTTCCTCAGGGGACAGGCTGAGCCCCTTCATGTTGGCTGAACCCAAGGCACGTGCCTGTCCCAGAGACTGTATGGACCCTGGTGCACAGAGTCTCTTTCCATTAGCTCTGCTGACACACAGAGGAAAAGGAAGCCCCCTCACACTTCCTCTGAGGCTGGGGAGCCAGGGGAGCCTCGAATGCACCCCAATGCTCCCTTGCTCCAGAGAACAGTCTGGAGGGGAAAGGTCATTGCCAGGGACTCAGACTCTAAGGCTGACCTCTCCAAGGTGCTTCTTTCTCTCGCAAGGACGCAGCCTGGTGGAGGAGGGAGTCAGGCAGGTGGGGGCAGACAGGCACAGGAGAGTCATAGCAGTGAGACTCGGGTCCCTGAGCCTTCAGCTGAATGGGGGACAATGACAGCGCCTGCCTCAGGGACAATGCCTGGACACTGCCCACCCCGCTGGCGCACGTGCACTCTCACTCAATGGCAGCCCAGCTTCCTTCCCCTCAAACGTTGACTCAGAGCACGCTGTCCACCGCCGAGGGGGTGGACGCCGTGGACCCCGTGTCTGGGACCAGGCCACCGGGCCGTCACAGTTTCCAGTAAAACTGCCTCCCTGAGGCTGAGCAAAGAGATGATGCGGGAGGTCAATGTGTCCTTAGAGTCAAGCCGAGCAGAAAAACCAGCCCTCCCCCCTCCCCCACTGCCGGGGCCCTGGCAAGAAAGGAAGGCCACCTTCCCTGATGTGGGCAGCGCACTGCGGAGGGGGAGGGGCGGGGGTGACTCACGCCGCACCCGAGCCAGCGTTCATGTGTGCTCATAACTTCCGCCTGGTGCACGCAGAGGGAGGGCTGCAGGAAACCTAGCCTACCCCCTACGGAAAGCTCCTACTCACCTCTTGTTTCCCGGTTTTATTTTTTTCCAGCTTTTCTGAGATATAATTGACATATAACATCACATACGATTAAGGAGTAAGAGTTCAACGTGTTGACTGGATAATGCTCAAATAATGTAAAATGATTACCGCCACAGCATCAGCTAACATCTCCACCCTGTCACAAAAAAATTCTTTTTTGTGTTGAGAATATTTAAGTTCTACTCTCTTCGCAACTTTCCAACACACACACAGCGTTACTGACTATAATCACCGTGTAGTACGTTAGATCGCAGATCTGTTCATCTGATAACTGGAAGCTGGTACCCCTTGGCCAACATGTCCCCATCGCCCCATCCCGAGCCCCTGACATGCAGTGTCCTAGTCTCTGTTTCTATGACTTCAGCCTTTTTAGATTCCACATATGAGTGAGATCATGTGGCGTTTGTCTCTCCCTGTCTGACTGACAGGTTCAGCCCTGTGGTCATAAACTCTGTATTCAAGTCGGCTAGAGGGCACGACGCTTTCTGGACTTCTGAGCAGGGGGTACGGTCAGGATGGCAGGGCACAATGTCACTCCCTGGAGAGGCAGCAGCTCCAAGGTCAGACAGAGCCGAACGCAGAGCTGGGCTGGGCGGGCCGTCGGCAGCAGACTACTCCCAGTGAAGGCCATGCTCTGTCTCCCATCCTATCTGCTCTTCCAAGGCCGACCTGGCCTTTCCCACATCCACAGGCAGAGTCCACGTCCCCTTCAGCCTGGGCTGGCGGGTGACTCGACCGAACTGAAGTCACACAACCTGAGCGGGGGGCTCTGAGGGGATCGCGAAGTTAGATCTTCCGCCTGCTTATTCAGATGCCTGAAGAGACCCTGCGACCTCCGGGCTGGAGGGGCCAAGTTGACTGCTCGGGGGGAACGTTCCCGGCTTCCCAGCCGCCCCCACCAGGCACCAACACGTGAGTGAAGCCCACTTGGACCTGCAGACCAGCCAGCCCCCCGGCTTAGGAGGGGGCTCAGCCCTTACCACGCGGAGCGCATTGGCCCAGCCAAACCCCGCCCAAATTCCTCACCCGAAGCTTCCAGGGGCTCCATAGTAACACGGGCGCCATCTTCAGTCACGACGATTTAGAGTGGTTCGTCAACTGCAACACCCACTGTGTGACTTCAGCCATGCCACCTGACCTCTACGGGGCTCTGTTTCCTGATACGCAAAAGGGGGTCATTCCCCACTCCAGGTGGGTATAATGTTCCAGCGAGATCATGAACATGCATCTCGTGACCCTGCAGCAGCGGAGAAATCTCCGCGGGGCACCTGGGGCTCGGTCAGTTAAGCACCCGACTTCTGCTCAGGTCACGATCCCACGGCTCATGAGTTCGAGTCCCGCGTCAGGATAGCTGGTGCAGCACAGAGCCTGCTTCAGTTCCTGTCTCCCACTCTCTCTCTGTCCCTCCCCAGCTTGTGCTTTCTCTCTGTCTCAAAAATAAATTAAAACATCAAAAAATATTTTTTTAAAAGAAAGAAATGGCAGCTTCTCGTCACTGTCACCACCACTGTCATTTTCCCATGAAGACAAGAGCGATTGTAGGTGCACAGAGAGGTTCACGGCACAGTCTCCACGCGCCACAGCTGAAATCAATCCTTTTGTTTCTTAAGCAAGAAAGAGCGAGACTGGTGGGCTCGCTGTGACCTACGGATTGTACAAGAACTTCACGACACACACACACTTACTCTTTTGAAGATCTCCCATACAAACATCTGGGGGGAATTTAACTTTTATTTTAGTAGCCAACACTGTATTCACATCTTTATTCAAGCCCCTAAAAACTCTCCTATCCTGGGGCGCCTGGGTGGCTCAGTCGGTTGGGCGTCTGACTTCGGCTCAGGTCATGACCTCACAGATTGTGGGTTCGAGCCCCACATCAGGCTCTGTGCTGATGGCTCAGAGCCTGTTTCAGATTTTGTGTCTCCCTCTCTCTCTGCCCCTTCCCCACTCATTCTCTGTCTCTGAAAACTGAATAAATGCTAAAAAAAAAAAAAAAACCTCTCCTATCCTTTCGCCAAGAAATCAACCAGGTGGCCAGAGATATAACTATGTGAGATACAGGAAAATACACATTCACAAGGACACTCATCACGTCTTCCTCTAAAACACCTACAGATGGGGGCGCCTGGGTGGCTCAGTCAGTTAAGCGTCCGACTTTTGCTTAGGTCATGATCTCGTGGTTCGTGAGTTCGAGCCCCACGTAGGGCTCTGTGCTGACAGCTGGCTCAGAGCCTGGAGCCTGCTTTGGATTCTTTGTCTCCCTCTCTCTCTGACCCTCCTCTGCTCACGCTGTCTCACTCTCTCTCTCTCCTAGAAATAAATAAAAATATTAACAACAACAAGAAAAAAAACACCTACAGATGAGGGGCACCTGGGGGGCTCAGTCGGTTAAGCACCTGACTCTTGATTTCGACTCAGGTCATAATCTCACGGTTTGCGACTTCGAGCTCTGACAGAGCAGAGCCTGCTTGGGATTCTCTCCCTCCCTCTCTCTCTGCCCCTTCCCCACTCAGGCTGTCTCTGTCTCTCTCTAAATAAATAAACTTAAAAAAAAAACCCACCCAGAGTTGGGATGTCGGTGTCTAGGAGCAGGGAGGGCTCCCCACCGTCGGCCCACTGTCATCCATGATACCTGCTGGGGACCAGACTATGAGGGGAGGCTCAGCCCGCCTCCTCCCTCCATCAGGGCACGCGGATGACCCTCACCTGCACCTCCTTCCGCGGCCCATCCCAGGAGCCTTCTCACCTCTCCTGGAGGTGCTCACACCACCTCTGGACGCCACCCTCCCCCCACTTCACTCTCCAAACCCCCAGGGACCTCTGGCCACTCTCGCTTCATCTTCCTTCCAAGCCTGGATGGATGACAAAGGGCTCTTTCCCGGCCCCATCCACCCGGGGGCTCCCAGACACCCAGGTGACCGCTCCCACAGCCCTAAAGCGCCAAGCTGGTTCTGAGCGCCGGAACGCTCCCTCCCCTCCTCCCCACCAGCCACCTCTGTGCTCCGGACTCAGCCTCTCTGCCCTCTGCTCCCATGCTGCAACCCAGCTGCGGGATCCCCCGTCTCCCAGCCCCCCCCACACTGTATTATGACCCTCTGTTTACATCCCCCGATTCCAGACGTTCTCCAGGGAGGGGCTGTGCCCTACTCCTCCGTCCTGCACCCCCACACACACCCACACGCCGACTGCAGGCATCCGCCCTGGTCTGAGGAGCGAATCTGTACCCAGTTACTGAATGAATACTTGTATCTACTCGATGGACTATTATGCAGCCGTTAAAAATTATTTACTCAGAAACTGTGATGATGTGGGGAAACATTTTGGCTTGTTAAATGTTATAAAAGATACGCACTGTATTTACATTGCAATCTGTAGGGGGCAGTAAACAGGAAATACACCAAACTGGAACATTTCTGGGGCAGGGACATCAGGATGTTATTACCCCCCTCCCCCATTATTCTTTCTACATTTTCAAACATTTCTGTAATGAGACGCAAGAGAGAAATACAATTAAACTATTCTCGCAAGGGGCATCTGAGTATCCACGGAGCTTAGCTCCCACAGTCTGACGATATGGGAAACGTTATGATGAATGACATTTTCACACTTTCAATAAAGAGCCTTACCTCTCCTCGGGGCTATAAAATTTCAAGGTTGTTTTTACCACCTTTCACGTTGAAAGCCGGTATAGGAGCCACTATTGTTCAGCCTCAGACTCTTGCGGCCAGTTCATTCCATGACGGACTGTCCCCAAGGCAGACGGGTTGGCTGGAGGTCCGCACGGTGAGCATGGTGGAGGGAAGGCACGTGTCCGTCTCTCGGTGATCCATGGGCTGCCTGACTATTTCCACAATGAGGGCTTTGCGCTATTTCATGTTCTCGAGTCGTGGCCTTCAGCAAGGAGAATACTGACCACCATCCCCCAGCCAGAGTTTAGAACATCACCGTGGCCTTGACATGTGGAAGGGCCATGCAGTGTAGACACTTCCCACGTGAAATGAGTACAGGGAGTTCTCGGGTTGGGGGAGCATAAAAATGTTCACGATCAAATAATTCAAAATGATCTTAAGAATCAATCTGGCAATTACAAATGTTCTGTGACTTAAAAAAAATTTTTAAGTCATTAATTCTCTTATTTTTTTTAATATTTTTATTTATTTCTAGGAGAGAGAGAGAGACAGCGTGAGCAGGGGAGGGTCAGAGAGAGAGGGAGACACAGACTCCAAAACAGGCTCCAGGCTCCGAGCTGGCAGTCAGCACAGAGCCCGACACGGGGCTTGAACCCACAAACTGCGAGATCTTGACCTAAGCGAAAGTCGGATGCTTAACCGACTAAGCCTCCCAGGTGCCCCAAGTCATTAATTCTCTTATTGAAGCATGTGGAGGGCTCAGTTAGTTAAGCATCCGACTTTGGCTCAGGTCATGATCTCACACTCGTGGGTTGGAGCCCTGCGTCTGGCTTTGTGCTGACAGCTCAGAGCCTGGAGCCTGCTTCGGATTCTGTGTCTCCGTCTCTCTCCGCCCCCTCCCCCGCACGTGCTCTGTCTCTCTCTCTCTCTCTCTCTCTCTCTCTGTCTCTCTCTCTCTCTCAAAAATAAGTAAACGTTAAAAAAAAACCAACCTCTCTTATGGATGGTTACAAGTGTATAGGGAAATAAAAAAACAGTAAAACCAGTATTTATTTAGTTCAGTGATTTAAAGCATTAGAAACACTGAGAGAAGTCAAGTGTTTTCTGTCTTCATAAGAAGAAGCACACGGAAAGTAATTTGAAGGTTGCTGCCTCTGCCGGCGGCTGGCAGCTCGTCTGGGCCTTGGGAGAGCCGTCTTCCCAAGTTCAGACCAGCTTTCAAGATCCACGATTCCTTCTAGAACCCCGTGCACTTTCCACCCCCATTTCTCCTCCAACAGGATCACTTTTCAGCCCCCTGCTGAGTGTCATCTTTGTCGGCCCACCCTCTCTTCTGATTTTCCATCTTCGTAAAGCGCCACATGGCTCTATCATGGGGAGACGAGGAGCTTACAGTAGCACACACTTTGCCGTCTGCGCATGGATCGACACACACGCGTTGACCCACCAGCGACACACACGGAAAGCAGAGACCCAGCAGGCTCCACAACGCTCATCTGTTCTTTACTTGGCGATACGTGCACTGAAGACCCACTGGCAAGGTTTGCACTCGACGCGACTCCTCACAGCCCCCGTGCCGCAGTAGCTCAAGTCTGACCCGAATGGCTGCGGGTCTGGCGCTGTGTCCCTGGAATCATGAAGAATCCGCAGATACTTGAACTTTGCAAAGAGAAGACTATTTGGGCCCAGGGAAGCTGGTCAGGAGAAAGGGTGGCGCTTTTCTGCTTGGTCACTGAACCACGTATGCACCCAACACCGGGTGGGTGGCGAGCACTGAGCTGTGTCAGAGGACGTAGGTGTGTCCACTGATGCCCCAGAAAGGACCAGGTTCCAGAAGTCTTGTCTTCGGTTCTGAGCTGAGTCACCCTCCTGGCTGGGACTAGGAATTAGGGTCCTTTGATTATAAATAACAGAAACTGACACAGGGTAATATACCCAAGAAGAAAGTTCTGGAAGGCTCTGGAAGAGCTACGGGAGCAAGGAAAACCCAACAGCTGGACAAGGGGCCCTCAGAAGGAGCAGGAACTGGGCAGGGCTAAGAATTCAATCTGGGATCCATGACTATTCCAATTATCTACTGCTGTGAAAACATCATCTCAAAACTCAATGAATTCACTGAATTCAAAATACAGAATTCACTGCTTTTGCTCATGAATCTGTCATCTGGCTAGGTCTCAGCAAAGACGGATACCCCAGGTCTCTTAGCTGATGAAGGGTGAGGAAGATTCTGGAAGGAGAGACAGGCATGCTCCCGGGGTGGCTCCCCGGATCCAGGCAACCACCCATTAGCCTTCTAGACCCTTCCGGCCAAACTGGGAGCCAGACACAGGTTGGCGATGGTGGGGGTGAAACTATAATCTTTCCAAAGCAGTCACAGATGTCTTTAGCAGTCAGTTGGTCTGAAGATGGGCTGGAGGACTGGCCTCAGCCAGGAAAGATGAGAGACAGAACACGCCCTTGCAGGTGCGGGACTTGGGGTCCAGGTTCAAACCCAGCAGCCATAAAAAGGCGTTTTTGAGACAAGTGGGGACCTTGCCAAGATGGACAAGAATTCAGATGGGAAGGGGGCGCCTGGGTGGCTTAGTCGGTTAAGCGTCCGACTTTCGCTTAGGTCATGATCTCGCGGTTCATGGGTTCGAGCCCCGCGTCAGGCTCTGTGCTGACTGCCAGCTCAGAGCCTGGAGCCTGTTTCAGTCTGTGACTCCCTCTCTCTCTGACCCTCCCTGCTCACGCTGTCTCTCTCTCTCCTAGAAATAAATAAAACATTAAAAAAATTAAAAAAAAAAAAAAAGAATTCAGATGGGAAGGATTAGTGGTCATTCTGTTCCGACGGGTGGTAATAACCTGGTCAGGTAAGAAACACGCCGGCCTGCTGCGAGGGGGTAACGTGAACGGTGCCCTGATTTGGCTTAAAAATGTTTCAGTCCAGCTGAGTGTGGCTCAGCTGAGTATGCATCTGACTTCAGCTCAGGTCACAAACTCGCGGTTTGTGGGTTCAAGCCCCGTGTGGGGCCCTGTGCTGACAGCCAGCTCAGAGCCTGAAGCCTGCTTCAGATTCTGCATCTCCCCCTCTCTCTGAGCTTCCCCTGCTCACACTCTGTCTCTCTTTCTCTCAAAAATGAATAAACTCCAGCAGCGGCAGCCCCAGGGGGCAGGGCTATGGCCCCTCCACGGTAGAGGAGTGGGGCGGCCAGGCGGGCCCAGAGCAAGCCCAGTCCTGAGCTGGCGATCCCAACCCTGCTCCATCCCTGCTCCGGGCAGCCGGCACCTCTAAGCTGCCTTTGTTCTGCTTCAATGGGCCCTTCAGCCGGGGCCCTGGAGGACAATAGCCCCCATTGTACAAGGAGGCAGAGCCCATCCTGGGGTGGGTCCTGCACCCAGAGCTGTCTGGGAACTGCTTCCGGGGCTCAGGCGGAGGAGCCCAGACGCTGTCAGGAGACAAGCATATGTCACTTTGCACATGTTCTTCCTGCCTGGAATGGACTAGAATGCCACGTCCCAAAGAGCATCGCTCTCTGCCCTGAAGAACGCCCCCCCCTTCGGTGCCAAAGCCCCTGTCCTCTGCAGGGCTCTGACCGTCCCCCTGGGCCCCACCCCCTGTGCGGGTCCTCCTGGCCCATCTGGACTGCCTTCAACCACACCACATGCCCGGCACGTGTGTACTGCTGCATGCCCGGCGTGAGCAACACCCAGGCAGTCCTGGGTTCAAATCCCAGACCCTCCTAGGCAAGGTGCCTAATCGGAACTCAGCAGATCTCCTGTCCCCACCCTGTTGTTCCCCCAACCAGGGTGGAGGTCAGGCGTGTGGGTGCTGCAAGCAGATGGCCTCTGTGTTCAAACCCCAGCTCTGCCCCTTATCCATGTGACTCCAGACATGCACCCAAACCTCAGCTTTCTCCCCTGTAAAGTGTGAAAAATACATACAACACAGCGCTTTTTTGGGTCCAGTAGAATGGTGTACTTAGCATCACATCTGGTATACAGTAGGTACTCAATAAATGGTTAATCCTAATAATGGCAATTATGTTTGCTTTCTAATTATTTAAATTTTTTTATGTTTATTTTTGAGAAAGAGAGACAGAGTGCGAGCAGGGGAGGGGCAGAGAGAGGGAGACACAGAATCAGGAGCAGCTCCAGGCTCTGAGCTGTCGGCACAGAGCCCAACGTGGGGATTGAACTCAAAGACCGTGAGATCGTGACCTGAGCCGATGTCAGACACTAAACCGACTGAGCCCCCCAGGCGCCCGTCTAAGTATCTGATACTCAAGAACACACGGGCCGTGTGTGTGAGGGCCGCGGGACACCGATGCAGCGGTGCAGCGGAAGCGAGGCACCTGCCTTGCAGGGCCTGACTTAACCAGCAGGACTCCCCAGGGCGCGTGGGCTACAGGTTCCTCCCGCAGCTCACTCGCAACGGCATCCTAGACCCTGGGAGAGACAGGCCCCCATTGCGAGAAGGACACAGCCTGCTCCTGTGCACAGAGCTCTGGAAATGTGCCTTCTAGGACCTGCAGCGTTTTGCCCCAGAGGCAGGGAGAGTGGAGAAGGGGGGGAGGGTCCAGGGACTGTCTGGGAGAGCAGAGGACAGAGAGAAAATGACTGTGTGCCAGCAGGGAGGCCTGGGCGGGGAGACCCTAAGGGCTCACGGCAAGACAGCGTCGCCAAAGCAGAGCCCCGAGAAACAGGGTGCTGAGTGCGAGTCAACACCTGAAACAGAGAGCCCGAGGGACACTTTCCCACACTGTCCTCCAACCCAACAGTATGGCAGCATTTAGTGCTGGTGGCCCATCCTTCCCTCTCCCGTCCCTTCCTATCCGGATTCCTACCCGTGACTCCACGGCCCACCCGGGCGCCCACCCCAACCGTGCCCCAGACTCCCCACTCTCTGTCCATCAGCCGAACCCCAGGCTCTGCCTGAGCGCTCCCGGCTCTCACCCCACCCCCACCCGCCCTGCCCGAGCACCACGGTACCAGCTCCAGACATATCTGCCCAGCGAATGAATGAGGGAGTGGCTGAGTGAATGACAGCAATGAACTTGCCCTTTAATGCTGCACGTCCAGCATCTAACACCCCCCTGGCATAGAAGGGGGGGCGGGGGGCCGTCAATGTCTATTGAACAAAAGGGAAAAAAGATCCCATCTCATCGGTATCCACATATGAATGAAAACAAATACTTTTCATCTGTGATATTTGCAGAGGTCAAACACATTAGGGTATCGAATGCTGATCAGCATGTGTTAAAATTCCAGCCGAATTTTCTGGAGTCTAATTTGGCAATACGCATCAAGAACATCAAACACATTCACGGCTTTCGTGTAAAACTGCATGCATAGGGTTCTCTCCTAAGAAATTATTCCAAAGCTGCTGGGGGGTGGGGCGGGTGGAGAGGAGGGCATCTTCATACACAAACAGTGTTCATTCACTCTGTGTTAGTTATTCGAGGAAAAAAAGCCACCTAATTATCCAACAATCGGGGTGATTAATTGAATGACGGCATATCTATCATAGGAATAGTACTCAGCCACTGAAGCAATGGGGCCTGGGGGCGGGACTAATGTAACCAGTTAGGCAGCCCTCCCCCCTGCTAGGATGAGAGGCCACACAGGGGAGATGGGCAAGAGGGGAAATCAAAAGAATCCGCTTTATCGATGGGAATGGTGGGGAGGGGGGCAGGGGAAGCTAGGGACCCCTAGTCTACTGCCCCTCAGCTTAGGGCTGTGGGGAGACAGGTCTAAAGGCTGGAATCTGAAATGAGAGACTTGGCACCCCCTCCTTGGAATAGCCCAAGGGGTGCCGGGCCCAATGGGTGGGGGAGGAGCAGGGACTTTTACTACTTTAACCCCGCCCAATGGGGAAAAGCTGCCCAACGGGTGACAGGCTCTCACCAATCCTACCAATCCCAAAAGCCGGGGGGCGGTGGGAGGCGGGTCAAGGAGTCTCCCCCCTGGAATTCCAGCCTGTCAGTGTAGAAAGCAGGGCCAATTCCATCCTTTGTAGGACCCAGTGCAAGATGAAAATGCAGGGCACCCTGTTCGAAAAGCAGAGCAACTAAAATATAAACCTTTTTCATTTTCCCCATGACTCGCCGCAGTGTTACTTGCTACCTAACACCAAAGAAAAGCTACACGTTTGAATTATTAACGTGAATTTTGCTAGTCACCAGTCTATTATGCAATTCTGGTGTCAAGTGCAAGAGCATTTAACGGGAATGCAGAATCACCGAAATACACGATTCTATCTGGTGGTTCCTACGTGCGCAGGTACTTTATCTATTCTTACCAGCACGGTGTGGACGCTACACCAAATCAGCTCATCTGGCTTCATTTCACGCCTTTTTTTTTAAATGTTTAGTTTATTATTTTTGAGAGAGAGAGAGAGAGAGTGGAGGAGGAGGGACAGAGAGAAGGCGGGGGGGACACAGAATCTGAAGCAGGCTCCAGGTTCCGAGCTGTCAGCACAGAGCCCCAGGAAGAGCTTGAACCCACCAACTGTGACATCATGACCTGTACCAAAGTCGGAGCTTAACGGACTGAGCCCCCCAGGCGCCCCTCATTTGACTTTTTGATGCGTGCACATTCCACACACCCTCCTGTACCCTTGGCTCGATGATGAATAAGGATTGAAAGGGAAGGGCTGTGTCTGTCCCCTCCTGTCCTATCCTTCTGGGTCATCACATTTTCAGCATCAGTGATTAGCTCACACAGGATGGAACACGGGCAAAAGGGGATGGCAGGGCTCCCTCTTTGTCCCTCACGCTCTTTGCGTGTCACTGCCTCCTCTCCGCGTCCGAATTTAATCTGGTTCAAATGGGAAAGCGTGGCTTCTCCAGACCGTCAGCACTCACCTCTGCCTACAGGGTCATGGACACGCTGACCCGCCGCGGGAGCACAGAACGTGGTGACCCGCGTGTGTGGGAGCTCAGTGACACTCAAAGCAGACACAAGGCGTGTATGGCAGCCACACAAAACACGCGGCACAGTCGTCATCTCTGCTCAGACGCCCACTCCACTGTCCCGTCAGACGTCACTTACAAAGCATGGGTCCAGAGAGAAAATTATAAAAATTCCACACAGCAACAGCAGAGCACAAAACCCAAATCAGTCCTTCTGAGCGTGGGGCCCCACATGGCCGCATGGATTGTACAGACGCCAAGCACTGGAAAACTCCTGCAATCTCGGGCTTAATTTAAACCGTCGCCTTCAGGGCGCCTGGGTGGCTCAGTCAGTTTAGCATCCGACTGCGGCTCAGGTCACCATCCCATCCCGCAGAAAGGAAATGAGACAAACCCTACGCCGTGGCTGCGCCAACCTCTCTACGTTAGGATGGGTTAAAAATAGGGGCGCCTGGGTGGCTTAGTCGGTTAAGCGTCCGACTTTCACTTAGGTCATGATCTCATGGTTCGTGGGTTCGAGCCCCGCGTCGGGCTCTGTGCTGACGGCCAGCTCAGAGCCTGGAGCCTGTTTCAGTCTGTGACTCCCTCTCTCTCTGACCCTCCCTGCTCACGCTGCCTCTCTCTCTCTCTCTCTCTCTCTCTCCTAGAAATAAATAAAATATTAAAATAAATAAATAAATAAAAATAAACCAGTGGGCTGGGGGTGCCTGGGGGGCTCAGGTCATGATCTGGCGGTTCGTGAGTTCAAGTTCCACATTGGGCTCTGTGCCGACAGTTCGGAGCCTGGAGCTGCTTCAGATTCTGTGTCTCCCTCTCTCTCTCTACCCCTCCCGGGCTCATTCTCCATCTCTCTCTCTCTCTCTCTTTCAAAATAAATAAATAAACATAAGAAATAAACTAAAAACATAAAAATAAACCAATGTGCTGCTTCCAGGGTGGGGCAAACCACTCGACGGTTCGGGGAAACGGGGGACAAGCCAGTATAAGGAAACTGAGGCCCAGAGAGGTGGCGTGACTGAACGGAGAACACCCAGCCTCTCTCACTGCCCCCCAGCCCTGAAATGGAACCAGTACAGGGCTGTGAAAGTCCAGGACGGCTCACTGAAGCGATGCTCTGAAACAGAAGCCAAGGGAGTCAAGACACTGAAGGCCGCAGCTTGATCTTCCAAAGTGAAAGCTGGCTCTCCGCACTCCCCCTCTGGGCCACCTTCAGGGCAGCGCCATAAGCGACCCCATCTTAGCCTCCACATCCCGGTGGAGTGGGGCCAGGGGTGGGCTGGCCAGTCTACCAATAGTTTCAAGAACCACTCCTGAGAGCAGACACCATGGTCAGCAGACTGGGCCCCGGGCCCCGGGGTTGGGCGTGTTCACGCACACAGAGCCACTTAATGCCCTGGGTTCACGGAGGGGGTTCCTTCCAGGAAGGAATGTGTCCATGTTCACGGACACACTACGACCTCAAACAACCGTACATCCCACGTGTCAAGCGCTCGGCAACGCAGAGAAGATGCTCAGGTTCCGAGAGACGGGGTGACCTGCCCAAGATGCTGAGCCCAGAGCCAGACACCCCCAGGCACAGGGATCTCCAGACACACACACACACACACACACACACACACACACCCCGCGCTTCCCCGAGCACACAGCGTGGCTGGAGTGCCTCCTCGGGAGGGCCAAGGAAAGGAAGCTGGAACTTAGCAGCTCTGACCTGAGTGCAATAAAAGAGATCAAAGACGATCCCTAACACAGAAAGTGAGCAAACCAAACTCCCTCTTGGTTTTATCGGTCTCAGATCTCGGCGGTGAGTGACGGGGCAGCTCCCCGTCTTCCAGATAACCAGGAAAGGGGGTGCTGTGGCTACAAGTCACAGAGACTCAGCTTAAGGTGTGAAGCAAAGAGGAAAAGTGCCGGCTCGTGGGGATGGAAGGCCAGAGACGGGGGGCATCGGGTCTGGTTAGCCGTGGAGTCACAATGTCCCCTGCCACCACTCGCTCTCGGTTGGTACACCAACAGCGTTGCTGGCTTAGGACTGTCCCCCTTCACCGTCTCAGGGTGGCTGCAGCCACCCACCCACGGGGGTCCCCCTGCTCCTACGCTCTGCTTTCCACTCAGCCTCCAGCACTGGTTCCCATGTCCATTCTGGGACCAGTCACACAAGAGGGACGCATCACCCTGGACCAAGCTGCCCCCGCCTCTGGCCACAGGTTTCTGTCTGAGAACCACAAGGCTCTTGCGGGGTGAGGGGCTGGGTCCTGGGGAGATCAGCCTCCACAGCCCCAACGTGGGGGCAAATCTGGGTGCCCCCCGACCTCCCACAAACAGCATGCCTCTCTGGCGTGGTCTAGGCCTGGGCAGAAGGCTGACTCGTTCAAACCTGCCCAAATGCTGGGTTCAGACAGGCCTGGGACACCCTCCCGACCTTACCCATTCCTCCTCCCAGCCCCCTGCTTCATCTCCTCAACCATACAATCCGCGGGGACACACAGATGGCTCTGAACCACATGCAGCCCACGAGGAGGTCCGGGAACCGGAGGGCCCTTTCTTTCCGCAGATACAAGAGGCATGTGTATATGACAGCGTTTAGGGAGATGGCTGAGATGCTCCAGGGAGGGGACTGTGGTCCCGGGGCAGAAAAGTGGGCCCTCAGGCCACCTGGGCGTGACTGCTAGTTCCCAAAGACTCCCAGTCACTGCCACCATCTCTTTCTCCAGAATGTGCCACCGCCCCTAGGCTGGGAACCCCCGTGCCTGCCCTGGGCCAGAGCCAGTAGAGGATGGGCTTGGAAAACGCTGCTGCTTGAAGGGGATGAAGGGGCTTGCAGACCAGACTGGCCTCGAAACTCCTACTTCACTCACCCAAAAGCTGAGCTCCGTGGCTACAACAAGGGAACGCGGCCAGGAAGTGTCCCTCCTGGGCCATATCTGGCTCTTGAGAAAAGTCTAAGCACACAGAGACTTCCTGGCACTCTCCTACCCCTGGGGACCCTCTGTCAAGGGCCCGGGTCCTTCTACTGTCTGGAGAGGCTCAACTATAACGCTCTCCCCAACACCCACCCAACCTTTCCAAGTTCTCTGTGCCCCAGAGTGGTCTGCATCCATGCTTAGTGATCACAGCAACCCTCCATCAGCTGACATGAGCCAAGAGTTGAGGAAAAGAAAAGAAGAAAAAAAAAAAAAGAGTTGCTCTAATTCATACCAGGGTGTGAATGACTAACAAACCTTTCCCAAAGTATTGGAGATTTTATAAGAGATTCAGGAACTCGAGGAGGACTCCCACTGGAAAAGATGACATTTCACTTGAGACCTAAAGGCTGAGGAGGAGTCAGTGAACACAGTCATTGTGAAGGCCGTGAGACAATGGGGTAAAAAATGACCTGCTTAAGGAACAGGAAGTAGACCAGAGCTACTGGAGTGTAGTGAGTGAGTTTTTGCAGGCCAAATGACCAGGTGGAAAAGGAATTTGTATACCTGGGTCTTTTGCAAAATCTCGGCGTCCGTTATTTGCTCATGGAGCTCTCCCAGGAACCTTTTAAATTATACCAGTACCATTTATCAAATGCCTCCTCCAGTGGACCAGGCATTGGGTGTCTTCTCCATTAGCATAATCACTGATCATCCTAATAGTAATAATGTAAGATTAGTTATTATTTCTCCCTTTCCGAAGGGAGAAACTGAAGCTCAAAAAGTTTAATAACTTGTCCAAGGTCACACAGCATGTGAAGAGTCAGAAGCAGGATTTGAACACAAGTCTCTCTGACACCCAAATCTGTGACCCACCCTGAGCTCTGAGCACAAAATGCAGGAAGCATCACTGTGAAAGTCTGTTTTCCCACAGGAGGCCAAAAATCTCATATGATTCTTTTACTTCTTTTTTTGTTATCTTTTAAGTTTATTTATTTTGAGAGAGAGAGAGAGAGAATCCCAAACAGGTTCCACACTGTCAGCACAGAGCCTAATGCCAGGCTCGAACTCGCAAACTGTGAGATGATGACCTCAGCTGAAACTATGAGTCTAACACTTAACTGATCGAGACACCCAGGGGCCCCTCTCTCTCCTCCCTCTGCGTCCAGCCCCTGAGCCCTATGCCCCACACAGGCTTGCACTCAGCCCGGTACATGTACCACGTTGAGCACTGACTTCTGCATCCATAGAACGGAGGCAGTGCTGTATGCAGTATCTTGTGGAAGGCCCCAGCACACAGTAGGTGCTTAACATACTTCAACTGCCAGTTCACAATTTACTGCTCCGAGGTGGCTCCTTCACCCACTTGACCTTCACAGAAACCCCAAGACCTTGTACGCAGGACGGTTATTATTCACTCCCATTGTACAGACGGGGAAACCAAGACTTGGTGAAAAGCTTCCCCTCAGCACCACACGCAGAGCTCCCTTCCAGAATATAGGCTGCCCAAGGGCAGAATCTTTGTCTAGACCCCAGGGCTAAAAGTGACTGGCACACAGTAGGTACGCAATATTTGCTGAAGGAAGGAAGAGGAATTAAAAGTATCACTTCCTACTCAAACTATGCACTTCCCCTTGCTCCGCTCTGCTGAGAGCGGGTAGATTTAGGAAGCAAGCTGGAAGGGGATGCAGATGGGATGGAAAGGAATTAACGTTTGCTCTTGTCCACCGTGGGTGAGGACGGTGCTATTAACTTCCGAGCACGAAGTCCTGCGCCCTGCCCTCCACGCAGAGATGAGAAACCAGGCCCTGCACAAAGCCAGACCAGCGCGACCAGCGACGATGCCCGCTGGGCCAGAGCCAGACCGCTTGTCAACAGCCCAGAGGCCCCTTTCACCCTGGCCGGAGGCAGCCTGCAGGCAGAGAAAACGCACGCATTCTTCCACAGCGTCACCCACGCAGGCGACAAAGGGCCGCGTTCGGCTCCCTGGGGCCCAGAAAGCCCTAGCTGGGGTCGAGCCCTCACCCGGCCGCCTCCCCCTCCCCTTCCCCCCCTCCCCCATCAGCAAAGCGTGACTCAGCGGTTCTCCCGGGAGCGGGGAGCGCCACCCCTCCGCGTCCCTCGCACCAGGTTACACTCCCTGCCACCGCGCTCCCGGACAGGACGCAGGGGTCGCGCCCGCCCGCCCGCCGCGCGCTGGCCCCACGCTCCCCGGCCTCGGCAGGGCCCCCCCCCGCCCCCCGTTGGTCGGCCTCATTTCCGGCGGAGCCAGGCACTAGAGCCTCGGACACCACCCAGGAGTCAGAGTCACCGCCGCCAAGCCCACGCAGGTTCCCTGACAGCGGCACCCACGCGCACCCGGCCGGCGGAGTGCAGCGCGCGGGGCCCCTCCCCCTGGGGCGCCCACCCGGGGACCTCTCGCTACAAACCCGCAGACACTTCTGCGGCCAGGGGGGTGCTCACAGCCCCTAGGGTGTCCTCACTGCTGCATGCGGACTCCCCGCGGCTAGCCCCCCCCATCTTCGCATCCAGGCTTCGCTGCGCGCGGGCCCCTGGCTGCGGCTTGGGACCCGTCCCCACCGCGCTCTGGGCCAGGTGGAGTAGAGGGGCCCTTGTAAGTCACTGGTCCAGCAGAGAGGCGCTGGCCCTCCGGATCCCACCATCTCGGGGTGGGGGATGGGCTAGGGCCTCCAGGGCCGATTTGGGGGATTTCAGATGCAGGGCCCTTTGGGGATGGCATGCCCCACTTTTTTGGGAAAATTCTGACAGTTTGGGGGCCAACTCCTCCTGTCTCAGTAGAACTCACCAGGTATAAAAGACCAAGCCCAAACCACCCAGGAGGGGCCCCTGCGGTTCTCCCGGAGCGGGGAGCACAGGGAGGGGCCCAGGACAGCGAGCCTCTGCGGGAGGGAACCTGGAAATGGATTTTTCTTCCCCCGCTGGATCCCTCTCCGTCTCCGGGGAGTGGGAAGCCTAGAAAATTCTGTAGGCTCTGGGCAGGGCTGAAACGGCAAACCCAGGATTCTAGGCCATTTAATTTCCCCGGATTTCTTCACCAGATTAGCCGCAGGAATGGCCTTTCTACAAATGAGGGCCAGGGCCATCTCCGGATGCCTCCGGGCCTGGGGGTCGAAAGCCGCCTGCCGGAGGGCGGCGCGGAGGAGGGCGCTGGGCAGCGGAGGCCGGCGCCCTCGGGCTCCCTCCCTCCGGGACCCGGGTCAGGGGTGGGATAGGGTGGGGTGGGGCGGGAGGGGGGGGACACGACACACAGCGCGCGGTCCAAACCTTCGGAGGGCATTCGGTGCGACGGCATCCCCACGCCGCGGCCGGCCGGAGGCGGCCTCAGACAACACGTACGTTACCTTCAGTCACATAGCTGTGGTCCCGCAGGAAGCTGTGGTTAATTTTCCGCGTGTCCGTGTCCTCGCCCATTGAAGGCCGTGCCCGGTGCCCTGGGCATGCCCCGCCGCCACACACCGATGCAATCCGCAGAGGTCGCGCCGGGCGCGCGGGCCATGCCGCCGCAGCCTAGCAGGGGCGCGGGCCGCCGGGGCCCCGGGGGGCGGACATTGCGGCCGGGGGTGGGGTGGGGGCGGCCGGGGACGGGCGGGGCGGCCGGGGCGGGCGCCGCGGTCAGGCGAGCGCGCGGCGGGCGGGCGGCGGCCGCGCGGGTGGCCGGGGCCCGGCGCGCATCCGGCCGGTGCGCGCTGCGTCGTGCGCCCGGCGGCGGCGGCGGCGGCCTGGTGCCGGGGCGCCTGGCTGCGCGGCGGCGGCGGGAGGGACGCGCGCGGCGCTGCGCCGACCGAGCCGGGGCCGAGCCGGGCTGCGCGGGCTGGGGCCGCCGCTGCCGCCGCCGCCGCTCCGCAGGCCCCTCCCTCGCGCCGCCCGCTCCTCCGCCCCCGCGGCCCGCGCCGCCCGCCGCGCGCCTGCCGCCCAGCGCCCTGCAGGTGGAGCCGCGCCCGGGCCCCCGCGGGTGGGCGCCTTTGGTGCCTGGATGGGCCGGCGGGGGAGGGAGGAAGGAGATGGCCGGCTGGGGGGTGGGGGGCGCTGCTCAGCTGAGCTTCTCGGGGGCACCTTGGTCGCCCAGGTGCCGAAATTATGGAAAAGCTGCCCAATGACGGCAGGCTTAGAAGAGGCGGGGCAGAAGGGCAGCCACCGGAAGGACAGGGAGGGGAGACGGAGGAGGGCAGCTGAAGGTGGCACAGCGGAGCATAGAAGACTTCACAAGTGGGGAGAAGAGGGCGGGCAAGGGTGCCCTGCGTTGGTACAAGAAGGTGGGTCAGACAAGTTGAGAACCCTCTGGAGCGCAAAACTGGACCCGTGGGAAGAAGCTGGGGGGGTTGCGGAGGGCGGGAGGGGCGGGGGGAGAGTTGGCATCCGACGAGGTAAAACTCTGGATGAGCTGCCTGGGGTAGTTGGCTTCCCCCAGGCAGAACTCCATGATTTCTCCTCTTGCCCATCTCTCTACGTACCGGTAAGATAGAGCTAGAAACAGCGCTGGGTGCACTCCAGAACCAGGCTGGAAAACGGACGCCTCTACCTGTGTTCCTCTCCACCAAACCCAGGGCTTCCTGCCTGACAGGACCCTCCCTGCCTCCCTTCCTTTAGTCACCAGTATGGCCCTGCATTGCGCCTAGTGCCGGGCACAGAGCAGGCCCCCAAAAAGTATGCCCTCTCTTTGTCCAAGCTAAGTCCTTGCCGAGGGATCGAGTCCCTTTGCAGGCAGCACAGCCCTCACTGGGGGCTGCAGGGGGTGGGCAAGGAAGGATCGACCCCCAGCACCTTCCCAGGTGCTCAGCAAAACCTCTTGGGAAAGAGAGGGGAAGAGAGGCGGAGAGGGAGCCAGAATGTCCCAGTCCCTCAATTCTGTGAGGCTCTGCTGCCTTCAGCCGGTTTTCTGGGGACTCCCGGCAGCTCCCCAAACTGCAGTGAGGCCAGGGGGGCCCAGAAGGGGCAGGGACAGGAGAACGCAGCCTGAGGATTCTCACTGGGAAGTAGCAGGTTGGCAGCTAGTGCTGGGCTTTCATGCAGCAGAAATGTCCAGAATGGACCTATGAAGAGGTCCGCCCCCCGCCCCCTGCTGGCTGTAAGGGAAAGGACCCCAGAGCATCCTGGGGTCTCTGCCAGCACCACCACCTGCTTCCTGAATGACCCCACACTCGTCCCAGCCTCAGCTTTTTCACGGAGTCCACCTCAGAGGGCAGGTGTGCAGGCTCAGTGCAAGGACCAGGTAAGCGCAGGTTAGACGTGCTCAGGACGCACTTCCTCCTCGCTGTGAAGGAGGCTGCCCAAACCTCACATCCAGAACCCAGCGCCCCGCTCTCTGTCCACACCCTGCTCACCTGGCTAGCTCAGTGCAGCAAAATGGCTCTGGAAGACACAGGCTGGGCTCAAGTCCTGACCGGGGAGACGGGGCAAGTGCAGCCTCACCTGTGACCTAGATGGGATCACAGGGCTGGTGTGGCCCGTTCATGCTCGGTAGGGGCGCAGCCTCGTCCGTGCTGTTACCATCGTCAGGCTGAGTCTTGCGCCCTCTCTGATCTTAGACGGATGTTCATTCTGTCTTCCCCGTCTGTCGGTTCTGCTGAAACCCACCCCCCATCTTCCAGGATGCCCTGGACCGCAGTAGCAGCCACCCTGTCCTGGCCCAACACAGCAACACACCCCTTGGTCACCTTCTGAGGCCAGCAGGGGACCCCGGGGTTGGTGGTCTCCAACCTTGCTGGGCCCCGGGGCGCAACATCAGCCCCTCTGCACCCTCCACCAGGGAGGTCTTCTCTGACTTCCTCGGGCTCCTCCAGAGGGTCTCCTGGGTCCTCCTGAAGCACCACCTCCCCCCCCATCAGAAGCAAGGCCCTTCCCTCAACCTCCCGCCTGCCCCGCCCACACTCACCCCCCCCCATAATCCATTGCTTCCGCTTCTTGTCTGCAAACATCCCTGCCCCTGAGCTCCAGATCCTCCCCCTGGGGCCTCCTGTCCCCAGCCTCTCTCTCCGTAGGTCACCTCCCCGTTCATTCATCCACGACAGATGTTTGTTGAACCTCTACTGTGTGCAGGCTCTTTCCCAGAACTGGGGGAACAGAACAGGTGAAACTCCTGCTCCCATGGGGTTGACCTCCTAGCGGGCCGAGATCAACTAGGTGAAGTAAGCGTGTAACACATAGGCCGGGCCCCAGCGACGAGCAGGAAGGGAATACAGGGACGGAGATGGGGAGACGTCTAGTGCACAAAGTGGGAGTGGGATCTCCCTGATAAGGTGAGATTGGCCAGCAATCCCCCTAGGGGACCCCCACCGCAAAGCCCGCCTTCCCTCCAGCTGCCAGCATGGCGCCCACACCCCCTTTAGGACCAGAGAACCAAAGGACACACCTACAGTCACATCCCCTCTTTGGCACCGCCCCCCACACTCGCTGCTAGAGCCCTCCACCAACCTGGCCTCTTACCATCATCTCACGGTGCCTCCCCAAAGGGCAACTGATCGTCCTCTTCCTGAAACCAGTGGAGAAGTCAACGGCCTCCTCCCTTAGCTGGCCTTTCAGCAGCCTCCACCCTGCGGGCCTCCCGGCCCCTCCTCCCCTCTGCCTCAGCGACCCCGCCTTCTCCTGTCTCTCAGCTGCTTGCCAAGTCCTGCCCCTTCTGGTGATGTTGTGTTTCCGTCTGCCTCATCTACACTGATGTTTAGTTTCTGTGCAGAAAAGGGCAGAGAAGTTGGATGTGCAACTCAGCGAACAATGAGTAAATGCTTGTTTAACTACCAGCTCTGTCAGGAAAGAAGACACTGCCATCCTCCAGTGAGTTACGACCCACTCGGTCCACCCCACGGGTAACCCCATCTTGACTTCGAACACTGTGATTTTGTTATGGGGGAGGGGAGCTTTCTGCAAATAGAATCCCACAATGTGGATGTCTTGGGGTCTGGTTCTGTTCAACATTCTGTTTCTAAGGTTCACTCCTTACTGTATTTCCGGTTGTAATCTACTCATTTTTCATTGTTGTGTAATATTCCATTGCACACCCGCACTGCTGTTTCTCCTGTGGGTGGGCGCCTCACTTGCTTTCCGTTTGGAGGTTGTTGTGGGTACAGCCCTGTGAGG